>CM032383.1:7746651-8946651 GCA_019049475.1 Eueides isabella
CTAGGGGCATCTGCGTCGACGATCTATTATTAGGTCAAATGTTTTCGTAAACACAAATATTGTAGTAGTAGATTGTATTCGCTATATCTATAAATAATGCACGCTGTTATAAGATCTGTTACGAATATGTTACAGTATTTTTTTATAAATGCGTGCGGTATGATATGTTACAGTTTTTTTTTATTTCTGCGTGATTTTTATCAAGTATAGACAAGATCATAAATGTATATTGATATAAATGAATTTTGTCCTCAAAGACCTTTACGCATACGATGTAATTAATAGAATTCTATTAATTACATCATTTCATAACATTTCAAAGTAACTAACTACCTACCGCCTCTATTCTTCAGCTACGTTCAAGTTGGCAACTTTGCAATTAAAAATACAGAGTATTATATTTACGAAAATATTATATTTACGAGAGACATTAATATTAATATTATAGCGAAAACTACTTATACCAAGCATCCAGATAATAACTTGAGTGTAAGGGCGGCACGTGGGTTTCACCAGGGTATTGACTAACCGTCCTACGAATATATGAGTATTGATTACTATGTGACTGAATCGAAACATAATTGGAATACTTAATCTGATGATTAATGAATTTTTAATGCATTCACACATCACGTACCTATCTTGTTAGTAATCGAATATATATTAAAATATAAAATTCTGAAACTACAACAACGTAACAAAATTTACTAATAGATTTAAAAAATATTTATAAACAACTTAAAAGCCTATTTATTATTTATCCAAACCAATCTATTCATATACCTAATTGAATGTAAAAAAAATAATACTATGAATTATAACTAAAACTATAATGAAATAATTCTAAGAAATTGTAGAATATACACAAAGATATCGAGTGCGATTAAAAAATATAACCGACTCATTTGAACAAATCGAGATACACTTAAAATCATTGATCACTTCTTTACATTTATTGGTCGAGATTTGGCAAGCGAAATTTATAGTAGACCTGACTATTGTCACAGTAAAAGTTTTACATTTAATCCAAAGCAACACATTACCAGATCCATGTATCCTACTGATTGACGAGAAAATTGAGAAAAATATATTCTCACTAAAGAAAGATAATGATGGAACGACCAGTTCCCAGACCAACCACATTGGGTCACCCTGGGACCAATATTTTAAAGATTAAAAATCACTAGCACTGAAAATCCAAAAACAAAACAACTACTGACACATATATTATTTGTTCAGTGGTAATTATTTTATTTAAAAAAAATCATATTTTTTTATTATAACTATTTTGAGGTTTTACTTTTCACGGCTCATATAATTTTATAATTTTTAATATACTTACTTTAAATTTTGATCATTTTAAAGTTTGTAAATATAATGCCTTGTCATATTTGCATTTGAATTAGTACGTATTTTCTATATTATCAATTGTTTATCTTACTAGTCGATAGTAGTTCCGGTTCCGGCTTCACTCTTTGCAACGAATACTCTTGATAACAGAGAAAACCTCATTAAAATCTATTGCGTGCATGGTTCCGATGGAGTTCAGTTCGATGCAGACGTGCATTTTCCTATTCACTTTGCACAGTCGTGTCACGTTGACACACGACCGCATTAAGAAAGTGATTTCATCTCATTGTATTAATTTTATTTACATTACCGTTAATATACTTACAAAAAAATCATTCGAAATTGTTGTATTGAGCCTGTTAATCTAAGACGAGAAAAAAAGTATATATATGTTCTGTGAGGTATCAAAATAAAGTATTTTATTAATATATATCAGTAATTATTAGTGATAACTTCTTTACAGTAACAATTTAAATACAGTGATAACAATATTGATATCCCATAACTAACTTCGATCTATTTTAAATGAAACTTTTTTAACCGGATTAATCGCGTATATTCAATGGTAAACATTTTTGGGAAACCCGACGTTACGAACACTTTACAGTAGTCCGTGGTCACGGGTAGACTGAGGTGGCATTTGTCTGTCAGTTGATATAATTATTATATCAAACTACCGCCAACGATTCCTTAATTGCCTTGTGTACTGCCCTGGATTCTTGCAGAATGAGCTAACTGTATCTGGTCCTCTAGTGCGGTGTGCTGGGGACTTTAATTTTTTTAAGAGTGGGTGGTTGGAAAGTTTCCAATCATCTTCTCTATTGAAATTAGGATGTTTTTGTATTTCAATAGCCTCGCGGATCATTCTAGGGATATATCTATTCTCCCTAGCGAGTATGTGGGGTTTATCAAACCTGATGTAATGGTTGGTTATTACAAGTTTCAAACTGTCAACTCTGTTATGAAATACTGTGCGAAATGTGCATTAGCATATGCCTGATAAATGAGTACACTGTACGTGCCGAATCTCTAAAGTTCGCAATATTTCTTACGTTTCAATAGAGAATCGTATACATATTTGATGAGAATTTAACTAATTTGTTTAGGTCACAAGTAACAACTTTAAGGATCACGTGCATAACCACTCCAAAAGGACAGATGTGTAAAAAGATACGTCTTACAATCAGATATAGTACAGCATTGTTGTACGTGTAATGAGTTCACAAGTTTATCTATCGAGGTGACTAACTCAGGAGACGCTGTTAACTTTTTCGTGATATCGACGTTGAAAACTTTGATCTCTCCGAAGTTATAAATATATTAATATTTAAAATTTCCTAGCTTTGTTATCCACGAGCACTTCATGAATTATGTACGTTGTTACTATGTACGTTGTGACGTTTCTATTTTGTATTGATAAAACGTTAATTACGATCAGTACCTACAGCTAAAACATATAATATTTATCAGTACACCTACAACTTATAATATTTATCGATATCGATTTTTTAACTATGGCTTCATTATAAATAATGTTTTGTATTAATAAACTTTCTTATTAATCGACTTTCTATTTTTCGGATTTCCATTATTCAACGTTTTTCTTTAATGTGTAATTAAATGTTTGTTATCTCGTCATTACAAATGTCCACGTGAACGCTAGGCTTCGATTCCACGGCGAATTTCATATAAATGTAGCAAAAACGATGCATCAATTCGTATCGTACGTTGACTTCGAAACTTAATGATTTCTGTGCTCCAAGGAACCGTGGACTTGAATATTGATATTATTTTCAACTTAATACGCGACCTGGACTTAATAAGTCTTGACAGTCAGTAAGTCTTGACAGACTCTTTTAGCCGCTAGACAGTCCATACGTGACCACGGATTACTGAAAAGTTCCGATTTGAAAATCAAACATCGTATGATGATCCTATAAGGTTTCCGTTTTTTCCGTTCTCATTTTCGATAATTCAATTTGTGATTTTCTGATGAATTCAAAGACGATTTATTATTTATTTAAATTTTTGATTACTATAGCAAATGTTAGAGCAGTTAGTCTATAGGATAGATAAATAAATATAAACAAGTATAAATTATATGAAAATGAATAAGTATAAATTTTATTATTACATATTACAGTCATATGATAAAAAGGCCATTCAGTTTATGACTCTAAATTAGATCTTTTACTGATTTTAGTATAAAGATTTCATTGTTTGAAAAACGGCTTCATAAAAACTAATAATACATGTGGAGAATACATGTGTTATTACTATACATAACAGTTTACTCTTATTATTGTTATATATATTACAAACATGTATTTATATGTTGACTTATTTATTTTTATGGACAAGGCAAATGAACGTATGGTCCACCAGATGGTGAGCAATCACCGCCGCCCACGGTCCCATATATCCACCAGAGATGCTACAGGTCCGTTGCCGGCCTTTAAGGTGAAGATAAGCGCTCTTTTTAAAATACCTATATCTACTATATTGACCTGGAAACACACAGATAGGCCATTCCATAGATGTGTGATGCGTGGAAAGAAGTTTCTACGAAACCGCAAAGTAGTAAGAAACCGTACTGTACCCTTCAAAAATTCGGCCACAGGTACCAAGTAAAACAGATCCTCCAGCACTCTTCCTCAATAAATGCCGTCGCGCAGCGATGAAACTCTGCGTTGTATTTTTCATATAAGTTTCCATAATCATTAATTTTATTTGTCCCCTCATATTTCTTACATTTACCAGACAAAAAATGTTATTAATTTTATTATTTTTTCTTATTAATTCTGGCAAATAGTGTGGAACTTGCTAAAGCTTAAGCAAAATTGTAGAAAAAAGTGCAGGTAACACCAAAGTACACTATAGGCATAAATACATTCTATAAATATGTGACTCTCTTACAGGCTCAACATTCCCATAAACTATAATTCTATTAAGTATTCTTCCGAACAAGGTTCCACTTTAAAAATATTTCTAACGGAAAGCTTTAAAGGAAGACATTATAAGAAATACAAAACAAAATAATGATCATACCCTAAATTATATATAAAAGATAACATATTTGTATCATTTTAAGTTTCTTTTGTACTTATCACATTTCTCTTCCAACTGACATACCAATTTATTAACCTAAGACCTGTTTTCATCAACTTACGCTTCTTACTATACACAATGATTGTAATGGATAAGGAACAGTAAGTTTTTGCGAAATGATTACGTAAGGCAATTGGCGCCGTGTCGCCGCACCGAGTGCCCAGCGATAATATAGGTATTCTGTGTACTCCGTGGCCCATATCTGACCGGCTGACCCGGACGCGATATCGATAACTCCGTCTGTCGAGTGCGTGACAACACTGTTTATGTTTATAATAGGACTCGTGCTCAGTTCCGGACGTTACATTATCTAAATTCATATACGTATCATACTTATGCGCACTATTCATACATTGAGCATTTCTCGGAAGTGAGCATATTTAAAGACACACTTACTAAAAATATATAATGTATTTTATAAACTAATAACGTTAATTAAGAACATGCAATATACTTAAAATTAGTTATTTATCTACCTCATCTTGATCATATACGGACAGACAGGGCTAACTTATAACACTCTTCTTTATGAGTCGGAAGATAAAAATAACGTACAGTGATTACATTACCTTGCGATCCAAGTGATGTATTTATTTATAACTAACACTAGAATAGCACTTTTTCGAGTCGTGGTCATCGCCCTAGAAGCATCGAAGCAGTGTGAACTGAGAGACAATGCATCAGCGGTCTCACATGCGATAACGATCATTGCTTATGAATGAAGTTGTGGAGCGATCGCAGAATAGATATCGTTTAAGCAAGGGATTATAAATGATGGCACGCTCTTAGTGAACATGCTATCGTGGACATCATACAGTCGAGATTTATAAACATTCACATTAGTATGTAAATTGTAAATATTACAAATCTTTAATATTACGCATATGTACTTGTAGTTCGTAAATTTTATCAATTTGAAAGTAATTTAGTTACTTATATCTAAAACGTTTATAGCATTTATTTGGTGTCTGGAATAACATTTATTTGGTGTCTGGAAAGAAAACAATGAGAATACAATTTTTTTGGTTATAAAATTTTGAGACTACCAATTGAAAATTACAACACGAATTTAGCTATATTTTTTTACGTTTTCAAAGTTTGTAATCTTATAAACAAAAGCGGGCTTTATGCTGCAATGCCTCAAATTCGATGGAAAGTGGAAAACGGAACGAAGTTCACTCACTCTACCTATGTCACCATGAGTGGGATACGTGAAGATAAAAAAATATGTCATATACTTTTTTTTTTTTTTAACAACTATTATCTCGGTAACGGAAAGAAAATCAAGATGGACCTCCTCTATCACTTGTATCAGTTTGTCTAACTATCTACCAATCACCATGTACATACAAGTAAATATGTTAGTATATTAACCGTGAAAAGTAGGTGTTATCTCACAATAACATTGCTACTTATCATAAAAATTCCACCAATATTGAAAATTTTACAGATGATCTGCGTAGTTAATGTTAACGAGACAGGTGGTTCCCATATCGCCTTTCAATCTATTCACTGGTCGACTACGTGTGAAGCCATGTATAAAAAGCTCTATATCTATATTTTAATAAATAAACTATAGCCACTAGTCGTCACCCGCTCTAGTCGTCGCATGCTCTCTTAGTGCTCCAATACACTTCCAAACCTCTATAAATACTACATTCCTACTTTTATATTAGTATTATGTACCTATCTATATATCTACGTAGCCTTTAAAATATTATATCGAAAGGACTCTATAAATAAGGTTTTTAGAAAATAAAATAAGTTGATTCTGTAACTACTCGTAACTACTTTAGTTTCTGATCGTGGGCGGCTAATAAGCACCAACATAGATTAGATTAGAATGTTTGATTATTCTCAAGTGTTTTTAATTGTTTTCTATATAAATATATTTCTATAGTTCATATCTCTCGAAAGTTCTCCCTAAGTAGCTATGCTGAGGACGAAGCCAAAACTTATTTACAAAAGACATTAAAAGTATCTTATTACTTCAGAGTAACGATTACATTAAATATTTCCGTTTTAACCTCATAGAAGTAGCTTACGGTGGCAAAATGTACCTTTAATATGATTAGTAAAGTTCAATCTGTCACGCCTTAATCATGTATCAGTACATGATGTTCTGCATTGTTTACGTGCACTGAAAGTAACTTCAGGTCTTTGAATGGTCATAAGGTCTGCACTTATCGAAAAGATAATAGTTTTGTCAATAAGATGTAAGTTTTGTCAAGATCTAGAGGACAAGGTTTTACTAAGAAAAAACATCTATAAACATATATGTACAATTATGTACACTAATAAAGAAAATGATAATTGAAAATATATATATATATATATATATATATATATATATATATATATATATATATATATATATATATATATATATATATATATCCATACATTTATTTATACTTCTTGTTTGCAATTTAGTTTGCTAATATAATAAAACATAATAACAAGTGTTATTTTGGTAATCATTCAGTAATATACAATATTGATATTAAGATGGTGAAGATATAAAGACAATTTATTAATTGCTTGAATTATTGGAACGCGGTAAAAGATAGCAACTTTAACGCCTTACATTTAAGGTGAACATTTAAAAATATTATTTCAAACTCAAACACGAAAAGCTTTACCAGATCTAAAATAATTAATAAGATTTTTATTACTATCCCCAAACAAATTTAATCTTGTCGATGTTGAATTCGTAAGTTGGTTAAGTATTAAATTATTGTTATTTACTGTGACGGCACTTGCAATAATGATGTAATAAGCGCGCGGGTGGTCGGTACCAAGAAAACATAAAAGTGGTTGTTTCGACCCTAGATTTATCAAAAAAAGTGAGTGTTCGCGTGATCCACCAGAGTTTGATTGTATTAATCCGTCAGGCACCGCGCAAGCGCATAGTCCGTGACGTCACGCGAGCTTCCGACGGGAATATAATTTTAATTTTGCTACAAAAATACTATTGCTTCTAAAAAACTACATTCAAGCAACAATCATCCCTACGGCGCAGAAACAGCTACTGCATTATTAAGTCAGAGTAAGTTTACTATTGGGAATGTTTATTGACGACACGGTCTGATAGTATGAATGATCTTAAGCTACAAAAGTTATAGCAGTTTGATTTTAAAGTGATACTCAGTTTCCTTATATAGTTATTTACATAATTACAATAAAAACCAAAAACTTTATCCGTTAGTGGATCAACTTTCACAATGTGACCTTGACGTTTCCCATGGAGAATGACAGAATTCCATCGTAGAAATATCAAAAAATTTTCAAAAACAAGTTAAACAGATGCAATTGATAAGGCGCCACGGGGGAAAGCAATAAAGATACGGCACTGATTGTAATTAAACTTTATCTTTAGATGAAAGAACTGACGATAAATAAAATTAGTTCTTGTTTTGATATGAACACACATTTCAACTAATTGGTCACTGTTTTGAAATATTGGTAAGTTTTCAGTATTCAATAAATTTGAGATAACGCAACAAACCCGCGTCCTTTTCTTTAGTTCATAAGCTATTGTAATAATTATTACTAGCGATATTACTATCGATTCACTAACGGATATTAAAATTTAAGGTGCTTATGTATGTCTGTGTAGTTTGTATTATTCTAATAAATAAAAATGTCATTCTTATATAATATAAAGTAGAATTAGTCATAGTTGGTATACTTATTTCGTATATTATTTTAGTATTATTATAAAATCTCACGCTTAAAATCATTTCAACAAGCTATTGCCGAGAAATTAGTCTCATTTCGACTGTCGTTTGTGATTTTCTCTTTAATTAGTAGGAATTCATGAGAGAATTTTTATTTAAATGTTATTATTTGTGAGACAGTTGGGCAATCCTCATTGTCTGATTCTCACCTTTAAAACAAAAGCGACCGTATATTTTTGGAGCATGACAGCACCTACAATAACATACACAAAAATAAAGTATTTCGCATACGCATAATATAATACAATGACTGAGGCCATAAACAAGGCACCGCTTGACGCCTGCTCAGTTTTAGTTTACGTTAAAATAGGTCCAGTTATACTTAACTATATATATGCATACATACGGTTCTATCACTATTAAGTTAGATTCAAATAATTACGTTTAATAAAGTATGAATACCAAATAGAATGTATTATTTTGTTATAATAAATATCGAAGCTGTCGTGGTGCAGTGATATAAGCGTGCGACTGTAAATGCTTCTTTTGTGGATTCGATTTCCACCCGGTGGAATGAAATATTAAATATGTTCATTTCCTCGCTCTAGTAACAAGGCAAAGCGAGGCGTTGTTCCGCCATTCAACACGCAACGCCCCAAGAAATCAGCGATAAAGAAAAGCATATTTTTTTATTTTCTTGAGTAAATAAATCAATTAAGTTCTCTTAAATACCAAAATAACTGCCTTCTGTTAAGATATTGAAGCCAGTGCTAAATTAGTAAAAATTCAAATAATAGAAGAAATAATAATATGTTGCTATGCACATGCAAATAAAGAAAAGAAGCTATGGTTTCTTTTTATTTTAGCTATCTGGCACAAGGCAAAACGCGGCGTTGAGTTCCGTTCCGTTAAGTGGGGAACGGAAGTGAAACGGAGTGTCTTAACACTAGGTTCCCAAGTTCCCTCTGTCTACCCTGCCTTATGCGGGATACAGAGTGAAGCTGAGTATTTAGTAATTTCTATGCTGTATTTTTAATTGTTACGAAATAATCTAGTGTTAAGAGACTGTGCTGCCCTACGTCACTCCCCATCGCGGTTCAAAAACTAAAATGAATAGATATTTATAATAATTATTAGATATCGATTTAGTAGCAATAAGGTATACGAGAGCAGGTGAAAATGAAACTATATTTGATTGAATATCTACCGAGACGAGCGTCCGATGTTCGTCATCACTGCCGGTCGCGCCAATCAAAAGCGCCGATAGTTCGACCAAGACCTGCCATAAACCCATTCTAATATACGCGTATTCGTTGCGTTGAAGACTTTTATGAGCAATTTAACAAGTGTCTCGTACCCAGAGCCGGATTTGATTTATGCCCACATAACGCAAGTTTACGACGTACGTTTATTATTTCTTGTATTCCACGTCTCTAGGAGTTGATAATATTATTTGAGAAGTAAAGGATATAACGATAAAAAAGACCAAACCATTCGAACATCATCTGTTTGGTGAGTAAATTGATTTACTAATTTTAATATTGCAGACTACCTGATTTAAGTTAGCCAAAATATTTCTGAATGTCAGACTGTGTGCAGTCAATTTTAAATGACCTAATTTTTTTACTTAATAATTAACCATCTCAATTTAGAAGACGTCATGGAGTCAAAAAGCCGTTTTAATTATAATTTTACAATCACCAAACGCACATTACATAAAACCAACGGTGTGTAGTGTTTTAAATTTCGTGAACAAAATTGATATACTTATAACAAAAAAACCTTGTAACCTTTCAATACCAAACATGTCGTTTAAATTATTTGATGTATTAAATATCTCCATCGAAATTAGTTCTAACAAAAGGACGTCGCACAAATGTCAAGTGGAGCCGAGGACTGACATGGCCCGCAATGGTGGGCGGTCACGTCGCATTACATTTGAAATAAGCCAATGCACACGCACTATTGATTTACATATATTTCTAATAAAAGGAAAACAAGATTGTATAATTTTGCTCACACAATGCTCTTTAACTAATATTTAAATAATATAATCACTTATACAATTTATGATTGAGGAGCTTAAAGTTTTTTTGTAATCAAATACAATAAATTATCTCATAAGGAATAAATTCATTTGTAAAAAATATTTTGTGCGTTTCACGATAATAATTATAATAACTACACAATTCTAAAAATCTTCTAAAAATCTCACATCCTAGATGAATTAGTACAAGAAAGATTAAAAAAATCACATATACGTTTTTTTCTAAAATATCCACATTATTCTTCACTCTCTATTTGTATAAGGAAGGTGTGTGGGTGTGTGATACAAGATAGGGTTTCGACAATCCAACTTTTTCGGGAAATCGTATGAGATATGAAAATATACTATAAAAATTAAGTAAAAAAATATATTACATTGCTACTTAGTTAATAAGTTTATTTTGGTACAAATGATAAACTCATAAAAGTTATTTATTTTATTTACTGACACTTTTTATTAGATTGCATTTATCAAATGTACTACAAGTACAATATCCTTGATATACACTATGTACTACAATAAGATAGTATAATGAGATGTTCATTATTATTTTTTATTTTCTTGTAATATTTGTTATAAACGGTCGCACATACGCTTTCTCTCATCACTTATTCCCCGCGAGTCGGGCGTCCCGTAGAGATGGATCATTGAGATGCGTACGTGTCCGACGTGCTAGTGATAACACCGAGTGAATTGTGACCGGGGTGGGCTGTAAAACGTTCATCAGATACCACCTCAGATGGGTGACGGCCCACGTGACGTCTTTGGGTGCCTAAATCTAGACGAAGAGCATAAACGCTTCTTACCTACCTAACTACCTTGTCATACGAGCTTGAGATAGGCAAATGCTTTAAAGAACTCACGGAAGTAGATTTTTATCTAAGGCATAAAATACGTGTATGCGACTTTAGTTTAAGTTTCAGATAGACAATCAGCAAGTGCAATCCTCGGGCCGTTATAACTTTGTTTATTTAGAAGCTTTAAGTTTACAGTTTAAGTTGCGAGTTAGTACTAACTTGAAGAATGTAATATAGAATTTATTATAAAAATATATTTTATACAACTTCTTATGTAAAGTCAATGTCCCGTGGTAGTAATCAAAAATATTTATATTTTTTTGGTATTGTGTATCCCCTCTATTTTAATGCCTTGTTTTTACTTTTATAAATATTAAAATAGCTTATATAGTAAATAAAAATGCTTGTCTCTCTGAACAACGTTTGCATAAATGCCTTGCGATTTCATTATTTGTATAACAAATAAAACGGCATTATGGGACATGTTTTTTTTTTTTTTAAATCCATGTCCCGGAAACAAAAACTATACAGCAAAAAGTTTTAACCAAATCTATGTATGAACAATTACTAGGTAACAAAAAGTAAAAATAAAATTAAAGGTAAAAATCATAGGCTCACATTTTTAAAATATTTAATTATAAAAAAACATTTAATTTTTAATGTTTATTTTTTAATTTTTATATACCTAAATAGTAAAAATAAAATAGTAAAAATAAAATTAAAGGTAAAAATCATAGGCTCACATTTTTTAAATATTTAATTATAAAAAACATTTAATTTTTAATGTTTATTTTTTAATTTTTATATACCTAAATAGTAAAAATAAAATAGTAAAAATAAAATTAAAGGTAAAAATCATAGGCTCACATTTTTAAAATATTTTAATTATAAAAAACATTTAATTTTTAATGTTTATTTTTTATTTTTATATACCTACTATCATGAACCTATTTATATAAATGTAATGTTATAATTATTTTAAAAGGAATTAAAGTAAAAGCTAATTACTATGATCAAACCCTTCATGTTATCAAAACTCCTTAGCTGCACGATGTGTACCGCATTGCAGGGTAGACAGAGGGAGCTTCTCTGCTAGTATTAAAACATGAAATGTTTTAATACTAGCAGAGAAGCTCCCTCAAAAACATGAAAGCATTGCGTGTTGAGTGGCGGAACTCAACGCCGTGCTTTGCCATGTTACCAGAACGAAAAAAATGAGAATATTCAATAATGAAATTAAAAATAATAAATGAAAATTCATTTCATTTCCTCGAGTGGGGGTCGAACACTCAGCTATCGTTTACAGTCACACGTTTGTGCCTCTGCGCCTTGATGTTATCAAAAATATGGTGTTAATATCGCAAACTATGGAAGAACGTTAGTAAAGATATTTTATTACCACGCAAGAAATGCTAATATTTTTCGTATTTGCATGATTTACGTCTCTTATACGTAATATGTATTCCATGCACAAAATGTTTGCACTCTTTTAAATGTATCCGTGTCTGATAATGGTTAAGCCTTATCTAATATATTACAAGCATAGGTAAATATACATTTTTAAGAGTAATTCCAAAAAATAGTATATGATTTTTAATTATTATGTAACATTTATTAGATAGATTAGAAGATCGTAGTATTAGACATTTCGTTCTCTACTCTCTTTCGTCAGCATTTTTAAAACGTATGCTAGTGGTGGGAAATGCGTTGCAACGTTCAATAGAAAGAATATATAAAATTAACTCACCTTATGTAGTCGTTCTTGCAAAAAATATTGCTATCTCGGGCATAGCATCTCTGTTCTGAGTCTAGTGGCATTTTGCACTCACAGCACCTCAGGCAGGGCGTGTGCCAGCGTCGTTCTAGAGCCAAGAGGAAGTATCTGTCTGTTATTCTGGCACCGCAGCCTGCACATCCATCTTCAGCAGGTGGCGGCGGCGGCTCATCTGGAGGCTCTCTCTTACGACACGAGGTACAATCACGAGGCGAGCCCGGGGACGCTATGGGCGCTACTGGCGACAACTCGGCGCCCGCCTCGTATGCCGAAGATAGGTACCGCTCACTCTGTTGCTGTAACAATTTTACTCTTAAAATAATATACCCATAGTATTGTATATATATATATATATATATATATATATATATATATATATATATATATATATATATATATATATATATATATATATATATATATATATATATATATGAATAAATAATAAAGTACCAGTAATATACATATTTCTTGAAAAATAGTATTTTCATAGCTATAAAAAATAATTGTTATGTAATTTGATTATTGATTGTATCAGAACAATATATTTAACATTTTTCTTTCATTCAGTGAGTGTGTGTAGACCTCTCATTGGGTTATTTAAACACTTTGAAACTATATTAGAAGAGGTACTTGTAAAATTATCTGGATCTAAGAAGTCCATAGTTGTTTGTATGATTTTAATATTAATTTACTAGAGAACTCAACTGAAACCAGCTGTGATCAATAAGTTGCTAGTGTTTTTGTATTTTTTTTGGTGATATTCCAGTTTCCACAACCAAAACCCTTATAGCTAAACTTCAATTTAAATTTAAATGTAATATACTTTAAATTTAAGTCAGTCAACTCTAGAGACATTGTTAAAACATTCAAGACCATAGATATCAAGAAAATATCAGATTGATAGTATGGTGTGTTTCCTGACCTAATGAAATTAAGTAAAATTACACCTATATTTGAATCTTTACATCCGATCCTAACAATTTTAGACCTGTATCGGTACTACTTACATTTAGTAAATGTTTTGAAAAAAAAAATTAAATTAACTATTATTACATCTTAATTATCATAAACTCATGCATAATAAACAGTATGGTTTTACTAAGGGTCGCTCTACAGCTACCGATGCTGCTATAGCTCTTATAAAGAGTATTTATGAGGCATGGATAGAATTGCAGGATGATCTTGTCTTGTTCTGTGACTTGTCCAAGGCAAATTAGACTGCGTGCAGTACTCAACATTGGTCATCAAGCTACACCATTACGGCATAAGAGGACGTGCACTCGATCTTCTCGATTTAACTAACAGGATTTAGGAATTATTATGGGGGTCCCACAGGGATCTATTCTTGCTCTTTTTCTAATATATATATATATATATATATATATATATATATATATATATATATATATATATATATATATATATATATATATATAAATGACCTATATCATATTTAGTTGAAAAGAGCCATGATAGTATTGTTTGCGGATGATATATCGCTAATTTTTAAATGAAAAGAAGACAAAAAGTATATAACGATGTAAACAATGCTCTCTCAAAAATAATACATTGGTTTAGTGCTAATAATTTACTTTTGAATAGTAAAAAACTAAATGTGTTATATACCGATGTACTTTTACATGGTTAAGCCGTGGATCAAGTTGATTCTACGGTATTTCTTGGTACCATTGACTCTAAATTACAGAGACAGTGATCTCATATTGATTGGCGAACAGACTTTGCTCAGCAGCCTTTTTAGTTAAAAAATCAAAATATTAACAGATGTGAAAACGGCTCGCCTTGTTTATTTTAGCTACTTTCATATATGCATTTTACTTTGGGGTAATATTAAACCGGTATTAAATCAATTTTTGTCGTGCAGAAACGAGCTATTCGTGCAATCTATAGTTTAAGGGGAAAAAAATAATATAATGACAGTTGCATCACAATGCATTTTTGCAAATACTATGTAAGTTAAGAAAAATATTAATTAGTTTAGCAAAATCGGGGATATCCATATTAAAACTAGAAAATAAGTTTAACCTCAGTACACCTATAACTCGATTGCATCGCGTCCGTAATTCTTTTATTGGATAGTGGGTACTGTTTTACAATAGAATTCCGAAAACGTCTGAGGATTTTCGATTTGACAATTTAACAAGACGAAGTTGTGAAAAGACGTTTGTGCGTTAAATTTTATTAACAAATTAACGATTGTATAAATGACAACACGCTTGGGAATAAAATGATCGCTCCAGGATATTTGAAATGTATTATTGGTAATTATAATAATATATCTTATATATCTAATATAGGATATAATGTATCCACACTTAAAAGCGCCTTAAATATAGTAAAAATAATTTATCTATTACATATTAAAAATATTTTATAAATTACAATTTTACATGTTCATTTCAAAAACATGATAATTGCTTTTTATTTCACAAATCACCTTTTTAAAAGGGATATATATATATATATATATATATATATATATATATATATATATATATATATATATATATATATATATATATATATATATATTCATTTTTTAAATGATAAATAATGGATGTCCTGAAAACTGGGAATTTTATAACCGTATAACAAATTGCAAGAATTTAGCGTCATAAAATCCAGGTTTATCTCATCAGAACACGTTTGATTAACATAATTATTATTACACTTACATGAATTTTAATTGAATGAGCAATAACTAATAATGGGATTTGAAATCGCCGAGCTCCGACGCGCATCGCAGCGCGAAAATTACATCCAATTTGATTCAATTACCAAAAACACAATAGCTTCGTAACTTTTACGTGATGGTGGTGATTTTTAATTCTTACAATAATAGCCATTAAAAATCTTGAATGTGATGTGTATTACTGGCAATTGATAAATGTTTTTTATGGTTCCGTAACTCAAAAGGTAAAAAGGAACCCTTATAGCTGGACGTCTGTCAAAAAGATTTATCTTGCGATCGTGCGGAGTTATCAAGCTGAAATTCACGTAGATTACTTGTGTCTATACAATAAAATAAAATTACGAGTCAACAAAATCAAAAAGATACAAGCATTTATCGTTATGTATCGTTACTGTTGAACTTTTAATGAAATTCGACGCGTAATCAAAACCTATGGGGTACGTACCGTGAACCTGACGTTATGAGATTTGGTAAGAAGTAGGAACTTTTATTAAAGAAAACGAAAAAGTCCCAAACGTGAAAATTTATTGGTATTACATTAAAAAAAACATTACAAACTTATAATAGTATTTCATTTCATAAATCCATGTGAAACTTGTATAAGTTCATTTGGTTTGAATTCCCCTTGATCTACAATCCTGGAATTGGTACGAAATCATCAATGAACGGGCATGACTCGTATTTGACAAATTTTTATTTAACTTTGCAAATAGAAGGCTTTCAAAAGAAATAAAAACAATATATATGCACATCATTTAATCTTTACATAAATTATATATTAATTGTCTATGTAAAAGAATACTAGGTCTAAAATACATAGATAATTTTAAAGTAGTATAAATAGTCGATAAAGTAGATATTATTTATTATTTTCGAATTTACAGCACAATTTGATTGCGAATTTAAGACGGAAAGCGCAACTTGAAATATACAACACTGGTTATAACTTACGCAATTACTTGCCGACGGAAAACAAACATCCTCTATAAAATCTTAGTACGGTTGCGTACAAGCATGCACTGCCAACAATTTGTTAAAAATATATAACTAAAAACCAATAAATACATTAATCAAACGATTTTTTCGGCAAAAGTACTTAGAATTTATGTTCTTTTACTAAGTACATATGTATATATGAAAATATTTTGTGATAACAATAACTTTCAATAAAATTATAATAATATTACGACAATAATTCTATACCTGGCAAAAGCTCAGTTACCGTACGACTAGCGAACCTTTATAAAGGAATCGTTCTTACTCCATTGAATTCTCTTTTATAATATATATGATAAAATATCAATATTTTACAAGTTAGTATTTTTATTAGAAAAAATGCCGTTCAAGCACAAATCCGAAGTTTTGTATTTTTCGATGTCTACAGGTTAACGGGAAGTAGTCCTACTATTAAAAAACCTACCTTAAAAATTTACCTTAACTAAAAAATCGAATTTTAGAATTTGTATTTATTTATACTATAAGTCCACGCTCGAATCTCGTCCTCAAATTTTCGTAATTTAATGGAAACTGGAGATATATGTAGAGTCACACTTTTTTTCTTTTTCATTTTTCAGCTTTACGCTGAATCCCACACATGGGAAAGGGAATGCAGAAGGAACTTAGAAATCTAGTGTACACAAAGATACTCTATTCCGTTTCGCACTTTCCGACAAATTGGAAACATTGCATGTTGAGTGGCGGAACGTAACGCCGCGCTTTGCCTTGTCACCAGAGCAAAGATATAAAAACAATAAATATTTAAATTGAAAATATTAAATATTTAATTTCCTCGAGTGATCGGATTCAAAACCTGTCAGGTTTACAGTCACATGCTTGTACATTTGCACCACGATAGATCTCAGGTAATAATGCAACGAGAAACAAAACCTAAATATGAAGGATAAAAGCCAAAAAAACTTCTGATTGCTTGAGTTTCAGATAATGTCGGCTAGGTATCGTCTTATCGTTTAAGAATGTTAAAGTAGTTTTCGGAAACGAACTAATAATATATACTAAATTATTATAACATAAAGCGTTGTATTCTTTTAATTGAAATGAGTCTTAAGTAGGCAGAAGAACCTATATTCCATATAGGATCACTTACTCAGTTTACCAAATTTAATAATATAGTACAAATAGATCATACATACATGTACATCTAATTCCGTAGAAAGAATCATGTTATCATAAATCAAATTTATTGTATTTACTTGTTTGTAAACTTCTAATTTGTAAAATATGGGAAAGTAAATCAATATAAATTAATCAATTAAACAATTAACAGAAAACCATTACAATAAACATGATATTTCATAGAAATATTGTAAATAAAAGTAAGTATTGAAGTATCTTATTTTATTTCTCATCACACTTTAATAGATTTAATAGCTATTAAACTACGCCACCATTAACTAACTGAAGCGCTTGATCTCGAACTTCTCATGTACTTAATGAAAATTCTATTTTATAGTAAATTCCTGAAACGCAATTTCTAAGAATATACTAAGCTGTGAACCACAAACTTGCAATTAACGTTTATACTGTTCGAGAGCAACATTTTAAAATAGTTTTACTATCATTTCTTTTAACTACAGCTGTTGTTAGATATTACGACTGATGTTACTAATAAATGGTTTATTAAATTAATCTACTTTTGTTATTGATAAATGTACTTCATATTCTTTTAATTGTATTTTTAAAATTATAACATACCTACATACATTTTTATTTGAATTATCTACATTTATATAAGGTCTGTCACGCGACAGGTCGTGGGTTCGATCCCCACTCAAAGAAATATTTATTATATTCAATATAAATCTTTAATGTTTTAATTTTTTCGCTCTGGTAACAACAAAACAAAGCAAAGCGTGGCGTTGAGTTCCGCCACTCAACACGCAATGCCTCAAATTCGGCAGAAAGTGAGAAACCGCACGTAATGTCTAGGTTCCCAAGTTCCCTGTGCCTACCAAGGTGCGGATTACAGTGTGAAGCTGAGTAGAACATATTTTTACGTGTTTTAAAGTAATTGCATAAATATGTTCTAAGATACCATTATAGATTCAAAATAGAGATTAAGAAGTTGTACCCATTTAATATACGTTTACAATTGCAGCTAAGTCGTGTCAAAACAGGAGGTGGGTTATAAATATAAGATTGAATGTAATCTTAATTACTTCTATAAAATTATATTTTTATTTAACTAATAAATCTTCCATTTGACAAAAATAAAGCTAGATCTTAAATTTTATTTGAATCGTTTGACATTTCATGATTTTGCTCTTGATTTAATAAAATCGAAGGATTAGTAAATCATGAGAGTATCTTTATCGTCTGATCTATTAATAAATGTATATTATAACATTGTTTTATGTTTACAAATAATTGAACAGATAAAAGTATATATTTTTATAGATAACATCAACTTTTATTTATAATTAACGAAGAATTGAACTTAATATTTATTTCATTAATTTTATATTGTATATAGAAAAAAAACATACGAAGAAAATTTATAGAATGAAGTAGCGAAAAATAATGTTTTAGGCTCTGTCACTAGAAACAGAATATTTATTTCAAAACGAAGTTCGTTTTAACTGTTTTTGTTTACTAATGTTGCAATTTAAGCCATATTTTAATATTTTTATAGTCAGTCTCATATTTTATTAAATTAAATTATTAAGTACCTTCTATGCATTTGCTTCTTCGGAATTAATCCTCAAGATAATTTCTTTTATTATAATAAAAGTCAATAAATAAAACTAATGTCTGTAATTAAGAAGCTAAGCGTGTTGTTTGTGATTTATTTATGCGTACAATAAATAAAACTTAAATGAATAAATAATGTTAGTGTGCATGGTTAACGAAGCCGTCGGCAAAAGGTTAATTATCTACCTACTGGTGATAAAAAACTAAGGACCAAATTGAATTCTTATGTCTTAAACTTTTTCAAGTTTTATTATACCTACACTAGGTATTAATTTTTATCGACGCTACTTGCTAAAATCTTAATGGTCAATTTTACAACTCCATATATTTATCAAAACTCTCATTTTTATACGTCCTCTATATGTGTATAATTGTATATGGCAAAATATAATAAAATATTTAATTTAAAGCCAAAAATCATTTTGACAATATATTAGGATATATACTCAATAAACTTGGTAGAGACAGAGTTAGGGTACTTTTTCTAATAATATCATAAGAAGTCATTGAAAAATAAAAATACGTATATAAAACTTCTGGTACGTACTATAAAGTCAGTTCATATAACAATATGTTGTACTGTATATAGCTGGCTAGTCATTTCACTATCAACCTTTAAAAGATTTCAACGATATCATCCTTCCGTAGCACTTTGATACTAGCTTTATCTAAAACTCTATACAATTACATTCGTATTATAATATTATTACTTAATGTGAAAGAGCTAAATTTATGTTTACTTTGTTTTTTTTTTAATTTCAAAAAGTTACTTTTGTTAAGCATAAGCTATGTATTATTTTGAACAAGATATTTTAGTAATGAAAAATTATTTCAATCATAGTGTTTGTGATTTTATTATAATTAGCTGTATACTTCATGTGATGTCTTAAATAATACAAAATATATTGATATATAATTTTGAAATATAAAAAGGAATATAAATATATTTGAAGCCTTATTATATTTGACATCTAATATTTAATCATAATTTTAAATTATTCTAAATATTAAAAGAAGATTATCAATTATATTTTAGTTAATAATACTATAGTAGTTTTTTTATTTATATAAAAAAGGTGCTATGGGCTATCGTGATTATTTTATACCAAATTTTAAAGCTAGTAACGAAAGTTTGAAGTCATAAAAGTGAAACAGAGTGTTAACATAAGTCTCACCCAGTGCATCGCCCCCCTCTCTTCGTACACTCCCATCTGGGGGTCAATTTTCCCGTTTTTTATTTTCGAAGGTATGGGCCTCTGCCCCACTACACTGTGCACTCACACGCGGGCATACCGTGCGCGGCGCTCCGCGGCGGGCGAGCAACTGAGACTGTACCAGCTCGGCGCTCACGACTCAGCTAGCGGCGGCACTCGGCGGCCGGCGCCCTCGGGGGAGGCCCGGCCCCGCCCTCGACGCCGCCTCTCGCTCCCGCTCCCGACGCGGCGCGACGCGGTCGATGCGGACACGGCCCGACTTTTTTCATAAACTTGTTATTGAATTTTTGACGCAACTTTATTTGCAAATTTGTAACGAATTGCGCTCGAGTGGCTCACTCCAAATAGTTTTAGTGCGACCGATCGAGTGTTCGCGCTGTATTGATTTCTTTTTCTAGTTATTCATTGAATGGATCACTCAACATAAAATCACATACTCACATTGAAAGTCGAGTACATCATGATAACTACAAAAATATCATATTTTACTCAATTATATAGGTTATCTTAACTTTTCTTACGAGTACCTACTTACAAAAATAACACAATTTTTTATTAAAAATATATTATTACTTTTAAATATCTGATAAATTGAATAGTAAGTACTACCAGCAAACTCTAGCTTCCCATGCATTTGAGTATATATTATTATATATATGTATAGTAATATTTTACGACTAATAAGTACCTATTATCTATTGAATACGCAGAATTTTGCTGATTTAATGTAGGTATAAAAGCAATTATATTGTTATAGTAACCTAAAGTAAGCAACATATTTTTGTATATATGTTATTTCAGAAAATTATTACAGTTATGGTATATCTGTATATCAATAAAACGTGTATTATAGTCGATGCTAAAATACGAATACTCTAATCTTATAATTCCCTATATGTGTGGGTACCTTCAGTGCACAAGGGCCAACCTGAGCTCTACATTTGTGTGAGTGTTTATATATAGTATAGATGTAACGTGGTTTGCTAGGCCGGAAGCGGTTTATACTGCTTATGGATAACCGGCTAACGCCTCTTGTACTAATTACAACGTCACATATTTAATTTTATACATTTTATTGTTGTGGTTGATTTATAAAAAGTGAAAGAAAAAATTGGCACTAGATAACAATGTACACATAAATTATTAAGCTATAGAAAGAAAAAAAAAAATCGTGACACAACATGATTATTCATGATTTAATAGAAAAGTTCAGTAATAAATTCATTAGTCATACCATACAAATAGAAAAAATAAAATCACTCACACAAGTAGCAAAGTTAACACAAAGTTAAAAAAAATCACGCCAAAACTATTTAAAAGCTCTTTAAAATAACGTACCTAATATTTTTTTTTTTCTTATAGAAATAAACTGGACACCGGCAAGAGAATTCATCGACTCTGCTACATGTAACTAATTTTTTTTCTATTAATAATCATATTAACAATCACAAATCAGAACCGTATGCAACAAGTATTATATTTATGAATTAAGAGAACTTATCTTGTTACCTATATTTCGATTGTTATAATTGATTTTGATTATATTAACTTGACCAACGCCACAGATCTCGACAGCGGATAGGTAGAGTTTGCGAAACGTAAGCTGAACTTTGTGTCTCTCTAAAAGTAAAGCTAGAAAAACCTTATTACTTCGCTCTAGTAACTTTTAATGGTATGAGTTTACCTTTAACTACTACATTTTTTTTTCAGCATTACGCTGTATAGCGCACATGGCAGGAAGGAAGGTGTTCCACCTTCCGTTGTCCACCTTCCGTCTAGTTTGAGGCAATGTGACTTGCTTAAATTCGTCGAAAAATGGGGAATAGAACAGAGTGACTTAACACTAAGTTCCCAAATTCCCTGTACCTAGCCTCTCATACGCGGTATATCTAATGTGTGAAGCTAAATAAATACTTTTCTCTTCTGGTAACTTATCTTGAATTCGTAGGAATTAATAGCTTCATTTCATAATATGACTATTTAAATGTTTTCTTTGTTTTATAAGAGCTTTGAGTTTCACGACAGTTAGGAAGAATCAGGTCAGTCTTCCTGTAACCATGGACTGCAGCAAACGTCTCGTCAAATATATTGCTATCAATATACGCAGTATTAACCCGGTTAAATATGTTTCATTTAAACTATTATTGGTTTAATTCTTGGAAAAAACAAAAACATACATAATATCTATGAAACAAAATTATATTATAATTTTATTATTAATATTACTGGTTAAGATCGAGAACATTTGCTTTTACCTGTAATAAAGATGTTAAATTTAGTAAATTACAAAATTGTATTAAGTAGGTATCAGTTTCTAATATCTTACATACCTGTTCAATATTTAATATAAGGATATTACTTATACAGTTTAATCATTATAATATGGATGTATATATTGTTCAACTTGTATATAAATTATCATTTAAATGTTAAATATTTTTATTTTTCATTTACTTCTTGTAGTCGTAGTAATTTAATATGGACGATAGGGAATGTTAATTAGTTACACTTATAAAAACACATTGAGTTTCACCACTCAAAAACGGTCTCAAATTCGGTAGATATGGGGAAACGGAATGAAATATCTTAACACTAGGTTTCCAAGCTTTTGCCTACCCTGCCATGTGCGGGTTACACCATGAAGCTTTAAATAAAAATAGGCACTATTAAATGTGTAGGTAGATAGACGCGAAACTTATTTATGTAGATAAATATATTATGTACATAGACGAAATAGCAGCAGTAGGTAGATAGATATAAAATTTAAAATTATTAAAATATTAACTGTCCTTGCATTCAAAACAACATAAAAGATAAATAAATATATAGGTATTCAAGCAATATCAATGATCTAAAAAGATAATTTTGAAATTAAGAAAGCCACCTACGATCAAAACATCGTAATACTTAGCGTTAATTGTTTATGTATGTGATGAAGTCTTACTTCTATCTGTAAATTTATTGCTACTAGTGTATGGAGGGTAGAAGGTACATAAGAGAAAAGTTGAAAGAGTCCTGCTGTAGCAGCAATTAACGGTTTGAATACTCACCAAAATAGCGCTAATGTACATGAGCGAATGATATGAATGTAGCAGTTATAAACAGAGTGAAGTTTGTTGGGTTTATAAAACTGCTGAGAATACGTAGATAAGTGATTTGAAACTTCAAAAGATATATTTTTGTTATTTTTAAATAATTCAAAAATAACCAAACTATATCTTTAGAACTTTCAAATCACTTAGCTACGTATTGTTGTTAATGTAAAAAAAATGTTAAGAAATCATGGGAAAGCTTTGTTCTGTGAAAAGTCCAATAAAAAATCAAAAGGGATTACGTTTCAATCTGTCTTTTTCAACAACAGCATGTATAATTAACTTGTTATAATAATTTTACAATACCGAAGTTAACAGATATACATCAATTTGTTTTTTTTTAATAATTGAATCACTGCTGGTAAGAGAGGGAGGGGTAGACCTCGGTTGACCTCCGAAAACCCAGTATCGACGATACTTGAGGAAGGTCACGCAAAAAGCATGAGGAACCCTCGGAGGGCATGTATGAAGAGGTTGATGACAGTGGACGAGGCGAAAGAGGTATGCAGTAGCTTTTGACGCTACCCCGTTAGGGATATAGCGTGAAGCTAAGTTAAGTTTGAATCACTGCTAAAAGAAATTAATCAGAATAATTACAGAGTGCAAGTTGTTTTTATGTTTTCGTCATTGTTAGTAATAAAGCGGAAGTCTTTCTTTCCTTTTATAATTTAGCATCCTTTTATAATAATTTGTGGCGCTATTTTTAACATTGTCTCTGACTGACTTACTACTATGGCACCACCAACTTGCTTTATTGCAGTGACCACTTTTTTATGTACTGATATGTTTCTTCTTACCTCTACTCTTATCATAGGTAAAATAAAATAAATAAACATGTGATGGTCATATCTACTTAAATATCATAATTAGCTTCACGCTGTATCCCGCACATGGCAGGGTTGGCAAAGGGAACTTGGGAAATTCAAATTTTATTCAAATTCAAAAAATAAATATTCCAAAAAAAATATTTCCGCCGCAATTTGTTTTATAATAAAGATTCATTTAAATCATTCCTCAGAGAAAGCATAGAAGTCTCGACTACGTTGCGTATACATTCAGGCCCTGCATCAAATGTACCAGGCCTGATAACAAATATAATCAGAACTTACAAATAAATATATTGGAACTGGAGGCCGATAGTGGCTACTTTAGTAAGAAACTATGTATATTTAATTATCAGCATACCATCCCAAGGTTCGACTCGCGCTCTTGTAGTACTGTATGGATAAAATGCTTGATCAGTTCCTGAGACATTTTCCATGTGTGGAAGAAGCCATTTACGTGCGTAACTTGAGCTCATAAGACAATACTTTGCGCAATCCTCACACGGAGTGCGATCAGTTTTGTAGTGTAACCAACCAAACCATTCCGGTGTTATCTATGAAATAGTAGATATTTAGTGGCTTATATCAAAAATGTTAAAATAATACATACTCTATTGTAATAAAATTACTTATACGTACATGTTTTGAGGCTCACTATATGTAATGTGAAGGTTTAGTCGAACTAATACTTTGAAACTAATGTAATTCAAGCAGGACCAACTAAACTATACAAGATACTGATAAGTCGCCTTAGCAGAAGTTACTCAACAACAATTTATTTTATTATTACAATTTGACTTACCAGAAGTAAAGAAGAAAACATAAAATTCTCAGTACCTGAGTAAAATTATACAATAAAAAGTTCATAGTAAAATACGATTTTCGACCAGGTCTATTTCTTTTTTATTAGATTCATTCATTGATCAAGTACCTACCTAAAATACATCTAATTCATTGATCAAGTACCTAAATACGTCTAACAAAGGAATCAGGAAAGGAAGAGGTCCACAATTCAAATGGTGCCAAATTACATGTAAAACGGTGAGAAAATTGTCAATAGCTTTATCGTAGATATCGTAGATACGAATATCTCAGAGGGCACTGCTTAACGCTCTGTTTTAAGGCCATTACACTTTATTACTTATTATATTTTTGTTTTTAGCTTCACGCTGTATTCCGCCCAAAACACGGTAGTTAGAGGGAACTTGGGAACCTAATTTACGATATACATCGTTCCATTCAACACTTTACGCTTTTAATTTCTTTTAGCGGAGATCAGTCGTACGCTTGTGGCCCTGCACCACATGACACACTTATTAATATATTATTAATATATAAAAATATTTAGTTACTGTACGATTTACCAATACGCGAATGAATGACACTTGTATGCTTGTAGCAACTAAAGACGTGAATGGCATGTGAAAGGCATTAATTATTGTAGGAAGATTTAATTTTTTAAGTAAGTTAGTTTAGTGAGATTATGATACTAATTAGTAATAAATCCGTTCAGAACGATACATATTCATTCACTCATATTAAAATATAAATGTTACAGCTCATGTCGACATACTAACTTGGCTCGCATCATACTGCCACTTTACGGTCGGAGCGAACTCAACCCACCGACTGCGTCCCAGCATGTAATAATCACTCTGGTAATAATTATTTCCAAAACTGTCACTGCCCATGAACTTTCCTACCTGTTGGTAAAAAAATGCTACTGTTTTAATTATAGTATATATAATTAATATATATATATATATATATATATATATATATATATATATATATATATATATATATATATATATATATATATATATATATATATATATATATATATATATATATATATATAGTAATAGACGGAAACATAAATACTGTAGTAAGTTACTAAGCAGCTTTTTGGTAAGTTTCAGTTATGATTAATTATTAACAACTTCAGATGTTTTATATATAGGTAGTCAAAATCTAGATTTCGTATCTGATTATAATTGATATTAAAATTCGTATCTGATTAAAATTATTAATTAGTGAAGTACCTAACTATTTCTGTTAGTTTCAATAAACTCAATTTCTTTTTTGTTTTACTGTCTGGCGATATATAGGTGCATACTTATTTTGGTATATAGTATCGCCATCCTTTAGAAAGCAAGTTCAACTTGGCCTCACGGAAACTGTATGGAGGGCAAAGAATGCCACGCTAAAACACCAGTTCGCCTTATATAGTGCCCAGGTTCGGGTTCATAAGGAATATTGCTGTCAGTCCTGGGCCGGTGACTCCAGTATCAGCTTGAACCATTTTGTCGCATATGATGTAGAGCCGTTGGAAGTGTTGGAGATCCAATAATCAGTTAAGGGGTTATTTTGCTTTGCGAAGAAACGTCTCCTCGCTGTGTGTTCCTAATCGCAGAGTACATCACTAGCTTGCTAAGCCTGATCTTACAGCGGTGCGTAGGTACTTTAAACGTGACTATCTCAATTATTTTTTGAAAAAAAAAAAGTAAAACAGATTCGTTTCTCTTAAGTTACCGATTTTTAGCTACCCTGATAATAAAAAGCGACGACAATCGACTTTTGAAATTTAAAACTTGTTAAATGTTACACATTTAAACTGACACTCACCTTTGTCTGGTAATACACATACCTACATTATTAATATCGTCAAAATTAAACAATTGAGTTATGGACCACAGAATTGCTTACTTGACTGTGGTATAATGCAAAAGTTTTTTTTTAATTATAAAATAAATTATAGATTTTTATAGTTGCTCAAGTGTTGCTCTCAAAATATATTTTACCCAGAGTGAACGTGTAATTAGGTTTACATATTATGTATTAATATTATCACGTCGACTAGTTACTAAACACTGGTGCGACACGACAGTGGTGTTGGTGTGTTCAATTTCCACTGAAGAGTTCAGGCCGCGGCTTTATTTTCTCCTCTCAACACGCAATGCCCGAAGAAATCGGCAGAAAATGAGAATAGGATATAAAAGTAAGGGGCGTCGACCTCTAGTTTATTATAATGTGACATATTTATGGTCGTGAGTAGTTAGTATTATTTGATACTTCAGTTATACTGCGAATAAAGGATCGCTACTATTCTTCTTCTTCTTCTTTTGCTCTATATGTAAGACATTTAAATATATTTAAGTATATCTAAAAATATTTTCCAGGGAAGCCAGTCTTTCAACACATTTGTTTGTGTAAAGATCTTTTTGTAATTTTTCAGTGTACATTTTGTGTAAGTAAAATTTCTGCGATGCTGTCCATACGCCTATGCCCATAACCTCTTCCAATGTCATTGAGTAGGTACCTACTTACTTGTAATACTACTACTACTTACTAATAATACAATATGTGCACATAAATACTACTAAATAACTAATTTCAGTAAATATGTGATAAAGTCTACCTACTTTAATGAATTTTACATACTTTCAAGGTGTCTGTACGCCATAGTTTAAAGAAGGCTTTGATGGGGCCGCCGTTGTATATTATTATCTTTACAAGACGCGCCCATTTATCAAGTGCTAAAAGTTTTATAACCATTGGGTTTGTTTCTTAAATTAAAGACAGCAACATATTACAATAATTTGACTAATTGACAGTGTCGTATTAATTGAAATTGACAGCCATATTCAAAAATGGAAAACCAACAATGCTAAAACAATGTTACTCTATTCGTTTGTAAATAAAATTATGATTCTCTAAATATATCCATTTATAAAAAAAATTGATGACAATGAGATATTTATGTCGTAAGTGATTTCTAATAAAAGTAATAATATATATTAATTTCGGGAGATACGAACACAAATTAACATCTAAGAATAATTACTCCATATTTCTCATAAAAAAAATATATGGATTAAATAGATGTAAATAAAACAACAATAAAGAAAAGCAAAGTAATAATTTAATAATTTCTAACAACCTCTTGTTAAAGATTCAGGTTATTCACAGCCTAATAATAAAAAAAGAAAAAATACAATTTAGCTTATACAAGTATCTATCTGGAAGATCGATGTGGTTTCGGAGGAAGACAATGCGAAAATATAAAACTTTTACATGGCACTGTGTCATATAAGATTAAGCAGAAAAAAATACCAGCATTTTAAATGTGTTACCAGCATTTTAAAATTATGTTTTTCATCTACTATCGCATAAATTGTATGTACATAGTTTACAAAACGTATAAGACACAATGATTAGTAACATATTCAGTAAAACTAAACAGTGTTAAATTATAACAGTAAGTATCATTAACTTCTCATTTTAAAATTAAGGAATATTATCTTAAGTCCAGTCCTATGTATATATCACAATATATACATATATTGTTTCATCTTGGATATATATTCTATACACTATATAAGAGAGTATAGAATTTACGTACAGGATGAAAGTTGTTAGTCAACAATGGTCTAGAGGAGGCTTCAAATGCCTTAAGCAATTTAAAAGTAGTATTCAATAATGTATTTTGTAAGCTTCCTTTAACATTGAGCGTTTCTTATATATCAATCAGTTAATATATAAAAAAGTTATATCAATTTATTTTCTCGCGCATGTATGACTAATAGGTATAGATAGTTTTTGATATATTTAGTATTCGAGACCCATTTGTGACTTTTCCCGCTTCAACTACACCATTATTTATTTACTTATCAGAATAGATTTGATATTAATAACTAATAACATTACCGAAGTAAAAACAAAATTTGTTCATGGAAAAGTATAGCCAATAAAATATTTTTTGTAGCTATTTCGTTTAATAAAATACTTTAAATTGACATAACTTTTTTCTTTATGAACCGAAATAGCAAACAAAATAATTTCGAAACAAAAACTAAATGTTAAGGAAGGTTGCCAAAATACAATAATAAAAAGTGTATTGAAAATAGGTATAACGATTATTGAGATGAGTGTGAAAAAAATTTAAAAACCAATAATATATTTTCTCATTACTCTTCCACGTTCAAACTACATATATTAATAAATCGCGATTAAAAAGAAAATACAGTCTTACCGAGTCAGAGGGTATATACAACACTATTTTCTTCAAACTGCCTCAATAGATAGAGATAAACATCTCAAAATTGATTTTAGTCATAACCAACAATCAATATTGAATTTAAATGGAATTGTATTGAGATTCACCATACATATACTCATTTGATGTATAGAGTGTATATGCATCATCCTGTATTTAACCACATTCGAAGAAATATAGTGCCTACAATAATTTAAGTTCTATTATATGCACTCAAACAGTAACTTATTCATTATACGATAAAATATATATTTTTTTAATTTAAAAAATATAGCACTCAGTTTAATGACAGATTAACTAACAGATCAAACAAAAAGAAAATAATTTATAATAAATTAACCATTAGGAATAGTAAACTACTGCTAAACAATTACCATTAACATAAGATAAGTAGAAATAAGTACAATTATTATGGCTTTATATATTGGTATTAAAACATCTGTTAATCACTAGACAACTTTTTCTACAACTTACATGATCATATCTACAATTATATTTACAGAATACCGATTATTATATACAGAATACCATTCTGTACCTACACACTACTATTTACCAAAATAAGTACATATTTTGTAACAGTGTATGAAGTGCTTATTAAAAGTGTCACATTTATTTTAAGTGCGAGAATAGTAATTTTGACTAATATTTGATGAGAAATATTACAAATTGGCAATAACGAGAAAAATTTATAACAAAGTACAGTTACATGTTACAAGCTATATGTACAATACTAGAATATTTATATCTAAATGTGAAAAGATTAAAAATATATATAAAAACAACGATAAAATACAAACCAGTTTTTTGTTTAGATTGGAAAATAAAAAAAAACTAAAATCAATAAATAAATCAATAACAAGTCTGTGAAATGTCAAGCGTGAAACTTCAGCATTGACATAGTACTTATAATAAATATGTTATATATTCTAAATATTTACCATATTGAATCAAATGACATACATATTTGAATTCACATATTAAGTATTAAAAAAGTAAAGACAGAAATTAGTAAACCAATTTTAAGTTATTTGGATATTTCATCTGCAATAAATATTCTTCAAAAATTATAATTTCATATATTCACTAAAAATTAATATTTTGGCACAGCTATGTATATTTTGGAAGAACCGGAATAAGTACATTAAAGTTTAAAAATATTATCCACTTACTTTCCTTAACCATTCAATTTTAAAAAAATATTAACGTTTCATAAAAAATCATAATATATGTTGTTTTTAAATATATATTTCCTAAGGTAAAATTATAATTAAATAAATTCTTTAAATAATCTACAAAATAAAAAAAGTTAGGTACATACTTAATATTACCTTTTAATTGGAAGATAGTATAATAATACGGCTGTACGAATAATTAAATGACATTGTTATACATAATAAGTTATACATAATAACCACAAATATATGGTTTCCGTTTACTTTTTTAGAACATAGAACGAAAATAAGGTAAAAATTGTTTCTATGGAGCTATCCATACAAGCGATAACTCGCTTCACTCATTATTATCTTTATTTAAGAATCTAAGAAGAGTCTTTTTCTCAATTTTTGCAGTCGATTTCAATATTTAGACACTTTTTACAAAAGTATTTCCATGAATACTTCTTCTCTTACATATTATCAGTACATTTGTATTTACCATATAAAGTAAAAACGATACATCCAAAGTCTGTTGCATCACAATCCTAAACATATATAACACATCTATTATGTATCATTTTACGCGTACATATGTACTAAATTCTTGGCATACACATTGGAAGATATTTGTAATTTAGAATTTTATCTAAATACAACATTCATATAGTTCTCTACAATCATAGTGATGTTAATAACAAACATATTTGTATCAAAATAATTAAACTTAAATGTACTTGTTATTCTAAGGACCTATATATAAGGTAATTTATATTGTTAAGTATTATCGATAAAATATTATAAAATGTGTCCTTTATCAATACACTATAAAATAAATAATACAGTATAAAAAAATATTCACAGTTTTTTAACATGTTGGTGGTCACTTAAAAACAAAACGAAATGGTACAAAATAAACCTCTCATATTAGAAATATATTTTTGATTAATTTAATAAAATTATTTATAAGAAATAAATAAGATATCTATAGTCTTGATCGGTAGTTAGGTACTAAATGTAAATGTATAAAATTTTCTTAACATTTGGCGTACTTACTAAATATTGTAGCTCACGACAATCTTTGTAAGTTGGAAATATAAAGTACATTATAATAATTTCCTTCTCATTGCTTCCAGGTTTTAAATCAAATTCCACTTAATATATATGTAATAACAGCCTGAACGATAAATAATATCAAAATATTTTTAAAAACGTAACCATTTGAAAAGGAAAAACATATTTTGACATATAAACCACATTGGCTGCGGTAATAAAATAATATTTTAATCATAACATTAATATTGGCATTCTATGGACCACTTGGCATTTATCCCGGCGCCTATCGCCGGCGTCTGTCTTCTGACTTTACTACGTGCTTAATCGATTAAATTCTCAAGATTACATTTCATTCAATCTACCAATAGAACGTTGTTGCCCCATAAAAAAAATCGGGTCCTCCTACAACATCCATAGCTATTTGGGGCATCCTGGAAGTATGATATCTGGGAGAGCCATATAAAAGCATCCAACATACTTTATTATCCAATTCAATAAACATATAATGGTATTTCGTACACATACCCTCTACTATATGATCATGTTGATACTTTAACATTATTTTCATTACATTACAGTCACTGACTGAACTTAACAGTCGGGTTATGCTGTTCTATGTCCGTCTAGAGGCGTCATACCAAACAAAGTCATATGACATAAGTACAAGCAGCGCTTTCAGACATGAGGTTTATAATGGTAAGTACTTGCTATTCTGATTTAACTAGTTCAACTTAATGGCTGATTCAAGATCTTTGTAGATAGTTCTGGAGTCCAAGTGACTGTCAGACAATAAATGTAGAAATGTAGTAACGTCGCTTCATTTACTTTAGGGTCGCTATTTTCTATCTCAGAAGCAAATATAAGATCAAGCTTTATGGGGTAGCCCTCTAGCTAGTTTTCCACATCCATCATCAACCCAAAACAGACTAAGAATGGTACTGTAAATTAGGAATAGCTAAGGTTGTTTGATTTCGTAATTATTTCATAGATGGGAAAATAATTTTGGCTGATAACCGCAATTGATTTGCATAATAATACCCATAAAATACAATAACAAACAATTAAAGTGCCACGAAGTTGAAGTTACGACTGCCACGTAAAGACGTCTACATCTTTCCCTTTATGGTTCTACAAAATTAGTGAAGTCAAACAAGGATAAGGCGAGAATAAGATCTATAATTATACTTTGCTTTACCTTTATATGACATTATGAAAACAACAAAATCACTGTATATTTTTTGGTAATAAAGAAAGTAAAATAATTATAAATAATTCAATGTTCATGAAACACAAAAAATAAAAATATATAATTTAATGGTAAGTTGATATTTTTTTTTATTTGGAATGTAAATAGAACCATCTAAAAGTGCCATAATTTGGCCGATCGACTGACTACGGTTTGTATGGAAAAAGGTATTCTTAATTTTATAAAAATAATTATATATCATTAAACTGTAATTTACTCTGCAATGTAGAGATAATTTTCCTTTTCGAATCGGCTGCTTGCTCTAGGTGTAAAAATATATAATAATAAGTACATATTTGTTTCGCATGAATCTTTGCATTACTGAAACTCAAATATAAAAATTTTGCTTAAATTATATAAGTACTGAAAATATTCTAATTTATTTTTATATTAAATAAGGTAAGGCTAAAGTAAGTTTTATTCTCTTTTAAAAAAAATGAATTTATAAAAAATGACAAATCTTTCTTTCTTTGACCTTACCTATTTTTACTTGCTTTTAACCTTACCTACTTCTACTTATAATTATGAAACGATATCTATGACGAATCCATCGTTATAGATATCGTGTCTTAATTATAATTTAAGTACAAAAAATCAGATCCATTTTTTTTTCTTTGTTTCTTGACTATAATCTTATGTCTGTGATGATCCGTAGGAGCCTGGTGGTGGTCGATAATCCAGTGGTAAAGACAGAACCTGCTTCTTGGAGAAGGCGTACTTCCGAACTCCAATATTTTTGTATGTGTTCTCACGACGACACCCTTCACTGAAACATTATTTTGTATTTATGTAATCAATTTTCTTATATATTATACAGTGTATAGAATATAAAATTTTATATGTTACATTTTCTCCACCTTTTATGATCATCCACAGGTAAAAAATAGTTTTGACAGATAGAAGTCATCATATAATATATTGAAACTTTAAAACCTAAAAGTATGTCATATTCTTACGCTACGGTTAATAAAACGTTTATTTTTATTGAAAAACTTTTTATTAACCATAAAATGTTGGATACTAATATCCAATGACACAATTTTTGTAATAAACAAAAAAAATATATGGCCAATTCACTTTAGAAGGGAAACCTTCAAAAATTTTAGCTCCAAGCTCATTAAGGATTCAGCAATGATCATCATCCAAAGTTTGATGATTATTTACAGTTTCGATAAATAGTACAACAAGCTTAAGTAACTAAATTTTGAAATAAATACTTTGGTCTTAATAATGACAAATATACATATATATATATATATATATATATATATATATATATATATATATATATATATATATATATATATATATATATATATATATATATATATATATATATATATATATATAAATATATATATATATATATATATATATATATATATATATATATATATATATATATATATATATATATATAATCCCCACTTGTAAATTATAAATAATACACACAAAGAACAACGAAAATGAAAAACAGTGTATAATGTTTCCTATCTCATTTCGACCCACATTTATCTTATGAATTTGTTTGACTGTCTCTTTTTACTGTCGCTTTTTAGTTTTTCGCTTCATCGCCTTTAAATCTTAATGATGCTAAATAAGCTTTCATTTCAAAAATATATTTTACAGCGCCGCTACTCTACGATGGCGTCGAAAAGAATAAGAAAAAGAATACCATCATCTTAACCAACCTCCTCATAATACTCAGAGCTTTCTTCATTTCGTGTTCAGCGAGGTGGTACTCTGATGCAAGTATGGAACATTGCTCTAATGTTACCGACATACCAGTCCTATCCTTAGCACTCTTGCATGATGTGAATCTTATACCTGAAAGAAATACGGTTCAAATTGATTTTATATAAATTAGATATAATGAGCCTAACCTGCCATGTGCGGGATACAGCGTGAAGCTGAGAAAAAGAGAGAAGAAAAGATATAATGAGGCCTGTCGTGTGTGGGTTCGATTCCCACTCGAGGAAATGAAATATTTAATATTTATTATATATATTACTATATATTTCCTTTTCTCCAATGGATCGAACCCTTAACTTGTCGCGATTACAGTAACGCTTGTGTCTCTGCGCCGCGACAGATCTTTATCATATAATTAAATATGAATTTACTATAACTTATTTATTTTACAAGGTGGTCCAAAAATAATTGACAGAATTCTTCTTTTGCCAACCTTCAAGTTACAACAGTCAGAAAGTAATATAACTCAAAAATAATAAATAAATATAACTAACAATTTTCTTAAATTTTCTTTCAATTCAATGGAGAAAATCGGCGAAATGCGGGAAACACAGTGTTTCAAAACTAGGTTCCCAACTTCCCTCTACCCTATCCCTATCATATTCTATATATAAAAAATAACAATATCCAATAAATTATATGTAAATACTAACTAAGAAGCATTTGTGTTATATTTTATTAATTTTTATTAACTCACCGTTCATAAGTCTCGTCGCCAGAGCGGCTAAGTGAAGGACTTCGACATTCTTTTGCACTTTCTTATGTACGGCTATTCGTAAGTTTTCCATTACTTCTTCTAACGGCTTTGTTCTTGATGACGCTGTATTGTAATTACAAGTTGTAATAAATATTATCAAATATGAAAAATTACGAGCAAACGCTGATTTCATTTTGCGTAGTTAATATACTTTGTCCTGTCGTCTCCTAACCTTACTAGTTGCCATGATGGAGTTTTTGTGTTGGTCTTTTAAGATAAGTAATGTTTAAATCTAATTTAAATATAACATTTCTTTTCTTTATAGAGATTGTCACTAACTCCTTACAATACATTACTTTAATAGTACGTAACTTCCTCATATCACATTTCAACATATAGTACACACCATATTTTTCAAATTGCTGTTTTATTAAATAATATCTATTTATAAGATAAAAACTAAATATCCCAAGTCACATTAGGCAGGAAAGGGAGTACAGCGTACTTTTACAAAAATGTCTTGCTAACTAACAAGGACGGACAGAAAAAAAAAACAAAAATTACGTAATTTATAGATAGTCCTTAAATATCAATTAAAATTACCTCTACTTGGGGCCATGGGGTCCGCTGGAAATATTTTGTTGTATTTGTGATAATATTTATATAATCTGTCTAAATTGTCATTGTTTGAATGGTACTGTGGTACTGTTTCTCCTAAAGCCTCGGCGAGCGTCGCTTTCTCATTTATACCGATGTTAAAGAACACCGCTGTTATCGTGAAACTTAAATGCTGTAAATAAAATGAATATATCCGTTTAAATTACATATAATATTGACACATCACATTGTTACACGGCGAATTAACTAATTTGTACTAAATACAATGTCTAATAAACAAATACCAAACTATGTAAATGGCAAGCATCTTTACACTTAAAAAACTTCCTTTATTTTTACTTCTTACTTTTTCTTGAGTGGCGGAACTCAACGTCGCGCTTTACTTTGATAATATTTAATAATCGATATCCTCGAGTGGGCATCGAACCCACAACCTGTCGTGCTAATAGTCACACGCTTGTGCCGCTGCGCCACGACGGGCCTTATTAAGTACTTTAGATATAAATAGGTTTTTGAGGAACGGGAGTGGAACGGAGTGTCTTAACAATAAGTTCCCAAGTTCCCAGTGCCTACCCTGCCATGTGCGGGATACAGCGTAAAGCTGAAAGAGAGAAGCACCTAATAATAAATATCCGAGTTGTACACGTGACCACATAAAAAGGAATATTCTATAATAGGTAAATACTAGTTTAATTACCTGTTTATTTGTAAATTTATTGTACAATGAATCTGACACAGGTATATACACTGTTATCGCACCTCTCGTACCACATACTTGTGGCAAGGCCATATTGCTAAAAAAAATATAAACATTGTATTCAAAACATTAATATTAATAAACAATCAGCTCATAAGCTCATAATGCTCAGCTCATTCCGTGCCCACTTTATTAGCAAAACAGTGCATGCACTTTGTCTAACAGCGCGTGGATATGAAAATAATTTAAATATAATGATTTAGCCAATTGGCAACCGAACCCACAACATTGTGTTCCAGTGAGACGCTGTCACACTGCGACATATCAGGAGTTAGCACAATGAAAGCAAAACAGCAATTTTACAACCTTACCTTAGCAGAATTTTTAAAAAAAAATCTTACAATACATCTTTTCATTTTATCATATATAAGAAAGACAGAAAACAGTCACATACATGATGTAGTGTAAATGTGTTATCAGTACAATACAAATATTTATGATAATTATTTATCATCAAACGATACAGGTTGCGACCTTCTGACTCATTTATTAATTAAATTCAATATATTTTACCAACGTTCAATAAAAAACTACTACAATGCGATAGTATATATTTTATCTATATTTAGGAAATTTATGCATCAACATTACATCTTAAATTTTCAAATAGTAAAATTGATATATTTTTACCATTGCCCATTGTTCATTAATATCGGACACAAGTCCAATATTAATGGACAATGGGATTAAAACCAAACTAAACTATTTTGGACTATTCTTACACGGGCACGGATCAAGCCATATGTATATAATTTATTAACAAAAAATCTAATTTTATTTTATCTATACTATATTAACACTCTTCCCGTCTCCCCGATTTAATATACAAAACGCAGTATTGAATTTTGACAAATTAAATTGGTAAATACTTTAATTTTATAGTCATACTTGTAGGTTTGGTCTATATTTAAAATTACTAAAACGTATATTTTTAACCTTCACAGTTCATGCTGTGTTGTTCATGTTACAATGATCAGAAAAAACATTGTCTAACTATCCTTAGCGCCTCATTTTTTATCTCATACTCGTACAACAACAACAGCGTAAGACAACGTGAAGTTTAAAAAATATACATATTATAATCATACCTGTGACCAACTTTCGTTAACGTGAATACAACAGTCTGAAGATCCTCAATTGCCACAACCATGTCGCCCCACAAGGACTTCTCCATGGAGTACAGACTTAGTAAGCCTTCAAATGAACACAGGGGCCCGAGGTCTGAAGTCAACACCTTAAGCACTAAGTCGGAGGGCACAGAACAAAACCAGCAAAGCAAACCAGCTGTTAGTGTTGTTAGCTGAAAAATAAACGTGAAAAGTTCCTTTATAGATCATCTATTTTCCCAATTAATCAGACAAAATATAATAACGTATCGCCCTCATATCTAAATATATGCCACTATTAGAGTCAGGGTTATTTGGAGCGATATTGATATTCACATCATCAATTAAGGTAAACTGCTACTAGAGCATATTCATTATGATATTTTAAGATAAGAGAATTAACATCAGACAACGCAGACTTTAGTAATTGAATGCTTTTTAATGTATATTACAACACCATCGTTTTGATTCTGATATACCAAACAAAACAAAGAGGGAAGATGACTTGATTTAGAAAGTCAACATTCAGTAAGAATCAGTGGATCATCCCTGATACAAATTCTTTCAAGCAGGAGAGTAAAGGCATTAAAGTTACAACATATACTACGAATGTTTGTATGTTTTATATATATTAATATGAATAACCAGACATTTGCAAATACGAGGATAATCGGTTTTCATATATTGTATATGTATTCTGATAGATGAGATAAAAAATAGTTATAGGTGATTGCATATACAGAATTATGGTAAAAAAAATTCTTTGCTCTTTGTCTTAAGCAATTGTTTATGTCTAGCTAGCCGGTCTGGCTTGGTCTCTCCACTTAGCTTAAGATGAGAAGGGTTTAACTTAAGGGTGTCATAACTATGATTATAAGTTTTTACAGAGGCTAAGGCTAAGATTTCTCTTTTACTAAAACAGAGGAAGTAAGCTATTATTGCCTATAAATATTTTATACTACAGTGAAAATAATTAACTAAAAGCTGTAGTGTGTTCCTTTTATGTAATAACTAGCAGTTGCCCGCGACTTTATCCGCGTGGATGTCGAAAAACGATTTAATAGGATTTTTAATTGAATTTTATAATATATTTTTTTTAAATACACAACTCGTGTATGCCATATTAATAGACATTCTAAGAGCCCATTAACTCTGACCACAAACACATCGAAACTATTAACATGCAGTGTCGGTGTTATCGTGGTGTAATAATGTTTATTACAATTTTCCACGATAAATAGATTATCCAAAACAAAAATACTTTTTCAAATCAAAGCAAAAGTTCCTGAGATTAACGCGTTAAATCAAACAAACTCTCCAACTTTGTAATATTATTATAGATATTTTTGTCTGGTTCAAATTATTTGTCTGATTATATTACATTAAATATTAAATGTACACAACTATTAAAAAAGTCTTACCGCCTGTGAGAAACATATGTCCCGACGAGTTTGCAAAGCCGCGTTATCCTTGGCCCAAGTCGGAGATTCACACCTCAGTCTCAGGGCGGCGTGTGACACTCGAACCCAGCGTACTAAAGACTCAGTTGCCATTTTAAACTCATCTGTCACGATTTTCAACATCTCAAGCTTTTCTTCGGTTACGTCTAAAAAAATAATAACATAAATCACTCTGCTCTACTCAGCTTCCCGCTGTATCCCGCACATGGCCGTCCACTTCCGCCGAAATTGAAACATTGCGTGTTGAGTGGCGGAACTCTAATTAATTCGATTGTCGATTCTCTTTATTTACATTGTATTTCTTATATATATACACACACATATATATATATATATATATATATATATATATATATATATATATATATATATATATATATATACACACACACACACATATATAGCGCATATATGGCCTCATCGGTTATGTAATCTATCTATAACGTATAGAATATATGAAATAGAAGTTTACCTTCGCATCGGTCAGCTAATTTAAGAACGTTATCTATGACAACTGTCATTGATGTTTCCACATCGAAGCCCACACTCTTTAAGAAAGCCAAATTAGTTTCTCGAGTAGCAGAATCTACCTGTCCAATACTCGGAAGTGATATCGAATCTTTACCCATGTCGGTATTCTGAAAATAACTATTTTTATAGCAACCAGTACATATTTTAACACACAGATTTTATGTTATATATATTTCCTATTTTATTGTAATAAACATTCAAATAATTCGCAATTCAAGGCCATACGCATACAAATTCGCTGTGAGCTGTTTGTGAAAAATCACAGTCATAGAAAGAAATAAAGCATTAAAATCGCTTTGCCAACAAAAAAATAAATATTTTATTAGCACTACTATATTACATAAAATTTTGAAAGATTATGCAATTCAAAAATATTAGACTATTAAAAAATACAAAATAAATAAATAATTTATTAATTAGTGTGTAAAAAATCTTGTAAATATATACAGCAGAGCATGGCAAAGTTATGGTATAAGCAACCTCTATGACAAAATTATTAGAAAGCATAAACTGATATTAAAACATTATCCTAATATCTTAGACAAGAGATCAAGAGATCAATAAATTTGTTAATACATAAATAATTCAGAATTTTATATTTCAATAATTAAGTAAGCTTGCTTCTTCACTTTTTATAAACTAAAGCACGAGCGACATATAATGAAGGTGTGATGGCACTATGCACTCACTAACTATACACATATCGAGAATACAAGAAATTATAGAATAGATATTATAATATATATCTTTATACGTATTATAACAAAAATAATCAAGAAAACAGGAATTAAAAACAAAAATAGTTTATTAATATACCTTTTTTTTATCAATTCCACTCAGGCTTTCCATAACGCACCTATAAGACACTTGTTCCAATGAGGCTGTACTTTTAAAATCGTGTCGCAAACTACCGTGCCTTAGTCTTTTGGAATCGAATGAAAAACTATGTGTATCATTCAATTTGGGCTTTGTTGGTGAACGAACTGATCTGAATGAATGATTCAATCGATTCCTTTCTTCGCTGTTAAAATAATCGTTGAAAAATTGCAAGTCACTCTTTGAGTCTTTACTCTTGCTATTTGATGTGAAAGAGCTCGAAGGGAATATGGCACTGTCTATCATTGGTGAAGTTTCCTTGGAACTTGAACTGGATGAAGCCTCAAAAGTTTCACAATCGGAATTATCAAATAGATTTAATTGTTCCGTTATACGTAATACCATTGAGGCTACCTGTAATTAATAGTGTTTTATTTGTTAAATTGTTCTTAATTTAAGTCCAATATATTTTTTTTAAATTAATACATGTAATTATTTTTTATGTAAGTTTGCAAAAATATCTATACATAAGGCATACTTGATTTTCTGTGTCATTGCGAGTGCTTGTTGGCCATCCAACAATTGCCAAGGATTCTTCCACTACTGGTGGTTCCCATAACGCAAGCATGCTTTTCACTTTTCCTTTAATTACTATAGAAGAAAATACAAAAAAAATCAAAACACAAAATAAATACAACAGGAAAATGCAAATGCTATAGTCACCCTACCTACTTTAAGGAATTAACAAAATTCGATATTGTAACACAAGAAATTAAAATCTAATTTTGTCCGAGATCAAATTTTATTGGGAATACATAAAATTTATTACAAATTTTTAATCCACCCTTTGGAAAAAAAAATATTTGGAAAACGTATGTAAATATGAAGGTTTGGTTTGGTTGGAAATCGTCCAAGCGCTCTGACCAAGCACTGACTAAGTCATACGTTCTTCTCTAATCATAATAAATATTCATCAACTGACAGACAAATGCCACCTCAGTCTACCCGTGACCACGGACTACTGTAAAGTGTTCGAAACGTCGGGTTTCCCAAACATGTTTACCATTCAATATACGCGATTAATCCGTTTAAAAGTGTTTCATTTAAAATGTGTCACAATCGCGAAAATCAAAGACATTATTATTCATCTGTAATATATTTAGATAAAATGAGTTTATATTATTTAAATATACAGTTCGATTTTAATATCTTTACCAACTTTCAGTACGATCTGTAGATTACTTCAAAGAATTTATTAATGGATTTTACTAACTATATTTTTTTCTTAGGTTAAATCCTAATAAAGTCTGAGTAAATATACAAGAAATATTAATTAATAAAAAAAAATGTATCTAAGTAAAATAATACTTCACACACATACCTTCTGTACTATGCACTATTTCAGTTAATTGATTCGCCTGAAGTAAAATCACGATTCTTTCCATACTAGTAACAATATCATCTCGTAACCGTATTAATGCCATAATGTTGTCGTACTCGGCCTGTATTTTATTTGCCGTCGCATAATTTAACGCTGCCTTTGTACTACTTATATCTTTTACTTGTTGAACTAGACTAAAATTGGAAAGTATGTTTAACAATAAAATTATATTTCGATGTTTTTCTCTCAGCTTCACGCTGTATCCCGCGCGAGGCGGGGTAAGCAGAGGGAACCCGGGAACCTAGTTCAACCTAGTTAAGAGACTGGGTTACACTTTCGTTTTCCACTTTCCGCCGAATTTGAGGCATTGCCTGTTGAGTGGCGGAACTCAACGCCGCGCTTTGCCGCGCCACCAGAGTGAAGAAATGAAACATTAAATATTTAAATTGAAAATATTAAATATTTCCTTTCCTCGACTGGGGATCGAACCCAGAACCTGTCGGTTACAGTCACACTCTTGTGCTGCTGCTACACGACAGGCTACCCCAATATTTCGAATATTTCGATTTTAGTATCAAAATAAGGCTCAAAGATAATTATTCTCCCAAAATAATAATTCATATAATTAGTAAACGTACTATATTTTTTTCTCAGCAATGGCTATATTACACATAGAGATGCTCCCTTTGTGTAATATAGCCATTGCTGAGAAAGAAAATATAGTACGTTTCAATTTGTCCTATGAGTCTATATGTAGCTCGCCGTTCCCCACTTTCCGCTGAATTTGGGCTGAATTTGCCTTGTTGTCATAAAGAAGAAATGAAAACGTTACATATTTAATTAGAAAACATTAAATATTTTATTTCTCAAAGTGGGTATCGAACTCATAACCTTTCGCGTTTACAGTCACACGCTTGTGCCCCTGCGTCACGACAGGCGACTCAGTAACCTTACCTTCTTCAATAGCCATATTACATATTACATGTGTATATTTCCTTCAATTCCACCAGAAAGAAAGAATTATAGAAACAAAAAGCCTGTTGCATGCAGCACGAACAATGTTGCTAATTATTTTTTTTTATTTATCTTCACGCTGTATCCCGCTTACGGGCAGGATAAGCACCGGAAATCTAGTGTAAAGTCAACCCGTACATAACTTTTCATTCCCCTGAGTGAAAATCGTATTCATAAACAGTTATAGTTATTGTATTTGTCCCTCCAGTTTTCTATCTAACCTTTTTCTTACCGTATGAGCCCACCAGAGGACTCGGATTTCTGTGAATGCGCCGCGAAGGCACCGGCAGTGATGACGTCATGGAAACCCGTCTTGTTTAGCGTATCGTTGTAAACCCACATCCGTTGTAAATGCATGTTAATCGGCGCAAACTCTAAACTAGAATCATCTGCGAACATTCTAATATTATAATAAAAGAAAAATTATGAAGATTTTCTATATTAACTGTGACAAGGAGCAACTATTCTCAATTGCTCTATACTTGTTTAACGAAAGGTAGGCAGATGGGAATGTTGAGACACTTCGATGCTCACGGAACGAAATTCAACACCATGGTATATATTCTTATGAGAACGAGAAAATCAAAATAATTCTTCTCCTACTAGCAGTACGCATCGAATCTACAATCGTCGCGTTTACTCAATAGACGCCACCACCATACCTCGGCAGTCCCAAGGAAAAATATTAACGTTTAATATATTTTACATAATGATAAGACCTTGCTTTACTTAAAAAAAATCTTTAAAAAATTAAAAAAACTTACGACTGATCAATTTTACATTAATTATACCTTTTTTGCTACTAGCTTTGAAATGTGCATGTTCTGCTTGATGTAAACACCTTTTAGAGTGGCTATAGTGTTTTAATAGCGCTATATGAGTATTAGCCAGTTCTAACTGTCGACCTTGCCAATGTCCATTCAAGTCACCGACAGACAACAACTCATCTAAAAGTTCCTTCTCCCTTTGAATATAGATTTCTCTGAGAAAGAAAAATGCTATATTTACCCCATCAATATTCCATAAATAATAAATCTATATATATATATATATATATATATATATATATATATATATATATATATATATATATATATATATATATATATATATATATATATATGTATATATATATATATATATATATATATATATATATATATATATATATATATATATATATATATATAATTTAATTGGCAACAATGTATAGAAATTACAAGAATATTATACTTACAAAAGTTGCATTGGCATTTGGTAACACAGTTTAGGCTCGGCCATTATTTCATGGACTGTTATATCACCACCGAGCCCCGAGTGGAACCTATATGTAACTTGATGACTATTGACGAAATTCTGTTTTAAGAGACTTCCGTATGATGGAAATTTTAGTTTAAGGCCTAGTCTAGGCGGCAAAGATTGCGAACGGCGGTGACATAACACTTTTTGTGGGATATCAATGCAGTTTTTATCATTTGTATGACTAGGGCTTGATCCTATGTAGGAAGGTTCCAGACTCCAACCATTTACAGTCACAAAACCGACAGTTTTATTTTCACGCGTGACAAGGGCTACGCGCAATCTTTGGGCTTCCTGTCCAAATAAAAAACGTAAATATTGTTATAATAGTAGGTAACTACATTATATATATATATATATATATATATATATATATATATATATATATATATATATATATATATATGTATATATATATATATATATATATATATATATATATATATATATATATATATATGTATATATATATATATATATATATATATATATATATATATATATATATATATCTACATATATATACATTTATAATTATTACTAAATAGATGCCATAATTAAAACACTTACTTGTACAGTACTTAACTGCATTGAAGTAAATCCCATTGGCACTGCAGTTTCGGAGAACTTCTCTCTTACATCATATACAACTATCCTAACCACAGCATTTCTTGTTAACCCATCACTAGCTCGGAATAATATTGTCTTAGAATATGAAGGATTGCTGCAACTCTAGAAATATTTTTTTTGTCATATCATAAAAGAGAAGATAATATTATATTACTTTGATTTTAATCACGATATACTTACTTCTACAATCTCTGTAGTTCCATACTTAACGCAAAGTCCTTTTGAGTACTTTACATAAATAACTATAAGTGGTGAAGGAGGGCGGCCATAAGCATCACACAATAAATTATCACAAGAAAGAGCCAACTCACATAATGGTACTTCATTCATATCTGTAAATATAATAAAATATACTTGTGAGATAATATTTTTATACCAACTCCAGAATTTGTAAGACACCATATGTTATAGTTATAAAAAAAACCGGTAGATTATTGACAGTTGTTTTCAATGCATAAATTAAGTTCTGGTGATATATTTGAAATGACAATATTTTTCAAAAATAAACTTCATACTGTATGGATGTAGTGTGAAATTATTTTGGTTGTAACACTAAATTTTTCTGCCTACTACTAGTAGGATACTACCATTTAGCAGGATGGATGGAGGTTAAGGTATTGCACATTGTGGAGTGGAATTTCATTATCATTTTCATCAATGAATGAAGTGATTTTTAACATACAGTAAATTAATTAAAGAACAAAATATTTTTTATTTCATACAAAAGAAACAAAATAATAAAAATATCTGTTTATAATAAGCCATCAAGTCATCAAGCCATCAAGTCATATCTCACAGATAACCTTTACTAATAAAGTCTTTAATAAATGAACTAATAATAATACAAAAAGGGATATATGGAATAACTAGAAGCCACCCGTGACTCGACTAAACTTGCTAGATCATTCAGTTGAAACAATCAATTTTTAGAACTTAATCCTGCGGGAACTCTGGGATGGAAATTAGTCTATGTGTAAGTCTGGGCTGGTAATAAGGCAAAGTGCGCCATTGAGTTCCGCCATTCAACACTCAATGCCTCAAATTGGGCGGAAAGTGGGTAACGTAAAAATGATGAAAAGTGGGTTCGGTAGAAGTTGAACGGAGTGTCTTAAAACTAGGTTTCCCGGGTTTCCTCTGCCTAATCTGCCTCATGCGGGATACAGCGTGAAGCTATGTATATGTATGTATGTAAATCTGGGCTACATACAAAAATTTCATTGTAATTGGTTCAGCAGTATTTGTGTGAAAGAGTAACAAACATCCATACATACAAACTTTCGAATTTATAACATTAGTATGATAATATCATCATTCTTATTTTATGTAAAATGTTAAAATTTATTTAAAACCTCTACAATTTATTTATTTATTTATTTATTTATTAAAAAACAGAAAACAAAACATTTATGTATTTATTTATTAATTATTTTATTATTAAACATTTTTTTTATTAACTTAAAACAGTGTAGTGAATAAAAAATAATATAAATATTCAAATCATTTTTTTTTACTACAGTATGAGACTATTTACATGTATGATTATTAATGTTTCTCACCCAGCACTATTCCTTTTTGTAGTCTATAAGTTGATATATCAGTTGTTGCCCTTATTCTGTTAAGTCTTTCCTTAAGTTCAACAATTTGTGTATTAATAGCATCAAATGGTGCAATCTCTATAGCCTTTAACCAGAGCCTTCGCTCTGCTTCATGAAATGCTGCCATTCTATAGCAAACACCATTGTCCCACACTAACAAAAAACAAGAAAAATATAAGCAAACATAACTATCTATATAATTTCAAATTTTTGCATTGAATTATTAATTTTAATAATAGTTTTACCTATATGAAATGGCCAATACCCATTTTCGTCTTGATTCTGAACTTTTATTTTGTGCTGACCTAAAACTATAACACCAATAGGCTCATGCCAAGGATCTGGTCCTTTTAGATAAAACAAAAGATTGCCTCTAAGTCGAAACCAACGTACAGAACAACCTATAAATATATAACTTGTTTAGAAATAAACACTTAAATATTATTATTATTATATTTCCAATGTACAATTAAATAAATATTTTTAATATTATACCACATATGATGTTTTGTGATTTTGTCTCCATCATATAAATGAGACACATGCATGAATAAGAAATATTTATTTAAAATAATTTGGATTAGTTTACCTTCAGATCGGCGAAAAAATCCGTCTTGTTTTTCTTTCAGCACCATTACTCCTTCACGATCGAAATTGTGAGGTGTTTGAGAGGCTAATGCTACTAACTCTTGCTTATTAAATCTCATTTTAAAAATTACAAAGATAAACAACACCCTTTTAATTTCAATTACATATTAATATATATATTCTTTTTAGTTATAGTAATATAAAGAGAATTCATGACGTTACACAGCGTATGCTTAAATTATATTGGTTAACTATTATCTATTGATATAAGAAAAATGTAACTGTTATGGTAAATTAACATTTGTTAAAGGAAAATATCTTAAAGATAGTACTTATTTCAATCGCATATTTTCAGATGCAAAGGCTCAAACGAACAGTGACAGTGTCACAAACAGTGGATGATAACGTATGACTTTGACATATACCACTGCTATAGGTACTATAAAAAATATGCATTAAAGAAGATAATATATTTTTTTGAGTCTTTCGTTAAGGCATCCCTCAAGAAAGTCTCCGGATGGAGTACATTTGATCATCTGGAAAGCAAGGCCAAGTTGGCCTTGAAGTAACTGGGGGTCATCAGCAGAGCGAGACAGTATTTCACCCCAAAACACCGTTTTGCCCTGTACATACAGGGCCCAGCTTCGGCCTCATGGCTAGTGCACCCCAGTATCAGCTTGTTTATTGTTTATCAAATGGTTCGATAATATTAATCTGAAATATATATTTTTTAAATTATTGACAAGCAAATTATTTTAAATTATAATAATATTAATATACATAAATTTTATATAATAACCTAAGCTTTTCTCAAGTTAATCAACTTCAGTATTCATTTTTACATAAAAATTCATTTTTATGTTATTAATCTAACACATTTTACTTTATTTTTGTGTACACCCAATAATTTATTAAGAAACTATGATATGTAATTTACCTGTGCTGTAAAGCACATTACTACAATATTTAAAATAATATGAAATGTCTGTGTACCATTTTATTTTTCTTCGTATTCATAACTTCGTAATAACGTAAGTTTTAAAACAAACACCTATCTCTATGAGTGTTACTGTTTATTTATAGTTATAAACATTTGCGTTTGACCGTATCAAACCAGATATTAAGAGATGATGCTGTCAATGTTGATGCACACTTCCTTAATAAATATTAAATACTTATTTACAGTACTTTGAATAGGTATTCAACCTATTCACTGTACTTCAAAGACTAAGAGTAATACTTATTATACTTTTGGTTACTGGTTGCATATTGGCGGCTTCCAAAGCCTTGCCTGACTGTAAGAAAAAAAGTCGTGTAATACAGACACGCTTATACTCATTAATACCGGAGTCACCTCAGCTGCGCGGCGTTCGGTTCAAATGCGCAGCTCCAACTCCATTCAAGATACCATCAGGACTAGCCTTGTTCACCTCTTGACGTGAACAAGGCTATGCCTTAGCAGCGCACTTGCCAGTTCCTTTTGTTGACTACGTATATCACTCTTTATAGTGTCACAATTTGATGGTATTAGAGTCATCGCGCTGCCTGTCTCTAAGAAAGAGAAATCAACTATTGTACTCTTCAACAGTTTAAGCCACTAATTTATCAGGTTTCAGTACTGGAAGAAGTACAAGAACAGCTAAGTTCAATTCGATTTTCATATTTGAATAGGGAGCAAAGCGTTTTACTACCTTATGGGTTAAATACAACTTTTTTCCTTATACGCACAATGTGATTGAAACGAGCCGTCGACAGGAACAACTAAAAATATAGATTCCGTTTTTTCCCGAAGTTTCTGATTATAAGCATCTGGGTAGGTCAAAAATAATCTGTGATTTCTTAAAGAACTTTGCTTTATCCAGATATATAAAAAAACATAGTAAACATATTTGGCTCATTCTTTTGATACCATTAATTTAACAAATATTTATAATTTTACTGACCAATACTTAAAGTACAGTTCAAGCAGGCACTTTGCATGTACTACTGATATTCAGTACGATACCTTATATTTTTTAATATTTCTGACTAGATCTGTATGTGTAGGACCCCACGATTAGTACGTTTTGGTCACGTGACCTAAGTTCTCAATCGACCACAGACAAACTGTCTTTTCTATCCACGCCCGGCGGTAGCGGCTCATGTCCTCTGTTGAATTCTAATTTAGTAAAAATTTAATGTTAATAACGAAATCATGGACACCAGAAAGCTGACGGAAATATTGCGCGCTACAATTGATCCAAATCAAAGACAGCAAGCGGAAGAGCAACTCGCTCAGGTAAATTGCATATTGTCATCCACATGCTCGACAAATTTACAATGCGACCAATTTGCACTGTTCAATAATGACTTTGTAATATCATTGTAATAATGTTTTTACAATTTTCTTGGATTACAACGTGCCGCGCTAGTATGATTCTCAAATATCTGTTTTCATATTTAATGTTTTAAAAAATATTTGTTTTATTGTGCTTAAAACATAACCTGGAAAAATCTCTATTTTATGTACTTTACATTTGACTTATTATAAATTGTAAAAACTAGACTTACCGCACACAAACTGTTTATAATGTGAGAACTTTACATAAGTTAAAAATCTATAAATAGAACAACTATTCAGAACCATAAGAGGAAAGAATTGTATCTCCAGAAATATTTGAATTTACTAGTATAAAGCTAATACTGACTTATGTTAACTAATTTCAGATCCATAAAATTATTGGATTTGCTCCTTCATTGCTTCAAAGTGTTATGTTACATGATGTTTCCATACCAATAAGACAGGCTGGTGTAGTTTATCTAAAAAACTTGGTAACATCAGGATGGCAAGAAAAAGAAGTAGAGGATGGAGAACCAATACCTTTTAGTATTCATGAACAAGATCGTGCAATGATCAGAGACATGATTGTGGATGCTATTATTCAGGCACCTGATATTATAAGAGTACAACTGTGCGTCTGTCTTAAAACTATTATCAAAAATGATTTTCCAACTAGGTGGACACAAATTGTTGACAAAATACATATATATTTGCAAAATCATGAACCCAACAGTTGGATGGGAGCTCTTCTTTGCCTATATCAGTTAATTAAAAGTTATGAATATCATGCTGCTGAAAAAAGGGTTCCCCTCATTGAAGCAATGAACTTGTTGTTGCCTATGATGTACAACCTCATTGTGAATCTCCAAGCTGATCAGTCTGTGGAATCTGTTCTTATACAGAAACAAATACTCAAATGTTTTTATGGCTTAATAAAGGTAAAAAATATTCTATTAGATAAATATTACTTTTTTTTTATTAAATTTTCACTATATCTTGCAGCAGGCAGGGGGAACCTGATGCTAAAATGATAATTTTCTCACTTTTAGTCCAGTTTTTAAGATATTATGTCATAATATTGAATGATGGAACTCAATATTGCATATGGGCATATGGATCAGAGAGTGGAAATTAAATTAAAATTTTACTCTAGTTTTGTAGGTTTATCTAGATTTTACAAACTAAGACTTAATTATTAATGTTTCAATTTTTCAGTACTTTTTGCCTTTGGACTTAATCACTAAAGATATATTTACAAAATGGATGGAAGTACTGAGGTTGGTTATGGAGCAACCTGTACCAGATCATACTTTAGAAGTAGACGAAGATGAGCGCATGGAACTACCTTGGTGGAAATGTAAGAAATGGGCAGTGCACACCTTATACCGTTTATTTGAAAGGTATAATAAATTACATGTTAAATCTATACAGTAAATTGAAATGCTGCCACATTTCATAATAACAGAATCATTGTATGTGTTATATAATACATTTATTTATTTAATTGTAGGTATGGAAGCCCAGTAAATGCAAGAGATGAATATGTACAATTTGCTGAGTGGTACTTATCTACATTCACTGGAGGTATCTTAGAAGTTCTGTTGAGAGTGCTGGATCAATATAGAAACAAAGTATATGTTTCACCTAGAGTATTACAACAAACCATTAGTTATATTGATCAGTGGTATGTTTCATTTATTAATGTTCTCCTATACTTTTGTTTATATTCTATCAAGAGATAATACTAACAACAGTTGAGTTCAACTGAACTGGCTTCTGAGTCAGTTGTAGCTTCTGTTAGTCTGCTACTATTGATATTTAAAGTAACTATTTGAAAACAATATATTTAATAACCTTAAATACATATCTTTACGCTATATTTAGCGGGGTAGGCAGAGAGAACAGAGCGACAATTTAATAACCTTAAATTTTGGAATCATAATTCATATAATAGTTTTAGAGCCATGACAACTAAAATCTGACTACTCTAATTAATTTATTCAATAAAATGTTTAAAAAGTTTTTTCCTTTATTTAGTGTCAGCCATGCACACTCTTGGAAGCTGCTGAAACCACATATGTTTGCAATTGTACAAGATGTCCTTTTCCCTCTTATGTCTTATTCTGAGGCTGATGAAGAATTATGGTTTACGGATCCTCATGAATATATTCGTATTAAATTTGGTTAGTTACTACAAATAAAGATAGAATTAGAAGTAGTTTACTTTTAATATTTTCTTTTATGTATGTGGAAATTTATATAATTTTTCTTTCTAGATATATTTGAAGACTTTGTGTCACCTGTAACAGCAGCACAGACCTTACTTGTATCCTGTTGCAAAAAACGAAAAGATATGCTGGAACGTACAATGCACCTTTGCATGCAAATTTTGACAAGCCAAAGTGGGGAGTATGGGCCTAGGCAAAGAGATGGTGCATTGCATATGGTGGGAACTTTAAATGACATCCTCATAAAGAAAAAATTCTACAAAGAAGAAATAGATTCCCTTCTCAGCCAATATGTTTTCCCAGAATTTCACAATCAACTTGGTTATATGAGAGCCAGGGCTTGCTGGGTACTACATTGCTTTGCAAGTGTACGCTTTAAGAGTGAACCCCTATTGATTGAAGCAGTCCGTCTTACTGTTAATGCTCTTCTTACTGACACTGAATTGCCAGTTAAAGTAGAAGCAGCAATTGCTTTGCAAATGCTACTCACATCCCAGGAGAAGGTCCATAAACTGTTAGAACCACAAGTTAAACCAGTTACCACAGAATTACTTCAAGTGATACGTGAAACTGAAAATGATAATATTGCAAATGTTTTGCAAAAAATTGTACCATTATATACTGAGCAGTTAATGCCTATGGCATATGAAATAACAGACCACTTAGCCACAACATTTAGCAAAGTAATAGAAACTGACTCTGGAACAGATGAAAAGGCCATCACTGCCATGGGTCTCCTTAACACCATGCAGACTGTGCTAAATGTCATGGAGGACAATCCTGAAATTATGGCACAACTTGAAAAGACAGTTTTACGAGTTGTGGGACATATTCTACATCACAATATCATAGGTATATATATACCTAATGTTTAATTAACATTTACAATGTTAATATTTTAATTATACCTGCAATAATATATTAATGATATAATTATTTCAGAATATTATGAAGAAGCAATGACTTTATTATGTAATTTAACTGCAAAAACAATATCAGAAGATATGTGGAAAGTTTTAGAAATGTTGTACCAGGTGTTTGAAAAGGAAGGCTTTGACTACTTCACAGATATGATGCCTGTTCTTCACAATTACATAACGGTAGACACCAATGCATTCCTGTCCAATGAAAACCACATTTTAGCAATGTTTAATATGGCCAAAGTGGTAAGCGTCATCTATTAATTATTTTTAGTATAATAGTATAACACATTTAGCAATTTTAAAGCACTAAGCGATGTATTCATCATATGCGATGCATAATTTTTAGCATTAAACAATATTAATATTTTAGGTTATGAAAAATCTTTTTTATTATTTATAACATTTAAAAAAACTAAATGTGCCATGCGAAAAGTTATAGAGAACACAACATCACTATTGTTTATGCATTATCCTATTGGAAATGTTGATATTCCACAATGGTATTGTGCTTAATGCCCCCAAAGATAACCTTATTATATCTGAAATAATAATTTTCAACAATTATTAATATTACTTAAGTAAACCTTTAACCTGACTGTAGATACCAAACCTAACAATATTTTAATAAAATATTCAATTAACAAGAACTAAAAAAAAATTTATTTCATTACTTGTATAATATATAAAATGCAAAGCGAAAACGCTAAGCGACTGAAACTAGTCAACTATGAATGAATATTGTAAAAAGTAATTTGTTACTAAAAGTATGAATAGACATGTTTTTTTTAAAAAAATGTTATGTCAAAATTATGTAGGAACAAAAAGTATGTACGGTGTAGTGGTCTGTTCAGAAACTACAGGAGGAATGTTTGTACTTGATTGAGCTCATTTTATATATTGGCTGCCGGTGTGCAAAATTAGCAAAGTTTAAATCTTGTAAATATTTGTGTTAAGGGCAAAAAGCAATAAATATTTTAAATAAAACACTTTTAATTGGATTAATTGTTTATATTGGTATCAAATGGATTAATCACATATTTGTATTTATACTAATATAATATAACCCACCACACCAGAGGACAACATACAGTAGGCTCATTTTAAAAGAATCCATTACCTCAGTCTACCTGTGACCACAGACTGTAAAGGGAAACATTGGGCTTCCACATGGTTTATACACAATTAATCTGCTTAAGTGTTTTATTTAAAATGTAATGTAACAATAGCGAATATCAATAAAAATATTAAAAACACATTTCACCTAGTAAAATGCTTAGTCTTTTTTGTGTTGTGGAAGTAAATGTTGATGTTTGTGACTTTTTGAAATAAAATATACTGTTAGTTTATTTTTGGGGTGTTTTAAGATCATACATACTGTACGTAATAGTACACTTAAGAAATATATGTACCATATATCATATACAGTTGAACATCTAAACTTGTAATGTTTAATATATTTAGTTTTATAATTACAACAATATATTTCTTTATTCATATTACTTAGTACATAGTATATTGACAATTAATACCAATATTTTTTTTGAAATAAGCTGTGCATGAATACTGTGTGTGTTAAATATCCTGTTTTCATAACAATGATGTACATTTTTATGAAAATTTTCTTTTTGAACTTAATCATTGACACATAGAATTGATCTTACCATGTAAATTATTTTTATATATAAATGTTTTTACATACTAATAGCAATTTTAATTTGACTAGGTGCTTAATTCTGATGGAGAGGATGAGTCTGAGGTTTATGCAGCGAAGCTTCTTGAAGTAATAGTGTTACAGTGTTCTGGCAAAATAGATAATTGTCTGCCCTCATTTGTTGAGCTAGTTCTCAGCAGATTAACCAGAAAAGTTAAAACATCAGAACTTAGGACTATGTTGTTACAGGTAAAAGTTTTTGATTTCCATACCATTAAATACATTTGAAATATATGTGTAAAAGTGAATAAATAAAAAAGATATAGATATCTTATTATTAAAACCTAATAGTATTTTTTATATTCAGGTATTAATTGCAGTCTTATATTGCAATCCTCATCTTTTATTCACAATTCTTGATAAACTACAAGAATCTGTACCGAATGCATCAATCACACAACATTTTATTAAGCAGTGGATACATGATACTGATTGCTTTATGGGGTAAGACATGAGTTTTAAAAAATATTTTATATTTAATATTTTATTTCTTTTACTTTATATTAGTTCAACTTGTTTTCATTAATGAATATCTTTTTTAGGCTACATGATAGAAAGTTATGTGTACTTGGCATCTGCACTCTATTGGAGATGGGTCCTCAAAGGCCAAACTTAGATGAAATACTACCTAAACTCCTGCCTTCATGTCTGGTCTTGTTCGACGGCTTGAAACGGGCATACGAAGCGAGAGCCGAAGCTGATGAAGACACGTCGTCAGAAGAAGATTCGGGTGATGAGGATGAAGGTAAGAAAAAAAATTGTATAGAGCACTTACATTGAAAAACGTGATGGAAATTGGTTAGTAAAAGATAGCTTAACACAATTACAGAATGCATAAAAAAAAGATGTCTAGTAAAAATACAGTCTACCAGATAAAAAAAATATTTTTATTAAAAAATAAAAATATTCTTTATTCAAATAGGCCATTACAAGCACTTTTGAATCATCAAGTTACATACAATTCGACGGGCGCAAAGTAAAAAGAGTCATCTACAAAACAGCTACTTTACAGGAGAGTGTATAATAGGAAAAAATGCTCCCATTTTGTCAATTTTTAACAAAATTTGTTGAAATTTTCATCATTGCTTTATAATTTAATAATATATCCACATGTTTATTTATTTATTTCCAATTATGTTAAATTTTCGAAATATTGTAGTTGTCTGTATCTACTTTGCTCTCAAAAAAAGACAACAGTGTTAACTACCACTTGGTCGTTTCTACGTGGGAATTAAAAAAAATAGATTTAGTAAAGTATGATTAATAAATTTCAGTAAAACGAAAAGTGTAACACTTCCTATTATTAAAATTAATTAATGACAGAAAATTAATTTATGAGGTAGGTAATTGCTAATTGTTTGGTTGACCATTCAACAGTAAAATTATATAAACTTTGTTTAAAAAAAAAAACAATTTAAGTCAAATCTAGAAGGTTCTAAACTTTTAAACTTTATATAAAAATAACACCAGTCTTAGATAACACAGTAATAACAAATAAGTCTTCTAAAGTACGTTTTATTCATACATTTTTTTTAATAAAAATATTTTTATCACTTATAATAAAAGTAAGTAGAAAATTAATTCCAAACAATGATGAAACTCTGTATCGATACTTAAAAATTATTCAGTCTCATTACCGTCAGTATAGGAACTATGTTTTAAATTTTTATAAAAGTTATGATACCTAGGTGGTACCAGATTTTGCTGGCAAAGGCTAATTAAGTCTTTGTACTTGGCACTTGTTATCATGATGGGTTCATCATAACATTTTTTGGGATCATTAAGTCTACAGCACCAAGTCAATTCGCTTGGGTTCTTCATCATTTAAGTCATATTTATAAAATATTGCGTAAGGATTTTCTGCTTTAACGACTATTTCTCGAACTTGATTCCACTTAACATTCTCATCGTCAGTATTTTTTGTCAATTTAAATAATTTAAAAACAATTTAAGCAATTTGGTCTTGTGTTATTTCTATAACCTCATATGCATCGCCGGATGTTTTACACCACCGAACGAGTGTATACCATTCTTCAGGACAAAAAATGAATTTTCTTTTCGACGATTTCTCAATTAATGCGTGGACACTATCGCCTTCCTGCTGAGTGTGACCCTTCTCTGAAAATCTGTGACAAATATCAATGCTATACTTTTGAGAGCAGTATACATACATCAGAAATACAATACGGTTCCTGTTTTGACCGCCACAGTTATCGGACCACAGGCGGATATCTTTGATGCCTCTATTAGTTGACTGTTGTATAAAATTATAAAGGCAACTAGCCACTTCATTCGAACCCCGCTTAGCTTTATTTTATTCCTTTTTTAAGTACCAAATCAAAAACAGTAAAATTAAAAACTGGTTTCCCCGTGTGGTGTTGACAAAATTTTTTGGAAATCAAAGGTAGCCGAAGTTACAGTTTCAAGTTTAGAAGCAGCTTCATTTTTGTCTTGTTTCTTTAAAGATCTTGCTATATTTTTATCTTGGATATGTTTTTTGTACTTATCTTGTTGTGTGGTTGGTGAAGGAAGGCAATTTTTAAATGCTATACATACGTCGCACTGGTCTTTTTTAGGAATATAAAAGGCTATGTTCATTTCCTTGTTCACAATGTCTCGATACTGGCGCGCTGTTCGTACTCTCTCCACAATATTATTTTCTTCTGCCAAGTCTGGTACAACTTAAACATTGTGGAGAAATTTAAATCAGCCAAGTAAACTTTGTTTGTATCTTTTCTCGTGTAATGTGACTCCACTGGTTGAAACGAGTTTACATGATCACACACACCTTTTATTATGGCGGCAGTACAAACCTTGTTTTTATTATTATGATGACCTCTGAAATCTTTTTCACAGCTACCAGTATTTTTATCATATTTATCAAGAGCACTCTGTATAAACTGATTACTTACCGATAGCGTATTCTTAAACATTGTTTTGCACACTTTTATAGTTTTAGGGCTTGTTTCTTTTACATTTGTTGGAAGTGTATAGTTTACACTATATTGACGTTTAGAATCATTCTCTGTAGTAATTCTCCGCTTCATACGTTTTGTATATTTACCTATAAAAACCCATTGCTTTTCGTGATCACAGAGATCCCAAAAACGATTAAAAATAAGTTTTCTATCTTCGTGAGATATTTTTGCGCTACAGTTAAATTTGCAAATACCACATGCCGGCTTAAGATATTTCGCAGGTTGCAATTTTCCATTTCTGGACTGATGTTGTTTACCTGAATTTAATAGTAATTTACGTCTCGTATCAATCCACTTGTCTTTATTTCTCAATCGCCTTTTCTTTGTTCTATCTATACTGAACTGACGTCTTTTTCTACCGTTTAAGGAGGAAGGCGTAGAACATTCACTTGATGCCTCCACTGCCGAGGAAGCATCACTGGTGTCCCTTGTATAAGATTGACAGTTGAAAGTGACGTACTTGATGGCCTCCCTGAGTTTAATAAACAGATATTTTGATCTAATTCTGATAATGGACGCGGCGGACTTGAAGTAAATGAGTTGTATTCTGAGGGTGTTGGTGTATCTGATAATTTGCTCGGAGAATCTCTATTATCAATATTACAATTTTCACAATTAATTTGTATGTCAGATTGAGGGTGAACTGGTGTGACCGACCTAGAATACACAGTACATGGAGACTTATCTTGCGAAGTTAACTGGTACTCATTTGTCTTCATTGCTGACACATCAAGGTCTTCTAAAAGATGTTCAATATTTTCATCGGCCAACACAGCATTTTCTCAAAAAATCCATCGCTTATGTTCTGTAAGCTTTCATCTTCTTTAAAAGGTCGTTTCGGACTCTGAACATGAAACAATAGTGTTATAAGTCAATTAAGAAGAATTAACATACTCATAAACATAAAAAAAAAACAGAAATACATAATCTTTGAAAATTTCAAGCGTCTAGCTATAGCGGTTCTTGAGATACCCACAGCCTGGAAACAAACAAATAGACAGACAGACTTACGGAACCCTAAAATCAACACTAATTTACAAGATAACCTATTTTCATTATTAAAACAACTAATATGATTTAAATTCAAAATAACAATAACATTCAAGTTTTATAACAAAAATACGTACCTGAACTAGGGTCACGGTTGTTATCGATAAGTTATTCACCAATAATTTACGTCTTTCCATGTCTATTGTGTTAAACTCAAACTGTTTACTAGTATGATAACACTTTTCCACAAACTTTATCACTTAACAAATCAAAACAAACAAATATTCGTGCCGGCCGGCGAAGCACATGTCATCTGTGTATGACTGACCGCTGGACCCCCGCGCGTCCCACGTATAAACCAGCGGTAGTTACCCGCATCTACATCGTGCAATTTCACAAAACAGGCGTAGCTGTCATCTTTTACGTAACAAAAGTACCAAAAATAAAATGATTTTTGTATTTTTGTTTTTGCTTTGTTGAAGAACATGATGTTTTAAGTTAGTTTTTACAAAAAAACCAAAATCTCAAAATTGCCGTCGAATTGTCTGTAGTGTCAGTGCTACAGGAAGCTACTGTGTATAATAGTTTGGCTATTGAATGAACACTTTGGTTTATTATTTCAATTAGATTTTCTTCTGAACATCATATATTTACAGAGGTGCTCTCTAGTGACGATGACGACATTGATCAGATGAATAATGAATATCTAGAGAATCTGGCAAGACTCGCGACTAAAAATAGTGCCCAACAAGGCATCAACCTAACTGCTAAAATTGAAGAATATGATAGTGATGAAGTGAGTTATAATTCTATTTATACAAAATTCATTTTTAATATTTATGATTTTATCTGAGTTTTTTAATAAAACATTTTTTAACGCTCCTAGGATGACGATGATTTTGAACCTGATGAGACTGCCATCGAATGTTATACGACACCACTCGACGAAAAAGATTGCCCTGTCGACGAATATGTTAAATTTAAAAACACATTGTCAAGTAAGTATACTAAATAAGTAGTAATGAATATTTGATAATATTGACATATAATTTTTAATTCTTTTTTGTAATTCTATAGCTCTTTCAAGTAGCGAGCCGGGCCTATATCATGCCTTGACCAGTGTGTTGTCAGAGGAACAGCAAAAGCAGTTAAATGCTGTTTTCATACTAGCAGACCAACGCAAAGCGCAACAAGACAGTAAACGCATTGAACAAAGCGGAGGTATGTTTATCATATAATAACAAATATATCAAAGTTCCCAGAGTATAAAAGAGATAGTTTACCGGAGAATGGAATAAAGCTGTTAACGAAATCAAATTTATAAATATACTTATATTTCCTATACACATATATAAAAATGTAGTGTGCCATATGTTTGTCTCGCTAAAACTCAAGAAGGGCCTCGCTAAATGAGCTGATTTTATTTTCGAATTGTTTATCGTAGTTCAGGAAAGGTCAAATGGTAGGAAATGATTGAAAACTTGCGTTTAGTAAAAACTATAAAAATACATTCGCCTATGAATTGTTCCACCTACTTTTCAATCTAACATTCAATGTTTGTCCATTTACACAAACACGTTTGTGCGGCATCCAAGCAATGTATTATTACATAGGTGGTCCCTAGATTGCATTGTTTAGAATACCGAATATACAAGTTGTCGGTAACATATTATATATTTTTAAGCATTAAAGCCAGAGAAACCATCATTCAGTAAAGCAAATATTTTCTTTTAACAAATTCAAAACATTCTTTATTCAAATAGGCTTTAGCAAGCACTTGAATCGTCACAAACATAAAATTACCACCACCGGCTCGGAATGCGATTCTGCTGAGAAGAGCCGGCAAGAAACTCAACAGTTGTTCTTTTCAATATTGAATAGTTACAATTTCATTGTTTAATACAATAGTGACTATCCTGCATGAAATTCAAATGACCTTAATTAAATACATTTTCATCATTCAAATATTCTTGCACAGTGTAGTACGCCTTCTTAATTAACATATCCATATGTTAGTAATCAAATGTAACAAGTCCAATTTTAAAAGGTTCTTCTATCTGGTCTTGATTATAAAAGATATGCAACATAAACCTGCAAAATTCTTATCAACTTTGTGACTATGTTTGTAATATAATTTTTTAGATTCACTTTGTATACAGGTTGAGAAAGCCTAATAAAAGGAATTCACTTGTTATGCACTCCCGAATTCGTGACATTCCGTATTTAGAAGCAGATGTAAACACTGTGCTTAGTTTTGTATCAAAAGTGATTGTTTATTCCCCCAAATTGAATTTGAATTGTCAACCATTTTACAATCCATGATACATTCATTCATGACTGTAATATATGTTTAACTTGTATAATTATGGACAACTTTATAATCCATTTTTTTTGTTTACAGGTTATTCATTTACCGTTCCTGCACAAGTACCTACAACCTTTAAATTTGGTTCATAATTGTTTTCTAATTAATTAAATATATTATTTACATCAAGTTGTGAAAATCTATTAAAATTTAGAAAAATAACTGATTATTACTTTTGTTACTCAATTTAATATTTGTAAAAGCTCTCAATAAAAAAGAAAGTTTTTTTTTGTTTTATAATCATACAATATTAGGTCTCTTTTTGTATGACCCATGCACATAAGTTCACGTTATAGCTTTTAGTTTATTAGATGTGTTTGTATTTAATAAAAGTGAAACTGATTCTAACTTTATATGCAGCTGCTTTAGTTATCATAAAATATTTCCTGCAATTATTCTATTAGGTCTTCTTTAAATAAAAATATAAAACATATATTTCTTACTCGTTACATTTTGCTATCTAGCAAATATATGTAAATCAACTAAAATAAATAACTTGCAAAGTTTATTTTGTCACAGCATTATGACTTAACCATGATTATATAATTTATTACTATTTTAAAGTATGGAAAATCATGGAAGAGTTTGTAAATCAAAATGTAACACCTCTATTCTTCTCTTACAATTTATAGAGACATAATATGGACTTGTATTCCTCTTATGTTACATGTTCTTACTTTAAAGGTGGTCATATCATGTCACCAACTTTTATAAGTCACATATTGTTAAAAAAATAATGCCTTTAATTTGTACTAATGTTATCTTTTGTGATAGTGTAATAATGGCTATTAAGGATTTATAATAAATAAAAATAGACAACATGAAATGTTGAATATTCTTTATATGTATATTTATATTAAATTGATTTTTTTTTCATACTTATATAAACAGAAGAACATCAAACTGTTAAGCTAAAAATATACATGGAATATTAGCTTGTAGACTTGTGTTAAGATTGCTGATGTAAGTATATTTATGAGCGTCCAATGTTTTTTAAATTTGCATTTTTATTGGAAAATACATTTTTCGGTACTTGTTTTCAATTTAAAAAATCTTATATTGTTGCTTTATAATACAAGTACCAAAGTTACTTAACATAGCAAATTAAATCTCCTAACAGAAAAATTAATTCTGAAAAATATTTGTAGTTATCATACACCAAGCATTAATGTTAATCATAATAATTTGATACATAGGTCCAAGTTTAGTTTTAACTGTCATGAAATATAAATAAGTAATAGAAACCAAACTAAATGGTTGTCCTAGTGTTTATTAGTGGTAACCATTTCATAGGAATTGATGAATATTTATCATATTTTTTCAAATGTTGGTAAGTTTAAGAAAATTATTATTGTTAATAAATGAAACTGATTCCTGGACATAATAACAATATTCATTTTTATGTGACTTATTTATCAATAGCCATTAGGAGAAATAAAAAATACAAAAATGAATAAAGGTGAAACATCTAATAAATTAGCCACATTTATTTCTATTTCTAGATAATAAATTTTGAAAAAAAAAAACAAGTTTAAAAAATTTACACTGTTAAAAATATTTTTGTTCTTCATTTACATTGTTGATCCTTTAAATTTGTTTTTATGAGGTATTGTCCTACTATGAGACATATTAAACCATTTGCTTCTATTCTTTTCTTGGATAGACAGTACTGGAAACTATTCAAGTGTAAGAAGTAGGTAAATCTCGGACGATAACTACAGTGTCAGTTGAAAATTTTGTGTTTAAACAACAAAATTGGTTATTTTTATATTTATTTCAATATAAACTTTTAGATTTACTGTTATCTCTTATATTTTAATCATATCTCTTAAATACTTACTAATTCGCCAATTATATAAAAATTGTTTTAATGAGAAATATTTGTGTTTAATATGTTATTAGTTTAATCCACTAAAATAATGATATGATATAATTGTTTCAATTGAACTTTTGCCTCACTGCAACTTATTATCGAACTTATTTCATGTGCGTATTTTTTTAATTTAATATATGTATGTGTATTCATATATAAAGAATGTTTTAAAATAAATATTCTATGAAATTTCTAGATTTAATGATATTTACATTTTACCAACATAAATTACAATTTACACCTACAACCCTTTAAATGAAAGAATAAAAAGAAACGGCAAATAATAACTTAACACTTTTACTATAATGATCACATTACACATACAGTAATACTTTTTTTTCTAGCACTCTTACATTAAAAGGAAAAAATAAAAATCAGAGAACACTGACCATACTTTTAAAGCGTGACTAAGGCATTGATGTATTTTTTTGTAAAAATAACTTTGCATAAACATTTATTCTCTCTTTCTCAGACATATGCATTGTGCAACCTACAGAAAAGCTGAAATAAAGCAATATTTGCGAGGACACAATCGATAAATTGATCCCTAATATTCCGTCGTAAAACCGTCAAAGAATACAATCAAACTTATAAAATAGAGACTGTGAGCCAACATCTGTTTGTAAATGCGATGGCTATGAGGTTCTTCCTCACTCGAGAGAATAATTATATATAAATTATTTTTATTTCCTCGTTCTGTTGTTTTCAGTCAATCAATACAGAATGTCTAAAAAATTGTTGCATGCCGAAACTAAAAGATACATACTTATTTTTCCTAGTTCATACTCCATGATGCAATGGGATAACATTCTTTGTTATTTGATATTTAAAAATAAATTATGATTTTAAAATTAAATATAATGTGATATTCATATTGTTACAAAAATTGCAAATCCAATATACGACAGAATTTAAATAAATTTCTTATACCACAAATAAGTCAGTAAATTCACAAATTTTATCATAATTTTATAAATCTGCAATACTATACTTTTAAAGTATTGTTCAATGTAAAATCTTAAAAGAGATCATTTTTAAACTTACAGGTAAAAATAAAAAGATAGTAACAACAAAATTGTATTGATATAGTTTATTCAAAACATTGAATAAAACAATAATCCATCACCATCTTACCGATACCAATTCTTATTTAAGGATGAGTAAACATAGTACAAGCAAATATATATGCGTTATATATTATATGTAACAAATATCTTGTATCTTAATAGATACTAGAATATTGTCCAATGCTAACAAGTTATATAAGAACATTACCAAAACACAGCTAAATAACAAAGGAGTGTACATTTAAAATTTAAATTACTTAAATTAGAGTATACATAAAAGACTAACACACCACTCAAGACATGGAATTATATTAAACAAATTTTTACAAACTTCATTATTTTTCACAATATTTTTCTTCTAAAAATATATAAATTTTAAAGTATTTTAGTCATCTTAATCCAGTTACACAGGTAAGATGAAAAAATAAATAACATTTCACTTTGAAATAAAATTATAGAAGATTTGATATGTTTGTTTTACATAACATTTTCCTAACAAATAATTATCACAAATTAGCTTTATTTATCTGTCTCTGAGAAAAAAAGTAATGTAGTATTTATACTAGACCATTACCAATGAATAATGCATTAACAATAAACACCCTGAAAGTTAAAAAGCATATTTAGAGCATTTCTTACATATAATTTTATAAAGTATAGTTACATTAAACTTAATTTGACCAAAGTTAACTCTTCAAATTGCTATTCCTCTGAGATAGTCATATCTATATCTCCTTTGGTCTTGGATCTGCCCTATTTTCGAAGCCATATCACATTCTCTACACAAGCCACAAAAGGTACTAGTTAGGATGTGAAATGGACTACGATAGTATAATTTAGGATCTTTCAAATCTCTATTGTATTTATGACACCTTAGATGTAAAATTATTTCAAGCAACGTAAGCATCGCACATATAAAACTTGGGAAGATCATCAGAGTAGGGATAAATAAAAATAACCTAGGACTTGTCGTATTTGCCCCGTCTAAAATTTTTGCTTTCAAGTCCTGGAATTTTTTTGTCTTGCTCATATATCCACCAGGAAACTTTGCAATTTTTTTATTTTTTCGTAAAACTTTTCCAGCGTATATTGAAGGTATTTTATGTACCACTGATGGTTCTCCTGTTTCGTCATTAATATTGTAGGTAATAACTTCACCAGTCTCGGTATCGCAACAAAATCTTTTAAACTTTGCCATTGCACTTTTTATTATCTAATTTATTTTCCTCAAAATCATGCAAAATTTTAACCTGTATTCACGGAATCTGTAACCACAATTCATATAAGACTTACGTCTATCAAAAGTAGCAGAAATAAGTTATTTACACCAGGAAACATTTTATCGTGAAACATACCTAGTTTATCAAAATTACTATTTTATAATTATAAACAAAATAAAAATAAGTTTACAACACGACGGAAAACGATGTCGTCATCTCTTATAATGAAGTTAGAAGTATCGATTTTTATTAAACTTCATATCGATTCTTCGTTGTGACTTGATTAAAAACCATTTCGATAGTAAATGTATAAAATATAAAACTACCTATAACCATTGAAAACTTCTTTTAAATAATATTTACAATATTGAGTCATAATACAAATATCGCTATAAAAGGTTTAAGGTTAAAATTGTATGGTAATTGTGGCTCGATTGTTGATGTTCAATACAAAAGGTATGAAATGATGAAATTTCTAAGATCAGTTCGTCGAATATTATTTTCTTAAAGGCCGATTGTACGCATGTGATTTCGTGGCGCCATGACTTCTGAGCCTCACTTGTCAAAGCTCAGAGAGCCTTTGCCAATCTAGACGATCATTGAGTTCTCATTAAATATTTCATATTTATAAACTGTTGGTGATTATATATATATATATATATATATATATATATATATATATATATATATATATATATATATATATATATATATATATATATATATATATATATATATATATATATATATATATATATATATATATATATATGTATAATGACTCCATGAATTTATAATAATAATAAGGCGAAAGGTGGTATGTATCTTTAATAAAAAACTGGTCAGGATCACAAGCGAAACCAACGGTGTGTCTACTGTCTACGTTGCGGCTTGTGGAGCTTGGCAATTGCAAATCTTTCGCAGGCATATAAATGCCCTGTTACGTCTATAGTACTATATACCATAGAACCAAAATAATTTTATCATCTATCTATACAATAATATTGTCTATTCTATGGACTACTCTAGCTCTATTCTCCAGATATGGAGGTTTGATCGGTAATGTCACGTTGAATTAAAAACTAATTACATCGTTTATTAATTATTTAAGATCAATATATTTACTGTCGGTCTACAGATATATGTATTGATTTGATATTTCTTAATATATTTAATACGTAATATATTCTAATCGCCTATGCATTGATATATAAAACAACGCCAACTAATATTTCGGTAAATTTCCTTCAAAATATCTATAAAGCAAACTGTTTGCTAAAAATGCATTATTGATTGCTTAGGGGTAAATGTTCAGAGGAGAACCAAAATACGAGATTTAAAAAAATATGCATATATTTTTGGAAGAGTAAGGAATGTGATATTATGATCGTTTTTGTTTTTGTGATATGAAGTAATATAATATTTGTATGATCTATATGTTAGTAGTATATTATTCATAAAACTATCATTGATCGAAATATGACCAAAGTTAAGCAATGTTCTATAATTCTGTACAGTAGAATTTTCTTTCGATTTATGAGAACTATTAAATGGAAATATTTGTGCAGATGCAATACACAAAAATTTGCGTTTTTAAGGTTAAAAAACTGTTTTTTGTTTCTATGTTACCCTATTTGGTAGGCCTTTTTTTGAAGTCTTTTTTGATTCTATTATAAATATATCAGATTTTCTGATTCAGAACAAGTATATAGAGAAATGACTTCATTTAAGATAAAAATTGTTTCTATGCAAAAGTTTATTGCTCAGTAATTGAAGTAAGAGCTATTATTATTAAAAATTGATATAATTATCATAAAATTATTAATTAGCGATTATGCTACAAGTAAATAAATAGAACATGATTGTGTATTGCAATTTTGATAGATTTTTAGTAATTATGAAAGCAGGTACATGTAATAAATAAAATTGTATTGCATATACTGGTTTTGTATGATACAATTAAAATGAATTAGTTTTTGACCTACCTCATAAATTTATGTATAACAATTTCCTGATATTTTAATAAAAAATAATATTTATCTGGCTACTAATGATAATGTATGTTTACTTAAATTGATTAAATGTTAAATGTATTTAATATTGTCTTATATTTTTATTTCAGAAATTGCTGTAAATTGTAATCGGAGAACAAATCAGAAACAACATGGGAAAGGAGTAAGTTGTACATTAAATAACTATTTTTTCAAATATTGAAAATAGCTACTGACTGATGAAAAAAAATTACAACATAATTTATTTTTAAGTCCAGTATTTGGTTGGTACATTGGAAAAGGTGTGCCTTAATTAATTTTCTTTGCCTGTTCACATATAGGCAATATAAGCTTAAATTGTTACTTCTGCTACATACAGATTAAGTTAATACTTTTCTACTTGCACCAAAAAAACTCAATGCTGAGCTTTGTCTCATAATGAGAGGGAGGAAAATAAAATTTAAAACATTTTATTTCCTTGAGCAAGAATTGAGTACACAACCTGTGGCTATATGTACTTATGTATTTTTGAATATATAGAAATACTATTTGCTACATTTTGACTTTAATCACTGACAGCTGTGATACAATTATTACTCAGATAATGAGTAGAACATATTTGTCATTTGTGTAATCAAAATATGTAGGTGTTTTCTATATATATTTTATTTTTTATTTCAAATCTTAATATAATGAGCTATTCAAGCTTCTGTTTAGATTTATCTATAGCTCTGACAAAAAATAATATCAAAAACCGGTATGTTACATTGACAAAATTAATTCAGAATGATGTTCCGTTGTATTTTATTTCTTTACAATCTTACAGACTTATGCAATGTTTAATAAGCAAAAGCAAGAAAGGAGAGAATTTTAAACAAAACATTGTAAGTATGCCTTGTGTTTATTTTTTTGTTTCAGTAAAACACATGATTTTGAAAAGTCTTTAAATGGTGATAGTCAAGATGACGAGAATAAGAAAAAGAAAAGAAGTAAAAAACATAAGAAGCATAAAAAATCTACATGGGAGCATGAGGAGAAGGCAAACAAGAAAAGGAAAAAATCTAAAAAAGAAAAATATAAAAGCCCAAAGCAAGAGAGTGAAACTTCATTATCTGATGTAGAGGAACTAATAAAAAAATCGAGACGATGTAAAACTACCGTTAAAGCTTCCTCGTCGTTAGATACTCCCTTAATTGAAAATATGAAAGTGACTAACCCTAAGAATGGAAGTGATCATCAGATCAGAGAAGCGGAATCGCGTAGCAGTAGTCGCAACACACACACTAGACAAGTGGATACCTTGGAGATAGTATCCTCCAACTCTGAAGCAGAAAATTACCAAGACGATTGTGCTAGTCCTGAGATAACAATAATTGAAGATGACCTGAATCTGGAGGAATTAATGAAACAAAAGGAGCTAATACAAGCTCGCTTAGTTGCGTATGATTCAGAGAATAGCGAAGACGATTATGCTGTAAAGCTTTCAAAGGAGGGAATTCAATGTGTTGATAGTGAATTAAGGAGTCCGACTCACAAGAAAGAAAAACGGGATCATGATACTGAACAAAAAAGAAGTAGTAAACACAAATTAGGCAAAGAACGATCTACAGAAAAAGAAAAACATAAGCCCAAACGTCAAGAAGAAGATTTAAGAGTGATTATTAACAGAGAAAGTAAAAAAGAATTTCACAAAAAAATTGAAGAAAAAGAATATCGGGAGCGCAGAGAACGTGAACGACGTAAAGCTGAATCTGACAGAGATAAAGAACGGGAACGGGAAAAAGAAAGGGAACGCGAGAGAGAAAGAGACAGAGACAAAATCAGAGAAAGGAACAAGGAAAGAGACCGCGAGAAGGAAAGGGAGCGCGAAAGGGACAGGGAACGCGATAGAGAACGAGAACGGGAGAAAGAAAGAGACAGAGAACGGGACAGAGAAAAAGAACGCGAGCGGGAAAGAGAACGTGAGAGGGATAAGGGCCGATCGAAACGAGACAGGGAGCGAGATCGAGATAGGGAACACCGCTCGTCTGAAGTAAGACGCCGAGACAGGGATCACGGTAGGCGGTCAAGGGACCGCTCTTCAATCGCCAGACGCGACCGGCGGCACTCTGATCGCGAGCGGAGATCGCGCGACCGCAGCAAGGACAGGCACACGGCCCGCTCCAGGGATAAATACCACAAATTGGATGAAAAAGATAAAAGAAAGGTGCGTCAATATATATTGTGTTACTTGATTGAATTGTGTGGCGCCTTAAAATCATTTTGCTATATATTGTAAAAATACCTACATTTTCCTGTTATATATTGTTTGTGTGAGATACATATATCGAAAAATTACGAAAGAAAATTATATATCTTTTTTATAGAATTCAACTCAAGAGGCGCAATCTCAAGAAGTTGCCAGTTCTAGTGATGAAGAACTCGATCTATCTATTAATACAGACGACGAGGAGGAAACAGAAGAACAAATAATTGAAAAAAGACGAAAGCAAAGGGAGCAACTTTTAAAGGTAAGCTTTTCTATTTCGAAGTTATTTGTGAAAACAATGACTGTAGTATAATTATGGGCTGCTGGTGAAATCTTTGTACACATTCAAATATTTTCAAAAACAAATAATTCATTCTTAAAAGAAAAAGAAAATATTAAATTGTAATAATTTACATGTATTTTGATTCATGAATATAAACATCATCTTCATCTCATTTGACAACTGATTTAAGGAAACAAATAAATATTTTAAATACACATTATATTAATAATCTATTTATAAGTTAAGTTAGTTCAGAGGCCAGGTGTAGTATTTTACTAAATTGTAGATATAATTATTGATTAATGTAGATAACAACTGCAATATACTTTGTACTATATATTTTATTTTAATTATAATTTATTATGTCTTAATATAATTATTATATTGATATAAATATAGATATTAAAATATTTGTTTTAAGGTTCTGTGCCTTAAAATTGATATGTAGTGTAGTACGCTCATCTTGGCCACCCCTTATTGTGTGTATGTGTTTAATTCAATATAAAAGTAAATATTAAACTTCATTTAAGCTTAAAAAAAATTAACTACTACATACTTACAACAGAAATAATCACAGTAGCAACGAGATCAAAGATAACTACGGGTAAGCGCTGAATTGTCGAGAGAGGAAATCTGTTGTTTATGTAATTGATATAAATAATGAGGTTACTTTACAGAGGCTAGGATGTAGTGACGGTGCACACGCAGAGACTAATGAAAGTAATACCGCCGCAAACGTAAGGAATACTGACATTAATGCAGCTGAAGTTGAAGTCGTTAAAAATCAAACACAGAAGCCCGAATGTGAGGTCGACACCAAATCAGATAATTTTACGGGGATAGTGAAAAATACGGAAATTGAGTCCAAAACGAAAGTGGAGAAGTCCCTGCGGGGTAGCGAATGGGATATGTTTGCCGATCAAGACAACTTCGATAATGTTGATGTAAGTTATATTTTGTGAAATCCTTGAGGCCGTAGTGGGAATGTGGCGTAGCGATATGTGAGTCGGGGTAGCAAATAATTTAATTTCCTCGATCTGATACCAAAATAGAACAAAGTTACCTCCCTCTGTCCTTCTAGATTCAGAATAGGGCGTGAAATTAAAAAATCTTACTGTACTTACTCATGTAATGTACATAAGTTAATTTTGGGATGCCAGTCGATCTAAGTGACATGGACTTGTTAAATTTGTCACACAACAAATTACTGCTTGCGACTTCGTTAATATGTTTACCAGAGTTGGGTGTAGACTTCACATATAAATTTAAAAAACTTTTCTCAAACAGGTGACATTAGATTATATATAAATATGTAAGTTATATTATATACAACTTTAACACATTATTTTTTCATTCTAACGTATTCTAAGTGCATTTTACGTATAATACCACTGACGTTCTTAATTTATTTCTTTAAAGAAAATAACCTCTCTCGCTATTCTAATAATTTTTATATAATGTTTTCACAGACACCAACAGCTGGTAGGCAAAGAAGTAAAAATGCAAATGAAAATCCATCACTAACTGACAACTGGGACGATGCTGAAGGATACTATAGGTGTGTATAAATTAGGGTGAACTGAAAGTGGTCATTTTATTTATTTCATTCTATTAAATTTTTCAATCTCTTGCATTATTAATCGACGACCTCATTAAACAGTTTCCTTAATACATAATATCAAACTTCTAAGACTGTTGTCATATTTCATTTAAAAACTTACAATATGGCGTGTAAACTGTACCCGTACTGTAGTTGAAATATTTTTCTAACTATTTGTAATAATCGTCCTGTTTTTACATTATTTAAGAAGTTATCTCGCGTTAGAGTTCATAGTCTCATAATTAAATTCCGTATATTAGCACTGAAAATAGTTTAATATTGAAAACAAATTAATAAACTTACAATAAGCATACAAATTGTTTATATTTTAAGACATATGTAAATATTTAAGTCTTCCTCTTGCTCTGGTAACAAGACAAAGCGCGGCGTTGATCTCCGCCGCTCAACACGAAGTGCCTCAAATTCCCTGCCATATGCGGGATGCAGCGTGAAGTTGAGTAAATGACTGAGATAAAGTCAACTTCAAGTTGTATTTACTTTAATAATGATTTTAAAAATACCTCCTTATATTCACATGTTGTGTTTGATGTTTGAGCACAGGGTACGAATCGGGGAGACGTTAGACAACCGATACTCAGTGTACGGCTACACTGGCCAAGGTGTGTTCTCCAACGTGGTGCGCGCGCGGGACCAGGCCCGCGGCAACACCGACGTAGCCGTCAAGATCATAAGGAACAATGAGATCATGTAAGTTTATAGTTTCAGATTCACACTGCTTAGCAAGGAGGACAGAGATCATCTAGAATTAAGACATTACGCTCATTACCCACCGCGCAAATGTCTAAGACATTGCCAGGAGTTAACTCCATAGCGGTCGCAATGACAGTCAACCACTGTAACTGTGTAATATAAGACTGCATGCATTATCATTACACTGCTTAAGTAACATACTAATTCAACATTAATTAAAGCAGCTCGAAATATTCCGATGTATTGACGCAATTTTTTTTGTTTAATTTGTAGGCATAAAACGGGTTTGAGAGAATTGGAAGTTCTAAAACGATTAAATGATGCGGATGCGGAGGACAAGTTCCATTGCTTACGACTCTTCCGTCACTTTTTCCATAAACGCCATCTTTGTATGGTTTTGGAACCACTTTCAATGAATTTGAGGGAGGTTCTCAAAAAGTATGGAAAAAATAGTGGCATCCACGTCAAGGCCGTTAGGAGTTATACCCAGCAAATGCTATTAGCATTGAAATTATTAAAAAAGACTGGAATCCTCCACGCTGGTGAGTTACGTTTGAACTTGTCTTTGGAAATTGGTTGTATTCACTTACATATGTACAGTATACTCGGTTTTTAATTAAGCACTAAAAATATCATACATGCACATACATGTTTTCGTAATTGAAATCGAAAACACCTTTATTTTTTATTATATTATTTATATATACCGAGTATTTGCATATGAGTGCAATATAATTTTTGCAAAAAGGTTTTTTAAATGATTTTATGACCTAATTGGTAATTACGACAGAAAATATATATTTATGGATATATGCTAAAACGTTCAAGGAATACTCGCGGTAAATGACCTTTGACGTTATTTAGAGCACGCAAATACGTTATTTGGAAAAAGCTGATACGTCGTTTAGAGCTCTAAATGTTACAATATTTTAAATTTCACTTTTATAAATAATTAGTAAATTTTGAAGCTGATGTGTATATATATTTTGTTATGGTGATGAAAATAATTAGTTTAAGTAATGAAAAAATCATGTTATTTCCTATTAGGTTATTTTCATCTTGAGAGTAATTTTTTAAGTATTTACGTTATGTTTATATAGTGTGTAAATAGTACATGATATGAAAACAGAGTGGATTCGGTTTCGAGAACGTTTATAAACTAGTTGTTGTTTATTTTTACTATTTTTTAAAGTATTATTCCACACTTAGGACAGAAAATATTAAACTTTAATTTAAAAAGCGTATAGCTTAAATTTAATAAGCGTTCTTCGGAGAACGAATGACCTAGATGGTCAGAGCGCTTGAACGGTTTTCAAGAGGTGCGGGTCCAAATTCTGCCTTGTTCAAAATTTTTATACGCTTTTTAAATTTAACTTTAATAGTTGTAAAATAATTCATTTTGAGTACTTACAAGTATTACGTACTGTTTCTAGAAGTTTACGTTTATTTAATTTAATGATATACTTTCAGACATAAAGCCAGATAACATCCTGGTGAATGACAGTAAATTAATGTTAAAGCTTTGTGACTTTGGTGCTGCGTCCCACATCTCGGACAATGAAATAACTCCCTACCTAGTGTCCAGGTTCTATCGAGCCCCGGAGATAATACTCGGCGTTCCTTACGATTATGGCATAGACATGTGGTCCACCGCTTGCACTATATACGAACTGTCTACTGGGAAGATCATGTTCAGTGGTAAATCTAATAATGAAATGCTCAAATATTTCATGGACCTGAAAGGGAAGATACCAAATAAAATTGTTAAAAAGGGCCATTTCAAGGAGCAGCACTTCGACGGCAACTTCAACTTTTTGTACCACGAGCTAGACAAAATTACGGAGAGGGTAAATTGTTTAATTTCTTACTTTATTAATTGTTTATACTATATTTTTTGTAAAAAAAGTTAACTTTACAACACATTTTAATTCATTGCGATAGTTTATTATTTAATTTCTTTTTTCATTTCTTAATCTATAATCCATACAGCTTTCTAGACATATAAACTCACTCAAATTAATGTTTTTAATACTTTCATATTATTTAATATATATTTATGTTATTACAGGAAAAGATTGTGATAATGTCGAGTATAAAAGCAACACGTGACTTACAAACAGAACTGGCACCGCCACACCACCGGCTCCCGGCCCCCGAGGCTAAGAAGATCACACAACTTAAAGACTTGCTGGAAAGAATGCTCATGCTAGATCCGGCAAAACGGGCCTCCGTTAACCATTGTTTGGCTCACCCTTTTATACAGGAGAAAATATAAATATACAACGTACATCTTATATTGATATATTTGTATGTAAATTGATCATTTGGTGCAACAATAACGTATTTGCACTTTTGAATATATTGCAGGATACGCAATAATAGTTTGTAAATAGTCCTTCGCGCACATTGATGTATTTCACTTATTTTTCAGCTCCACTTTGTATCCCGTACAATGGAGGGTAGTGAGAGGGAACCTGTTGGAGACTTTCCGTATTGAGTGTGGCGTTTAACATCGCGCTTTGAAATGAAGATAATCCCCTATGTACGATCGAACCCACAAGCGTTACGCTTACAGATACTCTGTACCGCTGCGCCACGAGCACGTACATAACACCGCTTCAATATGTATTTAGATTACTTATAAAAAAAGTGCAATTACGTTATTATTGAACCAAATGAGAAAAATATGAACCATCCGAAATTGTAAGTGCTCTAAGACAATTTTACTGTAAAGTAACTGATAAGTAAATATATGATATTTGTAATTTAAATTTCGTTGAATGAAGCTGGCGCATCCCAAATGTTTGTGAAATATTTTGTTTGTATGTTTAAACGCTTTTCTATCTAATCACATCATGGTATCATAACAATCATAAATGTTCACATCAATTTATTCAACTATTCTTATGTATTTCTTAATTACACCAACTCTTGTAGTGAAACATGTTGCATTTCACTTTTAATTTCACATGTACTGTACAGCTTATAAATGAAACACAATTTAAATATTTTTTGTTTACCAAATGAAAATATTTCTTATTTCAAATTGTTCCAACATTAGTTGTTAATCTGTATATACTAAATAAAACTGTATAACAATATTATGACTATAACAATATGTATTGTGGCGCAGTATGGCAGAGCCTACTGATGTGGTACTGGATTTTCTTCAGAAAGTGTAAGTTCTCAGGTTCTACGTACTCTCCATGTGTAGGATACAAAGTGAAGCTGAACTAAAATTGAGGACACTAAGTAGTAATAAGATAATAATAGATTCTTCAGTTACTGTGACTATTAAATGTTAAATTATAAGATCGACAGTATTTTCAAATTACGATATATACTATAAAAAGCGTGTCATTTTCATTTCGTGAATTGAATGAAATATGTAAATTGATGTGTAGTATTCTATAAAGTTTGTAAACTAAGATAAATGACAATCTAGAGTTGTGATGCGAGCATGAGCGTTTTTATTTTCCTACTTTATTTTCCTTTGAATATGCACTTCATATCATTGTAATTCACTTGATTTAAATTATTAGGTATATTGAATGTATTATAATATGAAAGGAAACACTGACAAGTTTATGTAAGAAATGGCGCGCTTAATGATACTGTACGACGAGAATGATCGCGTTTATCTCATACATTTAACACTATTTTCCTTTAGTTTGCTTTCAATAGTATGGACTATCGGCACTACAGTCAGTGACGTGTGACTTTATTTATATATTTTTTTGATATTCTGAAAAAATTGTATACTGTACATAAAGACACAGTTGTGATGCCACTTTAATGTTTATTTGGTCGGATTTGTATAAAGTGGCTGTTGCATCGTATGTCACTTGTGGTCTTATTATATATTTTTTTCTCAATTCTACTAGGACTACCCTAATGTACTTTGCAACTATTGTTGAACTTGAATGTCAATATTGAAAATAAATTATTTAGATATAACTCTTGATTTTTTTTAAATCGCCTTCGTTAATTTGTACTTTTATATCAATTAAACACAGCACATGTAGATAGAGGCCTGTCGTGGCGCAGCGGCACAAGAGTGTGACTGTAACCGACAGGTTCTGGGTTCGATCCCCAGTCGAGGAAATGAAATATTTAATATTTTCAATTTGAATATTTAATGTTTCATTTCTTCGCTCCGGTAATAAGGCAAAGCGCGGCGTTGAGTTTCGCCACTCAACACGCAATGCCTCAAATTCGGCGGAAAGTGGGGAACAGAAGTAAAACGGAGTGTCATAACACTAGGTTTCACTTCCTTTCCCTCTGCCTACCCTGCCTAGTGCGGGATACAGCGTGAAGCTGAAAAAAAAAAGAAAACATGTTTTACATGAACCTCTTTTAATTTATTCAATGATAAAATGATAACTAATTAAATTATTAATGAAAATATGGAAAATGAAAAAAATAGGGTAAATGAATACTTCTTACATGGTACAAAATGCTTAGTTCCTTCAGATCCCATTAATTGGTTTCACTGAAGACAATCTAAAAAATATTTAGATAAATCTCGGTGCTGTAGCGCAGTCGTGTAGTAGGGTTCATAGATAGAGGCGATAGGTTTTGTTTTGACTATCACAGACGATATACAAGTTTTAATAAATATATATATATATATATATATATATATATATATATATATATATATATATATATATATATATATATATATATATATATATATATATATATATATATATATATATATATATATATATATATATATATATATATATATATATATATATATATATATATATATATATATATATATATATATACGTTTTAATAAGTTATCTATAGCTTATTTAAAAAACTATACCAAAACAGCCATTCCTTTTAATATTTTTACAGCGATAACAAAAAACGGCTACATATTTGATTATAATACAATGGCCCATTGCGTATAGTATTTTGTGATAAATACTGTTAAATTCTAATGGAATATCATTAAATGAATATTAGTATAATAGAAAGAAAAGGAAAATACATTTCTTATAAATATTTTATTCCACAATACAAACAAAATAATGATGACCCTTATTGTTACAATCATTTACGTGCATTCTATTGCAAATAATTTAAAAACGGTTTTTGACATCACATCTAAAATAAATACAAGATAATTTAATTCTAAATACTTTAACTATTTTTGTACTAAAATAAATACTTAAACGATAGATAAGTACACAACAGTCTACATGTGTGAACGCAGTCTGTCATATATAATATTGAATGTCATATTAAAAACGTAAACAAAGAGTACTTATGTGAGAATAGTCAAAATGAAAAGTTGAAAATAAAAAATGACAACTGCGTGCTTAATCTTATCATAAATTCGAAGATAAACTAACTACAATAATACTGTAGGACGCGAAGGTTCGCGTTAAATTCTTCTATATTAATACATTTTTTAATATAAAATGGAACAACCAATTTTATCTATATAAGTTTTATTAGTGCCGACTATTATAGCGAGTTTGACTTTTTTAAATCTTATTATAAGTTTTCATTTTATTTGACATAATTTATATAACTTTAATCAATACTTTTAAGGCTATTGCTCGTGTGAACTCGCTATAGTACGGTATTGTTTACATATTTTTAAAAATACATCACAATGTTAAACCAATAGATATGTAACAAAACAAGCATAGAGCTACAAACTGGCTAAAAACCTTCACAAGTATAAGGCACGTACCGATTGTACCATATAAAATATGTCGTCTAGCGACTATAAGGCGAAAGAAATGCTAATCTTAACAGGCAGTGATACATTTTTTGTTGATTTACGAAATACGAATTATTTCAATTTCTTTTCGCTCACATACAAAATTTGAAAGCGTTTATAAAAAATAGCAGCGAATATTTTTTTCTTATATTTTTAATTCCTTATTGCACCCATTAATGTTGAAAAAATTAAGTTAAAGATATTAACTGTCCTATTTTACTTCTTAGCTTGTATGGTGCCAAGTTCTGTGTTCACTCGAGATGGAAACTCAAACTCTAAATTTCAATCAACATTTTTTTTGTTACAGGCTTTATTACTGCACTATAGACTTACACTATTAGGTATATATTTGGTTGCTACATTGTGGTAAGAATAGTCGAGTCAAATTTAGAGCCTAAATTTTATCTTGATCCATATAGACTTCGCACTATTCATCACTTAACTTGGCTCCCATTTCACATTTATGCGTTTGATGGGATATTATTACTGCTTTTAAAACTTTCGCACTTCTTTTACTCTCTTGATTATAATTATCAATGAATGTCAGTTTACAGATATTTTCCTATACATATGTATAATACCTGTGTCTACCAAATATCAACTCAAGGTCACCCAGACATGGGTTAAGTTTTTTAATGAGTAAGTGAGTCAGTCATAAAAAAAGGTCATATTTTAAACTTTAAATTATTAATACCTCGTTTGGTATTAATAAATGTGCTAAGTTTCATGCGTGCAGATTTCATATAGTTTACGAGTTACAAAGCGCCCAAAAGTAGTTAGGAAGATTTAAAGCTATTTGAAATTCATAAACAAATTAATTTATTTAAACAGTTATCTAAACAATATCTAATATTAATGAGAAAAGCCATCTGGGGTTAAGAAAATGAGGCGTGCAGATGTATCTACGCGGTGATATGTCGCGCTAGAATTAATGCACTTTTACTAGTAAAAACAGTTTTTCTATTAATCAAAAACACGTTCTTTATAGAAAATTTCACATTGAATACGATTTTATTAAAAATCGTAAAAATTTGAGGGCCGTGGTTAAAAATTTATTCAATTGCTTGTAACAATATGAAATTGCTTACAATTTTTATTTCATTTTTTTTCTACAAGTCCACTAGGCTTAAACCACAACTTAAATCCGCAAACACGTATCTTTTATTTTTCAATATAGAACGCATAAAAAAAAGTTTCATCAAATAAAAAATGTATCGGTTTTATTTATCTATCAAAAATGTGTCATGTATCTGTAATTTGTAATAATCTTATTTTGCCTTAATCTGTAGTTGTACGGTTTGTAAAATAATGTTACTTCTTTTTTGTTTTTTTATTAATCTGCTGAAATGTTAGCTTCTGTTTTTTTGTAATATAAAAATAAACCTAAAAAAGTAAAGTAAAGTAGCTAAGATAACTTCGCCTTGCCTGTGACAAATACACAAACTTTCCCGCAAGCGTCTAAATGGCAACCAATCGTTTGTGACAAATTGAAGCTTGTGGACGCTCAATTAAACATTACAAGCGTGTAAGTGTAGCTTCAAAACATTCAATCACTTCAGCATTCACATTGTACAGTATTTTTTTACAAAAGATTACTTACACTTTATAATATATTTTAAGTATCAGTAAAATACAATATTATTGCTATGTTAAACGTGAATCCTAAACATTATTCAATAAGAATCACTGAAATTACTTTTAGATAACTGTTAAGTTTTTATGTTTTCATTTTCAATTATGGAAACTAGAATTTTTATGATGTTATAATGTATGATATGTGAATCATTTTATTTTTTTCAAATTTACTGAAAAATTGTACAAATATTTTTTATTACCAGTGATCGACATGGAATTTATTAATTGCCAATTGCAATTCTATACGTAAACAACACAACACATAGAAGTTAATACAATTTGTCACTGTTATTTTTATAACATATTTCACAGGAGCCCTCACTGGTATCAATCAGTCAATCACTTATATTTTAATAAAACAAAAAAAAAATTATTTTCATTGTTTTGTAATAATTTAGATATTAAGATCATAAAAATGGGAAGTCAATGTAATATATCTTAAAATTTATGTTCAACTATGTTGTATTTTTATTGTGACGTAATAACTATCGCCAAGACTACAAATTACCTTTTAAGTAAATAAGTATCAGGTGCTCAGTTTAAATACTGCTTGGGTTATATTTATAAGGGTCTAATCATAATATGTACATAAAAGTAAAGTACTAAGATAAAACAAAATTTAAGCAATTTAAAAATATTTCCTTCCAAAGCGAAAGTAAAGTCAATTGCATTGCTCATTTTTTTTTTCAACAGCAAAGACTAATAATAATAATGTTTTTGAATGTTTCTAAATTATATAAAATATTATATCTACAAATGTAGATGTAATGATCATATTAGATTATGTACATTGAACTATGTGTGTTTATTCCTTTAGTTTGAATACTGTTTAATAGCTAAACAGTAAATATAAGTATATTTACTGTTTAGCTATTAGTACTGCAATTTAAACACGTACTTAATGAATCACACTTGTTTTAGCAAAATAATAATTCAAAACAAAAAACCAAAGTGGGTCAGTTTTAATTGGAGTGTTGAATAGTTTTTTAAAGGATTTGCAAATATTTGTTTAAGATCCTCCAAAGTCAGGTTGTGGGAAATTATATTAGGTGTCATCATTACGAAATATACATAATTTAGATTTTATATTTATAGCTTCGCATAGCAGGTGTGAAATCTAAGAACTGAGGGCCAGCCTTTTTGAGTGCATATCATAAATCACGTCATGAACAAATTTGCTTAAAGTATTACATTACTTAAATAATTTACAAACGCCCAAAATAAACAAAATAATTGTATTTTTTTTTTCAAAACTAGTGTTTAATACTTGTTTAGTGCAATTGTTGTAATAATATAACTAGAAATAACAAAAAAGATTGAATTGAATGTGAACTGTATAGAGAATAAAATACAATTAACATTTGTAAGTCCAATATTGACATACCATTTTTGTTATTAGTTCAATTATTATTGACAGTTTTATGTTCTTTGTTCTGATTAAATTTTCTTTTTTAATTTCCATCAACATAATGGTATCCAGTAGGTCACATTTATAAAATTTTAAATGTTTATCAATTTAATTATGTTCAAATAAAAGATTAACAAGTCTTGGTACTTGATTGTAATAATCATATTTCGAGCATTACACTCTGTGCATCACATATGAAGAAAACATTTCCTTCATTTTAGATTAACAATTTGATACTATTTTGAATACCTTTATGTTTATCTCCATATTATGGCTACATTGGGGTCATCTTCGATGATTTGATCGAGGGTGGCCATGTCCACTCTAGCGAGACAACATATTTCATCAGTACAGTGTTTACCAGTGAAGAGGCGCCGGAGGCCGAGCAATGTGTCCATGCGAGGTGTAAAACCGTTTGGCCGCGTTTGGTTGCGAATAAACACTGGATATCTGAAACAAAATGGGGTCTTTGTTTTGTTGCAATTCCTTGATTGGAAAATTTGAACATTTAAAATTATTATATGTAAGGTATTTGCAAGCGAAAAAAAAAAACATTTCACTATTGCGTTTAAGTTTTGCAACAATATGTTGTGTCATGTTTTTGAAAAGGAATTCGCATTCGTTTTTATGAAACTTATTTCTTAAAAATTACATGTTCTTCTTTAATTATTTAATAGACAGCGACAGGTGCAAAAAGTTGTTTATGTATAACTACCTTTTGAGCCTATCGCAGCGCAGCGGCACAGCATCTGACTAACGCAAACGAGACCATTGTAGGTTCAATTCCTACAAAGGGAATTCATAAAATTAATTTTCTTGATCCGGCAAGAGGACAAAGAGCAGTGTTATAATATATACAACATCTCGAAAAGTTTTCTAACACTAAGCTCTGTCGTCCTATCGTGTTATACGGTATATACAACATATATTCCACAGATGGTACCTTTTCAAACATTTAACCAGGCCGTGTATCTGTGCGAAGACAACCAGCCGTCGCACGTCGAAGGGCACACCGGGCGTCGGGAAGTACCTCTCGCACACCGCGCGCAGCGTGGTGCCTTGCTGGAGGGAGCAGAGCACACCGAGCACGTCTGACAGCACCGGCTATAGACAACAACATCAATACCAACAAATTATATTAACAATTAAACTATATTATATTTTCAACATCTTTAAAAAAATATAAACATTTATATTAATATATAAATGTTTATATTTTTTTATACCTTCTCTTTATCTTCACAGCCCTTATTAATGAACGCGAGGCACGACTTCTGCATTTCGTGATCACTAAACAACCTGCTGAGGCTGGGCGTGGCGCGGTACATGTTGCTGAACTTCAGTACTGGTATTAGTGTTACCTGTAATTGTCAAAAAATAGTTTTGTTATGTATTTTTAATTATACTCATAAAAGATATATATTCATATTATATACAGATTTATATCATATTATATATTTATACGGTAACAAAGTAAAGCGCGGCGTTGAGTTCCGCCATTCAACACGCAATGCACTCCCAGGTACCCTCTGATATTTTAACTTAATAATATTATATATTAGTATATATATAATAATATTATATATATTTTAAGTTAATAATATTTTTAAAGTCTGAATATAACTGGTCAAAAATGTGTAGATCAAACATATTCCTTCATTTGACCTATTAAAATATAACTTATGATTTTCTTAAATTTTCAATTTCAGTGTAGTATTTTTAGTATGTATATTTTAATGTTTACTTCACTCATATATATTTTTTGTTGATAAATTAGACTTTAACTTACCACTCCATAATACACCAAGTTTTGTATACAAGACTTGACAAGGGTTTTCTCCACATTAGTGTCTGCTGCTATTTTTGATACATGGTTGTACCCATTTATGTGTGGCAGAAGCTGAAATTGTTATAAAACGTTAATACAAGTACTTTGCAATAAAACTAAATAATATTTATTTTCTTTCGTATTTGCTGTGTTTCTAGCCTAGAAATTTTTATGCCACAATATCCATTCACTTTTCTAATTTATGAAGCTTCAAAGAATTGTGACTTAAGTTGAAATAGCAAAGATTAAATGACCCATTAAATAACTTGACTATTATATTAATCATTTAATAATAAAAACAAGATACGGTAGACGAGTTATGGCCGCTTGAAGTTAGCTGTACTTGGCTGCACAGATTTCACTTACTTTACTAAACAAAGCGCAAATATTCAGACAAACTAACTTCGAACGACCACTACTATTCAACTTTACTGTATGTATATTATTAAAAAAAATCACTTGTCGTGTAGTGAGATCCCAGTCCGCATCCATATCGACTTCGAACGGTTCCTCATCTTCTATATCGAGGTGCTCTTGGCTTTGTAGCTCTGTGCCCTCCTGCGGGACGGTCCTGGGGGGCCGGCCTGGCCGAGGCAGGCCTACTGACGCCACTAGTACAGGAACATCGAAGTCGTGTACAGGGGAAGGGTCCTTACGAACTTCAAGCACTTTTAGATGCATCACTGTGTCACCTTCTGGTAATAATATATATATTATAAACCGTTTTTAAATATTTGAGGTCTGCCGTGGCGCAGGGGCTCAAGTGTGTGAGTGTAAATGTGACATGTTGTGGGTTCGATCCCCACTCGCCACTCAACACGCAATTCCTGAAACTAGGCGGAAAGTGAAGAACGGAATGGGGTGTCTTACACTAGGTTACCATGTTCCCTCTGTATAGTCAACCATGTGCGGTATACACTGTGAAGTTGAAATAAAATCTATTTGTATTGTTTCAGTAGATATGCATTATTTTAGTCATCGCATAGTATCTCGTATCTATTAGGTTATGCATGGGAACATGGGACCCATTTCAATTTTTTTATTATTTCTAAAAATTTCGATTTAATACTTGTTATTATAAGAGTACAATACGCATGAATATACAAATAACATATCTCAATAGTAGTAGAAGTTAAGCGATACATAGCCAACTACAAGGACCATCTGACAAACTATCCAAAATCTTTATCTTACATACTTTCTCTCTTAATCACCTAAATCGCAATTGAGAAAGTTGAAGAGAGCTGATGTGCTGACTTGAGGGGAGTTAAAATGAAGCAATGGCTTTTTATATTCCCTTTCAAGTCACCTGAATACTGTTATAAGTCTCAACGCATCTATTTTATGTGGACAAGAAAAAATATCCTCATTCTGGCAAAAAACCCTTGGACTTCCGTCATTCCAAAGGCCAGACTCCATATCTTAACAGAGAGAAGTACTTGGGAAAGAAAGTACTTCTCTTCTTTATCTGTACCACACAAAAATATGTAAGCAATTAGACACAGCATAAAGCTAAAATAAAATTGATATTATTTTTGTACAAGACTTATATGACTGATATGATTATAAAGTAAATAGAAACATACCAACTAAAGTAGCTTTTCTATATGTATTAAGATCATGCAATAAGTGGGCGAGTAGTGTTGGCAACTTAGTTGATCCACTGGACACAAAACGAGTTTCTTCTTCCATAATTGTCTGAATGAATTATAATTGGACACAATTTATTAAATGCCATTGTGGCGCAGTGGGACAGCGTCTGGTTGCAAGGAAGATCAGCTCGGGGAAATAGATATGATGCATTGTAAGAAAGTGAAAATTTTCTTGCTTCCACTAGACATACAATGCCTCATATATTATGAAAGGAATGAAGTGTCCTTATTGTCAATGCATAGCATGACAAACAGAGAGAACTTAGTCACATTCTCTCTGTTTATTATGCTATGCACAAAAAATAATGAAATATATTTTTTGAATATTGTTATTTTATATGTTACTTAAAAATATTAAATTTCACCATAAGATCAAAATTTTAAAAGATTAACTATGTATTATTATATAATTTTATTTTAGTTTCAGTATATAACATATATCACAAAGTACACAGGGAAAACCCTTCAAACTGGGCTCCAATTGCCACGGGAATTTGGAAAATTGCATATTTAGAGTGTTAAAACTTAACATTACACAGAACAAGGAAATAAAAATAGTGAACTGCCCCAAATCAAAATTGAATCCTCAACCATTGTTTATAGAAACACATAGTCCAACTGCACCATCATAGTCACAATGATAAATAAACCATAATTTTATATTGTATTTTATAAAACATTTACCAAATGTTCACCAAGTTTCTTGACCACAGGTTCATATTGAACAGTCTTAGACCAGCTATCACAGACAAAGCATAGGTTGAACAGGTACATGTTCCTTTCATATCTTGAGTTATCAATTCTTATTGGGTAGCCTATTATTTTGTGTCCAAGGGCATTTCTACAATCACAAATATTTTTATAAAATAATCACTTTTACCAAATGCTTGATTGCAACTATAATCCACATAGTTTTCTAATTGTTTGGAGGTTTGTTTTTATTATTTTAATTTGTGTTAACAATTATATTTTGTTGCTTCAATATTTCACCAAACCAACCATTTCATCAGTATTATATGTTTTCGGAATAACAAGTAAATATGAGAGCATGACATGCAACATGAAGCCTGATGAGTAACACCACTTGACAGTCAATACAAATAATGTTACAAATTTGTTGGAAAGTAGGGAATAAATGTGTCTTAAGAGGAAAAGAAGTGTCTTAGCACTACATTCCCAAGTTCCTTCTACCTACCCTACCCTGCCATGCCCATCCCTAACTATGTGTAGCAAAAAAAAGACTTACATTGTCATTGTACATTTTTGTATTTGAGGTTTTGGAATGATATAAGCACTTATAGCATCAAAAAGTTCCTTAGACACATAATCTTCTGGAAACTATAACAAGAATTAAAAATAGTTAATATCAGAAAACACCCAGTCGTTTGTATCTGACTTTTGAAAGTTAGCAATTTTAAGTACATACATAAGTTAATAGAATATTTTTAAATGCTGGATGTAATGTTCATGTGTACAAAATTACTAGAAGAGCTCACCTGACATGAAATCTTAGGACCTGCGACTGGATGAAACTCCCCTAGAAATATACATCGAATGGGACCTTCCCGTCCACATCCCTCATAATATCGTGTTTCCATAATTTTTGAGGACATCAATATTAAATTTGTATTTACACTGTTTTCATGTTTACTCAATATCGAATCGAAATATATTAGCATTGAACAAAATTATCGGAACATTTTAAAAATAATGTAAGAGGGGGAAATATTTTTAGTATTCCATAACAAGTAATGGCAAATAGAGACTAATATAAATTGCATGACACAGTACTGTCCCTTTCCAAGAAATAAAAAAAACCCCGTCGCAGACGTTACAAATGTCATCTGCCAGTGGTCCAACGCCAATTTTAAAGTACAGAGTACAGAATAACCATAAACAAAAGAGTGATACATTTAAATTAAAGGTCTGAACGAAATTGAATTTGATGTGCTAAGTTAATGAAAATCTGAAATTAACTGATTCTCTCCATAGATTTTTTTTCCTATATTTTTGTTTTATAGTTTAAGAGAGTCACGCCTCATGCATATTTAGATAAACATTTAAATAGTTATTTAATATGATCTATTTGATATGTATATCAATTACATATTCAAATGTCTTTCAAAATAATTGTGTAATGTAATAGGTGTATATGTAGACATAATAATAAAATACAAAAGTTTTTGTAGTGAATAAGTTTTGTAATAACAATGCTTGCCTGGAATATAAATGTATTAAAGAAAAATAATGTAATTTATTTGTTTGTGTAGCCACAAGTAACAAATGGTATTTATGAAAATTGGGGCTAGGAAGCGCTTGCTCGTTCGCAAGCTTAAAATTATACCATAAAATACCGGTAGCTTAGGTCGTTACCAGTTGCATACTAACCTTTATTATGTGTATTTAAAAATTTTGAAAAAAACTGCCATTGTAGCTATTACCAATAACAACAATTGCTTACATTATCAACTGTCGTCTCAGCAGAGCATTATGACTCAGTCAATCAGTTTATCTAGACTGCTATGACTATATATCTAGTTTAGCCTTTAAATTAATTTATAAGTACAACTCATGTTTATATTCAGGCCTAATTCAAAACCACCCCGTAGGTTTGAACTTCAAATTGTGTTAATGGTTCAAAACCTTAAATATATTATCCTAACAATTATGGAATTGTTATGAATAAACGTATTTTATTACATATTTTTGTTTATAATTAGAATTTAAATCTTAAGAGGGTATATATATATATATATATATATATATATATATATATATATATATATATATATATATATATATATATATATATATATATATATATATATATATATATATATATATATATATATATATATATATATATATATATATATATATATATATATATATATATATATATATATATATATATATATATATATAATATATATATATATATATATATATATATATATATATATATATATATATATATATATATATATATATATATATATATATATATATATATATATATATATATATATATATATATATATATATATATATACATAATATTCTTTATTTAGGTAGGTGTATAAGGATAATGATATATCTTATTTACACCTAACTTGTTTACATATTACTACGTTCAGCAATCTAACGTGTTATATTGACTTAGATTTTCCAATTTATTTCACTATTGGTAAGGGTTTGTAAATTGTTTTATTAGTCTAGCCAATTTGGATTGAAACCAAAACTAATAGCTACTAAGTAATTTACATACATTTTTTAAACAATATATAAATTTGGGCCAAAAAAATATACAGCAAGAAAATATTATATTATATAATTTAAATATATGTGAACATTCACCTCTTATAGAAAGTATGAACAGACAAAGTTTACACAATTTTAATGTTTGTTGCTCCCTGCTCGGTATCGACTCGTTACAGTTCGCTTTGGGGTAGGCGTAACACATTGACCTAGAAGGCAGGTGACAGATTCCGTCCATGAACCGGGAAGTGTTCTCAAGGTTAAAGTTGCGCATGCGAAATAGAGACTTAGGAAAATGATGTGTCGTTGTAAGAACACCTTTGTATTTTATTTTTATAATAATTACTACTTTATAACTGGGAATTAGTATTTTTTTTATAAAAGTGTACCATAATTTTTGCTATTTGAAATAATTATAAGGAATATTTATATAATTTTTTGCTAAGAAATGAAATGTACCTACTTATTTAGAAAACGTATAAAATACTTCTATCCTAAATGTCGACACTTTCAAAAATGAAATATAATTTTTTAATCTTATATTGATATAGGGGACTTTTTATTGTTTCGCTGGTAACAAGGCAAAACGGAGTGAGTTCTACCACTCACCGGGCATTACCTCAAATTCAGCAGAAAGTGGAGGACGGAACAGAGTGTCTTAACACTAGGTTCCCAAGTTCCCTTTAACTACCCTTCTCCGTGCGAGTTACAGCGTGATAAAAACAGTGTTAATTCTTAGGAGGTAGGTAAAATTGTATATTCGTTGCAAGGTTTTACGTCCCACCAAAGTTATCATGTGGAGTTTCTGCCCTAGGCTTTTCTGATTTCAATCCGAAGAGTCGGCTTCTAAATGTCATAAACAATTTTCTTCCGTACAAAATGAAAAGTGCACCTCATTCTTTTATTTCGTCTTCATCACCAGCCGAGGCATCACCGCCATGGGGCCCTATAAAGATTTGAGTGAACAGTGATATACAAACAATTACTATGAGTTGTTCGGTTCTTGTAGAAGCGACTTCATCCAACATAGACGATGATCTCTACACGTAAGTAAACACTTCTAATATATATTTTACCATAGTAAATAATAAAACAGTAAATCGATCGATTAATTATGTTCGTCCGTCCTTCATACAATAATAAATTCGCTATGAATCGATTCAAGGTCACTGCCAAGCGCGCTGTTTTACGTCCTTGAAATTGTTTAATAGGTACATATAACATTTAAAATAGATATTGAAAGATGAATATATAGACTACAGGTGTTAAGCTTTAAGGACCGTAGAACATTTTTTTTACAAAAATAGTTCGTAATAACTTGATGTAAATTCAAACTACACGTTTTCTTTTTTTTTTTTCAATCATTCCGTTTGATTTGGTTACACATATTCCTTTAACATATCTAAACACATTTTGTTATTCAATATTTAAAGAAATACTAATATATTACTTATTATTCAATATGTTGGCAAGTACCTATTTCATAACTCCGTTGATCCCAAGGAAGTTTATGTTACTAAGTGCCGCGTAAATAAGACTTCGGAACAACTCATTGGCTTACACCAGAACCTCAGGGTACTATTAATGTAGATTGATTAGTAATCCATTTTTTGAGTAAAGCTTGCCAATAATCAACCGATTTCTTCTACTACCTTTGGGGGGGCAGAGAGGAGATTAAGATTGCAATTCGTATGAAAATGACATGTTTGATTGATTAACTACAAACTGATTTTGAGCTGATTGTTAGTAAATTATTTCTTTATTTAGGTAGGTGTATAAGGCATTATCCTTATATTGATATAGGGGACTTCTATTATTATTATTATCCTTATATTGATATAAAATTTTACAATATATATAATGATATATACATATATCATTATATATATTATTTGTTAGCTGATTATTCAGTAAATCACTAATAAAAAAAAATAATCTTGCATAAATATTCATTTTAAAACTTAAATTACTTTCCCTAGCATTAAACTTGTTCGTAAATTGAACCCACTCCTTATTTTTTAACTTATTATTAGTTAAACCAGCGTCCATGTGTCGCTCTTTGAAAATGGCTTACCATTTATTTAGTCCTACACACAAATTAAAGTGTTTCAATTAAGAATTGGAAAATATTAAATCTTCATAAATAAAACAATGAGTACTTATCCATTGTAAAATTATAGTTTTCGTGTTGCAAAAACTTGAAACGAAGTAAGAATATCTTTTTCAAACATAAATGTCTAAAAATGACAATATTTTCTCGTTCCAATTGACGTACGTATGCATATTTATGTAAAGGTTTTACTTTTTTGTAAAAATTTTATGACTTTCAAAATAACATATCCCATATTTTTTCCTTGACATTCGAAGTAAAATGAAGGTTTTGTAACTCTCGGGTATTAATAGCACATAGATTAGGATTTTATTTAGATAATAATTTTACTTATAACGAAATTATCAGCTCTAAATAGTGATTAGGATTACGCCTGAAACATATCTGTGTTTTTCATGCAATGGAGAACCTTCGGAATCACCAGACGTCGGAAGCTCCCGGATCACTTATCTTTTAATCTAGAGCCGATATCAGAAGTGGGATGGACCCATCAGGTTCATCCTCTTACGCTGAAGGAAGAAGCTTACCGGGAATCCGGAGACACTCTTAGCACTGGATAGTATTCTGGAAACACTGTCAAAGCAACAACAGACAGTATGCAAGCTAATCACGACTTTCTTGGAGGCTTACTAGGTAACTCGACTACGACGCAAAAGCCTCGATTGCGCGACACTTGTATTGCCTCATTTAGTCCAGACGTACCTGTAAGGGACTGGTGTGATCACGTTGACTAAGTAAAAAAGTATTAAGAAGGCAGAGCTAAGCCCTTAGGAGAAATGTGGCTTGTCAAATCACCAGTTTGGAATGATATGCCAGGAGCCTTGATTCAAACATTTGAATCTGGAGCAAGATACTCTAATGACGTATTAAAATTAAGACATTTCAGATTTGACAACTCGAATCCAGTAGAATCTATAATGAAGGCCTGGCAAATTTAGAAACGTGTAATAAATGGCAATAAAGAAAAAGATGTCGTCGAAGCAGTAATTGGTTGCGTAGACAATGAATACCTGCTCGGCTTCGCTTGCTAACTAGTAAATCTATAACTGTTCCCGAATTAATTTATGTTGCAACTTAAGATCTCGAGAAATTAGATCGAGTGAACCACGAACAAAACGTCCCAGATTAAGAAATAATCGTAAAGAGTCTGCTGTCTGCTTTAAGTGTGGAAAAGCTGGACATATTCAATCCAATTATAGTCAAGTTACCGATAAGGTAAATAACCCTAGACCGTTACTAAATTCAAATTCTGATTTTGACGTCAATTCAGACAGATTGGAAAAAATAGGACCTAAATGCAATTACTGTGGCCAAATTGGACATGTTGAATCTATGTGCTTCAAGAAAATAAGTGAAGCTTCTAACAAAGTCTACCTAATGGCCGAAGGTAAAGAAATAATGACTCCAATAAATATAACCAAAGGTGTAATTGTGTAGTATTCTATGACAGCGGGGCCTCTAGTTCTTTGATAAGACAATCGCTAAGCTCTTCCGTTCCTGGGAAATGAGAGGAATTTCTTTTAATGCTGAAAGGAATGGGTAGCAAGAGCGTTCCAATATTATGTTGTCAACAAATTAAGACTATGTGCAACATTAACAACGTATTTGTCGAGATAATATTCCACATCATCGAAGACCATGAGATCCCTTGACGTTTTAATTGGTGCGGATGTAGTGAAAGGGTCTTATTGTACTTGTTACGGAAGGAGATGGTATGGTAGTAAGAAATTCTACTACTAATACAGTATTGACGTACCAAAAACCTCCTCAAGATATTGACACTGATTTTACTGAAATTAATGAATTAAAAAAAGAAAGAAAAGAAATCAATGAATTAAAAAAGAAAGAAAAGAAATCAATGAATTAAAAAAAGAAATAAAAGAAATTAATGAATTAAAATAAAACTTTTGGACAAATATCGTGGCACATTCACCACCGGGATACCGAAAAGCAAAGTAACAATCGGAAGTCTAGACATACAGCTTAAAGATCCAACTAAAGTAGTTTCCCGACGACCTTACAGGATGGCACCAATAGAACGAAAGAAGGTTAAGAATATTATTGAGGATTAAATAGCCAGTGGAATATTCCGAGAAAGTACATATAACTCTGCAAGTCTTGTGATTATTATAATGAATAAAAACGCCGAAGACAGGATGTGAATTGATTACCGAAAACTTAATAAAAATAGAGTTCCTATCAATTTTTCATTATCCATAATATCTGATCAGCTCGAGAGATTGTCAGATGCCACGTCATATAGCCTCGATATGGCGCAAGATTTTTATCAGATACCAATCAATGAGACATCCATACCAAAAACTGCTTTTATTACCCTAGATGGACTTTTTGAATATACCCGAATTCCTTTTGGATTAACTAACGCTCCGGCTGCATTTCAAAAGGCGATCAAGAATGCACTTCGACCGTTGGTGGATAATATTCTTATTTATATGGATGATGTTCGAATGGACTCCGGAGTGTGAAATCACTAGGCTTGATGTAATACGGCGCCTAACCTCGGCACCAGTAGTCTTCTTTTTTAAGAAAGATTGACCGATCGAATTACATATGGATGCAAGTAGCACAGGACTTAGAGCTATTCTTATTCAAAGAAACGAGGGTAAGCAACATGTAGTAGCTTATATGAGCATAAGAACAACAATTCTTGAAAGTCACTACTATGACGAGCCAGGTTCAAAGAAATCGAAAAAGGTTATTCCAAGATCATATCAATGGAGTTTTATTAATGCTTATCATTTAGCTCTAAAATACTTTGGATGGAAAAAAAACGCTTGCAAAAATTCGAAAGAATTATTGGTTTCCCGAAATGTCCACAACTGTAAAGAAATTTATTGATAATTACGTCATATGCAAAACAAGTAAGGGGCCGTCAGGGGCTAAACAGGTTCAAATGTATCCTATAGAAAAGAAACCTATTCCATTTGACACAATTCATATGATGCGACGGGACGTCTTACAAAAAACAAGACGAACATGAATATGTCGTCATGATAATCGATGCACATACAAAAATTGTGACTTTGACATGCAAGCAATAAGACCGTCACTAGTACATGTGGTTTCATTATTCGGTCCTCTAAGACAAATAATAAGTGGCAAATATACAGCTGGAAAACTGAATTTGAAGAGTTTTGTAAAAATCATGGCATTTATCAGCATTATATAGCTCATATGTCCTCTATCATAGCTCCCGGCGTAAGTCGATTCAATTTTCGTCGTAAGACGAAATAAAACATTGGAAAAAGGGATTGAATGCACTTTAACTGGCAATTAATTGCACTAAGCACAAAACTACCAATGTTAGAACTATAAAAGCTCTTACCGAAAGACAATGTGCAATACCTGCAGAGTTACTTCTATTAATAGAATATAAAGGGACCGTAAACAGAAGCCACCTTGATAATTATATAAAGAAGAAAATTAATGCTAGAAGTACCGAAGACAAATTAAGGTTCGATAAGGGAAAAGCTAAAGAAAAAGATTTGGAAAAGGAGAAATAGTTTTATCTCAATACTTACAATATACTGATAAACCTAATTTATTATATGAGATTTTTTTTAATGTTATCAAAAATTAGTTTAATGCTGTATTAAACTATGCTGTATTTACTTCTACAACAGTAAAATCTAGGAGTTTCTTATCATTTAATGATTGGGCGAATGTGGGAATTCATAAGAGTAGACGTCTTAGTCTTTTTTTTTTTTTTTTTTCTTAGTCTCTTCTTATATGAACTTTATAATGAAAAAGTATATAACCACAGTAAATCATTTATTAATTATGTTCGAAACTATTCAAAATTGTTTAAAAAAGTATGTTCCATGGCAACATTTTTACATATAAGAAACAAAATAAAAAACTCCTCTGACAAAATTAAAATGACATGTAACATAACAAATTGTGAAACTGAAGAATTATTTACAATTATGAATTTAAATTAAAAATTGACAATTGTGTAAATAGCTGTGATCAAGAAGTTGCTAGTGTTTTTGAAAAATTTTTTGCTGATATTCCAGTTTCCACAACCAAAACCCTTATAGCTTCCACAACTGTCATAACTGTCATATTTAGAGTAATTTTTAAAATGAAAAGAAGACAAAAAGTATATGACGTAACAATGCTCTCTATAATATAGTACATTGTTTTAGTGCTATTAATTTACTTTTAAATAGTAAAAAAACTAAATGTGTAATATTTCGAACACCCAACACGAAAACTGTAAAAGCCAATGTACTTTTAAATGGTGAAGCCGTGGATCCTCAGGATCACCATTGACTCTAAACTGCAGTGGGGATCTCATATCGATTGATTGGCGACTTAGCTCAGCAGCCTTTGCGGTTAAAAAATCAGAATATTAACAGACGTGGAAACGGCTAGTCTCGTTTATTTTAGTTACTTTCATAGTTTTATGTCCTACGGCATTTTACTTTGGGGTAATGCAGCCGGTATTCAATCAATCTTTGTCTTGCAGAAACGAGCTATTCGTGCAATCTATAAATTAGGTCCAAAAGACTCTTTAAGGGAAAAATTTAAAGATGTTATTTGCATCGAGTTCGTAATTCTTTTATGGGTCAAGGTGTACCCTTTTACAATAGGATCCCAGAAAACGTCCGAGAATTTAATATTTCACAATTTAAAAAAGTTGTGAAAAGACGTTAAAGGTATTACCATATTAACGATTTTATAAATGATAACATGCCTTGGGAATGAAATGCTCGCTCCAGGCTACTTCAAATGTATCATTGTCACATAATTATACATATGATGTAAAATTTTTGCGCTTTCACTGAGTTTCTTACACCAGTTCTTCTCAGGTCTGAGGCCGTAACTTTAGTGAACTGGTGGTAAATTGTTTGACGTTCAAAAAACGAAGCTTGTAACTTCTTATTTTAAAATATTTGAATTTGAATTTAAAACAAATATTCGCAACCAATTTGGATTAGATATATGAAATCTGAAAAATATTACCCTACGATCGCTATCTAGTAAAAAAGATAACTGGAAGAGGAAAGCTGAAAAATGTTTCCCACAGCACAGTTGCACAGGATTAAATGTCGGCGTCAAAAAAAAATAGCAGATGAAGGATCATACACGGCTCAAAGTGAACCTTCTGATTTAAACTTCAATACAAAATATTAATAATTTTATTAATACGAAACATGAGTCAAATTTGTAAAAGTAATTATTATTTCTTGAAAAATTTTGTATAAAATTTGGCATATGAATAAATTTTTACTCCAAAATTTTAGTTTTAATAAATTTTGTTGAGGACGGGGGCCTCCAAAAAAGCACTCCACTCTGCCGGTCAACAAAGGCAAGCCAGAGGCGGGGGATACATTACAATTCTCCTCTGAAGGACTCAGCTCCGTGGGGTCGCCACTCCCCAACAGCTCGCCACAAGCTGCCCTGCGGGTTATTATTATTATTATTAAGTAAATTTAACATTATTTAAACAGAATTTAATTTAAATAGTTTATGAATATAGTTCTTTAACGGAAGTGACATTATCGAAACACTCATTGAATCAGGCGAGCAGCCGCCAAATTACAGCAGGAGTTCCCCAGGGCAGTACCCTGGCTTCTGCGCTGTACTCCTTATACACTGATGACGTCCTGACGCTGCAGAATACAATACCAGCTTTATATGCCGAAGACATTGCCCTGTTGTCGAAGAGTCTAAACCTCTCTGACGCCACCACCAAACTCCAGAGAGCTCAGGATCTGCTGCCGGACTGGCTCACGGAGTGGAGGCTCTAGCTTAACATGGCCAAGACCCAAGCAATATCGTTAGGGAGGCACAAGAGACTGCCTCCGCTGCTGAGCCTACAGGGCCAACAGATTCCCTGGAAACCTAGAGCCACTTACCTTGGCGTCGTGGTCGACAAAAGGTTGACAATGACAGAGCAAGTTAAGAAGGCTGCCGACGCAGTGAGGGTCGCGCTGTAGCTGCTGCGTCCCCCTTTCCACTCCTTCCGCCTCCCCCTCCGAACGAAACCGTCCCTCTTCAAGACATATGTCCTCTTTAGGTCACATTTATCCTACGCAGCACCGGCCTGGTACGCCTTGACGAGCGCTCGCCAACGTGAGATCCTGTAGAAGGTCCAAAACATCGCCCTCCGGCGTGTTACCCAGGCACTATACTGTGTGAGAAATATGACCATCCACTGAGACCTCAAAATGGAAAGCTTGGAGGAACACATCGGCCGGCTCGCTTCCAACGTGTTCCGCCGCGTCGATGCATCAGACCACCCACACCTAATGAGCATCGCCCCATGGCACACCAGGCCGCCAAACGCTAGACGTTTTACGAGGGATCTACTTCAGACTCCCCCTCCAGATTCCTGAGCAGCCACCTTGGTCGCTGGTCGTTTAAGCTGGGCCTTCCTCAGGCTACTGAGAGTCTTACCCGGCTGAGCTGCCCGCCCAGGTGGTACCAAGCTCATCCCCCCAGCTACTTCAACATTTATTTCACCCATGTGGCCATTTAAAAATTCCAAAGGCCATAGGCCCGACACAGTAACGCACTCATAGTAATGGGTGATACCATGACTGTATGTACTTGATACCATGGCGGTGGGGCTCAACCCCCGAAGCCATTTCCCAACGACTGGAGTTGGACGCAAGAGTTCTTGAAGGGGCACTGTTTGATTCGGTCTGCCGTCCTGCTCACAGCTCTAAATAGTTATAAGGATCACGCCTGAATCATATCTGTGTTTTTCATACAATGAAAAACTACCTTCGGAATCACCAGACATCGGGACCTCCCGGATCACCTATCTTCCAATTTAGAGCCGATATATATTTATCTATATTTAATATTTATGTTTATTGTATGCATGTGTATGTGTATGTATGTTAGTAAATACGTGTATACGTATTTATGAAATATATATATGTATGATGTAAATTTAATTTTATTAAGTTATTAGTTTGTTTACTCTGTAACGTTGTCTTCCACTTTCATTGGTTGGCTGGAAGAGATTTCTTTTAGAGATAAGCCCGCCATTGTTAACTTATTTTACATTGTTATATTTCGATTTGAATTATTTTGTGCAATAAAGAATATCTAATTAATGTGTATTGTTTCTGTAAACGATTTCTTATTGAAATTGCCCTTCTTATCTTCACATTATATCCTGGCAGATAGACGAACAATGTTAAAATTTCCAATCAATTTGGTCTCAATTTCAAATCAATTTGGTCAACAAATACCAACACGTTCTGTTACACGAAATTGGATAAAGCAAAATTGTTTCAGGATTTCTACCTGAGCTGAGCTTGGTAGTTGTTCTTAGTCAAATCAAGAGTTTTGTGAAATTTTACTAAAAGATGCGGAAGGTCTCCTTTTTGAAGAGATTGGTCAGATCATAATTCCTGTCATACATGGCAAAGTGGTCAGCTCCGAGATTGAACTTATTGCTTCAATATTTAAACATATTTATAACATACCAACTCGGGAAAATTCTTAGTTATATGAATGCGCTATTTTAGCCCCTAAAAATGATCAGGCTAGTACAATAAATGAAAAAAAAAATATTCCAGATTTTTTTGGAGATGAAGTGGTATATACTACCTTTGATAAGGTAGTGAATGAAAATGACACAACGAAATACCCAGTTGAATTTTTCAAATAATTAACAGCTGGCGGTCTCCCTGCTCACAAAATAACACTTAAGTTAGTATTCCGGTAATATTGATGAGAAATTTCACTCAAAATATTGTAAATAAATGTTTCTGAAGTAAAAAGTTCTCGGACGGTGTAGTGCTCTTGAAATCGTAGTTTTACCACGCATACCACTTTTAATTACCATTATTAAAAAAATGTTTTCGTTATTTTATTATAACGTATTTAAATCCCTGTGAGAACTTGCTTTGCGATTGGTTATTAAAGGTCTGTATATATTTGCCCCCGAGAGCATGACAGTTTTCTGCCATATAGTATACAAAAAATACTTTTATTTGTAAAACATTTCTAACCAATATCTAAAATTGAGTAGATTAAAAACATACGTGGCTTATTGGAAAATAATTACTACAGGATCTCTAAAACTAAATGATTCTTATGTTAAAAATTACTTCAAAGCCCATGTTAACATAATTGCGGGCAGCAACTAAATTTTTAAATAATGTCACTTACATTCTAAGACTATTTAAAAAAATCAAAACTTTTACAAACCTTTACAGCCCAATGAAATTTTATGGTATCTATTTAATAAACTGTATGTCTTTCTATTTTATTCAAAAAATAAACGGACACTATATGAAGATATGGCTTAACATACGAGTATACTTGATCAATAATAATCAGATTAGTGTTAAATTTTACAATGTATTGTATATGTCATCTTAGTGAAATAATTTTACTACAAAAAAATTCGATAAATGCATATAATATACCAATAATGTATAACATACCAATAATATACAATAAACTTATTCTTAACTATAAAAAACTCCATTCTCTGCGGAGGAGAATTAAGTGCTTTATGTAGTTATAAGTCAGGTGGTTTTCACAGAATAAATCTAGTCCTACGCAGGCGAAGCCGCGGGCAACACCTAGTAGTGACAATACTTAAACGGTTGTTTCCATTTCCGAGTAGCCTAAACTTTTGATCACCACAGCCTATGAAATAGTGACTCGCAAAATACTGACTATTTCCTTTGTAGGAAGTACGACAATAAAAACAATAACCTTATCAAGTCCTATGCAAGTGCTTTTTCTTTCATGTTCACTACCTATTCTAGAAATTAACAAATGCGAGAACCAGTACTGAGAACCAGTCGGAGCCTTAAAATTCCGAATATAAGTTGAAAAACTCTACTACAATAAGCAGTGTAATCAGGTTGGATATATTCAGGTTGGAGTGAAGCTGTTTATAATGAATTCGTATTCACTTTTCAATTTCCCTTTGTGTGACCGTTCAATATTTTGTTTAAATATGTCATGTGCTCGACTCGACCACTCTCCGGATTTATTTCGCATGAATAAGTTGTTACCCGCGGCTGGCTCCAAACATATTTCAGTATAAAACAAAAACTTGATGTTTTAAAATTGTTACGCATCACATGTATGTTTGCGCCGAGGTACGGCTATAAAAATTTAATACTACTTAATAGACAAATTGAAATGTGATAGAAAATATTTTTATAGAGTATATTTTTAAAATCGACTCGTCTGCTTTTTAAAATATGATGCCGTTACGGGATAGCTCTCACGCGCCTGTTTGCACTTTATGTTTATGTATAAGTAATAACTTCCATTATTCAACATACCATATATCCATAACAGCAAAGCATAGAGATAGGTGAATAAGATGTCCTCCTCATGTGGGATTGTACGCAAGTAAAATAAAAGAAAAACTTATAAAATATGTTTTCATAGGAGAAATTTTTGCTGTTGATATTTATTTCCACAAGTAGGTGTTAAAAACAAAATCCCTTACACCAGAGCGGAATTTATTTTATTTCCCATCTTTTTTTATGTTTTAACGCTTCTGTTATTTCAAACGTAAGCACTTTGTAACCGTTGCTTGCAATTTGAATCCATAATACGATAAACGCCAACAGTGACGCATTTTTTAAAAGTTTATTTCGTGTATATCTTGACGTATGTAATGTAGCAATAAATATGTTTTTCAATAAATCACATACAATACACTATAGTATTTTAGATATTTATATAATATATAAAATGTTGTTTTCCTCTTCGCGAATTATTTATGTTTTTCGTATTTTTACCACAAACTTATTGTTAATAAAAACTACTTCAAGAAAAGGTCAGCTTAGACATCAGCGTGTTCTTATCCACTATACACAATGTAGGCCTTAGTATACTCAAATAGGTATTTTTATGTTATATTAATTTTACGTTAAAGATCACGAAGTTTCTAACAGCTTCTTAAAATTTTAAAAGAAACAATTGTACATATTCTTAAAGTTAAAGTTTAAAAGTTAAATTAAAAAGCTCCTCCTTTTTGATATCAATTAAAAATTAAATTTATTGGTAATAGTTTTAACATTGATCAATATCTGACTCTGTGGTAAGGGGATCAATAAGAAGGCGCACTCTTTCAAACAGTAAATTATTTTTGCCGGAGATGAAAGCTTAATTAATTGAACTTTTACAGTTGTATTTATTACAATTGTATTTATATTGTTGAATATTAGAACTCGCTCACAGCTTAAATACATTTTTTCAAGTACATATACTCTTTCTCAATATTACTATTTAAGGATATTATTATATTTCAAGTGCCCCCACCAAATCCATCGCGAACGTTAACGTTAACTAATAACGTTAACGTTAACTAATATAATGGTTAACTTTTTATTGGCAATTGTTACATTGGGTAATAATTTTGAATAAATAGAGTTGAGTTGATGAGTTTTTAAAATTATAAATTTGTTAAGTGCGACGAATTTTCGATTTCAATCCGCTTTTATTTAAGGTAAAAAATAATGCGAAATATAATAAAAAATCCAATATCTCATCAAAACCATCCTTTATAAAATAAGCTGAGTCCCGATGAAGCTGCTTGTTTCTCTATAAAGTTCTACTAACTAAGGAATGAAATCTCTAGGTAAAGCCCAGCCAAGTTAAAAGTTCCAGCTGTGATTTTTATACAGCAAAAATTTTATGTTACCTACTTGATACATTCAAGTTAACGGCCAAGCCATAAAAAAATGTTGTTGTTGTGATTCTGGCAGAAAGCAAACTGCAACAAAAATTAACTTAGATTAGAGATTAGTTTAGCGCGGCGCTCTTACTTGTAGGGTCATAAATTTAGATACATTTTACATTAGTAGTAATCACTCCTAACAACTAAATCTCATTTTATTATACCACAAAAAGAGACCCTCCACCCTGAATAAATTTTGCATATATATACAATACGTCGATATCTGTAATAACTTGGCTAGGCTCCCTGGTGATACCAATGAGAAACTCTCAGAGTCACCAGGTTTTTGATGTGCCTACATTTAATAGTTTTCCCCACACTAAATTTCAGTTTCTTACGTAGAAGCACAAAAATACGCCAAAATGTTACCAGAAAAGGATAGTACGACAGAGCATTCTTTCGCGATGGATTTGATGGGGGCACTACTAATGGATAATAGATAAATTGTTATTTTATTTACCTTCTGCATAAATACGTTAACAACCATATTAAGAAATATTTTACATTTACAGTTACAAAGAAAAATAGTGTGATGATCCTTGACCTCGGAGCTGAAATAGGCATCCGCTTATAATTTGTTTGTACTTTCTCGATAGGAAGATATCGCGCATAAAAAGATCAAGACTACAATATTTCTTAACTAAAGTAAAACAGAATATGGGTTTGTATGTTTTTAAGCACATACAAAAAACGATTTATTATACTGATTTAACAGATTCGTTGTAATAAACCATACAGTTATTTAGGTAGGTTTTTTTCTAACAAATGGCGTACTTTCCAAGTAGGTAAATATATTTTTTATAACATAAGAATTTTGTGGCACAGGGGCACATGTTTTTGACTTTAAACGAGACAGATTGTGGGTTTGATTCCCAGTCGCGGAAATTATCAATTTAAGATTAAATATTATTAATTTAAAAATTTTATGTTTTTATTTCTTCGCTTTGGTAACGAGACAAAGCGCGGCCCTGTGTTTAGCTACTCCACACGTAATGTCTGAAATATGGCGAAAAGCGGGGAACGGAACGAAGTGTCTTAACACTACCTTCCCAGTTCCCTGTCTACCCTGCCATACCGTGTGAAGTTGAGTGAGTGAGTGATAAAAATACTAGTCTAAGTGATGCGTATTCTAATGATTTACGTATGAGACTAATTATAAAAATCAAATAAATTGTATTGGTATACTTTGTACGTCAAATACTTTTTCATCCATATATTGTATTTTGTTACCGACGAATTTGTGAATATAATTCGAGGCGGACGGTATATCGACAGTATAATGCATAAACGATTTTCGTCAATTTGCTTTGCAATTCAAATTATGAATCCTGTCGCAGCTCTGGGGAGTAAAAAATCTTTATAAAAAGCGTTGCGTCCTTGAAGGTATAGACAATAACCTACTGGCCGTGTTCTTCAATATTTGGTACCTAGAAATAGTGACCTTCTAACCATTATCAGAATATAAATTTTAATCCATTCCTAGATACACCATTCCGCGAATTTAAACATTTAATGTTACTAGATCTATCTATCTAACTAAAATAAATATAACTATTTTATACAAAATATTTGAATATATAGTATTTTTAAAACGAGAATTTCTTATTCGATATTATGTTTAAATCATTGGAAAGTTTAGCTAATAAGCAACTTAAGCTACTAGGTACCTCTGTACACAACAACAACTTAAATGTTAAATAATATATATAGATCTGTACTAATGTCTGTATTGTGGGTTTGTAAAGGTTTATTTATAATAAATGATAGTCGTCTATTTTTACTGAGTGATCTAATTTTAGGCTTTATAGGATGGCTTCAGCATGACTCCACTGCAAACGTGGTGCATATCCACGCTCCAATATAATAACGCTGTAGCGGCTTGAAACGTTAGCATGTTGATTATGTGGTGCAAATAATTATTTGCTTTGCTTTGACTTTATTAAAATGTGTTTTTGGATAATCCATGTTTATTACTTTTTGTGTTACTTTCGTCTCGTGTTATTATTTCTAAAGTATAAAACTGTATATTCTTTTTAATGTGTTCTTCTTTATTCGATTTCTCTGAAATTTATATCAACGAATTAGTAACGCAAGGTGAAAAATTAATCTAATTAAGCTGCTGAAGTATTCACCAAAGACAAGACACCAAAAGTTGAATTTCGTCGTGTTGAAGTGGAAAACCTGGTTATTTGTAGTGACCTGGTTATTTATAGTGTACAAAAAGTATTTATTAGTGGAAATTTGTTATAAGAAAAAGAAAAAGTATTCGAGTTTACTTTAGACATTAAAAACTTAACGGCAGGTAAATACTTATATCCTAAATACAGATTGATAATACCTATACCGTAAATAGCTACTGATTTAGTTTGCATCAAATTTTAAAACACTTATTAATATTTTCTTTGAGTAAATTAAAATACGTATAATTAATTATTTTAATTTTTTTCGGCTTCACGCTGTGTTCCGCACATGGCAGGGTAGGTAGAGGGTAGAGCGAATTTGGAAACCTAGTGTTAACGGGACGGAAGGGAATATGTTCCTTTTCCCATATTATCTTTGTGCTGTATACATTTAGTAGCTTTTGCTTGCGGCTCCGCCCGCGTGATGGAATGGGCGACGCGACGATCACTCTGCTCTTATATTTTGTAATATCATTGTTTTTTCGTAAATGTAAATAATTTACATTTACGAAAAAACAATGTTGCCCCCCTTCCAATGATTAACAGAACACGAATCTACAATTTCTAGAATTTTTGTCTGTCTGTTTGTACGGGCACGTCTTCTAAACTACTGGACCGATTTCAATGATTTTTTTCGTTGTATAGCTATCAGGTCTGGGCAGGATATAGGATATATTTGACGCACACCTGATGCAGAAAAACAGGGGTCTAGCTAAACTATAGGAAATAATTAAATGCGTCTATAACAAAAGTTGTAGAAGGTGATGAGCATTTTACAATAAGATATTAAGATTGAAGTTCTGGAAAATATCACGAACAATCATAACAATCCATCTAAACTATAAGAAATATTGAAATGTTGTTTAAACAAAAGTTATTGATCTTTGTGAGCATTTTGCAATGACATATTAATATCGAAGATCTGGAACATCTCATTAACAATCATAACGGTCCAGTTAAACTAAAGAAATAATAAAATATCTTTATATTTTTATTGACATAAAAAAATAATTTTTAAACAACCTTTTATTATTTGTATTTTTTAAAACGTAAAATGGAAACTGTGGGTGGTCCTTAGGAGATAGACACATGCTCTCGGGGACGTTTTTAGAACTTTTAAAGGTGCCCAATTCTGTAAAACATGACTTTTGCTACAACGTTTTTCAGCTTCAACGTTTAACTTAGCGCGACGGAAGTTCTCGAGATTTTTTATTTTTCCTGAGGTTAGCGCTTTCAACCAAACAAACTAATAAACTCTTTATATTTGTACATATAGATTTTTTAGGTTTTAGTTTACATTTTGAAATCGGTTTTTCTTTTGTCATAACATATTTTATTTTACGATTTTAAATATACCCATAGTTAATCTAAAAAGGCAACTATTGTAAATCATTGATATATTCCCTCAACTACCTCTGGTTTCCATCATCAGACTCTAAGTAATATAAACTAAATGAGTCCATATGCAATACATATGTAATACGCAAGTATTACAGGCACAATTCATCTAGGTATATAATTCTCGTCTCGTCTCCCTCAATTAAGTTCAAATAAAAGGTAACAGCTTAAAATCATTCAGATCGACTGGATATTAGATATTATAACTATATTAGTCGCCCCAATAATTTTCGAAGATTATCCTCGATTTCTCTGGGATGCTAAGATCAGATTCTAGATTCCTAATCACGGAAAACCTTTAAAATTTTTCCTTTCCAATAAAAAATAGATGAAGTTATTAAAGATACATAAAGAAATATGGTCAAATCGAGAAAAATCCTCCTTTCTTGAAATCGTTGTCATCTATTTGGCAATTTATTACTTAAGTAAATATTTCGAAGTAACACAAAATATATTATCAGAATAAACACAAAATAAATAGTTAAATTACTAAATATTTTTAAAATTTAAATAAAAATTAACAAGGAGGCTGCTCAAATATTCTTAATGAAGATTGATTAAAACTTCATTACTATCATGAATTAAATTAATAGAATTACCAAAGTAAAGTTTTTTTATTACAGATTTAAAGATGATCCAGAGTCTCCCCTGTCCGGAAACTCACCAGGTAAGTGATAATTAAATAATATATTCTTTAACTAATTAACTAACTCAAATCGCACATTACTCACGTTAAACATGGAAGTAACGTGTATAATTTCACTATTCAAGTAAGATTTAAATTAATTGGAGAAATATTTTAGCGAGCGAGATTGTCTTTAATATAGAGTTTCATACAGGTGTAAATTTAATTTTATTATTTAAAAAAAAATCAGGACAGGCCTTTCTAAGTTATTCTTCATACAATAAAGTATATTTTCTTATTTATAATATTGAATCTGCTTCTATTTTCAAATTTACGAGTATGATTGTGATGAGTTCCTAGATACCTAAAGTTATTTTAATGTTAGAAACAATTAATTACTAGCATTTAAATTAAAAATGATTTACAAAATTATATTTATTCAATTTGATTTATGCATATTTGTATTATAGAGATATTAAAAATCATACACGTATGAAAATTGCTATAAAACATTAGTTCATTCACCACTCTAAGAGAAAAACAAGCCAACTCCTGTTAAGGTACGCTGAGCTTTAATACTATGTTTGCTTTTTTGGGTTTATCAGACAAAATACATTTCTGAGTTGTAGTCATATGTAGAATCTGAGTGAGATATTACAAAGTAAATATTATTTTTAAAAGAGAAATAAAAATAGCACAATGTCTTACGATGATAGAATTTAAGATCAGTTTTTTGTATACTTGGACATTTTACAATACTTTTTGTAAAAGAATTATACATTTTGGGCTAAAATACAATTTAAAATTAAGAGTTTTTTTTAATCATTTTACATTAGGGAAGTAGCATATTCAGACATTACAACCAATATTTGGTTTAATATAAAAATGTCTATTACCTATTTGCATAATGGACGTTTATGTAATAGGAATTGTAATTTTCAAAATTAATAGGAATTGTAATTTTTAACATGCTTTTATATAAAGATCATCAACTTATCACGAAAAATAAGAAACTACAAGTGCTCGAAGTTTAAAATTTTGTACAGGATTTCCTTTCAGGACGCAGACCATTTAAGGATATTTTACAAAACTCGACGCCTAACGGGTTGTTTTTAAGGTTAATTGTTTGAAACTTTGTCTCTACATGTACTAGGAGTCTCAAAATAAGAATAGAGTTTTTTTGGGACTATCCGATATGGAATGTTGCGAATATCGACCTCAAAAAGGGTTGTTTTTGGGACTGATAGATTATTAAAATTTCATTACTATAAGTGTTATCCTAACACTTATAGAAATTAAGCTCAAACTTAACCTTAAGTTTTGAACAGCATTGAATAAAATATTTAGGTACTAAGTTATATTTTAATAAAAAGCGTTGTCTTTCTTCTTGAAGCCGGTTTAGTAGTCAGTTAGAATCAGTAGTCAGAGTACCCGACTAACTTAAAAGTACATATGTGTGTAACTGGTTTTCTACAAGTTCCTATCTTTTTTAATTAAATAATTTCCTTATTGTTAAAGAGCTGATCCTTCTACCATTATCATAAACTTAGTAATGTCATCAGACTATAGTAAGCAAACAGGATAAGGGTATAGTAACGTATCATAAACAATCACACACTGGCCTAATTTCCCAAAATAAAGATAATGTATTTTTCTTAAATTACATAAATTCCAATTCACGGATCAAAGGTGGTGTATAGGTAGAAGTATGTATATGTACAGTCCATTAAATCATGTAGCAGTTGTAAATTACAGTTTAAAATAATAGAAAACGATGGTAATATACAAAATTAAAGGTATTTTTTTTTACAATAAATGATCCAAGTAATTCAGCAGCTAAGGTAAAAAAATACTTGGATATTTTTCACAATGCTGGAAATGTGGAATCTCTGAAAATTTTGTAAGGCTATTTATTTATTTATTTATGTATTTATTTATTTATTGATCCACCAACGCTTGTTTACATCACTTCATACAAAAAATAGTTCAAATAGGCTAGTTCATAGACAAAACATAAAAAATGTAGACCAGTCAAAAGGCAGTGAAAAATAATTATTCATATTACGAAAAATGTTTTCTTTTTAAACGTTTCATTCATAAAGTTAAAAATTCATAAGCTTATGCTTTCCTGATCAGTAAATTATGGCTTCGTTATGGTTTAAAAATGAGTGAGATGTTGTCATGTCCAAATTTATTGCTCCTGAACATTGCAAGCCGTACTAAAATGTAAAAAAGTTAAAAAAATAAATAAACTGCACTTATGGAATTAAGGGAAGGGAATACTGCTCAGTATAATATTTTTTTTACATGTTTATTTAATTTCAAATCTTTTCACATATTTTTAATCGTTTTATCTATCTCCTTCCTTCTCTTTTATTATCAATCTCCTTCCTTCTCTTTTATTTATTTATTTAATTATACAACTTTAGCGTGTGACTGTAACCGATAGGTTGTGGGTTCGACCCCACTCGAGGAAATGAAATAATAGGTATTTTCAATTTTAATATTTTATTTATGTTTTCCTTTCTTTGCTCCGGTAGAAAACGCGGCGTTGAGTTCCGACACTCAACACTCAAATTCTGCGGAAAGTGGGGAACGGAAGTGCAAAAGAGTGTCCTAACGCTAGGTTCCTAAGGTCTAATATTTAAATAATAATAATAATTTCTACACATATAAAAGTACATATAACAGAAATAGAAAAAAATCACATCATACTATGTTCTTCATACGTACATATACACAAAATACATACATACACACATACATATACACACGCATAGATAAAATTAAAGTGGAAATAAAAATCAACATCGAAATTGAAATCGAAATATTCCTTATTTAAGTAGACTCATGAATCTTAAAGTTACATAGAAATACCGTATATACACAAAACCATAAATACTTAAATGTATACTTAAATATATTAAATAGAAGGAAATGTGCCATAGCAAAATAAAATCTTAAAAAGATTAGAAATTTTTTTTAAGCCACGCTTAAAGATAAAAATGCTTTGGCTTTTCTAATGCCTTAAGGTATGGAGTTCTGCAATCGACACGCTACGCCGTTACGGCAATGAGTCATTGTAAAAGGAAGACATATGGGAAGGAATTCTTAAGGTTAGGTTATGTCCCGGGCGAAGAAATAGGGGACCGCCACAAGTTGGTTAGACAAGGATACATTAAAGAAGGTGAAGGTGTGTATTTTTGCGAAGGCAGTGAGGGAGTTATTTGAGTTTTTTATGATAGTCAGAAATGTCATAAAATTTTCATGAACCGATTATGAATTGACTGGATACGTTTTGAAAGGGCTCAAGCTTATTTACTTGCTCATGTCCTATGCCTATATAGATCAAGAATAGGAGGATTTTTTGCAGGAATCGAAAGAAAATTATGCAGGCGCTGAAGAAATCCTAGGGAGGCGATGGCTTTCCTTTCTTACCTCACTACTGACAACTACCCACAATTACTGACGGCAAAGAAGTCACACTCATTTTAAAAATAAGCTCATTAATGCCAATTAAAATAAGTTGAATTTTATTAGAATTAAGCTGTGCCAAACTAAGCCAAACGACTTACTCCAAGTTCATATATTTTCCATGCTATTGTTTAATTTATTTAACGCATTATGTAAATCCGAGACTTTGGCTTGATTGCATATTAATAGTAGAGGAATAGTCTGAATAGCCGCGTGTCCTGACGTGCACGCCACTCTCGCTACTTCGCGACTTTTCGCGCGTCTTCCTATGAAATAGGGTCAGTGCCAGTTCGATCCCGGTCTGATAAATAACGAAGCAGACTCGACGGATGATGTCATTAAAGTCTCCGACGTCGAAATTGCGGAGGACTCAGACGTCTCCGCCGTTATGAGTTATAACGATCGTAACTAGTTACGATCTTTAACACACATTTTCCCAGACCAGTGGAAACAGCCAATTGTGATTCGCATTCCTTCTAGTTATCGACCAATCAGTCTTCTGAATACTGAGAATAATACTCTCTAGACTCAAAGTAATAATCGAGGATAAAGGCATTATTCCTAAAGAGCAGTTTGGTTTTCAAGACAAACACTAGTATTCGTCAAGTGCATAGGATCACAGAACATATTCTGGATCATAGGACCTCTTATTCCAACCATTAGATGGTCGCTGCGGCAATCTTCCTAGATTTTTCAAAGCCGTTCAACGCAGACTGGCACAAGGGCTTCATTGTCAAGCTCATATGTTCAGAGGTGCCAGTAGGTCGGGCGACACTAAAATGGTATAGTTGTTTTTATTATTGAGAGAAAATATAATTTGGAAAGTGTGCAGAAATACTTTTTGCTTGTTGTACAAATGAATTATACTAAAACCTACTTATACTAAAACATCAGAGAAGTTACAAATCAGGTCATCAAAAATAGACGGAGGGGAGAGAAAAGCATTTTCACATCAGATTCAGTAACTAGTTATTATCTTAAAAGTAACAAAAAAAGACAAATAAACAATACTAAAAGGTTAAGAACTAACACATATATTGATAAGTGTTAGTTCTTAACCTTTTGGTATTTTTTATTTGTCTTTTTTTGTTACTTTTAAGATAATAACTACTATTGAGTAGCAGTTAAAAGACAAAAACTGTAATTTAATAAAAATTGTAACAATCATATAAATAACATCCAAATCAACATATAAATCGAACAATAAAAACGACAAAATAAGTCATCCGTATAGCCATCAGTATGTGTATCGTGTGCGTTTGCCTATGAGTGTAGATACGCAAACGCACACAATACATATACCGTCCCTGTCAGTGGAGACGAGACCAGCTAACCATATAGCTCGGGCCGAGCCAAGCAAAGTTCACCCACAGCAAATGAAATTCGCAACCTAAGGCTCGAGTCTCGAAGGAGACGCCCTTGCGACTTCGTAGTATCTCTTTGTGTCACCCATCCGAAAAAATCAACATGGCCATGACTAGACGAATATCAACTGAAATTTTGCTAAAGCTGTTTTTGTACTATGATCGGAAGGAACTGTGTGTTTATTTTAAACTTGGCGTTCAAGGATTTTTGATACAAATTACCAACAGAATCATTTATTAAATTTTAACTTGTTAAACTTTGTGCGTAAAGGAATTATTTGAGAACCAAATTGAAGACCACTTCTTCTTTGCTCTTAGAAGTGAATGAGTCTGGTGAACCGCTACCGAGACCTGGCGTTTAATTCACCAAGAACATTTTTTTTCTCTGCGACTCTCGGCCAACTACAGCTCTGATGGAATCAAGAAAAATCAAATCCTCCAAGGCTTAGCAGATTACGGTTCGGCGTGTACATCTCGTACACGCCAATTATGATATATTGGCACCACAGTGTAACCCTAACCCCCCTCTACAGCTGAGAACGTACGTACGTAGTATTTTCAGACATAACAGCCACGGAGCCCTTCCAGGTCGCCACGTTCGTTCGTTCATCGAGTTCGTACTATCCGAAACTAGGTACAGTTACATTTCACAAGCAATAGCAAAATCGACGCACCACTCGGCCAACGTTTGCAATAAAAAATCCTGCGCTCTAGTGGAGTGATAGCATTCATCTGTGGGAAATGTGCTTGTAGATCCATTATGACATATCACGTTCCTCCTGGTCCCTCAAAGCCTCGAATTCTGGCAGAGGTCTCAATTTTTTTATAGGCCTCCATTACTTTTACAGAAAATCTGCCCTGCCCATAATGTGCCTTGCGGGTCTTTTGCACAGCGGAGCATACCAAGCACTGAGGTTTGGCCTGACATGCCTAAACTTGTGTGTGTGCTTGTGTGTGTAAAAAAGATGACGATGATTGACAATGATTGATGATGATGATGATGATTATAAGGATGTCCCCATAAAATTATTGAGGGAGGTTGAGGGTCAACGGCATTTAAAGCGTCTGAGGCATCTGAAGCAGCACATAGGCCGCTCCTCCAAACAGGGACCTTAGGAGAGCTACCAAGATCTGTCTCTTGTCACGATGGTGCCATCGTTTTTCTACGACCTAGTAACAACTTCGATACTGATAGCGTTCACTGTGCATTCGCCAGAAGTTACTTGTAACGAGATTCGTAACCTTTTCTTTAGTAACCGAATTATCCAGGCCCATTATTGTTAGGAAGGTGGTTTTGTAGGGCCTGATGACTACAGCCACACTTTGATACACTATGCTTAGCCATTCAGCTGGCTTTGTTCGTTTTCTCTAACGAGTTTGATACAGACAGCTCTAATAGCTGAGTACCAGACATTGCTTGACATACTATTAGATATTCGGGTATGCCCAACTCTACCAGTCTAACTTGCTGTTGTGCTCGTTCCGGGACCTGGGCAGAAAATCCTTTTTCTATGGCCTATGTGACGGTGATTGATGTATCATTACTAACTTTTGGAGTAAGAGCAAGCCCTATGTCCCTTTTGTCTTTAGTTTCACGCCTAACTTCAGTCTCAAATTCTACTATCTTCGCTGCAGTTGCAGTCCCTCTTTGACGTCGCTCATTTGCCCGATTGGAATGTAAAGGTCTTGCTGGCAAGAGCCGTTGATCGATGCCGGCAAAACGAGCATCAATTTAAGTTCTTATACAGCTGTGTCGGACGTTACTCTGGGGGGACAAACGGTAGCGATTGGTCAGTCCATCAGCCACACTGTCCTCGCGCTGCTTCGCTGCTTGAATTGAGGAAATTCCTTATAAAGGTTTTCTTCATCGTGGCCCGGCCTATAAAGGTATCCCTCGGTTCCATCCCTGATTACGAGACACGACCAACAGATAATTCTACAGTATGGACAATCGTACGTAGTGTGTACGTAAGTACACACTACACACGCCTTTTCTATTTCCTCACACTGTGTCCTCTGCTAGTCACTGGAATATGTGAAAGAACACCGTCGCATCAGATTATTCGCCGATGAACAATCTGTATCCAAGAAAGAATCCTCTAGGCAACGATTACCCACCAACTTGGGATTTCCGTCCGTCCTCCCGAATAGGCGGCCAAAAGAGGCATGTAAACACAAGAGTAGGTTATCCGATCGAAAAAAGTAAGAGTAATCTTACTGAAATCAGAAGAACAAACAATTTATAATCGGTATTATAATAATATGTTAACGCAAATTATTATAAACTACCTGTGTGCCTCAGGCTCTTACGGCTCGATACGGCATCAAGATGCCAAGTTAAATTTTTAGAGAAGTTTATTTGAGGTTTAACAGTCTCTATAAGATAAGCAACTTTCAATGGAACGAATGCCCAGTGTCACATATATATACCTATATACGTTATAAATATATACTGTACTGTTCGAGTATTTAAATCCAATCTAAGTACTCATAATGTATGTATATTTAACAAATACAATTCATTATCCGTAACATTCATTTGTCATTGTTCTGTTTGAATGTATAAATAAAAAAAAAACACATGTGAATGCTCTATAAATGTATCAACTTTTCTAGGTTCAATTAAAGATTATCACACTTTATAAAAAAAATATGCAAATTATTTTTTGTCGTATATAAAGTGGTTATGTTACTAACGATTTATTGCACGTTGAAAGTGCCGAAGTGAGCCACCTCCAGTACTCATTTTGAACTTAATCTTTGTTATCAGGAGATCTTATGAGACAACCGAGCCTATCCACTAATGGCACAACTTTGCAAAACCATGTGCCACGATACAATCAATTTTAAGCTCAAGTTTAAAGCATTAAATATCATTTTAAAAAGGCATTTATTCTCAACACGTTTGATTAGATGCTAACACTGTGTTGAATCTAAGACATTAGATTATGTATCCTATTTAAACAGAATAAGGTTGGTTTTAAATGCGCGGTATTTTCTAACAGCAATGCCGGGTTCGCTGACCTGTGCAAAGGTTTCCTTCCTGCGCAAACGCCATGGAGACTGGTGCACTTTACATGACACATCTACAGGTAGGCCGATACGCTCTCTTATTAGATTTTGCTAAACACAATTAAGTATCTATTAATATAAAAAAAAAATGTTTTTAAAGAATTTTTATAAGAAAAATTAAGTTAGAAAAACATTGTCTGTGGCTGTAGGAGGGAATAATAAATACAATTATTATCTATGATTTTTTTTTAATTCAATAAGTGCGTTGCGTAAGGTAATTATGATCGAACTTACTTACTTTTTTTATTTTAAACATATTTATTTGTTTAAGTTATAATGGTTGTAGTAAATAGAAAGTGAAACAACTATTGAAGGATTTATTGTATGTTATAAAACCTTATTCATAATGATTTAAATCTTTATAACTTTAAATATGATTTACGATTTATATTGCTTCTGACTTTGTAGGTATACATTAATATGGTGCAGCAGCTAATTGCGGATATAATCCCTCCTGAGCCGGTTTTCAGACACGATCTTATGTAATATGTTGTGTATTTAAATGTTGAAGGTGTCATCGAATACCTTTTTTTTACAATTCACATACTATTATGAAGTTAAGCGTTCTTAAATAATTGTTTATTTTAAAAGAATATTTATTTTAAACCTTGTTACAAAACTTACAAATTACATAATTTAAATTCAAACATTTAATTAAGAAGACATTTCTTTTTTATAAGTATCATTAATGGAACTTATCATGCCAATTTGATTAGTGCGGTTAATTAAATATAAATAAAGAAGCTTCAGAATTATAATACTTACAAATAAATGTTACATTAAATATTTTTTTATGCACCAGGTTTTTTTATATAGGCAGATTATATAAAAAGTAAGTATATTATTAGATAATATTATCCCTAATGTCTAGTTTGGGATTTCTTTGGATATGTATTAAGTAAAAATTGTTCATATTACTATTGAAAAAAAAACACAGATTTAAACATTTGTTTTATCCATTTAACAAAGTTCTAGGTAATTGTATGTTTTAAAGCCTTCATTAGATTTCGTCAAGAATTGGTTAAAAAGTGAATATTTTTTCAAACCCGTCCTGATCATTTAATTAAAACATGGTATTAGTGTTCCATAATATTTATACGGAAAACGTATCAAAGATCTAGAAGGTTTTAATCGTCTTTGTATCAATAAGTAAAATTAAAAAATAAAATAAAATTACAAAGGACTTATTAATATAGCATTAACTTTAATTCTTAAAATATAACGATAACAGTTAGATGGAAATAACATAAGGAATAAAAGTTTACAAAAAAAGTATACGTATTTATTTAAAAAAAAAAACTGTATATTTCGGTGCGCCTGCGCCGCTCCCACGTCACCGACACCAACTCTTATAAGAATTACAAATTGTAGCTTGAAATTCAATAAGTGTTTCGAAGGTTTCACCCCGACGCCAGCTATATAAAGACACCGTTATATTCAAGGTATATATTTATATATATAACTTTGAAATATGATTACAAAGCTAACTGACTAAGAACTAATTTTAATCGTGGGTAGGAATATTATATTTGTAACGTTAGAATTGGAGATGTAAATGAACTTTAATCTTTTATTGTTGTTTCCGATATTAAAATGTTAAATTGTATTAATTTACAATACGTAAATTGTAAGCCTATCGAAAATATTTATTTAAAATTTCCAGACGACTTAGAAGCTAAACTTAAAATTTTTATAAGGTTTTATACAAGAAGCGAATAAATATTTAATTTATTGGTATATTGTTTTATAACTGTAGGTGTATTATTGATTTCTGCCTAAGGCTTTATCAACTTCACAATCAATATTCTTTATTTGTATGTACATTTATTAAGATTCAGCGCTATTTCACACATTTTGCTTTGCAAGAATATCGCATTATACAGAAGGCTGTATTCCATAAAAAAATATTATATATTTTAATTCAATTACCTAAATTGTTTTGTTAGTTGACAAAAACAACTATCTCGACAACAACGAATAAATATTACTACTTACTCTTATTACCATACGTTTCATTTACGTTACGTACGTTTAATATAGTAAACAGAAAATGTAAACGTAATTTCTGGCGTTTACATTTTCTGTTTACTATATTAATTATACGTAGGTACATAATATAATATTATCTAAACTAATTATTAATAATTATAAGTAACAATTATATAATAAAGCTTAATTATAAAACAAAAGCTTGTATATACATACGTACTTCGCAAGACTATCAAGTTAAGCGCAATTGTATAAGTAAAAAAGTCCGTGTAAAGCAGCGCGTGGGCAAGGAGGTGTATTGAAGTGGAGCTTAGTGCGCGTTGTATCGCTGGCCGGTGTGGTTGTGCGACATGCTCGGAATATGGACGTGTATAGCCTGTCCGCTTCGTGCGTACGCGCACCACCCCTGAGCATCGACGAGTTCTCACTATACTTCGACAAAGAACATCAACTTAAGCAAGGTGTGTTGTGCTTTTCTTGTATAGACGTGCTCAGTGACTTCTGGATATATGCTTATTATTTATAATTTTAACTCTATTTCGATGTTTGTTTTATTTTTAGGGCTTGATATGATTACAAATATAATTTATATAAAATGGCATATATTTATGCAAGCTTTGAATTTCTATTTATTATTATGCTCTGTTTAATAAACAGATAAGTTGTATTAAAAATAGTAGTTAATTAATTAACATGTCGGTTATATTTTATAAGACATTATTAAATTAAATAATAAATAAAATATTTCTTGGAATAAACTGTAAAAAACTATTTTCAGTAGAATCAGTCGTAACGTAGTAATGGAAATTATATGAAATAATAAAAATAATTAAAATTATTTTATAAGTAAATATATTACTCAAATTAAAACAAATTTAGTTTGAAAAATTATGCAGCTTTTTTATATTGATCTCTTCTAAACTCTGACCTCTCATAGTTAACTGAGTTCAATGGTCATACCGTGTATCATCTGTGGTTTCCGGCGCAGCACTGTAACTGGTCATTAAGCCCAACTCTGAGTAAAAGACAATAAGAATATGAATTTAAAATATTTCATTTGCCTCTAACTTGATTTGGTGTTTTAATTTTAAATTAACATATATATATACCTATATAAATATTCAAAAATAAAAGCAAAAGTTATTATTCCGTCGAGATTACAATTTAAAAGTATGTACGAAATGTAAGAAAATCTCTTTAGAATTTTAAAACCACATAAAGAGGCCAATGTCAGTTTAATATACAGTTAGATCATCAAGTGTCCCCACGAGTCCAGTTTCGCAAATTTACATGTCTCCGAAAATAATGCCTAAATATCCGTCCGTTTTACCAGAACCTCTCGGAATTTCTAATAGTTAGCGCTGTGGGAATTGATTATGTATTTCAGTTTCCGCATTCATACTGGGATGTAGACGTGTGGTCTATCTATATTCGGTTATGGATTGACACCATCGAGAATATTATTATCATCTGATATTAGAAACAGCTTAATATTAACGCTAATTTACTATAGTTTCTTTAGTAATATGGTAAAATATCTTGTATGTAGTTCCCGTGTTTATGAGACAACTAAACACTAAACAAGGAACAAAGATGATCAACCAGAATTTATTCTTAATCTAAGCCTCAATTGACCTCATAAAACGCAATATCGAAGATAAGGAAAAATATATATATACGTAAATAGCATGGGTACTCCCCGCAGGTATGTCTGAAAACGTTGATTACAGTGGACAAGGCGTAAGAGATACGATGAGACCGTAGCGTTTCGCGTACTGTTCTTTCCGGATACCCCGCGAGTGATACAGAGTAAAGCTAAAAAAGTACTCATATACTTACTTCTATGTATATACAATTTTTCTGCGGAGTATAACTTATCTCACAAACGCATATCGCATATAGTTCCCGCACACGCCATAAAACAATGATGGCGTTCAAATTGTAGAAATATTAAAAATATATATATAATTCTCTATCACTTTTATTTGAAGCCTATTCATTGCGTGTTGTGTGGTGTAATCGAAAGATTTCGTATTTACATACATACATATGTAGAGTAACATGTTTTCAATCAATGAATTATTTGTATGATATTTACTAAAAATACAAAACTTGACTTAAATTAATAAACGCAATGATAGAACATTGGTAGTACATTTAGTACCATATACACGAAAAAGGGTGTCTTGACATTTCCCGGTTTCTGATATTTTATTCACACATTTTTTTTATTTTAAACACTACATTCTAAATATCGAAAAGTAAAAAAAAAAAAACTAATATTGCAGTCGGGTGGGTATTTTTATATGTATACGATGAGCCTTTACTTATAATATTCCACGAGGAAGTACACTTAAATATTTTAAATTAAGCTTTAATATATTTAATTAAGCTTTAATCGAAACAAATTCGAAAATTAAAGTTGATTCAACACAATTTTTGTAAATTTAATATTTCTGTTATTGTGCCAAAGAATTTATTGAAATCGTTGCCTACTGATGTCTATTACTGGTGATTATTGTTCGGAACGTACTCGTAAATACGTAAATATGCTATTATAAATAATGTATCTTTTGACAGAAATTTCAAGAAGAAGGTAATTGGCCAGCGGAGTCAACTGGTGAGGGGTTGTAGTAAATTCATGAAGAAACTTACAAATACTGTCTTCTGATAAATTTATAGTTACACTATAAAAAGATTTTTGTTAATTATTACAACATTAAATTATAATATAAACTAACACTAAATTATAATATATTATATTGTTATTACAACACAAAATACCATATCGGAACAAGAATAGGATATATATAGTGTATATTTCCTATTCTTGTTCCGATATGGTATTTTGTAAATAAGTGTTGTATAAATGACAGATCGGCCATATTTAGTTGTAGTTTGCAAAAGTAAACGTTTATGTCATGTTGTTGTTGACGTTTATGTATGAAATGAACATAATAATCCTACGTCTAAGCTGTTATTCAGATCTTTCACGATTATTGTAGGCAGGGCGTTGAAAGATTACATATGTTGCACCCGTAAAAGAAGCGCAATTGCGACCATGTATTTGAGGGGAAGACGTACAGTTGGATTTAACAGTAGGTATTATCACCCAGATAATAGGAACCTTGATGAAAAGTTTGCTTTTAGTCCCTGGTGCGAGTGATAACAGTCCCTGATTCTCTCCAGGCAAGACGGCACTATTGCGCATTTACCTATCCCAATTTACCTCCCTAGCAACTATATGTTTATTAAAACATTTACCACGGCAAGATACATGATTTTTTATGTAAGTGCTACAACGCCTTATAAGGATAAAAAAAGAATTAAGATTATTCCAGTAATATTTAATTAAACGGAAATTTAGAACAGACAGGCTTTTAAAAAGGTTTACTTCCTGTCAAATCTAGAAGCATATATGAAAGGCGGTACAAAAATAAACTGTGACTTAAATAGAATGTTTTTCTCGTTCTGAAGAGCTGTCTGAATATAGTGAACTGTTTGTTATACGGTTGAAAAAATCGAAAGATATTTTATTTTCATATATTGTTTATAAAGTCTCAACGACTTATAAGCTGCTAAATTATTTGTTATAGTACACTCAGGATCACTATGGATTCATGCCACTTACCTGTAAAACAGAAAAAAAAAATAAACGTTACTATGAAACATTTAGTTTTTACTCGGCTCCGCTCTCGGCCCTCCCCGGGGCTTCCCCTTTGGACCCAAAAAGGGCTTCTCCCATTGCCCTTACTCTTAACGGAGGCATGTAAGTGGATGAGGTCGAACTTTTCATTTGGATGGGACAAAAAATAGTAAACGCATCACGGGAGTAATCTACGACAGGACATTGCACCTGCAAATAATTTTCTCCCCAAGTGCGTAAGATACTATTTTTTCTATGGGAACATGAATGCAACTTAAATTTTATGAAATAGTATATTATATATAAAGTAAGTAAATGTTCAAATTTTATTTACTATTATAAACGTAACTAAAACTATAAGAAGTCTAGTAAATTTAATGTACAGTTCTCTTATTTGATGCACGTAGTATTCAAATACTCTCATTAAAAAAAACACGGCATCATGAGGTTTCCGTTTCAATCTTTTGTTTGTTCTTGTTTTGTATGTTCCCTTAATTACGAAGAAATCTTAAAAGATGAAATGTATGAACGTAACAATTGTAATGTATACACTATACTGTACGCCACGAGAAAACCTTAGACAGCTAAATTAAATTACTGCTCCTAATTTCTTAGATAGCTAAATTAAATTGTTGCTCTTCATTTCTATCTCTCATATCAAAGGATAGACGTAGAAAAACAATTTATTTCTTGTTAACCGGAAGATAGTAATTTTGTAACTTTAAGAGCTATAGCAATCAAAGAAAGTAATAAAAGCTTACTTACCCTGCTCCCTTGTTATTTATTTAAACATTTATTTATCTTCCGCAATTTTTAGTAGTGAGAAAGACACTCTGTCTCCACTTCGCCAATGTAAGAAAAATTACGTACCCACTGCGTAAATCTACATTTTGTCTTATAATACCGGAAGAAAAAAATAGATTTGTACGCTTTCTCGGATTGATACAATATTAGTATATTTATTTCATTAACCTACGAAATAGGTAGTATACAACTATTTATTTGATATATACACAAAACGCAAAAAATAATTCGACAGAAAAGTAAAAATAAATAACTAAACAAATTCACTGAACCGCTTGAGAGTGAATCCGTGATCACGAGGCTGGACCTAGGTTCAATAACCGCGTTATGCAAGCGATAAGACTCGCTGTAAGCTAACTTTCACATTAACTTAGGTTAGGGACTAGTTTGTCATTATAATATATCTAAAGGATTTATGTATTGAAATAGTATATTGATGATAATATAAAGAATTAAAAGTAATATGATTATTACTATGATTGTAACATTTATTACTCTATCGGCTACAATTTGTATCTGAATATACAAATAAAACTTGTATCGTTAAAAAAATATAAAAAACTATTTTATCGAATAAAAAACGTTATGTTCGAGTTTTAAATCCAGATGGTAAAAGCTAAACTAAGTGTACTATAGCGTGTATTATAGCAAAATCATACAATATTTACATATAATTGTAGTCTATATGTATATTCAAATGTATAAACTTGACATTGCTATTAACTTTCATCAATATCTTTAATATTTTTAATTTTTACGTGAAAATGGAAAATATTTATCCTCACAAACACTCTTATATAAACATTTAAAAGAAATAAAAAAGCCCCAAGTCATTTCAGGCTCAATTAATGTTGTAATGTATGATATTTGTATCAGTGGAAGAAATGAATTGATTAGAAAGAAAATATTTAGCCTATTATATACAATAGTTACTCGTGAGAGATCCAATGGGTCTAGCCATGTTCGCTTTTGCCACACAATGCATTGTGTTTTGACACATTGTCGCTGAAAATGGACTTGAAAGGATCAACACAGCCAGAGTTATCAAATATTCGTTCTGGAATTCGATTCTGCGACACAAATGTAAATAAATAATAAGGCACAAATGCTTGTGAAAAGTTTTCAATAATTCAGATGTGCTGAAATTGAAAGTTGATCATATCTTATACTGAATTATTAATTTTATAAAATATATCTTTAGTTTAGAGTTTAGAGATTTACATGATATTAGAAACACTTACATTACCTACATCGTACATTTAATGTTATATCTAAAAAAATAACTTTAAATTTATAAAAAAAAAAATTAAAACAAACATTTTTAGAATAGAGGCCTGTCGTGTGGCAGCGGCACAAGAGAGTAACTGTAAATGAGAGGTTGTGGGTTCGGTCCTCAGTCGAGAAAATGAAATATTTAATATTTTCGAATTAAATATTTAATGATTTCATTTCTTCGCTCTGGTAACAAGGCAAAGCGCGGCGTTGAGTTCCACCACTCAACACGCAATGACGTATCATTGTTTCTCACTTTGCCCTTATATTAAATACGTTAGGTAATCCGCGGAATTGCGATTTCGTATGCCTTTGATCTTTGGTTTTACTGTACATTTTAAATATAAAAGTTAGCCTAAATTCTTTTATTCATTTTTTTATTTAAACAAGGAATAAGGCATCATCTATAATAAATATCATACTTTTAACAATTTTTATGGCAGAAGTATTATGTATTTCTATTTGATAATAGAAATCGTGAATTGTGTGTATAGGTACTATGTACATAGTACATATCTGTTGCATTTCCTCACATCTTCATTTCTATTGCAATAAATGCAATATATTGGATATATTAGATTTTTGAACATGAGAGCCTTTGGAGAAATGGACTTTTATTGTGCCGATGCACTTTAATAAGAGTGGGATTTCTATTGATATGATTTATCGCGAATATTGAAGCTTATGGAAATATTTAAGTCTATATTATTATATTCAATTTTTATATCTTTTTGAAATGAAAGTATTAAAATGAAGATTTAAACGACCTTTCCAAAATTTTTGAGAAAATTCCTAAAGTATATCGGTTTACTACAAAATCAAAGAGTTGATTTAAAAAATATTTTGTTACATCAGACCCATACTATAATATTAATATATCTCTTTGCATTGGAATATTTCAAGCATATTTAGTTGAGAAGAAAAGCGGCATAGAACTAGACATATCTAGTAGAGCTATCACTCCATTTTCTACTTTCCCCTAAATTCATGCGCTTTAAGTTGCGAAACTTTTACCGTGTTGAACAGATCATGCCGAAAAATATAAACAGATTGCTTTGCTTTTTAAAATTGTTCCTTAAAATTGAATTCTTATAGAAAAATATTAATATTTGTAGCTTAGTATTTTTGTCCATTACTTTAAATATTACATACTCGTAAGTTTAAATAATACGATAACAAACAGTTAAAGAACAAATTAAATATGGAAAGACACTCTGTTTCGTCATAAGGTAAGCCTCGATGCTAGTTTCGTATCTAATAAAGAACTAAATACTAATAATGTTAGCTCTAATATTTCATCCAGTCTTTAATAATAAAGCTCTGCGAGGTTTCAACGAGCATTCGTACGTAAGATAGTTTCATCAAAGTCGATTAGGCTGTTATTGCTTTGAAATTAACTAATATTTATGACAGGAAATCTGTTATTATTTATAGTTTAAAATAGTTAAATAATTTAGTTTTAATAAAAAAAACACATTTTTGTAGAGGTTTGGTTGGTTATATTTATTTATTATACGTTTTGTATACATATTTGTTGACTGTCATAGGTAAGTTTCCCAAACCAACCAAACCTCTACAAAAATGTGTTTTAAAGTATACCTTACATACGACTATATTAGTAAAAAATCCAATTTTTTTCAAATTCTTGTAATTTTTGGTTACGGAAACCTTATAATTTAATCAGAATTATCAGATTTTGAGTAGATTACTTTAATGATGGATAATGATATAAGAACTTAGGAAGGCTCAAAATTAATAGAATCAATTAAAGAGTTAAAAGGTACAAAATATTTTAATAACATTTTTGTTATGATATATAAAGCTTCTTTTTTGTTGATTTGAAATGATAAACTTTCCAAAAACAAAAATATTTTCATCCAAAATTGTACACTAAAAAAGAATCTTATGTTTTTGTCTGTATGTCTATGTCTATCTACGTCTAAGGTCTTTCATCAGCACTGTGGAACGAAACGAAGTGTCTAAACACTAGGTTCTCAAAATTTCTCTATCTAAGCTGACACGCGCTGAATACAGCGTGAAGTTGTAAATTAGGTAATATTTTCATTTCTTCGATTTGGTGACGAGGCAAAGCGCCACTCAACACGCAATGAATCAAATTTGGCAGAAAGTGAAAAAAAACTGAAACTTTAGGTTTTCAAGATCCCTCTGACTACCTTCTTATTTGCAAGTTACTGAACCGAGAACCTGAAAAAATATTTAGAAAAGTATATAAGTAAGAAGTAGTATTTACCAAGCATCGTTAAACCTTTGCAATATGTAACCTAAGCAATATGTTTCTGTTGTTTTATCATGTAATATAAAAATTATTAATTAGTTTGATATAATATTATTAAATAATGATAGTTTTAACTTTTGTTAGTCTATGCAAAACGCTGCCTACGTTGTTTCACCAATAATTGAGTTAAACGGTAAATTGAGTTTCAACCGTAGCGCACCTCTAGCCTGGCCATGTACATATATAATTCACAAGCTTAGTCTATTTTAACGTGATGGATAACAAATTGATTTGTAATATTGTTTCAACAACAATTAACCGTATAAAATTTGTATGATTATATTTTGTGGATCATAAGGGTAGGAGAATATTTAAGAATGTCTAAAAGGTGTAAGTTCAAGTCGCACTTGGAAATTCTTACGTTACTAATTTTCAACTTGTTTGTGTATGAATAAGATTTTATAAAATCGTACTTATCTAATGCATTTCAAACTATATTTTTTGCTCAATAAGTGTCTAAACTCTGAAACAATATAAAAAAGAAAATTTCTTAAAGTCATACAATATCAAATATACGTATAATACGCTTAATTTAAACGTTACACCTTTTCAATACTTACTAGGTAAATAGTAAATACGATTAACTTCACAACTTACAGACGTCATGAACAGTTTACTTCTGTCTTTTCTAATAAAAAAAAACTTTTTCGACGAAATCTGGCGAATTCAGAATGAATACGATAGTTGTAGCTTAAAATGTTTCTACCAAATATTTACTTTTCTTTTGTTATATTTTTGTTTGCCTGCTTTATAGGGTCATTGTGCAATGTCGGACGGGACTCTACACAATGTCTGGAATTTCCCCTCTGCCTATTCTGCGAATATGTAATAATTAAGAGGCGCAAATTATTGGTTTTAAAAACGTATATTTGATATGACAAAACACTTTTCAATCAAATACAATTGTACTATCATAGATAAATACAAAGTAAATCTATCTAATCATCTATGTTAAGACACCGATTTAACACCAATCTCTCTTTTTTAATATAAAGCGCATAAAATCGTACACTTATCGTCAGGTAAATGCTGTCAGGCTATGCTATGCTAAACTGTCAGAATAACAATGAAGGAATATTTAGATAGTATAGTAAAATATTGTTTGTAAAATACTGTTTGTATAAATATTGTTGTTAAAATAGTAACAATGATCCGCTTTATAAAGCCACAAGGAGAAGACTTTTCCTTTTAAATAGATTGAGATCAATTAATGACCTTGTTTAAAAAAATATTGTTTATGTGACACTTATTACAGATACAATAATAATACGTTTGTAGTTACGGCTTAGAATAAAATAACTTAAGTTAGAATTAAAGAACATAAAAAACTTATTTGTAATTGATATAATATTATTCTATCACACGCGTTCCTCCTTCTTCGTGCGAGATAGACAATAAAAAGTAACCATTTCGCGTAGCACTTGTCGTCCATTAGTGTTTTAAGTGATTGTTGAGTAATGAGACGCCTTTGAATGTTTATATAAAAGACATTTGACAAATAAACGTCATAAAATAGTGAATAAATTATTAAGATCTCCTATTTTCACTTATAAAATTTTCTAAATATTGAGCAGATTGATAGATATTTACTTCTCATGTCTACTTATATATAATGACTCTAAATTATTTAACTTTATCTATACGTGCTACAAGCTTTACGATGTTTTATAATTTTTTTTTTTATTTTAGTACAACCTAGTTTTAAATTTTAGTTAGTATTCTTTGTTTAACTTTTTAATAAACGAAAATCTTAAAATGTTCATTTCTATTAATGCATTATAAGTCAAGTTCAAGCATGACCTATCTAAACGTTTCTTCCTCCTCGGAAGTCCTTTAACTCTTCTTCCGGTTTCAATTTCTAATAATATATTTTAGCTAAGCGGTTGAGGCACATGGTCCGCACCTTTTTTCTGATTTCCAAATGTATTACCAGCTTAATTTAATGTTACGAGTATTTCATCTGTTACTTAAACTTTGTTTATAACAAGATATAATTTAATACCTGTAATGATATTGACTTTTCTACATATTTAATTTAATATCTCGTAACTTAAAACTTATTATAATTATACTTTTTTACAATGTTTTACTTATAGTAGTTTTTTTTATGGAATCTTAAGTGCCTCTCAGATTTTCACAATGCCTTTCGTCGGTGCCACCTGTGCTTTGCGGATTAGCTTTCCACCGCATAGTCTTCGTTTATCGTTGTAGTAGGAGCAACTGTGAGTGTGTCGCCTTATTGAGGCAACGGCGTGCGCGTCGCTGAAGCTGTAATTTTGCTGACTCTGTGTTCAGTAATACAATCGTCGAACTCAGAGCTTCGTGGTTCGTAAACATTTTTGAATTTGCACTCGCTCCGCATTCGTGGTCAACCATGACATATTCCCCTCCACAGTAAAAGTGAGGTAGAGGGTGTTCTTCAGGTGTTTTAGTACTGGCGTCGCCTAGATGCTAATAAAATAGAGTGAGTGCACTGCTCTTTTCTCGGGGTATATACCGCATATACTTCAATATGTTTCTAGTAGTGCGTAAGCGACGTTCATTGGGCTACTTTGGGTATATAGTAGGCTTTGACTAATGTTCAATAGTTGGTATGGGTGGTACATATTTAAAAGATATTGATAGAACTCAGTCTCAGAAGTTGATTTACATTTCTGATCAGCAGTACTTCTTATGCTCGGGAGATTACAGCAGTTGTCACTATCACTCTAAGGTGATTCAATGAAGCTTCGTCTACCAAAAGGTGCCTACTTTAACCTTGTTAACCAGTATCGAGGCTATAGTGCAAAATTTACTTTTTCCGAGTTTCCATTTTGGATTAACAATAATAGTGAATAATCAATATTATTGTTAATCCAAAATGGGAACTCGGTAAAAAGTATAACAACAAAAGTATAACAACATATAAATGTTAGCTCATTCTTATCAGAACTAAAATCATTATCCAAATTTCAGCTGAATGGGACAAATTGAGCAAGATATAGTATATATAGTGGACATACACATAAACAAACGAACATACTAAGTTAAATAAAAACTTATGAAATAGATAAGCTTTCCCAAAAGTGCCAAGTAAGTACTGGAGCTTTAGTGTAGCTTTGTAGGTAATATGATCGTTACACGGGCGGAATTTATTTGACATTAATATATAATTATGAACTTATGTATAATTTATTACTCGGAACGACGAGGAGCCATTATGACGACATTCTTGCTTTAATGCTAAAATTTTGTCAGTATTTAATATTTTTTATTTGTAATAGTTTTCATTTTTGTGAGTATAAAAAAGTTCATATCATTACTAGCTTTTACTTACGGATCCACCCGCATGGTGCAATGGATATAAAAAAATCAAATACAAGTCACATCGGTAGACAAGTAAATTTATATTGTTCTGTTCTCACTGCTCTCTCTCTCTCTCTCTCTCTCTTATTATAATACCAACTCGCTGGTTAGCAATTATTGCAGTATACAAAATTATAAAGTAGATTTATATTTAAATTTATTTCGCTGAAATTGTCTTTGAAAAGGCATTTATCTATTAAAACTTGTAAGTTACAAAATATTCAGACTTAAAATTAAAATATTAATTTATCAGCCATTTGCAGGATTCAGGGAGAACTGTGTCCCGCAAATTACAGTGTAGGCAGAGGGAACTTGGGCACCTAGTGTTATGACACTCCGCTCCACTTCCGTTGCCCACTTTCTGCTGAATTTAAGGCAATGCGTATTGAGAGGCGGAACTCAACGCCGCGCTTTGCCAGAGCAAAGAAATAAAAGCATTTAATATTTTAATATGAAAATAACAAAATAATTTATTTTCGCGAATGGGGATCGAATCCACAACCTTTAGTTTACAGTCACACGCTTGTGCCCCAGCGCCACGACCGGCCTCTAAATTATTAATTTATACATAATAAAAAAAAACTATATGAATTGTTATAAGCTGTTCACTGTAACATGACAGCAGCTTGCAAAATCAATATATTTGCTGTAGCCTTAAGCGTAAAAAAATGTTGACAGCAAAAATTTTAATACGAAAACTCGCGAAATACAAGCTCACGTAAAGTTTACTTTTGCTTTTATTGTATCTAGTTCACAGTTTATATTGCACACATGTACTTTAGGCATGCGGTTAAACTAATGAGTAGGTAACGTTGGTTATAGTAAAGTCTCTCGTCATGGAGTCAGAGTTTTGACTTAAAAGTAAAGCTTTCAAATAATGAACACTGCTAAAAAACTAAATTAAAATGCAGTTGAATAATGTTTCCACGGAAATAAGAGAAGTTTTTGTGCTAGTCATTAGAAAGTGCCGTGCGATCAATCAGTACCTGATAATATATCTTATATAATCACTGATCCGCTGAAAGCAAACGATTCGCTACCAAATAATATTTTTATGTTAATTATTATATTTTTGTAATGACAGTAATAAATTGGTACATTATTGGAAAAATAAAATTCTACTTGATAATTTAAATTTATTTTTAATGGAATAAGAAATAAAAAATATATTCTCAATAATTATTTAAATAAAGAACATTCATATAAATATATGTGAAACAACAATATAATTAATTAAAATATTGACAAAAAACGTAAGAAATAGATACATAATTAAAATAAGTAGTTTAAAATCAGGAGTAACAGTCATGATGATTTGCCACCAGAATATGCCAGTTGAACATTTTAATATATGTTAAATACATAAAATCGTAGCCTGACCTAGTTGTAATAGGGTTTAGATGCATTAAGGTCATAATTTTGAGGAAATGATGACGTAGCTTCACGATGTATTCCACACATGGGTGGGTAGGCAAAAGAAATTTGGAAAGCTAATCCTTATAACCTTGGCCTTGTTACCAGAGCGATAAAATGAAAACACTAAATATTTCATTTGAAAATATTAAATAGTTTATTTCTTCGAGTGGGGATCCAACCTGTCACGTTTACAGTCACACGCTACTCCACGACATAGGGCCACTGACGCAAATATTACTGAATACAATGACGTATGTATATATGTATCTAGATCTCACATTAGTATGACATGATAAACATCATATCAGAAAATTAAATAAAATAATAATTAATTTCAGTTCTAATTATTGCATTCCAAATATTATCAAAATTATTTTTTAATTCGTAGTCGAGAACTTTGTTCACTTTACTTCAAATTTATTTATTGTTTCACCACAATAAAATTATACGTGACAAGTTTTAATTCGCTATTAATCATTACGAGTAGTTACCTAGTTAGTATTCAAAGACCCTATTTTGTGGTGATTTTGACAATTAGGTTGATTATTATTTTAACATACCCACTATTCTGTCTTCAACTCTTAAACTTACTTGGCAGTCCCGTTGGATATGTAATATACACCTAAGTGTATACTAATCAATCAGTATTGTTATTCTTCTAACAGCTCACTAGCTTGAAAGGGAGTTGTTTCATGTTGTAATTTCTATTATATTATTTGTTTTTTTCTTATTTCAAAGTAGGTGGTAACTTTATAATATTTTTAAGTAATCTATAATATACAGAAGTATCTATAATGTACATCATTATTTTAAGCTTTTTCCTATTGTCATGAATTACTAGACGAATTTGAATTTAACTTTTTTATTATATAGCTATGAGGTCTGGGCATTATAAATAACTTATTTATAAATATATATAAATAATTTATCTTAAAGACTAGTATGCCTGTTGTAGTACTATTTATAATATTCAAGATAAACTATAACACATAGAGAAATACTATTGTAACAAAAATTATAAAGTGTGATAACTATCTTTCATTGATTTACAATATTCAATAACTAGAACTAAACTATAAATAATAATAAAAGTCATTAATTTCCACTCAGAGGAATAATAATGAGATATGAATATGTACATCCTTACACTTCACTTCACACTCACCATTACACAAATAGATACTGCCAACACAGGTGTATATATTTATTTATTTAAAGTTAGTGAGTCAATAGATTACTACATTTATTATTACGTTATTGAGTTTCCTATTATAGCCTAGGTAAAATACGCTACGCTCTTTACATTATAAAATTGAAATAAAAAGGAACGTAAAATATACTTTAACGCTACTCTTTGACGCAACACACCGAAAAGGCCAGTGTTTTCTGTTCCTATCTATGTATATGACTATGCTGCAGGCATGAAAGCCCATGTGATACTTACAAAGCTCTTTCAAAAGTTTTAAATGATATTATAATATACCTTCCCTTGTTTCTAGTAACAATTGAACATTATATACGTTAAAAGGCTATATTTTTTTATTTTAAGTTTTCATATAATAATTATAATCATAGTTTTTAGTGTAAAAGGGATATCAAACTAAACATCTTGTAAAAAACCAACCATGTCCCAATGAACCTGTTTTATTTTCTGTAAAAAGTAACAAAAGCTCTGGGCCAAGCTAAATGGGGTCATTTTTAGGCAGAATTGAATACAAGTCAAGTCACATAAAATTTAATTTCTACTTAAAATTTCAACCCTCTAGGTCTACGAGAAGTACTTTTTTGATGACCAATGAGTGAGTGAATCATTGTTGAAATAGTAAAACTTTGCTTTCACATAACTTCGGGAATATATGAGTTACACATCTAAAACTTTAAAGTTCCGATTTGTGCTTATTTTTACTAGACCACATAGATTAAAAGCTCTAAATCTATTTAGAGAATACGCCAAAATGGTCCCAGTAAAGGATGGTACGATAGTGTTTTGCTTCGCGCCCGATTTGGCGGGAGCACTGCCTCCTGTAGATAATATTTTTGGCTGGCTATCTCTAAAATTATACACTATAGGATGAAGACTACAGAATACATAAAAATAATACTTTTAATTGTTGTCTGCTAAACTCTTTGTATTATATATACTTTACGTTGAAAAATATACTCGTACATTTATATTATTGTACAAATAAAAGTTTCCAAAACTTTATAATAAGTTTTCGAAACATGTTAAATTAAAGTAATTTCAAATAGTTTAACATTTATATAAAAATATATAATACGTAAGCTATTACGACTAATAAAGTCATCTTAGTTAACCATAATTATGCTAAATACCATTTGGAATTTGAATATACAAATTCATATTAATATAATTTTACTTTTTAATGATTTCAAAATAATTATATAAACTATTAAAAAATGTACATGAAGAAAGTAGAGAGGAATGCTCGAGTAACTTTGCGCATGTTACTTTTATATACTGAGCTTGGTTTTAGATAGTTAAAGGTACATTGCGGTGTTTTGCAATGGCCTAAGATATTTCTATAGAACCGCACATTCGATGTAAACGATTATAGAAGCTAAGCGATATTTTAGAGAGAGAAAGATAACTTAGGCAGTAAAGTAAGGTGTGTGCGAGCGAGACGCAGTAACAGTTAGTGCAGGTTCAACGATCGACTCACGCGCAGTTTGTTGAACTGCAATCATTGCTTTGGAAAATTGACAGGGCTGTCACCAAATATAATGTATTTATTATATAATATCCTAATTTTTAAAAATAGCCTTCATTAGCACTCTCAGAACATACTTAAGTATTAATTTGTTTGAGTCTCTAATAAATGTCAAGGGTGATTAAAATAAATATGATATTTACCTGAAGTACGCTTTGGTATACAAAAATAATCGTATATTTTCTTTGAAAGAATAATCAACTCGATAGCTGCATGTTTCTATTTACCTGACCCAATTGATCAGTCAGTTAGTTTCCGATGCTGCAGATGCGATTGTGATCTAATTTTTCGCTTTATGACTGACGACGTGTAAATAGCGCCAGTAATCTTTTCAGTGTATTCGTATATATAAATAAAACAAGACTTACAATAAAATTGTCAAATAAACCAAATATATGTTTATTTTATTTTGAATTATAAAAAAATATATTTTGTTTTGAGTGTTGATCTTTTTTCACATCTAAGTGTGTGTACGATCTTTAAATTAAGTTATAGATAATAAAATAATCAGCTTCATGCTGCATCCCGCATATGGCAGGGTAGGCAGAGGGAACTTGGGAACCTAGTGTTAAGACACTCCGTTCCACTTCCGTTCTCCACTTTCCACCGAATTTAAGGCATTGCGTGTTGAAAGTCGGAACTCAACGTCGCGCTTTGCCTTGTAACCAGGGCAAAGAAATGAAAACATTATTTAATTTGAGAATATTAAATATTTCAATTCCTTGAGTGGGGATTGAACCCCCAACCTGTCGGATCACGCGCTTGGTGCCGCTGCACCACGACAGGCCTCAGATAAGATAAGATAATAAAATACTCACTTTAAAAACAAAATAAAGAATATTGTCAAATACAACCCTGATTACCAGTCTCCGGGACCGAGCGTGGGTCGTTCTCTCGCAGGCGATTAGAGCAAGACGGAACATTCGCGGAAGAAAGTGCCTTACGTAACCCGTCGCTTATCGATCGCTATACTTGCGATTGCGCAGGCCCACGTGGACGTGCGCACTTATTATATTTGTAAGATTTGAACTTTATCGTTTCATTTCGCTTTTAAATTACTTATATCCATCCATTCTTCTCTAAAACTATAGTTATTTGTAGTAAATATAAAAATCCAGATCTAGACTATAAAAACCGTTTTGATAGTACATGGGAAAATCTTTAAGAGATTAAGTTTAGCGATAGATTCCGTCACCCGACATGTGATAATATTTTCTAATATGGGCCAAAAGTAAAAATAATGTAGTCTATCTTTTGTCTGCCTACCTAACTTTATAAAGTTATACACAAGAAAAATAAAGAAGTAAATTGTTGTAACAATTTTAAAGTTCATTTAGTAAGAAACATAATAATATTAGTCTGTGTAAATATAACTTCCTTCAATAGATAAAACAATATCTTAAGATTTCTTTCCTTAAGATACTGCTACATTATTTTCTTGAAACACGTTATATAATGTCAGTGCAAAGTGCAAGCTAAAAATAATGTACACAGAATTCTGTCTTTATGTAACACTAATAGACCTTTCCTTTCTTCGACGCGTATCAATGTTGAGACAAATATAAAAGCAAATCTTATAAATTGTTTCTAGACAATACATTTCCGTTCAATGTTTTATTTTAAAATAAATATATCATAGACATTTATTTAGGTACACCGGAGTCATAGAATGGTACATTATACGTATATACATATTTTAGGTAACTTACTAACCGAGTAAGCAAATACTACGTTGATAAATACTCCTACGTACCCGTATGTCTTCCTTTTAAAACAAATTTTTAAATATTATGTTACATATCTTATAATAACTAGTACTGTCCATTTAAGAACCCATTGCTTACAAGGATCTTTCTCTAGTGCTTTTGCTCTTGCCAATTTCTTGTCTATATTGTGTACCAATTCGACTTGAGTTCTCTTTTTTGTTCATCGATTGGCCTCATTGAAATCAAAGGCCAATCGGAAGATATTTTCGCCCAAGAATCATAAGACGAAGATTGATATTACACTAATTTGTCGTTAAAATTCTTTAATTGTTAATTATACTATATACAATGCCTAATTAATTCGACAAATGTGTAATTATAACGTTATAGAAGTGGACATCAAATGTGGACTGAACTTACAAGCTTTTGTTGTCGTTGTCTGTTTACACGCACTAACACATAAGTACGTGCACTTACTATGAGAAATGTATAATCAATTGGATGGTACAGACGTTTAATGAATACGATAATTATGTACTAAATTACCACTATATAAGTTAGTTAAAAGAGAAAAGAAAAGACAAATATGAATTTTGAAGCGTGAAGCAACAAGCCTCACGTTTTATTTCTTAGCTTAGCTTAGCACTTTAGGCAGATAAAACGTAGTGCTACGCCACAAAGAAGAAAGTGAAATAGATTAAATAAAAAATAGAAACATATTATAGGTCTCGAATGTGCATTTCTTGGAGACTGTCTATTCCTCCGGTCGTAAATAGTTGTACATTTCTTCATTCTTGTTGTTTACTTTTTTTTGGTGTATTGTGAACAAAACTGTTTTTGTTGTATTGTGAACAAAACTGAAAACTGGTGTCTTTAATTTTATATAATTGTATCTATGTATTTGAGATTTTCGTAGTATTTTTTTATTATTATTAGTATAATCCATAAATGTTCTACAAAATATATTATCAATCCTACCCCTGTATAATGTTTTTTATTCTTTTTGTGGAAAAAATAAAATCCATGATGAATAATCTTGTATAATAAGTTTCCGTTCGTTGACTCTTTGTTATTCATTATGAATAATTAAATACGTAATTATGTACATTATAAAGCAATAACGTATTTGCCTAAATGAACTATACACACCACTAATTTAAGTACACAATAATATCGTTATTTATCAAAATGAGGTTTTCATGGTGGTAGTTTAGTCTCATTAAACATTATATCTTAATTAGTTATTATAGCAAATATAAGTTGCAGATTTCTCAGTATCACTCCCTATTTCTCAAATATCGGGGTTGGCAGAGATAATCGAAGGTCAGTGCCTCCTCTATGTCTATTAAGAGGCGGAGATGAACACCGCACGTTTTATTCCAAGAACCGGTTAATGAGAATAATTCATTGCCCTGAGTGGGGATCGAGCCCATAACTGGTCAAGTTAACAGTCGCACAATTGTGCCTCTGCACCACGACAGGCCTCAAAAAATACATGATTGCGATCATCGTAGAGAGGATACAGTCTATGTCATTCCTATATCTAAATATTTGTATATTTAGATGTGGGAATGTTTCCTATGAAACTAAAAGTTGTGGTCTATAAGTAAAGTCAATGCTCATAAGTACCTATACGAAATATTTTCTTAAACACACATGAAAGGGTAGGCCGAGGGAACTTGGGAACCTTTTGGTAACGAATTTAAAGCGTTGTTGTATGAGTGTCAGAACTCATCGCCGTTCTTTCCCTTTTTACCAAAGCGAAGAAACAAAAATATAAAATATTTTACTTTCTCGAATGGGGACCGAATCCATAACTTGTCGTTTTAACAGGCTACAAGTCGCACGCTTGTGGCCTACGCCTATGCAAAATATCTTTCATTGAAAATTTTGAGCATCAAACAAAAACATAAGATACTTGTTAATTTGTTTATAGAGTTCTTGAAGTTACCCTGGGGCAACGGCGGCGGTTCGTGGTGAACGGAATGTCTTACGACTAGGTCCCCTCTGTCTAGTGTCTACCCTACTATGTGCAATATAGTATGTGAAACTATGCTACAATTTCTTATATATGATGTTACGAGATTTACAACATGATTGTTCATGTACCTAACACTTATTGTTAATATTATAGCAGACTACCAAAGCTCACAGAGGGGTTTAACTTATTTATTCAATCCGGATATCCGGATTTAGAATCACATCCATCAGATCGATTGTTTGCGTGCGGTTGGTTGGATTGTGGTTAGCGCTTAAATATTTCGGTATGTTTTATTATATTTAGACATCAGACAATATTGACTGTTGATTCTAAAAGACGAAATGTAACAAGTAAATGTAAGGAATAGTTACGGCGGTCAAGATAAAAAAAAACTACAATAAAAATGTTAGACTTCACAGAGTTACAAACTTGACTCTTCTTCTATTTACTGCCAGACGCTGTTCTATAGCACCACGATTGCCTTATTATAATTTTTATATTTTATTTTGTTATATATATTTTTATCTACATATTCCACATTTATTAAGTCGCTCAGACGTTAAAAGTGAGAGCTAATTCGCACTTTAAAGTAGCTTAAACACTTACCACCAGAGAGATTTGTCGCTCTTCTAGGTAGACTAAGTGCGGTTTTGACTTCCGCCGCCAACATAGTGTTTTGACACTAGGTTTCCTTTCTCTGCCCTGCTATGTCAGGCGTCATCCTAAATAAATAAAAAATAGAAAAATATAGATATCTTTATATCTCCATATCTTAGCTTAGATATATTCATATCTTAGCACTCGTCTAGTCACTACATATAGCGATAGATGGATGTAAAATGCTAAAAATATTACTTTACTAAAGGAAAATTGTAAAAATGTTTCCTTTCGAATGATAATCTCTATTTCAGTTTATCGGCATGTATGATAAACATTGTCTGTACCATTGTACTAATCCATCAGAATAGAAACAGTTCCGATGCTTGTTTGTATACAAGCGCACTGGTGAACGTTGTGTGTAGGCAGATTTACTAGCACAGAATAATACACGACTTCAAAACAGGTCCTCTTTATTTTGAAAAACACAATCAATTAAGAAACATACGTATTATTTTATTTAATTCTATAAGGAATCATATCGCGTTGCTTAAGATTGTTCGAAAATAGCCTTTATTTTTTTCGTCATTTGTAAAACATGAAAGTAGTTACTGTAGGTTATTCGTAGAGGATAAATATTGCCGCGTGATATATAATCGTTCATTATTTTGGATAGTATCAACGGTTTACATAGTACACGCACGAAGATTTTGAATTCATTGTTTTTTTTACAACATTTTTACTATTAACTAAAGTTAAATCAATGTTTTCCCCCACTGAAGCATTGCATTAGTTGCCTTAAATAACCATTTATTTTTCGTCGGAGTGAATCAAACAAATTTTCTTATTTATATCTTTTAAGACACCCGATATGATTACTTTAATCATTTTACTAAAATTTATTGCGTTGGAGGCTGTTGATCTTTCAAAGCTCACATGCATACTGTAATCGAACAGAGTGCTAACGGTCTTTGGCTGTAACGACAATTTTAATAATTACTCGCTTATCGATTTAAATAATGGCATGATGCGAAAAAGACTCATTATTATTTGAGTTATATTTCTGATCTTTTCGGTCCAAGATAAGTCGTATTTGTCATATTGTCGTATTGTCGTCGTACCTACTACATCCGTTTTTGTGGTTATGTACTCGTACATTTTTATACCATTCGATTTTTTATTTTATTTCATACTGTAGAGAATACAAATTAATTAAAATACAAATTTCGAGATTGCAAATACCGTCTGATAATATACGTATACATATATAGGTAGCTTTTTTTTAAAAAGTCTTCTCTTCTAAGAATTAACTTAATACGGTGACCGAAAGTTTACAATCTAAGCCAACAATATAATTCCTTATCTTTATATTTTTTATTTCAATACAATATTAGCAAAAGTGGTCAATGCAATAAATGCCGTAGTTCACAAATGCAAAGTATACTGTTCCAACTACAGACAGTTGCTCTTAACGAGATTACTGATAACATGGAAACATCACGTCCGTGTGCTTACTTCAGTTACTTTCTTCAGTTAGTTGTATATACTATTATAAATCATATATAATACATATATATGACTTGAGTTAGCCGTGTAACATATTTGACGAATGAGTTTTGTACTCTTTAAGTACATTAATATTATCTGATAAATATTCAAATAATTTTTTACTAATCGAATTCAATGGAAAGATATTTTTAATATAATATACCATATGATACTAACAACAATAGGTAATGTTATGTAACTATTTTACATACCATTTCTTATATGTCACAAAGCCAGAGTTTAAAAGATATCAACGCGTTTCTTAACGTAATTTAACTATTTATATAATCGGAAAATATCATATAATATAATATTTCTTAAATACGTTTCGATATTATATCATATTATTATATTTCTGTACCTTACGGCGGTAAGACGATAGATAAGATTTTTTCTTAGAATAATTTTATAGCTATTTTAATAAACTATATATTTTTAAACGTACGTCGTTGTTTCTGTTCTTTTTTCAGAACATATATTAGTATGGAATTTATGTTCTGAAAAGTAAGTGGATGTCAAAGCTGAAATTTTGATTCATAAACTGATTGATGGTTTGGTATCTTTTGTCAGAATTAGGCGAATTAATTTAAAAGTTTAATATGAAATACAGAAATGAATTGTTAAATGATTACAATTTAATGGGTTGATCATTTTTTCAGCCTTGTATGCAGAGGGCCTAAGTTCCACTTTGCCTACGGAGCTAAAAATCATACCTAGTTTAAGAAACTTGTTCTATTTTCCCACTTTTGCTTTTTCTATTTCCTATTGGTTGCTGAGTGGCGGAAATTAACGCCTTACCTTGTTAGCGAAGCTACGAAATGAAAATAATAAATATTTCATTTCTTCGAGTTGAATCCACAACCTTTTACAGTCGCAGGTATGAATCGTCTTGCGACTGTAAACTCAACAGCATCGCTACTTCAGGCAGCAAATATATAGTAGGATAGTAGCATTTTTTTATCTGTATACACCTACCAAATTTCACAGCATGGCCTGAAAAAAGCTAGTGTGTAATATTGCATATGTGGATTTAGAATTTTACGTTAATTTCAGAACGAATTTGATACTGGTTAAAATGTCATCGCAATTTTTAAGGTCCTTTTTATGTAGCAGTACGTTACTAAGCTAACTCATAACTTAATTAAACCTATTGTTTTATATAATAGGAATGTATTAATGGTCTATGTTAATTGGAATATACTTACAATTATAAAGATTATGTATTTAATACGTGCGAGAAATACTTCTGTAGATTTATTGTTTTCATGCTTTTGTCTTGTCTTTTACCAGAGTGAATAAATGAAAATATAAAATAATTCTATTTCCCCAGTGATCTTTGCACCCATAACCGTTGTTTATAGTGTCACGCTTGTACCGTTTCACCACGATATGATTATATTTAGCGATTGTAATTAGTATGTCTTATCTTGCCTTGACAACGCCGTAAGGTGCAACGTTTCCGTTCATTAAGAGTTGACTAATGATTTTGCAGTATTTGTAACAAAATTTTCGACAGACCACATTGAGTTCCAGCAGTGCAGGCGAGTGTTTGGATTGTATAATATAAAGATACCATGTGTGTTCGTACCATTTAAAGAAAAAAAAATCTACGTTTAAAACCACGAACCGATTTATTACATCGCTTGTAATTAAGTTTTAAATAAAATAAGGACTTATAAGATACTGTGACCTTATTCTAACAAGATGCTACAGAAAGAGGCAGCATTTACCGTACCATATAATAAAATGAAAATGTCACCGTGTCTCTTTAGAGCTTACGCCACAACTATAATAAAACTACAGGACAGATTTTAATGACATTTGCAGATTTATGGCTTAGAGGCTTCAACTAGACGCGAACAACTGTTGATAAAGAGATAAAGAAAATATATATTTATAAATTGTATTAAAGTGAAGCGTACATTTTGATGTTGTATTTTTTCCCGCATTTAACAACGTATAGGGAGTATAGAGGTATAGGTATAGATAGGGACCCAAGATAACCTATTGTTAAGGTACAACATTTCTGTTCAAACACTTCCGTTCTCCACCTTTACTGTATTCTTGAGGCATTGCGTGTTAAGTGGCGAAACTAAAAGTCGCACTTTGTTTCGTTAAAATATTAAATATTTAATTTCTTCGAGTGGGATCGAACCTAGAATCGTCGCGTTATTATTATATTTTATAAAAATAACAAACTTGATTTTGTAAAGGTACCAGATTGTTTAGCAAATATAGTGTACTGCTAACTTCTCCTGTATTTCTATAAATAAGCTTAAAAGGGAATTCTTATTATTAATATTATAGCATTAATTAATTCTCGTCTTACGACTACAATAGGCAGGCTTAAAATGGCATCAATATAATGTGACTTACATGAAACCAAAAATTAGTCGGTTAAAGTTTGATATAAAGTATTTCTTTATGTATATGTATGTATTAATATTACAGAGCAACAAGCGGACAGCGCAGGTGCAGGCAGCGGGAAAGCCGCGGCGCCGTGCAAAGTGTGCGGGGATAAGGCGTCGGGGTATCACTACGGCGTTACTTCGTGCGAGGGTTGCAAGGTGAGTGCAGTTGCAGCAGCGCGGCGGGCTCGCGCGCACGCCGCCTGCTACGCCGTAGCGCTACGCCGCTGCGGTGTGGTAAGTTCGGGTAAGTATCTTGTTATTTATTTTCAATTTTGAAGATCTTTCTTATTGTAATAAATATACTATATACTTATAGTAACACTTTTGATGAAAACATTGTTTGTTGTTTAATTGTCGATGAAAATAATTTTCAAAAGTGGATGTAAATAACATATTGTTGTCACGAAATTATAAATAATATCCAAATTAAAACGGTTTTTTCTTTGCCTTTGTTGTCGTATCATTGTAATGGGACGAACCTTACTTATTACGTGTAGGAGAGGTGTAAAATGGCATATAAATTAAGTTAGTATTTAAATTTGGAATAGCTTACTTGTTTGTCCTAGTCCTTTTTTCTACAGACTGAATCTCTTCTACATAATCAAAGTTCAAAATCTAGTTTTCGACAACAATACTATGTTTTCCTTGTCATATAGACCAGAATCAGATGTTTTCCTTATACAAGCTCCTTGTGCTTGTAAAATAATGATGAAATATTTTTAGTAATGGTTTTTTTAAATACTGCAAGCTAAATAAATTAATAAGTTAAATAAATATAGATTTTTTATCTAAATTAAATATTTTTCAAATATACGTTATCCATACATATAATATCTACATATAATAATTAAATAAAAGAAAAGTGACTTTCTGAGCTTTCAAAACAAGCTTATTTTTCCACGTTCAAAACTAAGAGATTTTCGTCTGTATGTCTTAATGTTTGTGCTTGTCCATTATGTTTTTATGGGAATAAAACTGAAAGGGTTGTGGAGCATCATATAGACTACTTTTTATCCTACGAGATCATCGAATAGTATTTATCATGTTATCATATATGCCGCCTACCTACCTAGTTGGATGTGAAATAATTAAACGTTTTTCTACATAACGCATCAATTTCTGAGAACAAAATATTAATCATATGAATTTATACTGACCGAGTTTTCTGGGATTAACTCAGAACGAATTATGAAATATATAACATTAAAATATTTTTTTAATTTAATTTATCAAGTTCCCTAATAACAATGAAATATTAAAAATTAATAATTAATACTTGTATATGTAGTATAAGATGGCTAAGGCGCGCGGGCACATTAGTATTATATTAACTTTTAACTTTTTTATGGACTAAAAGTTTTTTGATAAATTTGAAATTTGTTTTGAATTTTGAATAGTCTCATCTTAAAATAAAACTGAAAATATTAGTAATAAAAATTAAAATATATTTTATTCTGTCAGTGTAACTAAATCTAGTTTATGCATAATTAATTATATACCTAATTGTCATTATATGAATAATATTCTTTGATAAAAATAAATTATTGTAATGATGCATCAAAAAAAGTGCCTGACTATATATTCGATGGTTGTGTACTCGATCACCACTCAATAGAATTTATTTTTCTTTTGCCCCGGGAAGGAAAGACAAAGCGTTTATATATATATATATATATATATATATATATATATATATATATATATATATATATATATATATATATATATATATATATATATATATATGTACGCGATTGTATAAAATAATCACTAATCGTTTTTATAAAATATAAAATTATTATAAAACAGGCCTTAGGTCAGTCGTGGCGCTTGTCGTGACTGTAACTAATAGGTTTGTGGGTTCGATTCCCACTCGAAAAAATTTTATATTCAATATTTTCAAATTAAATATTTAATGTTTTTATTTCTTCACTCTGGTAGCAAAGCAAAGCGCGGCGTTGAGTTGCGCCACTCAACACGCAATGCCTCAAATATGGCGGAAAGTGGGGAACAGAAGTGAAATGGAGTGTCTTAACACTAGGTTCTCAAATTCCCTCTGCCTACCCTACCACGTGCAGGATACAGCGTGAAGCTGAGTAGAGTCGAGTATTATGAAACTAGAAAATACTTATAATTTATCCGCTGTAGAAAAAGTACATATGGAAGGTTAATTACAATCTTTAAAGAAGAAGGTAACCTTTAATTTTAATCGCAAAGTGTACATTGCTAGTTGCGGCCGACAGAACGTGAAAATGGTTATTTTACTCCCTAATAAAGCTTAAAGTAGACTTTAGGTTAAAGCTTTACGAGCTTTTAAACTGCTTTTACATTTTCAATGAAAGCCTATAGGTTTTGTCAGAAAAAATGAAAAAATAAAAAATAAACATTAATATTACCTAACAAATCACGCAAAGTTTAACATCATGAAGTTTTGTAAAGAATAATTAAACATTCTATTGAGTAAGAAATATGTTTTAAGAAATTTTGAAACTCTGTTAAAATTCAAGTTACTTTATTAAGCAACCTTGCAAACACCATTGTACACAGAGGAGACTTTTCAATCTTTTAACAATTTCTTTCTTGAAGTGTGGCAATAAATGAACTTTTATGGTTAAATAAGGTTAAAAGGATTATTTTTAGATACATATGCCGTCGAAGTGACATGTTTCGATTATTATTATTAACATAAAATTGATTACTTGCCTTGCCTTATTAGCATAAGGGTTAATATTTTTCTAAATTATTTTTGGGTAAACCACTACAATTTTAAATAATTTTAATTTTAAGGTTTCCAAGTTGCATTTTATATAATGTAAAATCGTCGTTTATAAGCATCCTTTCGTAGTCAGAGGAACGAAAAAGAACAGAAAATACAAATCAACGTTTGATCTGTTGTTATTAACGTGTGAACCTAGCTAACAAACAAGAATCTTCGTAATATGGAAAGTCAATTCCTCATTTATGATTGTAATTATATTTATGGGATAAATATTAACTCTATTTAGCATGTCCACATTATAATACTTAGATTATTGTTTATAACATTTTTTAAAAATAATTCTAAGCATATAGCTAATATACTTATTTTCCATCTTCTGCGAACGTTAAGCATCCAAAACTCAATCAACAAGCGTCACACAACCTTTCTTCGATGAAGTCAACAATATTGGTCTATATATATAGTGGTATATATATATATATATATATATATATATATATATATATATATATATATATATATATATATATATATATATATATATATATATATATATATATATATATATATATATATATATATATATATATATATATATATATATATATATATATATATATATATATATATATATATATCATCATCATCATCATTTCAGCCGTGCGACGCCCTCTGCTGGACATAGGCCTCCCCATCCCTCATCGACGATCGGTCTTGCGCCTCCCGCATCCAGCGGTTTCCGGCGATCTTGACCAGATCGTCGGTCCACCTGGTAGGGGGCCTGCCCACTGAGCGTCGTCCGGTTCATGGTCGCCATTCGAGAACCTTTCCGCCCCAACGGCCATCGGCTCTCCTTGCTATGTGTCCCGCCCACTGCCACTTCAGCTGAGCAATTCTTCGAGCAATGTCGGTAACTTTTGTTCTCCTACGGATCTCTTCATTTCTGATTCGATCACGTAGGGTAATACTAAGCATTGCTCTCTCCATTGCCTGCTGAGTGACCTTGAGCCTTCTTATGAGACACATAGTTAGCGACCACGTCTCGCTCCCGTATGTCATTACTGGCAACACGCACTGGTCAAAGACTTTTGTCTTGAGGCACTGAGGTAGCTTGGACGTAAAGATTTTTTGTAGCTTCCTGAATGCTGCCCCTCCGAGCTGGATTCGACGAGAGATCTCTTTTTCGAAGTTGGACTTACCTAACTGGACCGTGTGTCCCAGGTATACGTAATAGTCACCAACTTCGAGGGTAGTGTGCCCAATAGCAACTGGAGCAGGTACTACATGGGCGTTCGACATAATTTTCGTCTTATCCATGTTTAGCTTTAGTCCTACTCTTTGAGACACACTACTGAGATTTTCAAGCATTAATTAATTAGGTAATGCTTGGCCCCGGTGCCCTTCCACCTTAAAGGACGGCAACGCTCCTGTAGCTTCTCTGGAGTTACTCGGGGCCGTGGGCGACGGTGATCACTTACCATCAGGTGACCCGTACGCTCGTTTGCCGTCTTTTCCATAAAAAAAATTAAGATGTAATTTAATTCAATATCAACTTATATGGTTATATAGAATCCGCGAAATTGTATTGTTTTGAAAAATCGTACAAAAAATGATCGGTCCTCTGACTTGATGATGTAAGAACCACTGTAGGACGTTTCCAAGAAACGCAGGTTTGAGCCCGATCCATATTTTTATACACTGTCGAAAAATATTTTATTAAAAATATCCTTATACATACTTATACTTTAAAACATTTTTTTTATTGAGTATTAAAAATATTAGTAGTCCAGAAAGTTTAGTTACCATAAGCAAATTAAATTTAAACTATTTTTGGCCTCATGTCAGATTTACTGTTGGACTTTTATAATTTTAAGTTCGGACCTCAAATTATATAACAATGGACATATAAAAGTATATTTTGCGATTTACAGTATATAAGGTTTGGGTCATTCTATTATTTGTGGACCTCAAAATACTAAGTTTTGACACGCCCGAAGGTATTTTGTCCGAAATAAAATTTTTCGTAGAAAACCAAACTTGAAACGAAACTTCATCGGTCCTAGAAACGATTTTTGTACAAAAACTATGGTAAGCGAACAAACCCTAAATAGCTCAACAGACGTATGAACGGATATTTGTCGGTTTGGATAACGTTTTTATAATGAAAAGAAAAAGCCTTGTCAGAATCCAAAAATATTTATAATAGCAATTTAGCATTATGAATATCAAATACAGGTTATTTTGCTTGATTTTTTAATAACTTTAAATAAATTAAAATTAGAAATGAAAAAAGAAAAAAAATATAATATCTTGATATTTGTTACAAATAAATCTTGTTATGTAGCTCTAAGTAATTGTATTAATGATAAATGGTATATATGTAAAAAAATGTCATATAAGTATAGTTTGACCATTATTAAACAATTGAGCTCGTCCCTGTAAAATTGTGTGTCATAAAATATTATCGAAAAGTATCATGGGTTTACAGCACACATTGTTGTGTACTTAACAACACCGTAAATACAATAAAGTTGGGAACTGTCCTCGCCGGTATTAGTCGATTTTGTGCATGAAAGAGACTTAAAATTTGATTTACGCTGACCTATTGTATGGAAAGTTCATGCGCTTACATCGTATAAGCCTTTTGTACATTAAAAAATGTATGCTTTGTACTATGACTATAGCATTAAAGAAATATTGAAGGTTTAATATTCTGTTTATTACCCTACTTTAATAATTATTACAAAATGTTTGTGCAATGAGGCCTGTCGTGGCGCAGCGGCACAAGCGCGTGACCGTAACCGTCAGGTTCTGGGTTCAATCCCCGGTCGAGGAAATGAAATATTTAATATTTTCAATTTAAATATTTAATGTTTCGCTTTCGGTAATAAGGCAAAGCGCGGCGTTGGGTTCCGCCACTCAACACGCAATGCCTCATATTCGGCGGAAAGTGGGAAGTGGAGCGGAGTGTCTTAACACTAGGTTCCCGGGTTCCCTCTGCCTACACTGCCTCGTGCGGGATACAGTGTGAATCTGAAAAAATATCGTGTGTACTTGTATTAATTAAACATTTTTAAATAATAAAATTGTAATAAATTTTCAGGGTTTCTTCCGAAGAAGCATACAAAAGCAAATTGAGTACCGTTGCCTTCGTGACGGTAAGTGTCTTGTGATCCGGCTGAACAGAAACCGTTGCCAGTTCTGTCGGTTCAAAAAGTGCCTCGCCGTTGGCATGAGCCGCGACTGTAAGTATATAGCTTTTTATAACACTTTTTAATATGTCACTTAAATATATCTTATGATATAAGTGATAGTTATATCGTAAGACTTTTTTCTTTCTTTTCCAATTATTATATATAAAATATAAATACAAACTGAAACCAGAAAATAACTACAAAGGAATACGTAAGCGCCCCGTGTGCTTCCTTTGTATTGAGTCACGTTGACATCTTATCTTTAAATAAGAAGGTAACAGGGAGTAAGCCACGCTTATGTATCGTAACGTTTTCTGCGTAGTTGACTATTCTTAGTAATATAAGTAGCCGGTCCACAAGTCGGTCAAGTGGATATCATTATTTTAAAAATACTAGTGCCGTACAGGTGTAAACTAAAGAATTGAAGTCTTAAACCTTATCGACTAGATACAATTTATAATATCAATACATCCCAATCGGATTATATTTATAACTTACATGCAAGTAATAATAGTTCTTGAAAAATATATTTTTCTTAGTAATTATTTCGTGAAAAGACGAAAAACAAACTTTTTTGAGATACCATAAGAAGTTACTTAACCCGTCATAGCGCTCGAAAAAACTATAGTCATTTGCCTCTGCACTGTACGATAAACTACAATACATAAATTATTTAGCTAGTAATATAGTATAATTATAATGAAATCAATATTACAAGTATAGATCTCACGGTACAGAAACACTGACACGATTTTATTAAAGGACTTAACGAGGTAGTTAGGACGTGGTGATGCAACACTCCATGACATGTCGTTCGCAAAAAATTTACCATATTTAATAATATTGGAAAACAAAATAGAGCACCGATCAACGCACTGCATCATCACGCCTATTTTCCAATTGAGGAATCGAGCCCCGACCCGATAGATGCACCGCAGTTTACAATTTGCATCGTGTCTATTCAATCGCATTCAGTCTTTGTACACGGGACTTTATTTCATCAGCGGTCAGATACGGGAGGGTCCCCAAGAGACCGAGAGAGGCGGCAAGCACTGACCACACTGCGGATTCACCGAAAAACATGGCGTCGGGCTCGGCCCCGCCACCTCAGCCGGATCCACCGCCTATAGAAGAAGTGGATCCGGACCCTATGCAACAAGAGTTTATAAAGGAACTCGCCAAGGTGATCATCGGAGCTCATCGGACTAATAACACATACACGGATGAGGTCAAATCCAACTTACAATTACGGAATGTGGAAATAAAAACGGAAGAATCTGACACAGAAGGTAAGCTCCCAGGGGAACTATTTTTACTCTTGATAATGTTACCTAAATTTTATTTTAACACCATTGCGTCGGTTATTTGTAATCATGTCAATTGACTGATTGATCGATTACGACGGAAGCGAGTAGTTCAACGCACGCATTCTAGACCTTATTATTTAAACACATGCACTTAACTGAATGCTTTATACATTTGTATTTCATTGTTTAAAGTGTTTGAATATATCAAGATCGGTTAAAGTGATTGGTACTGTTACTTCCTAAAGAAAGAATAACTATTTTTATATTTAATTTAAAACATATTTAGTAAGAACATATTTAGAGAGTTAATATCTTTAATCTAGTTTTTAACCTGTTCGTGTTAATTACACTTCATATTACAGTTATACAGGCTAGAAAGATGATAGGTAAGAAATGGAATAGCTAGACTAAAATACTGCATGCAAAATAATAAAGTAACGCCCTTTATTAATTTGCGTGTACTATTTTAAATTAGAATTGTAAGCAATCTAAATGAATTATAAATGGAATATTCATTAAATATGCTTAGGAAGTGGTGGAGAAGAAGCCGCCAGCTCCACGACTGGTCAAACCATGGACACACTGTCCACGCTGTGGTACAATGTGGCTTACAGAATGACGCCTTCCGTGCAACAGGTGGTAGAATTCGCTAAAAAAATACCTGGATTTACTTCTTTGCCTCAAGATGATCAACTTATTTTAATTAAGGTAAAATTGTAATTTGTAAAAAATCTGAGACATGTTCTGACACAGTTATTTAGTTTATTTTAAGCTATATTTATCTTTAAGCTATATATTACTTATGGAATGCGAAGGCAAAACTAATATATGCGAATTTTAAAAACAAAATAAAAACGCAGAGCGATGTGCTTGGCATTTTATGTAATGTAGTTTATTATAATTGTGTTTTTAATTTTAACCTCTATTCTTTTTTAATTTAAAATATGTGAAAACCATTGGCAGTTTAATATGTCCGCAGTTAGGATTCTTTGAGGTGTGGTTATCACGAGCCACCAAACTTTCGTCGCCCACTAACATCGTGTTCGACGACGGCACAGCCGTTAACCTGGCCCAGCTTGAAACCATCTATGATGTAAGTATTATACAAGAACTAGTAATTTCCTCAACATTTTTAATACTTTTTACTGTAACAACATTTTGAATTTGAATAATTTAATAAAAGAAAGACCTACTTTCAGACCCAGTTTGCCAACGCCATGCTGTCGTACGTTGCCAAATTAACAAATTTGGCAACGTCTGACGATGAACTGGCGGTGTATACCGCCAGTTTGTTGATCAGCCCTCAGCGAAACGGATTAAGCGATCGCGAGAGAATCACCACTCTCTATACTAATATCGGTGAAGCACTTAAGTATGTGGTAAGTTTGTATAAAAATTTTATCTACCGTTTTATTTACAACTAATTAACATTAGTTAACACTAAGAGAATATATATTAATCAATAATAAATTTATTCCTAAGAAATAAGACAAGAAAAAAAAACATTAATGACTCATAATATTTAAAAAATATATTTTGTTTAGTTTACAGAAGCTGGAATCCCAGACGTGAAAGCTCGTTTAGATGCGTTCGCTTTAGCTGCCCATGAAGTACGAACGTTGGGAGTCCGGCACAATGAGCTTTTAACCTGGTGCCGTATCAACTGGCCTCGATTAATTCTGCCAGCTCTATTTTCTGAAATATTTGACATACCTAAGGGTGAAGAGGATGATTCCGCGGAGACCGAACGGCCCACCGCGGCCGTATCCCAAGTGTAGTGGTAGAATGTACTCTTTTAGATGTTAGATGCCTCAAACTCGGATGAATTTTAGCATATTTTCACATTTATGGCTTTCTGTTTTATGTTTTAAAATCAGGCGCTTTAAAGCTTTTTTAAGATTGATAATACATAATTTGTAAGGTATCGTATGTTATTTAGAATGAAATTCAGTAAAACCACAATGTTGACCTTACTCATGAGCATTGAGGCATTTACTTCTATGAATATAAGACTTATAGGCAGAGGGAGAAAGAGAGGTATTAAAGAAGAATTTATATGAACAGTGGTTTTCTCTCTAAGCCATTGACTTAAGGAGTTAAGGTGTGCAAATTTATATATATATATATATATATATATATATATATATATATATATATATATATATATATATATATATATATATATATATATATATATATATATGTATATATATATATATATATATATATATGTATATATATATATATATATATATATATATATATATATATATATATATATATATATATATATATAATACATAGATGGTGGTGGGTTCAAGAAAGAATTATTGAACAATATGGTATTTAAAATACATAATTCAATATACATACCTACATTTTACTATTAACTTTTTAGTTTAATTTTTGATGTGTATGTACATCATTATATATGTATAGTCCTAAATAGTACGGATTAATGTGATAGATGATGTGAAGGCACGCGTTTATGTGAAGCTCTTGGTCAAATCTTTATACTAGAATCGTTTACTTTATAGTTTTTCCAGTTCCTAAAGCTAAAATGGTGTGCCAGGATAGTTGAAATATATTTATGGCGTCTTTATCGTTTACTTTAGGTAAGAATGTGATGTATAATAAATATAAGACTTGTTTTTATATTCAACATTGGTATAAGTTTGCGGAATTATTGCAAAATAAATCTTGATATTTCCTGTCACAATACCAAAATTGTTAGCTATATTTGGTTAAATCAAAAATCTGTAGATTTTATAATATACTTTTATTTGATCAGATTATGACATACATACTACATTCTATGACTGATTTTTCGGCCATCGTTATATTATATTCCTTGCCCTTTTCAATGTTAATAATTGTTAATTTTCTTTACGATCGTTTATCAAAATTGTTGTTAAATAAGTTGTTATATCCTTTAAAAATATATTCTTTTAGTTAAAATTATACGTTTGGGAAGTTGCAATGATTTTTTGTTTTGTTTTTTTTTTTCTATTTCTATTTTAAGAATTTTATCTACGAGGTTATAAGAACTTATCTTTAAATATATGAATTAATTTATGGTATGAATACCTAGCAAAGAATATGAGACTGTCAAGCTTCAAAATTAATATTTTTTTATCGTACTTCTGTAAATAATAATCATCCAAAAGAGTTGCTACAATGAGTAAAAATGGGGCAATTTACATAATATTTTGACTTCAAATCATACTTATAACAAAAGTTATATTGTATTTACCTACATATCAGATACAATTTAACCTCATAGTACTAAGTCTGGAGTTACACAATTCGTTTTAACAAAATTACAAAAATAAATTAATGAGATCAATTAGTTGTACAAATTCTTTTCTTTGCAGATAATTATTATTTATCCGCACTCACACATTTGCACATAGACATAATCATATTTTCCAAAACATTAATATTAACCAAACTTTGTATGCTCTTAGATGTAGATATATATTAAAATCTTTTCTTGTTAAAATAATTTGGATATCTCTTTAGGTATAAAAACTTGAATGGAACTACGCAACTAGCAGTTACTCAGCGATTGCGTTCTTCTGTTAGTGATAATATTGTTTGTATACTTTAGTGGTAAAAAAGCACGATTTTGCGTTAAATCTATGTACTATTTAATTTATAGTACAATAATATTAAGTGAATATTGTAACGTTGTATGCTTTTATAAGAGAAGGCAGCCAGAATATGCATTTATTTTTAAAAAAATATTCACTCTGGCTACCAGTTTCCAGTTGTAAATTAGTTATACTTTGTTCATGTTGTATTAGTTAACTGCTATTCATAATGTGTTAGTTTAATTTGCTGGATTCGAAATATAATATTTCATTATAACTGATTTTGTTTTCTTTCTAGCTAAATTCTAGTTACAGTCCACAAACTTATGAACCTTGTCTTTATCCTTCCATTTATCATCCGAAATCCCCTTAACTTATCGTTTACATATTGCCTTCTTTGCGTTGCATTCAAATTTAAGACAACCTCTTTTCTGAACGGGGTAGGAAAATAATAACATTTTGAATATGCCGTTTGATGCCCTCACGACGTGTTTGAACTCACGACGATCGCAATAACTATCAATTGCTGTCCTGCTGTTCAGTATTTAATAATCAAGTGGAAAAAGCTGGTTGACGCAGGCAACGTCGAAACCCGAAGCAGTCTGAACAGAATCAGTGGCTAGAATCGCCGAAAACAAATATGCCACGTGATTTATTGCCATGTGATTCCGGCATAGAATAGGATCACCCTATCTATGCACAGCAGTAAACGCCAGTATATACATCCTTAGGTCTTAAATCCGTATAAACATCGTTATCGTGGTTTCACTACATATTCTTGAGGATATACAGTGATTTTATAATTATTAGATTCTATAACCCCCCTAGGTGATGAGTTAAGAATCAAACAGACTTCATCATAATACATTTTGGTAGCATAGATTGTGGGAGTAACTATCAGCTACTTGTTGCTCTCATATTAAGATTCAAAAAGCTAAAAAAAAGAATCATCATCAGATTTTAAATCAAAAACACTTTCGAAAACAAAATAAACATTTGCAAGATTGACTCAGAATGATGATATAAGAGATGGTAGAAAATGCGAAATGTAGAGAAGTTGTCATAAAAAAACGAATTGTGGAGGATAATCTTCCGACCTACGTGCAGAAATTTAACAACGATGCCCGAGAAATAGATTTGCCAAGATTAATAATATATGCGATGAAATAGATAAATCACTGTGCAAGACACGTAACTAAAGATCTTTTCCAAAAAGTCAAAGTTCTCATCTGAACTGGCACTTTAAAATTGTGTTATAAACGTTACATAAAAAGTAAAGAGGATTTTGTTTATACTTTTTAATATACAAATTGCTCACCGAAACTAAACAATTGTTCACTGGAAAGAATATTGTGGAATGCTACGACGACTTCTCTTCGGATAACATAGTCCTAGGACAAAAAATACGACATACAAGTCATAGGACATACAAGAATGAAAACCGGACATCTCATTTTCAGAAGAAGAGCGTGCTTTAATAGCCCAGACGCTGATCTAAAAAAGAAGGCATTCCTGCTGATCTAGTCGAGCTCTGTGGTCTTGCAATCATAGCAATTTTGCTGTAAGAATGGACAGAATTGATACCACTACATAAAAAGGGATCTACTTCCGAAAGCATTAACTATAGAACTATTGCATTGATTACTTGCTCTTCAGAAGAAGAGCGTGCTTTAATAGCCCAGACGCTGATCTAAAAAAGATGGCATTCCTGCTGATCTAGTCGAGCTCTGTGGTCCTGCGATCATAGCTATGTTGCTGTAAGAATGGACTTAATTGATATACATAAAAAGGGATCTACTTCCGAAAGCATTAACTATAGAACTATTGCATTGATTACTTGCTCTGGTAAAATTCTTTTCGATATAATAAACTCTGAAGCTATCTGGAACAGGCAGGCTTTGTAAAAAGATAAAGGAACCAGAGAATAGATTCTCAACTTTCGTCAAGTCGTAGATCTCTTATCACAGTCTATTAGGCCTACAGTTATTTGTTTTGTAGACTGCAGTAAAGCTTCCACTGTGTGAGGAGAGAGTTCATAGAGAGATGGGAGTGTTTGAATGTCCTACACGACAAATGTACACAATCTGTATGTCAATAAGAGAGTCAGATGTGAACGTCTCTAATAAAAGAATTCAGTAATAACATTTATGGCTAACATACTATTTGCAAAACAATTGAAAACTGTGTAAGTAAACTCAGGTACACCGAGCTATAGTCTGTCTTACGATACGTTATAAGGAGTTGACCGATCTACTGCAGAAATTAGAGACAAGAGTTCGGTAGTAGGTATTACTATAGTAGTAGGTCTTACTGTAGTAGTAGTTCTTACTGTAGTAGTAGTTCTTACTTTAGTAGTAGTCAAAGCGTGGCGTTGTGTTCCGCCACTCAACACGCAAAAATTTAATTTGGCGGAAAATGGAACTGAGTGTCTCAACACTAGGTTCCCAAGTTCCCTCTGTCTACTCTTCCATGTGACAGTATGAAATGGAAAAAATATTGATTATAATTCTTCTAAAAATCTTGTTTATGGGTTAATTACGTATTAAAAAGCCCCTTACTTTTTTGACGGGATCTCTTTTTAAATTTATTATTCCCTGTTATGTAAGCATTGTATTTTTGTTTATCGCACAATCTTTTTCGTATGGTCTCCACGAAACGTGACATTGGAAAGTGATTTGCGCTCAATTGGCACAATCGGATGCCATAATCAAAGAACAGAGAAAAAAATATGACAAAGCTTTTTAATACCTTAAAAACTAAACTTGAAATACTTACAGTTTTATACTTCAAATCTTATTACATTTTAAGGACAATAGGGTTCCATAAATAATTTTACACGAAATAAAAAATATCAACTTTTATATTTTCAAGACAAATGTTAAATAACGCAAATTAAACAAATTTTAACGGGAATAATAAAACCATGACTTATAAACTAAAAAATCATTTACGTACCGAACTAAGTGAAAGAAGTTCGTAATAAACAATACAAATATTCGAACAAATGTTAAGAGAACTGCAGAAATTTGAATAAATAAATAAAAAAGTAGTTTAAGAAAATAAATAAATAAAAATGATATGAAATCAAATAGTTATTTTTTTTCTATTAATAACAACAACAAAGCAAATTAGTTTAAATTTAATAAAAAAGCGACGGTCACTTTTTGACGTAAGTATTCTTATATTCCCATAGACACTGAACATGAACACTGATTTGTAAAGAGTGCGAATAACATTTACATATTAAATGACTGTGCATTGGATGTGTAAAAGCAAAAGAATAATTCATTTATATTTCAAATAATTCTCACAATATAAATGTTAACATTCCCTCTGTATCTGATATACAAAAGACTATAAAAACGTAGGTGTATAATTGGTTGAGTAGATGTTTAAATAAATTTCATTATCTCATAATATTATGTTGGCTCAGCCTCACGCTGTAAAAATATCTTTTAATTTAATTTGGTCGATATAGTAAGTCGGGTTAACCTTTCTCACTAAAGCGTTGTGGAAAAACCCAGCTTCAATATTACTGGTAATTTTTCTAGATGAATGATGCGCCATACATTTTCAAAGTTTAACCCTGACGAGACTGGTGGTGGCAGGTATATAAATAAGTTTTATTATACTCATTGTAAGATAATTCATTAATGAATAATAAAATAAATTAAATAGTAAATAAATTTTATATACCTATGTTTTTATGTCCTTATTGCAGTAAAGGTGAAGCCGGCAAGTCATCACAGAATTTAAATAAGTTGTGATCGAAATATGTTATGGAAACATCAATATCGGAACTGCAGAAGCATAACTAACATCATGTCTTATTCTACAACACATTACAAATTCATGGCGTCGAAACGCATATAAATAATTGGTTGGACACTGACAGAAAACGTTAGTACATCATCTACTAATTAATGTTAAATTTAAAAGAAAAATATCTTCAGGCTCCGGAGATAAGCTCGTTAGAGCCATTACGCCATGGCGTAAGAATTATTAAACTAACTAAATAATTTAACTAAGCCATAATTAGGTCTAAAAAAATTGAAAGATATACATACAGTTAGAAATTATACAACATTGATATTTACGATTAGTAAGCTACGGGTACTACACTATAATAAAAGCAAACAAAACGTAAGGAATTTAATTCTGTACGAACATACTAATCTTGCCCTTAAATAGAAGATCTTACTTTTACATAAATCCTGGAACACATTATAAGTTACACGACATTTCAATACGTTGTATGGTAGTAACTGCGTTGATACACAGCTAAGGCCAAAACGGCCGTACTTACGTATTAAATACATATTACATTTAAATCATTTTACAACATTATAATCGAGTCAAGAGAGAACATTATTTATGTACTAACATTACTATATTAGGTACACTTACATCGATTTCAACTATCGATAATTCATAGATGTCTCAAAATATACAATCTCAGAGTTGGCAAATGCATAAAAGCATCATTAAGTTACATAAACATTTAGATAGTAGACAATTACGTATAAATCTTATGGTCATACAGAAGTATGGAGTTCCGTCACGCGATTGAAACTTAAGTCCGTATATGGTATATAATGTATGGTGAATGCGACAGCTGTATGTACAACTATCCTTTTATTTCCCCCACTGACACAAGTGCAAGTGTCAGTAAACGTACATCAGGAGTCGAGTGAAATAATTGAATGATTGTCTTTATGTTTATTTTGTACTTACGCTAGAGGCAAGATCTACCGCTAAGGAATAAGAGCACTAGATTCATCTAAATACTTACTTAACACTGACGTCACAGATTTTTATTATTTTATTTTAACACATTTCAATGAAGGAATTATAAAATCTCTAATTGGTTCACTCTCCGTACCCATCTACCGAACAGTTTTACTTTTAGGATTTAATGTTGTTGATTACTATATACAATATGAAAAAATGCTGCGCGATGTCATTATGGCTATCTATAGATATTGAAATTGACTTTGTAACGACATATGCGTATCAATGTTGAAATTTAACGAAAATGCTTGTTCCACGATACATATAAATAGTGTTTTTATTTGAAATTAATTGTACACTGATTAAACAGTCATTATATTGTTGATATGATAATAAACGTATATAAACGTATATACATATATATATATATATATATATATATATATATATATATATATATATATATATATATATATATATATATATATATATTTATATATATATATATATATATATATATATATATATATATATATATATATATATATATATTATATATATATATATATATATATGTATATATATATATATATATATATGTATATATATATATATATATATATATATATATATATATATATATATATATATATATATATATATATATATATATATATATATATATATATATTATATATATATATATATATATATATATATATATATATATATATATATATATATATATATATATATATATATATATATATATATATATATATATATATATATATATATATATATATATATATATATATATATATATATATATATATATATATATATATATATATATATATATATATATATATATATATATATATATATATATATATATAGTACTATTGATAGTAACTCAATTTTGGACGGAATTCTATTTTATACAATTTCCAATATATTTGTTCTGAGCAATAATAGCACGGAATACATTATTTACATAAATAACACATGAATATGAACGTTATATTCTATTTCATTTAATAAATGTATTTTTATTCGTCCACTAGTCATAAAAACTAATGAATCGTTTCAGCCCCTTCCAAATAATCTATTTTCTAGTCCAAAGATTGAGTCTGGGCAGAATCGTTTACAACATACATACACAATATTTTTTGTGATATAGTGCAGGAACAAGCATTTGTCGTTTTGAAATTATACAACAAAATCACATCAAGATTATTTTAAGTAACTTTAGAAGAAAAATTACTCTACAAAAATTTTAAAGTACATTTCGTCGAGGGTCAATAGTTCATATATTTTTATATGTATGAATATATATAATTTGTAGTAAATAAACCAAATATAGTACATTTTAGCAATAAGTAGCAGTAACGCAAGTTCACATCCTCTGACGTGAACGAATAAATACATTTTATACTGTTTTGTATAAAAGGAAATTTAATGTTACATGCTCACTGTTTGCACGGCAAGACATAGTGCTAATAAGCTCTGAAAGGTAAAAATGAAATGCGAATTTACATCTACGAACTATACAGTAATCCATCTTTTAAAAAAATGGTATGAGCAAATTTGTTTCTCGCTTGAGTCGCTCATGAGCCTACTCGACCATTATAATATCGGGAGGCCATGTTGCTTAGATACTCGTGTTTTATAATAGATTACTAATGACATCTATTCCACGCCTCGCGTTAATCGTGTGTAAATAAATTTCTCCTAGTTAAATCAATTTTTCATTGTTCTACCTATATACTTAATGAACAGATTAATTATTAAATCTTTCCATCAAATATTGAATACTCCATTTTTTTGCTTTCAAAAATCCAAAATCCTGATTTAAGTCTAATTGGTTAAAAAATAGATTTAACATTTAATCTTATAATTGATTTCAAATTAAGTAAATAGATGGACAATGTCAATGTTTAGTAATTAATTTGTGTGGATTAGATGTATACTTGTTGTCTTAAAAACAGCCATGTCTCTTAGAATACCAATAGTTTAGAACTGTGACCCCCAATATTATGAGGAAGCGGCTTCTCAAGTGAATGTAAGAGCATTAATTTTTTCAAATGAAACTTAGCGAAGTTAATAAAAGCAAATAGATTTAATTTACAATAACAATAATGTACACATTTTTAAATATTCGTAAGTACTGTGCAATAAATATTTTGAATACATTCGTATAACGCAATATGTCAATTATGTGCGCACATCCAACAAGGTAAAAGTGCTCTTTTAATTTTCCACATATATCACCGTATCATTGTAATAATTTTGAGCATTTTTTTAATCAACAATAAGTTAATTTTTAAGTGCACTACTCAATATAATTATCTAGTTTATTGGTGATTCCATTAAAATTTCGTTGCATTTCGTTTAAATAAATTTGTATAAATATAAATCTGAATTGATTACTTTATAAAGGTTAATGAAAATATATCTTGGGTAAATACAATATGGGGCCAAGTTTCATTTGATATAATGCTCTACGACCATAGTTCATACGATTTTTCAGACTTTGTTTATATATAATACACAGACTCATCCATAGCAACGCTTTTAAATTTAGTTAGTTAATGACAGAGCCAAAAAGAACACATACACCAATACAAGATGGTCATCTGTTGCACTTCACTATGATATCGGATCGTATACTGCTAATACTTGTTCTCCATGATATAATATAAATTGTTGAAATTTTCATATGTATTTACAATAATTTCTATGTGAAAATATTCACATGAGCGTTCACTACATAATTCATTTGTTAACACAAAAAAAAAAGAATTATTATTACATTACAATATCAATATTTGAATCGAAGACAAATATTATAAATCGAAATAAAAAATTACAGCTTTTCAAAAGAAACTCCTAAAAAACAAAGCTCACATGTATAACACATAATACATTTAATGGAGTACAAGTATAAGTTGATTATTAATCAACATGATCGAGCAACACTTGATGTGTGTACGGGGCTGTCATACTGGCACACTCTCCGAGCCCCGCGCAACGTTTCAACATAAACAAATTGAATGGAGTTAAGTGCAAGTTCTTTTCTACTTTACAAGATCGTGCAACACTTGATCGGTGTACGAGGTGGGGGTTCAACGTACACCGGTCAGGCGGGCTCTCATACTGGCACTCATTTCTTCGTGGGCGTCCCGCGCTGAGTGAGCCCCTCGAAGCGCTTGAACGTATAATTTATGAACACCCAGTCCTTGTATGCGATCTCACCCTCTTGGGCAATGGGCGCTGATGCTGAAAATAAAACAATAATAAGTCCAAGACGATTTATTTTGAGGGGGGTTTAACATTTCTTTCTATGATGCGTAATTTAAAAATGTTTTCAACTTCTTCACAAACAACATAATTATGATGCGTCATTAAAGATGGAATTATTTTAAAAATTAACGCCAAGGGTAAATCCTTAAAATATACTTTATTATCTTTATTGGACGGTAATGAGGTGTATTAAGCAGTAAGATAATGTTATTAAAATATTATGGCAATAGATAAACGTATTCTTTTTTAGTATAAAAAGGCATCGCTCATTCCAGAACAAAATTACAGTATTCTTTTAATAGAAAGATGTATAAAATTTCTTAAAATAGCGTCCATTGGCAGATCTTCATCCACAATAGTTCCAATTTCCACATAACTTACAAATGTATATTATAACATCTCAAAGGTCTCGATCTCTAAAATATAAATTAAGACATATTATAGCAAACATTTCACTCACGTATTTCGAGCTTGACATCAGGGAATTCGTCGAAGTTCGACGTGTCATCTATGGAGCGGACATCGACAGAAATTGCGGCCGGACGCTCGCGCACATGGCTCCAGTCCACGCCGCGGAAGAAAGGAACTGATTTAACATCTTCTATGCCACGCTGGGAACCGAGCCTGAAAGAAGATATAAAAAAAATATGTACATAATAAAATATTAATAATTTTTACAATAACTCAATTCAACATGCAAGTATACAAACGAAGTATGTATACTTTTATGTTGAATTAAGTTATGTTGAGTAAGTCGCACGTACGCCATCGTATGAATTATGAGACGTACTTTTGTAAATAGTCTTAACTAAATCCGAGCTCCTATTAAATCACTTTCATCAGATTAGTTTTTTTTTATTCAATTGATAAGTGCTATAAATATAAATTATATAATAAATATTTTTCTCATAAACAGTGCGCGTTAGCGTCTTTTTTGCAAGCATATTTTGTTTTTAAAAAACAACTTAATTTACCTCTATTTAATTATTTAACAGATAAATAACATGTTAACTAATCTTAGATATTATTTTTATAAGTTTACCTTAATTGTATTAGGGTACATGTAAACGAACATGACCTTTCAAAGAATGTCTTTTAAAATATTAAGCACTGTTATAACCCACTTACTTCCCACACACATCATTATTTATAAACAAGAAGGTACCTGCGGTCTGGTTCAGAACAGAAGCGCAATATCGTGTCTCTAGCTTCTTCGCTAATTGGAATTTCCGGAGGGAAAGTCAGGGATTCCCGCCAAGACATCACCTTTCTGTATGTTTCTTGTGGCGACTCGGAGCAAAATGGCGGATAGCCTATTAGCATTTCGTACCTGGAACATTTGTATTTACTGTTTACATAATGTCATTACAATTTTTCAAATATTAAAATTAAATATTAAAATTAAGCAATAATTTAAAACATTGAACAACCATCGCCTTTTTATTATTTATACTGAAAATAATTATATAATATAAAATTAATATACAATGATACGAGTCATCATTAGTATAATTTGTAACACAATAGCTACGCGAAATAACATAAAGCAAATAAATACAAGAATTTCACCACAGAAACAAACGCATGTGTAATTTCGCGAGATTTATACTGCATTGAAGTGTTTGCCATAATGCTCTAACTACCATTTTCGCATATGTACGCCGCAGTGCATACACATCTGGCGTTGTTCCCCGGTGATATAGAGAATCGGTTAAGGTAAGTGGCCTTTCCAATTATTTGTTTGTAATGTTTGTTTTAAAACATATTTCTATCGTAATTGACAATTTTGTTACTGTACATAGTATCACAAACGCAAACCTTTATTTAAAGCGCCACTTTCGTTTATTTTGCATGATTTTCTTTTTAACTTTTTGCTATTACTATTTGTTTTCGTTTATTATTGAGTCAGATTTTATATAGTTAATAGGATTTAATTATTTTAGGGTACATAAGTACTGAGTTCGCATTTGCCATAACTGATCTTTACATAATCCTCTTCTATTTACATTATTTTAAATAAATTCAAACGATTTACAAGAAATCCTATCATAAACCAAGAAAGGATGACAACACAGGCAGTTCTGATATTATTTTGTAAATGCCCAATGTACGTAATCGAAAATGCCAGTTTTAATTCATAAAGCAAATTTACACATAATTATTAGCTCAATTGAAACTTCTCTTGAAGTTTCAAGATAGTTATTTGTTTGGGAATGTAATATTTTATAATTGCAACACAACTGTCAAAACAAATGTTTATCTCAGCTTCACGCTGTATCCCGCACATGGCAGAGTGCTTAATCTTAGGAAACTTGGGCAACTTGGGAACCTAGTGTTAAGACACTCCTTTCCACTTTCGTTCCCCATGAATTTAAGGAATTACGTGTTGAGTGGCGGAATTTAACGCCGCGTTTTGTCTTGTACCAAAGCGAAGAAATGACAACATTAAATATTCTCGACTGGGAATCGAACCCACACCCTGTCGGTTTTTGTCACATGCTTATGTCGCAGAGCCACGACAGGCTTCATTGTTTGCTAAATGGTTATTAAAATCTTATAAATCATGAAAAGGTTACACAAAGGAAAACTTAAAAAAGCTCTATGAAAAAGTAGAATTTTACATAAAGACCATGGATATGAGGCTCTGTTGACACTTATGTCAATTTATGCTTACATAAGTAAAAATTAAAACTGTACAATGTAGACATTGTTTCATATAAAATATGCCACAATTGAGTATAGTTATGAATGTTATCTTAAATATATCAATTAGTAATAAAATAGTTCATGGTTTACAAGCTAAGGAGCAACGAAGAGATTATCTTATAGTCTGTCCTCATTTTCCACCAATATAATTCGTACAATGTAATTCGCATATGGCTTGCGCATTATTCGCATGTAACTTGAAGCTGCATTTTTATCAGTATACTGAGTGCAAAGAACTAATCTTTGTTAGCATTTCTGTTAATGATAATCGAATTTACAAGCATCGTATGCATTTACCAACTGTACCAACTAATCAATACTTTAAATTGTATAAAATAATTACAAAAAAGAGGCCTGTCGTGTCGTAGCGGCACAAACGTGTGACTCTAACCGACAGATTGTGGATTCCATCCCCACCCGAAGAAATGAAATATTTAATATTTTCAATTTAAATATTTAATGTTTTCATTTCTTCGCTCTGGTACGAGGCAAAGCGCGGCGTTAAATTTGCCACTCAACACATAATGCCTCTAATTCGGTGGAAAATGGGGTACGGAAGTGGAACGAAGTGTCTTAACACTAGGTTCTGTATACCCTGCCATGTGCGGGATACAGCGTGAAGCTGAGTAAATATAAAAAAGAGCAAATAGAATATAATTATTATTTATCATCAGACAGAAATAACTAAGTGTTACGACACTCTCCTCTCTAATATCTATCTATTCTAGAGACAGCGTATTGTGTTTCGAAATTTATATAACTTTAATATAGCATGGCTGGGAGAAAATCGCAATAGTCAACGTAAAAAATCGAGTAGTAACATGTAAAAATTAAAGAAAATATATTTATAAAAATAAGTAATACGTAACTAGCAATCAAGTAACGTACTTAGCAATCAAGTAATAGGTAAAACAATATAAAATAATTAATTTTTTCAGTATAGCATTGATATTTTGCATGGATGGACTTATATATATTATATATATATATATATATATATATATATATATATGTATATATATATATATATATATATATATATATATATATATATATATATATATATATATATATATATATATATATATATATATATATATATATATATATATATATATATATATATATATATATATATAAATATATATATATATATATATATAAGTATGTATGTATGTATATATATATATAAGTATGTATGTATGTATGTATATTTCTCTTACAATTGTCATGTAATGTAGCATAAAAGGCAGCAACAAAATACAAATATATTGAAAATAATTAGAGCAAACAAATTTCGCAAAGCAGAAAGAACATGAACAAAGCATAATAATTACCACGTTTAAAGGATAATTCAATAAAACAATTTTAAAAGCGAGCATGGGCATCCCGCACATGGCATGGTAGGCAAAGGGAATTTGGGAACCTAGTGTTAAGACCCTCCGCTTCACTTCCGTTCCCCGCTTCGCGAATTTAAGGTATTGCGTGTCGAGTGGCGGAACTCAACGCCGCGCTTTGCCTTGTATCCAGAGCGAAGAAATGAAAACATTAAATATTTAATTAGAAAATAGTAAATATTGAATTATCTCGAGTGGGAATCGAACCTACAACCTGTCAGTTGTTACAGTCACACGCTTGTGCCGCTGCGTCACGACAGCCCTCGTAAGTAATTTATATATTTAATTAATATATTTAAGGAATTTGTTATACAAAATTATATATAAGAAAATTGTCTATTTTAGCTACGATAATTAAATGCTGTAAATTAAAATCTATTTTCAATTATCAAATAACAGTAGCTAACTACACTAATAAAAATATATAAAATAATACATGTGTTTCATTGACCTCAGATATCGCCATCATTAATATTATAATATAAATATCGCAATTCAAATCGCAAAAAATATTAAATATTTTGTTTAAATATAATTCCCCTTAGTAATGGCGTGTAAGAATAGATGCTATTGTACTGTGCTACGATTATCCGGTCTTTTATGATTAGCTATCTTTGTATTGTACGTTTTTATTGTATTTTAATTTTACTATTATCAACTTACTTAGTTACTTTATATTATTTTATTTATATAATTGAATACGGTGTTTATATTAAAACGCATTTATCCTTATTTAGATTTGAATGTTGAGCAACAATTTTAATTTACACACTAATTTAGCGTATAATTGAGACACCTGTATTAATGCAGTTGTAAATTATTGAACATCAATGTAGTTTTAGTACGTAACGTTGGCTACTTGATAAATATATAATGCTCTTGTGATAAATGTATATCATACTATGCAGTGGCCGCAATTTCGTTCGCAAATTTATTTATTTTTAGAACATAGTAACAAATCACAGGGCGAAATAATTTACTCGTGAAAATATAAACGAAAATTTACATAGACTTATATCATTAAAATAATATATATTAAATATTAAAATTGTCATATAACAGTGTGGTACTCACATAATAACTCCTAAGCTCCACCAGTCCGCCTGCGGGCCGTACCCGGTCTGCAGGAATACTTCAGGTGCAATATAGTCCGGGGTGCCCACAGTGGAGTACGCGAGTGCCCTTCTATTCCTCTTCCAGGACTCAGCCCGACGTTTCGAGTCCATCGGCGAGCTCGACGTCGATACTGAAAAGAAATCTGTGAAAATGCAAACGTTATTAATTTTGTTTTTCACGCATATAAACCAGGACCAACTGGAAGAACCTAGTAAAAATGTCTTTCTAGATGTTACGAGTTCAATGGTGAAATTCGACGTAGCGTTATCTCATAAACGTCTTGATACAAGATCAAAAAAATTAAATACATAATGTCCTCGAGTGGGTATCGAACCCACTACCGTGGTGATTACAGTGAGCTGCTGTGCCACTGCTCAACTTAGTAAAATTATAAGTTCAAATTGGATCCACTTAATTAATATATGATCACGTCCATTATATCCGTGTTCTGCTAAGAAAAATATTGGTGCAACTTTACATTAAAAAATACATTATTATTCTTAAAATGCAAAAAAAATCTATGGTCTAGTTTTTAAGAAATAACATAAATCAAATTTTAGCTAGACCACCCATCAACTCGATTTGAAACTAACTAACTCATAGCTATACTCGTGTTGCTAATATAAATCTTTTAATATAATGTGTGACACAATGTTTTGATGCCGGGTTAGTTTAGTAACACAACAAATCAAGGGTAGTGCAGAGAGTAGAGGGTCGACGAATATTGTGTGACAAGGGGCAAAATTTTATTACATAACCTACATTTTCAGGGGTATCGTTTCACCGTAATAAAGTATAGAATTAAAATTGTGAACACGTGAAGTCACATTAGGCATAGATGTGACAACGATTCGTATGACAAAATGTATAAATAACCTATATTATAAAAAAAAACATAAAATCTATACTTACTGAAATCTGAAGGTGTGGCCCGAGATAAGTCACGGTAGAAGTCGGTACGATGACTTTTCTTCAGTCCCGTACACAGACCAAAATCGCTCAACTTTATGTGACCACGAGCGTCCAGTAGCAAGTTATCCGGTTTTATGTCCCTGTAACATTAAAATATGTAGTGTTATAATAATTTGAACGTAACGGCACTTGAACTCGGCCTCTCGGAGACTGTTCTAGCGCTCGGACTACTAAGCCTCTAACTATTACGTCGAAATTATTATAAGTTTGTTATAAGATTATTATAAGATATGTTATAAGATCATTCATTTTCGAGACCCGAGACCAAGGACTTCTGTAAAGTCTTTGAAACGTTTTTAAAAATGCATAAAAAGATTGCCTTTTATTTTATTTGCGATTAATACACTTTACAGTTTTTTTTTTATTTTTGTTATTAGTAGTGTCTTGGTATACATATTGTTGTTGCTAGCAGTATCTTAGCTGTTTCTAATTTTATGTGGAATAAAAATTAAAGTTGTTTTATATTTAAATACGAAAATATTTAATAAAACTAATTTCTTTCTACATAATAATTATAACAATCAAAACAACTCAAACTCATATATTTATATTGAAAACATTGAAAACTGTAGACGAATCGTGTACATTTATTATTTAATGTTCCGAATCAAGCATGTTAGTTTAAAGACAATCGCTTGACGCTATAATAAGACAGCATAATGCCATTGCAACATGAAAATAGGCCACATAATGGGAAACCGGAAACTTAATATTTCATGTTAATATTAAATATTTTCTGTTAAGTTCATTATTTTTTATTCTCATTTTAAACATATTATTTTTTGTTTTCATTATAATATGTAATATTTGCTTTACCTGTGAATAAATCCAAGCTTGTGAATACTGTCTATAGCTAATGCAGTCTCAGCAACGTAGAATTGAGCACACTCCTCGCTTAGCGTATCTTTCTTCATCAAGAGAGTCATCATATCACCGCCAGGCAGAAATTCCATAATAAGATACAAGTTCATAGGATCTTGAAAACTGTAATACATTTTGACCACCCATTGATGATCTGCTTCCACGAGAATGTCGCGTTCGGCTCGTACGTGGGCCACCTTCAAATATATTATATAATATTATATTTCTAAAGACAATTCTAATGTATCTTAATAATAATTCATTATATTTTCAATTTTAAAGAATATATATTATTTATTTTAATTAATGAAATACATAGGCAAATTATCTTTATTTTGTTTTCCTTGAAATATTATGTACAGTAAAAGTTAAAAATGTTACCTGTTCCTTTTCAAGCATATCTGCCTTCCTGAGTATTTTCATAGCGTACACATGACCGGTGTCCTTTTTTTGTACTAGTCTAACTTCGCCGAAAGCACCTCGCCCTATCACCTAGAAAAGTAATAAATATCTATATAATATTTATTAAAACTAGGGATGTTTAAAAGCTAAAAGTTTTAAGTTAAAAGATATAAATTTATATATTTTTTTAAACTATTTTAATTATTATAATCCATTTAGCCAATTCACCTTTAAAGGTTCGAAGTCTTCAACCCCCAGTCTCGATCTCTTGAGCCTGAGGAACTCCGTTTCTTTCTGCGCATGTTGTTGACGTTTTTCTTGCTTTTGACTCTCCGTCAGGCCCTCGTCCTTTAAAGTCTCTTCTAACTTCTCTAACCTAGATATTCAAAGACAATCAAATAGTATGCGCCAGAATGTGAACATGTCGCTACATGTTCGCTAGAACAACGTTGTAAAAAAAGTATGTAAATATAATAATAATATTTTCTTATTATAGATTTTATTTGTATATAGGAGATATTATAACAAAAGTTAGATTTAATAATAAGTTAAAAAAGGGATTTGACCAAGTGTTGGTAGTTTGTGTTAGATAGCATTAATAAAAAAATAAAAGTTCAGAATAGAAAATCAAAATTACCTCTGCTTTCTCTCATAGTGCTGTGTGATGAGATTCGTATAGAAGTTTTCTAAGGTCACCTTAGCCTTGGTGGCCTTGTCGAGGGTGTGTCCGCTAAAGCGGATGTTGTCTGTTCCAGTCATCTCCAGCACCCCTACAACAATTTATGTATGAAATTATTAGTGAAAAAATTTAAAATATCAGTATTTTGAAAACTTACAGGGGTTAAAAATAAGCGGTGAAGGGGGCGAACCAAAAAATGAGTTTAAACAAAAATAATCACATAATCACGTGAACTTGTTTTTGCATCTAATCAAGCATTAATGTATAATTTATAAAATATACGTATATTAACGTAGAATCTAACCAGGGTCGTTGTCGCCAGGATGCGTTCTATAAGAGAAACAACTTTTCAAACAGTTAGGCATCATAGTTTGTACAATGATAAAATCGGACGTATTCAGCACTAAAGGGGTAAGAAGCGAATGCGAGCGGCATCGTTCCTCATTACAAAATTGACGTCACACAGACCTGCACCTACATTGATTTTCACGTATTTAACTTAATTATACCATGCATAAAATTATATTTAGCAAACACAAATTAGCACAAATACTGAGCAGCTACACTTGCTGATTAAATTTTATAATTTTTCAAGTACCCTTTATGTAGGAGTGATCAAAGCTGTCTTTTATTTCATATTTTTTCTTCAATATTTTTTTTAGTCAAAAATTTATTTAGGATTTCTTTAAAATTACACAAAACACTGACAACATTTCAGCGTATACTATAGGGAAAATGTATAAAATTTAAATTTCTTTATTTTTTTATCATTACAATTAAATTATATTTTATCAACTTATCCGTTATTAAGACCCATACAATATTATTTGAAAAGTGATTTATTAAAGAACGCACACACGTATCAGTAAAGTCAAGTTAGTTCAGTCAAACATGATAAAAACTTAATACTTTTTGTAAATTTTAGATTAAATATGGTATAATCTGAAATATTTTATAAATAGTTATTACGATTCACAAACGTAGAAAAATAGATATTTGAGGATTTATTTATTTTACATTAATCAATCGTCTATTCATTTACATTTATTTTGTATTGTTTTGAAAAGTACAAGTTTAAGCTTTCTTAAGTAAAACAAAAGTTTGTTTATGAAGTTGCCGTGGCGGTTCTGGACTCAATTCCCACTTGGGGAAATATATTATTATAATTTCCTCGTATATATATATATATATATATATATATATATATATATATATATATATATATATATATATATATATATATATATATATATATATATACATATATATATATATATATATATATATATATATATATATATATATATGTATATATATATATATATATATATATATATATATATATATAAATATATATATATACAGCAATATATGTTTATTAAATTATTCTGTATATTTACCAATCTGCCTGCAAAATTTATTCAATGATTTAGTATTTATTGATATTTTTTGATAATAATACATTGCGGATTTTTGGTAATATTATATATTCGGTTAATCGTAAGGTTTTAAATTTAAACAACCAATAAAATAGTCTAGTAATACATATATAGTAGAATATATTTTTTCTGCACATATTCTTTCCATACTTTCATAATTTTCGCATCGCTTGGAATACGAAAAAACTGTATCGTGTGTATTTCTATTAGTGTGTTTTTCTTCATTTCAATACAATAGTTATAATAAGATTTTTTAGCGTTTGCCATGATCTGATCATTTAATTATGAAATTATAACATAAAATATGTCTGGATTAGCACTAAAACATATTCTCGTATATGATTGTTGATGTCATTCCTACCGCCACTCGCCACCACTGTCATGGTGTCTTTGTGCCGGTAAAACTTTTTCAATATTTTAAATTTATGTATAAAGTTATATATGATTCATTTAAGAAATAAAAAAAAATCATGCATATTCCCTAATACGCAATAAACGTTGTTAAATAGCTCTTAAGAGCGTAACATGGAAGTAATTTAAAAGGAATACTTGACACATTATAAATACAATAACCCATTATTACTGCAATATGCAATTTTTAAACAATGTCATCTGGCGATCAACTACTGGTGATGCAAACTAAAAAAAAAAAAAAAAATCAAAACAAATGATTGCGAGTTCGTCATACTTATATGACTATGTGTACGGTTTTACAATAGAATATCAGAAGACGTCCGAAAATCTTTAAAAAATACGAGTAAGAATCGTTTCAAAATAATAGATAAAATATTATGTAGGTACATATATATTGTCTATTAGCTATCTCTAATTATTAAAATATACATTTACTCATTAGTGCAGTAGATAATATGAAATCGATATAAGCTCTGAAGCGCAATCATGATAACAGGTAACACGTCTTTTCGTTATATGAAATTTAAATATCATTCATTCATCGTTCGCGACCAATTGATATAACATACATCTGAATTGGTTTTACCAAGAGACTTATGTAATGAAACAAAAGAAAATGTAATACATATAATGAAACATCATACATTTTTAACAAATACTATATATAATATAAGCATTATGTATTTAAACAATAATAAATAATAACTGATATATTATGTATATCAGTTATTATTGTATGTTGTATGTTGTGTTTATAAGAATATATAATAGTAAATATTGTATATATTTTACAAACACAATAACTGCTTTTTTATATCAAGAGAAAGGTATACGATTGATCCTCGGGATGTGCTGTTGAAGCGAAATTACAAACGCTATCTAGAATTTTTTCGGCGAAGTCACTCTTTACACCTGCGTCCTTTACTGAAAACTTACTGTTGCGTTGGATTGCGAGCTCACCGTACGCAAGGAGTTGAATATTAATAGTTAGATACAATGCTGTATTTTCTGCTTTATATTGTCAGGTGTTTATATGAAGATTTTATAGTTTATGAAATTAATTTCATAAACTACAAAATATAACAAATAAAGAAAAAGTGTTATATGATCACGTAGTAGTTTTATAAGATGTTTGTGGAATTTATTAAGCAAAATGAAAAAAATACGATGATCACTTAACAAGTGAAATATAGAAAACCTCCTGGGAAAATATTATATAAAAGTCCACGACAGGATATATCTATCTTCTTAGGTTAGCTTTTTATGCTAACCAATTTGTTCTAAAATAATACATTATTTGCGAAGGTGTTTTTATAAACAATTCTTAACTTTCTCAAACCCCTAAGTGATAAGGGTTGAACAAACCTAACATGTTTCCCTTTTTATGGCAAAACAACGTTTTCCGGGACTGCTAGTTTAATTATATTTATTTATCTTCTAACGAGGATTATCTGGGTTAAGAAATTATTCCAAAATAAAATTTTGTTATAACAGTATTTAGACAATAATGTATCAGCATTACAAATTATGTTTATTACTATTAATATAATAATTAAATTGTACAGACTGTAAAATAAAATATTTTCACATTTGAGATCGGTAAGTATATTTTCTCCCCAAAGCTGCTGGTAATGAATAATATATACAGTTCATGTGGGTTTTGACCTATATTACTTCCAAAAGCCAGCACACGGCCCAGAGGTGTGTTGGCTATGAAGAGATATGAGACACGTGAGCTCTCATGTATACACTAACTTTGTTTAGGTGTACATAATATAGCACAAAAAATAGTTTCTTAGATGCGTCAAAATACAAAAAAAAATACAAAGTCATCTACTCTGTAATATAAATTAGAAAAATAGAAATAGTAAAAATAACTATAGTCTAGTTTTGACATTAAAAGTTTAAACCACATCAAATATTATTTTACTAATACAAGAATCGGTTAGCGGATTTATGATGTTTTCTATTTTATAAAGAACACTATAGGAGTACAGGGACAACTCTTAGACATTTTGAAACTGAAATTAATATTGTGAATTTTTGACTAAATACAAATATTATAAATAAAGTAAAAATTAAATTTAAATTCAAATATTTTATTCAAAAAAGTTAAATGTTTCATTTTTTGTACGTCGATCAATTTAACACTGGTTCAGTAAAGTAACTGCCTCAGACCTGAGAAGACCTGAGGATTTACAGATTAACATTTATTAGTGACAATGACACCTTTGAAATATTTTGACTGGAGCAGTTAAAGGAGAATTTAAATCCCAGGGCTTCTCATCATTTATAAAATTATTAATTATTAATTAAATTGTGATATTCTTTTTGGGATCCTACTGTAAAAGTACACATTTAATCTGGATTGTTGGATGCAATCGATTTACAGATGATGTTTATTTCTAGTATTAATATGTAATGTATTTCACCGATTTTAGTAAATTTATGAATATTTTTCTTAACATACATATCATTTTCCCTTAAATTATTATACCTAATTTTTCTTTTCCTTGTTATCGCTATAGCACAAATTACGTTTTACAGCATTAGCATAACGTTACTTTAAAAAAGTTTATATGAAACACTTAACATCAAAAATTAGAATTAACAAACTTTAATAAAAAAAAGTACAGTACTAAACTTAATTATTATGTATAGTTTTTTCTGTCTTTAATACCGCAAGGCAATGGATTTATTGACACAGAAAGTATCAGCTGAATTCCAAATTCCACCTACATATTTCCAGACATTGCGCTTTGAGTCACGAAACTCAATGATGCGTTTTGTCTTTTCAAAGTACGAGAAATTGTTTGGTTGCGCCTCGACGATGGCTTCCCTATTTTCTATTTCTATGTAATGTCATATTTTTCATAAAAATACTGCTTTTTTAGCCTCTTTTTTTCTTCAAAATTTAGTGTTTTTATGTTAATTAAACTCCTTTTTTATTACTTTGCAGAGACCGACTACTCTAAAACTTACCTTATAAACACATACAAACAAGTGTGTTTACGGTATCGCGCATAAGTCATTTGTCTCTCAGTAAAAGTCACAGCAAAAAAGCGTCAGCAATAAAATAAATAACCAAAAAACAAATAATTACAATATAATTTATCGGATCTGAAGATCAGCTAGTGTATAACGCCTCAACCACATTACATAGCGAACGTGTCTTTTCATACGTATGTATCTACTATCGTGGTGTACTAATCGTTCGATCAGTTGACTTCTTAGTGTGCATAGATTAATTTAGTAGAGAGATGTCCATTTTTAAATTAGTTGATCAAAACATCTTCAATAAAGCATAGGAAACACGCATAAAGTTTAAATTTATTTCAAATTTTTTTTAGAATCTCTTATTTTTACATTTATAATTTGTAGGAGGATATTATATTAACTTATTTGTTATTTAGACCAATATTTAAAGATTAAAAATAACTAAAATCAATTAACTACACTATTGCTCGAAACCAAAATTGATGTCATGAACACAAATTTATACGTATACGATACGTATGATACTTTCGTTTTCTTTTTGCAGTGAATCGTTTTTATAACCAATATAAATTTAAAATAAATCTAGAAAGAAGACAAACTCTTTTATTTTCATAGCAACATTACAAAATCAACCAAAAAGATGTATTTATAATGATATCCTATTTCGCAAAGAATTCTGATTTCAAGTTAGATTGGAGATAAAATTAAACCAAAACATATTATTACATTATCTAGTTAGTTCAGTCAAACATGATAAGATCTTTATACTTTTTAGATAGATTAGATTTTAAATAAATATATATATCATAGTTTGTAATATTTTATAAATCGCCATTATAATTTACATGAAGTTTTTTTTTATGATATTAGATAGGTATTTAAGTATTTATATATTTTATATTAATCAATCGTCTATTAATTTATATTTATTTTTTATTGTTTTTAAAAATACAAGTTTAAGCTTACTTAAAGTAAAACAAAAGTTATGTTTATGAAGTCACCGTGGCGGGTCTGGGTTCAATCTCCACTTGGGGAAATATATTATTATAATTTCCTCTCCTATTATTATATATGATTTTTGACGTACTCGTGCGGGTCACATTTACGTTTTGAGGTCAATATTGTTTTGTACGTTATGATGGTATAAATGATTTAAGGAAAAAATCATGCATATTCCGTATTATTTATCAGGTTAGTAGTAGAGGTTGAATTTGTAACAAGTCCTATATATTTTTATGAATCTCTCGACACGCACTTTAAAAATCACATCATAACAATACCTATATGATTCCATATTGTTACCAGTGTAGAAAACAATGAGTCTAAATCACGTTGTACCCTCAGGATACAACGTGATTTAATCTGATTGTTTTCTATAGAGAGATAATTTTCCGCTTTCCGCTAAATTTGAGGTATTGCTCGTTGAGTTGTGAAACTGAACGCTGAAGGATATTTGATAAGATATTTACATAAGACTTCTTATACTCTATGATAAGAGAATAATGAATATAAATGCAATTAATTGAAAATAGGCTAATAAAATATTATTAAGTTCAAAGAATACTTTGCAGTCATATTTGAAGGCAAAATCAACGGTAATTTATTTATTATTTTAACTTTATATGGAACGAAGACGGTATCCAATGCTGCACATTATCTGATTTGCTGATCTGATGTGTAACAAACATAACTTTTTAAAATAAACATGTCACAGATACTTTCCACCTGCGCTACGATGGCGTCATTTCTTTATGTTTTTTAAAAAATATGGACAAACACTTGTCATCACTTGACACGAGTCAGATTCAATGTATATATGTAAATTGAATTGTCATAGTAAATATCAGAAGTTTTTGTAACCATTATTTTGCTTAGCCGTAATCGGGTTTCTACACAAGATTTCTTTCAAGATTTATACTATTTTAGAAGTAACATAATTTTTTTTTATTGATTTTGTATGTATAACGCTTATTGAGAAAACGAAAGTTTGTATTTGTATGTATAACGCTTATTGAGAAAACTAACAAAAACATGTCCATACAAGGATATGATGTCACTGTTAGAACCTTTTTTTTTAAATATTTGTACAATTAACGAATACCAATGGTTTTTTACATCATAGAATATCATCTGAACATACAAAAACTATGCATACTTATATATTGATTATAACGTAATGTTACAAATTTATAAAGAACTTGCTTAACTGAAATGAAAATAACTCATTCCATTAGCGGGAATCGAACCTTTCCCGTTTACCGTTAGACGCACCTCATATAATAAATAATTAATTACATGTAGTATCAAAATAAGTATTTCTCGTAAGCGACAAATAAAGGTGTTTTTGCTATAGTAAGCAGTGATTGTTAGCAACTGTTGCATAACATAACTCAGCACATCTTAGTTAATACAACATAAATTGATTTGGTAAATCATCAACATACGTTATCATACTGACGACGAATCGCATTCGCAATGTAGCAATACACAATGTAGCAAAAAATATAAATGGTATATTACTATTTTTTAATAATCAATTACTTATTTAAAAAATACCAGCAACAAATGAGACTATACATCAACTATTACCTATTACAATTAAAGTAGATTAAAAACATGGATTCTTTATTAAACACAGGATTATAAATAAATTTTATAGAAGAATCAAATTGAACACAAATTGAAGATAAGACAAGTTTGCAAAGTTTTAAAGAATTTATGTAAAATAGATTCATAGTAGACATTTCTCAAAATTGCATATTGCAAATAGATGTTTCATGTTTGCATTTAAAGAAAATATTCAGTAAAATTAATTAATCATATTTATTAACTATATAGATAAAAATATTTGAGAGATGTTATATCTTAACTCATATTTTTTTATATAATAATATGTAAATTAATTAATAATAATAATGTATAAGTAATATATTACCCGGGGGCTGGGGCGCTGGGGCTGGAGTGTCTGGGGCCACCGTAGTGCCCGTGTTGCTTTTACCCCAAGACACGGCTTATTCTAAAAATAAATTACAATTATATTAAAAGAGTACTGTGATTACACGGAAACCATTTAATTTAGTATGTAAACTACATAATAAAAGTTAACTGCAGTTTAGTGCTTGTCATCATTATTTTAAAATAAAGAGAAAGATATGAGATTTGTTAATCAGTTAAATGAATATCAAACATATAATTTATAACATGAATTTCTTCATATAAGAAATTAAATTAATAGTATAATTTAACAATTATTATCAAATATAGTTAAAATATTTTTTGCACAAACAGCCTTTTAGACTAACATTATTGTTTAAAAATTGAGTGACAAGTGCAACAAAGAAATAATTACCTTGGAGTATACAACAGTATTTCAAGGTAAACAAATTAATAACATTACAATCTGTACGCTATCTGTCTGTACTGTAAATAAAAAAGAACTTAACTAATAAATTCATATAGATTATAAAAACAAATTATTTTGAAATTTATAGGTATAATGAGGAAAGTATATGTCCAACATCAAAGTTTCAAACAATCTACTTAACCAAATGTGAAATTATTATATTACCAACATTTTCATTGCAAAGGTTAAAAATATATCAATGTTAGGATAAATTGTTTGTTCCTAGTTTTACTATATCCAAATTATTTCCTTAAAAATAAAGCACTCAGTTGTACAGATCAATAAGGTTAACTTAGGATATGAGATCTTAAATTTAAAAAAGTGATGAAAACAGAAGTGTAAATAAATAAAAGCCTTTAACTAATATAATTTGATCAATAGAATTTGATCTACCCAAGTAGTAATAAATTTTGAAAGGATAAAGTTTTGGGGATATGTGGTTCCGTAGCACCATATCTAACTGTAAAGGCAATGGTTGTAATCAGTTTCCACTAGGAGTATTTAATTATTATTATTTAGTCATTCTAGTAACATTACAAAGCTTGAAATTGAGTTTCATGACACCATAAACAAAGTATTAAAACCGGAGCAGTGTAACCTAGTCTTAATACAAGGGTTTATTGAAGAACAAGATCAATTTTTAACAATGATTACACAAATTATTTGAACCATTAATATAATATGTATAGTACAGAAAATGTTTTATATAAAACAAATTTAAATTTTATCTAATCTATCTTTAAATTAACAACCTAATAGACAATTAAAAACAATTTAAAAAAGACAATGATATGAAGTAGTATAGTATTATACACTCATTTCATTTGAAAATAATTACTGAATTGACATTTTAATTGAGTCTATATATAAAAAAAATTAACTCTGTTTAATATATACTACATGTACCTCAGTTTAAGAAAAGATTGTTTATTAGTAATAAGTAATGAAGTAGTTTCAGTGATTATATATATTATGAAAATGATTACTAAATAATTAAGTGTTATAATTAAAATGAGTTCAATCTCACGTAGAAATTTTACGGCTCGAAGAGTGTTTAAGACACCACGACTATTATAACTGGAAGAGATGATTCACGGCCAAAAATAATGCATTTCGCTTTTTATAATAATATTGACCTGGAATCCAATAGCCATATACCGTATGGTACAAATTTATCATGATATTTTAGATTATAGAGTTTTATTATCAATTATTATAGTATAGATAACTAAATGTTTTGATACACGTAGTAACGCGACCTCGACTCAAGTGAACATTGTTGTATTTTACTCACCTTGCTTGGACCTTCTACACAAAAAAAAATCTGCTAGCAAACCAGTAACCAGAGGGCACTAATAAATAAACAGCATAAAAACAGTGTATTGCACAAGTAGGTTAAAATCGATAAAATAAAATCACAATATTTTATTTTATAATGGTGTCACTGAACTTCTAGCCGATTGGTGATTTCCGACACGGGCTCCGACACTAACAGTGGTTCTCTGTCGCGATAGTTAATACCTTTGTTAAACGAATTATGAAAGTAAAGTAACGGGATTCTACATGAGAAACCAATGTACTTTGCACAAAGAAAATGTCAGACTGTTTCACAGACAAAAAATGATTCAATATATTTATCTACAGATAGAAAATATTTAACCTATATATATATAACGTATATTATGAAAACCATTAAAACCATAGATGATGGTAGAAGAAGAAAATACTTAAATGCATGTAGTTATTCTTATTAAAAAATATTGACGTTGCTTTTATGTTGTGTTTGTTATATAGTATCAGAAATAAAAGTTAATAATCCAAGAATTTACAACTACTATTTCATATTATTTATCAAAGCTCCAAAAACAAATGATCATTTGTAATTTTTTTGGTGTTCCATGAGCATATAAATGTATCATAATTAGAATTATGGTGTTTATTGTTATATTATTTAGATTTAAAATATCAACAGTGACTGACGCCTGCGTATCTTTTCTTAGATAAATATTTTTCAAGGTGAAATGCATTTTAATTCTCTGACTTGTTTTCTTTTATTAACCTTTAACACATATACGTCTTTTCACAACTTTTTATATTTGTGATATATATAGAACATTCTCGGATGTTTTCTGTAATTTTATTATAAATGCATACACTTCGTCCTATATAAGTATCGAGTTTAGACTTGTTACTAGAATTGATATTAATCACATATAAAATCATTTACTATTGGTTGGTATGTTATTGAAATTTAAATTTGTTTCTTGAATGACTAAAGTCAACGCCTTACTCTACCTAACCTAACCTACCGCCTCCAAAGAAACGTTATCATTCCTTCAAGTGACAATTGAACCCACAACGTTACGGTCAGACGGTGTACCCCTGCACCACGAAAACCCCAGTTTTCAATGATTTCTCTTCGTCTAGGAAAGTTAACTACTTTACTAAAGTTTTATTAAGAAGAAATTCATTATTGCTTAATTTAGGCTAATTTATTATAATTTTTCATCAATATAATGAGTATATAAAGTAGTTGCTCTTCATCAGATGTTCCAGTTCTTAAATATTTTAAATGTGTTGACAAAGGTATTTTTCCCGACCTCATGAATAATAGTAAAGTAGTACTATTGTTTATGAGTGGAGAAAATAGGGCTCTATCAATTATAGGCCTGTATCTGTAATGCCATCAATCAGAAAAAAATGTGTAAAAAAAAATAATTAGCTGTATATTTGAATAGATGTATTAATATTTTACTATTAAGCAAATATTTTACTATTAAGTTTTTGAATTTTACTATTAAGTAGATACTATTAGGGTTTACAAGTAATCATTTAGATTTAAACGCACAAATAACTAAATGTATAGAATTTACTATGCCGAACATTAGGAAACAGAAGTTTAATTTAAGTGTGATTAGGTAAATTCTCCATTTTTCTTTTATTAGGTAATCTTGAGATTAACCCTAGCTTCAAAACTTCAATGGCGCTCCCTCTGTTTTCTTTTGCGAGGATTGCATTGCATTTCATAGCATATTGTACTATGGAATATTACTTTGAAAGAATGCTGCAGATATCGAGTCTATATTCGTAACACAAAGAAGAGCAGTTCGGGTCATTTACAGCATTGGAGCTCGGGAATAAATGAGAGATTTTTTAAGAAACCGGTATTCTTATGGTTGCATCACACTACATATATGACAATATATTACTTGTTCGGTAAATTATCCACAATTGCTTAAGGAACAGTGATAGACATGATATTTTAAAAAGAGCAACTGTTGAGTTTCTTGCCGGTTCTTCTCAGCGGACCTACCTTCCGAGCCGGTGGTAGCTTCCTGTAGGACTGACACTACAGACATTTCTATAAAACTTGACAAAAGAGCTTGTAATGGCCTAATTAAATAAAGAATATTATGATTTTTTTGAAGCCTATCGTGGCGCAGCGGCACAGTAGTGTGACTGTAACCGACAGATTCTGGGTTCGATCCCCAGTCAAGGAAATGAAATATTTAATATTTTCAATTTAAATATTTAATGTTTCATTTCTTCGCTCTGGTAATAAGGCAAAGCGCGACGTTGAGTTCCGCCACTCAACACGCAATGCCTCAAATTCGGCGGAAAGTGAGGAACGGAAGTGGAACGGAGTGTCTTAACACTAGGTTCCCGGGTTCCCTATGCCTACTATGCCTCGTGCGGGATACAGCGTGAAGCTAAAAAAATGATTTTTTTAATTTATTTATTACAGAAAAATATTCGTCAACTTCTACAATTTTTATTAGGTATGGCTGCAATTGATTATTTCTTATAGTCTAGTTATGTAGATTGACATGTAGTATCTATCTACTATGGTTCTAATTTTTCGTGTCTTACGTTTTTTTCACTGCTAATTATTTTTTACGCAAAAATATCTATTGTTTTATTTATCTGTTTAAAGTAAAATTATGTTTATAATATAGTTATTTTTGATAAATTAAATATTAACATATTTATTTCATTATTTATTACATTATTCAAAATAATACTTAGAAAATTCATAAATTTTTTCCATGTTCGAAATTCGCTTGAATTTGTGAATCATGAATAAATTTATAGCTGCCAGCGTTCGCATCAACCCCTGCAAAACAAATTTAAAACATGATCACGTAAAGTTCGAAAATAAATTGAGTAAAAATGCTAGTAGGTATCTATTTATTATTATACCTGGACCGTTAGCTGATAGGTGTGAATTACCAATGATGACATCCTCAGAGCCTGTATCTCTATTTTCTGTTCTAAAGTTAGATGGTTGGACCTGCGAAACATTATAAAAACAAAGACGTTTTAAGTTTTTTGCATTATTTATAGAATATAAATAATGATAAATATCTTAAAAAAATATTCGTGCAACATTATTTTTGTTGATTTTTTTATATAATATTTCTAAGCAAGTTTTAACTACTACAGTAATATAATATTATATAGTAAAACCTGTCCGTCATTCCTCATCAAATCAGGCATTACGACGCCCCCAGGGTATCTGTTATATATGCCATTCAAGTTGTAGTGTAAATTCATGTCAGGTCCAATGTTAGCTTTAAGAAGTTGCTCCCATATTCCACCTAAACGAATAATGTTTGTTAACAACTTTTTTTCAAATGGATATTGTTATTCTAACCAAAATTTTGAAGGAACAAGAAAAGGAAAAAAAATGAATTGTCTGAATAAAGCAAATGTTATAAATGTTTATTAGAATTCTTTTTACATTTCATTAAAATACAATTTCATGCTTTTCTCGTACCTACAGTAAGGCAGTGAGAAAAAATCCAGTGTAGGTACGTTTTGCGTTCTGATCTCCGCTTAAACTCAAGATATTAGATATAATAATTATGTTTAATGGTTGACCTGATTTTTTACCCTAGGGGAAATAAAAAATATACCCTAACATAAACATATCACTCAGTATGTAACCGAGCTCACCACCATCTTAAGAATTGTCAGTTGCGTGCGCCTCGATGGTTTCGAGTCGAGACGAGGATGGAGTCTCATGAGAGATGAAGTCGAGTTTCGAGAGGATATGTAATTATTATTTTCCATTATTTTAAAATGGAATATCGACGGAATATTTTAAAATGGAATGCGGTAACCAACGCAAAATTTATTTAGCCGTTAGATATATGGAAAAATCCACCATAGAGCTTTGTCCTACGTATACGGTCATAAAGTAAAGGTAGGGAGGTACAGGATATCTAGAAGAATAATAGAGAAACACAGCATATGAATAATTTAATATAAAATACAGATGCGTACCTTTGTCGATAGACACAATAGGTCTATTAGATTGCCAAGGATATTCTCCATGAGCTTGGAAGTAAATAGCATAAGTAGAAAGCTAGAATAAATTAAATTTTATTGATTAGACACAAAATCGAGTATGACGTGGCGCAGGGGCACAAGCTTTAAACGCGACAGTTTGTGGGCTCAATTTACACTCGAGAAAAAAATAAATATTTTAATTTTCCTCGGTTACCGGCAAAACGCGGCGTTCCGATCCGCACAACCAACACACTATGTCTACAGAATTTGGCAAAAAGTGAGAAACGGGAGCATCTCAATGGGGAAATTTCTGCAATATTTAGAACCTAAAATTACATATATAGTCTTTTTGTAAATATTCATACATTTTAGCTACCTGTATTTTAAAATTGTGTTAAATAATTCTGTTCTTCTTCATAGGTACAAATCTGTAGATAGATACTATAATTGTGAAGTCTACAAATTAAATTTACTAACTAATTTTGAGAAGAGACACGATTTTTTTAAATTCTTTAAAATGTTATTTAACTCTAAGTTTTAAAAAGGGATGGTTTACCTGAGTGTAGTATAGAGCGAGCCAATATTTACCACCGTGCCCTACAAAAGCTGTTTCGTTAACATCAAGTAAGCCCATTGGCATAGGTTGGTGCAAGGTTTCTGGAGCTATGTTAAGGTTACAGCCGTACCTAGGAAGTTGATGAAACATCTGTCAAATAACTCTTGTTAAAACTGTGTGTGTACTTCTATAATAAATACCCAGTCATCATATGACTGATGAGTCATTATATATAATATATATATTATATATATATATATATATATATATATATATATATATATATATATATATATATATATATATATATATATATATATATATATATATATATATATATATATATATATATATATATATATATATGCACTGATATACTGATACACGACTCATACATACTCCCGACGTAAATCCTGATACATCATGTTATTGTTATTCTGATGTAAATTTTAAGTACATTATGAAAAATTACGTTCACTAGGTATACATTACTTTATGTAGTACTTACCAATCAGGACAGGCTTTTAGAATATCGAAGGGAGCACGATAATATTCTGCTCTTCGGACCACAGGATTCCGGATATTAAATCTTTCATTTGGATCAGTTAAATTAATTCTTCTAAATTTTACATCTCGTCTTTCACAAATGTAGTCGTAATGAAATTTGGGTACCGATTCGCCACGGGCGCAATATGTTGCTTAGAGTAAATAATTATAACAATATTTTAATTTGTTGATGAGAAACATACAAATATACTTACATAATATTAGCTTACTTTTATAAGTTCCATCAAGAGAATTTACTGCTGCGTACCAGTCGATACAATACCTATATCCTAGTACTGTTGGATATCGAAGATATGGAACCTTACAAGTAAACCGACCTTCTTGGTACATTGCTCCCTGAAGTTAAATAATGAAAAAATATAATATGTTTAGTGAACCGCTCATTAATTTCTCTGCTACCCCCGCTACGGATATAGCGTGAAGCTAAATAACCGCATAATAATAAACTTTGCAACTTTCACCATAACATTATATTCTTTACCGTAAATAATAGTTGACTTAACATTTTAACGTACTTTGCATATAACGCTTCACATTTTTAACGTACTTTGCATATAACGCTTCTTCTTCCCGGAGGTCTTGAAACTCCACCAAAGCAGTAAGTGCGGGTGCCGTTAATCATTATCTCAGTCGCCCCGATATGCGATATCAAAGTTATTCCGTTAATACCAGCTAAAGCAAATCGCTGTAATCCAGCTCTTTTACGTACTTCAACATTATTTTTCATACTCATAGTGTTTACAATAGCTTGCCATCCGTAAACAAACTCATGCATTGGCCCTGTGGGATATTTATTTTTACAAAAACATTACCCTTATAGCTCTGATCGCATGGTCGAATCTAATTAACTAAGAATTGTACATATTTAACACATTATAAGATCCACTACTTCTGACCACACATATATAGCGTTACATCTCAACTGTTAACATGCAGTAATTTCCTAGTTAAATGAGCTATCTAATACAAAATGATTTTTTCAAACCAAATAAATAGTTCCCAAGATTACTGCGTTTAACCATACAAACTTCTTTCTTTTATACTATTAGAAATGGTATCCATTATTAAATACTTAGTAGAAAATTTAAAATATACCGAATTATTCATTCACATTTTGTATAGAACAAAATAATTGACACCTTACTCTTTTCCCTATATTGCAGGGTGATGACTCCCCGTTTTATATTTAAGCCCAGAATTGAATGCCAGGTTTTGTACATGTTGAACCTGAGCAGGGAATTGAAAATAATTAAAATATTATCAGCCACAAGAGTGTGGATCGACCCCACAACCGTCGCATTTAGACGTTGTTTCTCACTACGCATCTACGGTTTTTTTTATTTATTTTCTTCAAAGATATCTTAGATATCTATTTTAAAGATATCCTAGATATCAAAGATATCTATTTTTTATCTATTTCATTGTTGTAATTCCATTTTAGTAAAATATAGTAAAATAAACCAATGCCAAAGCTGTCTCCGTCAAGAAAGTTGAACATCTCCCCAAACGAGTCTGGCATGAGGCCGGCGATCACTGTGGACGACTGCATTGCGTCGTCAGGCAACATAGGACCAATTTCATCTGATGGAGTTGTGAATTCATGTGATACATTACTGTAGTGAGACCGGGAGGCGTCTACCTATAAATTTCAAAGTGCACATGGAAATAATTATCAATATTTTTATCATAATCATAAACATTTTTTTAAAGAAGATTATAAAAAAATAAGTTAGATCTATAAATGTGTATCAAATTTAGCAGACATTTTAAAATATAACCAATTACGATATTATCATTTTATTGTTTAAAATTTATCTTATTGTTATTTTATTTGAAGCTGATAGTTCGAGCTGGTTTTGATAAGTGTAAAACTGAGATTTGGAAAGATTTTCTGACATACCAAGGGAACGGCAACAGGTTTTTTACATTTTACGTATAGTCCACATGATCGAAATTACGTGCTCAATATGGACTGGAATAGATGTATATTATGGATAATGGATTTCTATGAAGTTTCAATGAAAATATTAAATGCTTACATACATATTTTATTAAAACAAGCGTCGTGTACTTACGTAAAAAGATCTAGAGATCCAAAGTAAAAAAACAATGAAATACATAAACATTGCGAATGTTACGTGATCGAGTTCAGGTCGAAAGATTTATTTTTAACTAATTGAACAGTAAAACCGCAACTTGTTAGCAAGTCGTTAGTATTTAATCAAATTAAGGAACTACTGCTGTATGCTATAAACATAAAGTTGTATTTTAAGACTATTCAAATAAACTATATTAATAAACTTCCCCTTATATTAATATATCTTTTCTAGAATACACATTCAAAATTATATTCCATGTATGTGATCAATTACTACGTCGGAAGGATATGTTGATGTACTGAACTGTTTTATTCAACTTTTAATCTTTTTAAAATCTTTTAAAACAATCGTCAAAATTAATAATTTAATTTGTTTATTAATGGTAGCACACAATTCATAAGAATAAAAATGTCTCTTAATTTTAAATGCTCTTGAAAAGAAACAAATGTTATTTTTAAAAAGCTATTCATTTAATCAAAAAACAGTAGGTATAGTACAAACTGGTAACACACAATATCGGAGAACATTTGTAAAATAACAATCAGATCAATCATTTCGTACAAAAATGAATAAGAATGTCTTTATTGAAAGAAGAAGAAGACTATTTAGAATATTTTTTACTCTATATCGATATTAATTTTGAAAACTTAAACTACTGTGTTATACAAAACGCATTTGCAATTAACAAACAATACTGATAGTAGTTCTACAATGTGATACATAAGTAAAGTTTCTGATTATAATAACACTGAATATACATGTCATAGAAGCGAAGCCACACAAGCCACCATTAAATAAATCATGATTTGCAATTGAAATATTGTTATCTACGAATTATTCTACATTTGAAGTTAACGATTTGTTATAAAGAAGAAAAACATATAACAACAAACAAAATAAAGGATTAAAATATTAAATCTTTTTAAGCCCATATAGTTACAATACATAATTGTAACTCAGCGCTAAAAAGTTATAAGTATACCTATATTAAATATAATTAATTTAATTAGTATAGTCAAATAGACAAGAACTGTATACATTATGAGATGTACGTGCATGGACACGTGTCCAGAATGCATATTTTGATTTTTTTTTTCATTCTAAAATATCACTTGATAGTAATAAAGTTGAAAACCTATTTAAATCTCAATAATTGTTAGCTTCTAGACTATAAAAAAACAACTACATATTTAAAAATAAAACACAGCAAATAATATGTTGATAATATATAATACAAAAAAATACAAGTTTAACTTGCGATTTGGAGATATAAAATAACATCTCATAAATGAGATATAAATAAAATTTTGGTTACCACTAACTACAAAGAGAAAACAAAATCATTTTAAATACTTAACCAATTTGTAACATATTAACACAACCATTTAACATAGTCAGAAATCATAAAGTCAGAAAATTAGAAAGTAATTAAAAATATTTTCTCAACAAATAAATATATGGGTATAGAAATTTCGACAGTTATTTAAGCTATTTTTTTCATATACATTCAACTACTTAATTGACTTTAATGTCATATGATTTAATTCTACAACTCTCCTTAATAAAGCAGATCAAATAACAGATCTCTAGGTTAATAATAAATTGAGTTATTTAATACAAAATAAATATAAATGGCGAGTGAACAAAATAAATGTAATGATGTTTGAATTACTTAATACAACATAAATATAGTAATGGTGAGTGAACAAAATGAATGTGTTGATGGTTGAGGTATTTAATACAAAATAAATATAATAATGGCACTATTTTGACCAGGACTGTGACGCGTGTAAAAAATAAGATCTGGATAGTAATCAGAAAACCTTTATATTGCTTGTAATTGTTATAAATATAGCGAATCCGCAATATAACATCCGTAAGTACGTATATACGTTGGTTTCAGATAACTTTGTAAGAATTTGTTACATCCTCTTCTAAAAAATTTAAACAACAATATTGTTGTTCTGATTTCAGACAGTCCTTCAACAATAGCTGCATCGTGCAGTCCTAGTGTGTAGGCATGTCGCCTTGTCCAGGTAATATCAAACACCTGCCATAAAGAATCTTATTCTCATTTACGAGTAGACCGAAATAATATCCCATTATGTTGTTTAATATTACGGATCTCCACAACATCTATGTTTTTAATTATATAATAAAATTTTGTATATTTCTCATTCATTTAATATTGTGTTATTGTATAATTTGCTAATTTAATTGATTTTAATTAATGAATATACCTCTAATATAACAATAACAGCAAACATTATCATTGTGTAACTTTGTAACTCATTAAGATAATTATTGAAGAATATTCAGTCTACTTATTTAATATTATATATAAAATGACTATTCAGACTTTTTCCAAGTCTTTAGGCACATGGGAATAGTCTCTTAGTTTTAACATTTGTTCATAATGAGTATTATGATTTATGAGATTCGTATTTCTTGTGTAGTTATAGCCTCAGTAGTTTGCTTATATTTGAAATATATTTGAATAATTATCCTATATTACACATATTTTATATAAGCATAAGTTAATTACGTAAAGTTTGCACACATCACCTTGCATATACATTAGGGATTTCAACCCGCGCCTTTTTTGATCATATATGATGTATATTTTAAGTAACGCTTCGGTTACGGTTACATTTAAATTTTAATAATTTTTTCACATTATTTATTATCAGGGATGTTAGGGATATAACATTTCATAATGATATCGGTATCGATCTCACATACAAAATAATTTACGACTATCCATTTATTTTGGATTTTTTTTTATGTTTATTTTATATTTGAATGTCGCTTTCAACAAATTCAGTTAGAGATACCGAGCTTCATAACATCCATGTTAATAATAAAGATAAACAATATTCTAATAAGTGATAAATAACAAGAGAATGCCAATAGCACAATATAAGTAACAACACATAAAGCGTTCGGATTCAATGCAACAAGTATAAAAATATTTTGTAAAATAGATTTAACTCTGATTTATATAAATATTTAGCTCCCAGCTGCTACTTTAATCTTCTTTATCTTCCACCGCAGATAGGAACAATTTTTGACAAAAGTGGGTGAATTTAGCTGAAATAATAATATTAGCAATTCTTTATAAGATTGTTTTTTTACTTTCATACTGTATAGAGGTCACGCTGCGTTATCAAAATAGTGCGTGTAAGGCGGCGGAACATTGTTTTCTCACACGCAAGGTAATGAAAACAATTAATTCCTCCGTATGGGAATCGAACCCACGACGGTCTCAAGCTATTAGTTACAATAAAAAATGAACAATAATATAAAAATGTCAACTCACTCGAAACATCTCGTATTGCTTTAGGTTCAGATTTCACCAGAACATAATAAACGGGTACTCCTGCGAGGGTCATGAGAGCTCCGGCGATGACGGCGATGGGTTCACTCACTATTGGCACGATTAGCAAAATCACGCACACGGCGACAAACACTATTGGCATCCACAGTGATACCTGTAATTATACATTTATCTCTCTCAGCTTCTAGCTGTTATCCACCTAGTGTTAAGACACTCCGTTCTGTTCCCCATATTCGAATTCGAGGGATTGCGCGTTGAGTGGCTCAACACAACCCGCCCTATGCCTTGTTACCAGAGAGAAGAAATGAAAATATTAAATATTTCACTTCTTAGAGTGGGATCTGACCCTCAACTTGTCGTCTACAGTCACACGCTTGCGCCACGACAAGCCTACCTATATATATAAAAGAAAAATGTGTGAACTTGCATCTTTTGGAAAGATTATAGAAATTACGACGTAGATAAATAAGAAAATATGGCCCAGTGATCAGTTACACGATATATATTGAAGAAACAGTTTTTTAAGAAATTCTTATACCACTATTTTTTTATTATTTTAAACCAGTGACTCTATGAGCCTTGCGAGGCTATTTTCCATTTACCAACGAATGTAAATAAAAGGAATTAGCCGAATAAGCATTTCAATAGCTCCCCAAGCTTCCAATGAATGGTATAAATGTGTAGCTAAATGGTTTCTCATTTATTTTCGTTATTTATTTAGATGACATTACTAGGATATACCAGTATGATGAGAGAAGTTTATTATGCCTTACTATAAAACATACGATGTTAGACATTTTACATTTAAATATAAAAATTGAAGACAAGATTATGTGGTAAAAAAATATAGTAGCTCAGATAAGTTATAAGAAATTAGAAAAAGCGGCTTCGCCCGCTTATACGACCTGATTATTTACTTTACATTTTTTTCATTTCATTGGCGTTTTTATATTAAGACTATTGTGTTAAATTGATATTTTTTTAATTACAATACAAATATTTCGAAATTTCTACAAAGCATAACTTAATAACTCAACTAAAGTATAACTTATGCGTATTATTTAAATGTGTATATAGAATCTTAAAAATCATCGATTTTTGTAACGTTAATGTTCTGCAACCCTCTTAGTTAGTTAATAATAAATAAATAATATATTGAATGTACAAAACATATATTTTTCAATATTTAATTACAAGGTATAAAGAATTATCTTCACTTGACCTAGCCTAGCTAAACGCGCCCGTGTATATAAAGAGAAATTTAAATCACCTTAATCGGCCTAACCAGATGTGGTTTCTTATATCGTAGCCACAAAACTGCACTGCAACTGAGTGTCGTAAAGAATGACTCCACCACTGTGCAGTATGTAATGAGTGACGTCAGATTATTAGGAATCAACATCAAAAGTGAAATCAACATCTGAAAATAATAGTAACATCAATGCACAGTCGTATAACTCACTAATAATTAAAAAATATATAAAAGTGTGTGGATTCTTTTTTTTTCTAGAATGAACGGCAAACGAGCGTACAGGTCTCCTGATGGTAAGTGAACACCGTCGCCCACGAGTCCGTGTAACGCCAGAGGAGCTACAGAACCGTTGCCGGCCTTTAACGTGGATGTGGCACTACTTAACGCCGGTTTTAAACGCTGGGGGTGGTAATAATCCGGTCGAGTAGCCTACTCTGCTACTGATGGAACTTGAGAACCTAGTGTTAAGTTCCATTCCCCACTTTCCGTCGAAATTTAGGCATTGCGTTTTGGGTGGCCTTGCTTTGCCTTGTTCCAGAGCGAAAAAATAAAAATATTATATCAATTTGAAAATATTAAATATTTCACTCCCTTGAGTGGGGATTACACTCACACCCTGTCGCGTTTAGTCATATACTCATGCTCGTGCACCACGACAGGTTCTAAATGATATTAACGTTATTTACACTATAAATTAATTTTTCTCATACTATAAATACATTGATGGTAAAACAGAAGAAGCAAAAATGGAAAATAAATAACAGTGAATTCAATACTAACCAAAAATACTAGGGAAGGCATTGGCGACATGCATTTAACGTTAATGTGGGCGAGAAGCTCTGGCATGTGACCATTCCTTGCTCCAGCGAAGCACATCCGCGATGACGTCATTATATGCACTGACAACCCTCCAACTATAGCGATGGCCACCAGAGTCGGCATCGCATATCTAAACCAACCCAGGGCAGCTGCTGAAAAGTCCTGGAAACATTTTTTTTTTCATATAGTATAGACTGATGATACACTACAGTCGGATTTTATTACACTTTCACGATGTATCCAGGGTCCATGGCACATTACAGGGTAGGCAAAGAGAAGTTAACGAACGTTTTAATGAATTACGATATTTTGCGTGTTGAGTTGCGGAACTCACAGCCGCGCTTTGTCTTATTATTAGAGTGAAGGAATTAAAATATTAAATAGTTAATTTAAAAAATATTTAAATTTCTTTGAGTGGGTATCGAACCCATAACCTGTCATGTTTACCGTTTGCACACGTTTGTGTTACTGCACCACGAAGGGACTTAACTATAGAAGAATGCAAGTTAAAAGAGATCAGTTAAAATTCTGCCATCACTATAGTCTTCATAATAGATTTCTTTCCACCTTTAAATAGATATTTAGCGTATGTTAAAAACAACATGTCAGCCAAGGTCAGTTAAGTCATATAATACGTGGCATAAACATTATTCACCATACATTGCTATAAATAAGGTTTACATAAAATATTTTGATTCAATTGTCAAAATTTGTTAACTAGTGATTTTTCAATGTTTCTTCTTTCCTTCTTTCGATTCTACGAAAAAGCAACCACTAGAGACATTAGTTATACTATCTCAAAAGTGTGATGGGATGTCAATCGGACTTTGAGACAGTAGATCATTTTTTTTCTCTCTCTATCTGTCTCTCTCTTCTCTTAATTATTTTTACTATTTAATTACCCCAGTAAGAGATATCTTAATTAAGTAAGGTATTAAATCTTAACCTTATTAAATTTTATTTAAAAAAATTTTAAACATCTAGGTAAAAAGTATATGTTAAATATTTAACATATAGTTTTTACAATTTACATAGTATACCTAAAAGTTAAAATTATATTTTATTGCTTTTTAATGATTATTTAATAAATTTTAATATTTAACATTGATATATGATGTACATCAATTTATTAAAATAAAGCACCAGATTGTTACCAGAATTTAAACTGGACTCAGGACCCCATCCAAAGAAATGAATTATTTTCAATTTGGTGAGAAGATAAAACACGGCATTTAGTTCAATTTGTACATTAAATAAAAAGAGTTGTGGGAATAGCAGTGTGTTAACACTATGTTTTATATGCTTAGCTGTATATGCAGTTTAAAATTGAAAAAAATAAATGATATAATATACTTACAACAGCTATAGCTTCCGTAGCTCTTACGCCGATTGGTCCTAATACGGCCATGTATGAGACATTTGCTAATAAGTATATGGCTGTGACAAGAGGCAAAGATAAATATATTGCCCGAGGTAGGTTTATAAATGGATCACGCAGCTCTTCTGTCATAAAATTAAGGTAGTTCCTAGAAATTTTTCAACTGTTAGTATACATTTTTTTCCTTTGTTTAAAAAATAAGTCAGTTTAATTTATTATATTAAGGGTATATTAAAAAATTAAAATAACAATTATGTTTGAGGCCTATTATGTTGCACTTGCACAAACATGTGACTGTAAACGCGACAGGTTGTGGGTTTAATCTCCACTTGAAAAGACAAAATATTTTCAAATGAAGTACTTCATATTTTCTGTCTCTTTGCTCTAGTAACAAGACAAAGAACGGACTTAAGATCCAGCACTCTACACACAATGCCCATATATATGTCATTATGCTTCAGCGCCATAATATTTAACACAATAGTTGTGGATTAATTCCTTTTCGAGTGGTGGAATTATTATAATTTTTCTATTATATACTGCCAAAATATATGTCACAACTTACCAACCCGAGTAAGAGAATATCCCTGAGTAAAAGGCAACAGACCAATCACTTACAGAAGTCTTTGTACCAACCCATCCATCTTCAAAGTTTTGTGTGCCTCCTATAAATAGGTATTTTATTATTTTTTTAACCTCTTCACTTTGACAATTTTTATTACTATTAAAAGGATTTAAATAAGTATAGTAATATATATGTGATTTATATTTATATATTACCTCTTGCCATCCAAACAATCCCACCCAGTATAATAATGACCAGTGCTGATATTTTGGTGAACATGAATATATTTTGCACGCGTGTAGTGAATTTTACATCATAAGCATTTATGAATGTTAAAAAACCTGCAATGAGTGTAATTGTGATAAATGGCAAATAATATTAAATTACAGGTTGTGGATCTACAGTGGGATCTTGCAAACCAATGATCATTCTATTGTTTAAATCCAGTTAACATTCAATGTGCAAAATGAAACTCTTAATGTTAATTATTTTCAAATGTTACTCACTTCACCTTGGGGAGACCTTTTTGTGTAAGATTTTAAATTTTACAGCTTTAAATTTATATACTAAAAGAAACTGTGGTTTTAGTGGTACTAAAAAGGTGTTAAGACATTTAAATTTCAATTTTAATTGTATGTTGTAAGATGAAACTCATCCCTATACTGTCATGTTACAGGAGTTAGGAAATGAAAAATTTAATTTACCTAAGTGGAAATTTTAATATCTTTACAAACTTGACACCTACAACCATTTATTGTATAGTTAGAAGTTATGAAAATGTGCCACAATGGGCAAAACCTTTATAGTTACTTGTTAAAATATGATACTTACAAATGGTAACAGCAGCTATAAGTTTCCTACTCCACGGATCTATGGGACAATTTGGAAAAATTGGTTCTAGAATATTATTTGCAAATGTGAGTGACATTATAGCATTTGTACTTGGCCTGAAAACAAAAAAAATATTTATGGTCATGTGAAATTTACTATTTTTCTTATTTTGAACAGTTTTCCTTAATCAAGCAGAGAAGTTAAAAAATTGTACATACACAAATACCATGTTGGCATCCCATAGGTAAAGAAAAGCTGGTAAAGGTCCATATGCTTCATTGATATAATGATAGTCCCCTCCACTTTGGGCTAATGTGGTGCCTGTGAAAATATATCAATTGTTCTGTGAAAGATACAAATCTTCAAATAGGTATATGACAATAAATCATAAAGATTTAAATAATTGACAATGTCAGTATTAATTAGGAATTATTTGTGTAAATCAAAAAATAGTTAATACTGACTGTATACAAAATTTCTCATTTTAGTTACTTTAACAACTCTAATATTAAAAATGGATTGTGCTGTATTCTTTAATTATATTATGTGCTTGCAAAGTATTTTTTATAATATTTATTAGATTGGTTTTTTGTTACCTAATTCAGCGTAAGACATTGCTCCAAGCGTTGCTAGCACTCCACAAGCAGCCCATACTGATAAAGCACCCCAAACTGATCCTGTTTTTTCCAAAACTTCTTTAGGAGATATAAATATTCCACTACCAAATATAATTCCTAGAATGATAGCTACCCCTTCTAACAATCCTAGTTGTTTTCGCATTTTTACCCTTTCGTCACTCATGATTATAATGTGTATTTAAACTATTGTGAACAAAGTCATAGGAATATAACTTTCTTTAAAGGAGTATCACGTTCTACCAGTTATCCCGTTAAAAGACCGAGTTGTTACTTAACCTATCAAAATAGAAACAGGTATTTAATTGACCTCTCACATTGCTATTTGTTGTTTTTAATTGGCATGTGTAGTGTAAAATGTGAGTTATTAACATATAATAATATTAAATTACGTATTAAATTTTTTAGTACAATGTTAAAAATTATGCGAAAATTCCCGCGAGTTCAATACCCAAATTCCAAAGACAAATGACTATAGATAATAAAGAGTAATAGTAATAATAATTTTATTCTAATTTGAATATTCCCGCGTCTTTGTTTTGGTGTGATCGTATCATTAGTGCATATCACGTTTATAGCTTATGGTAATGTTTATATTAGTGAGTTACGAATCTTCGAGTAGAACTCTAATAAATTATAAATTTTTATCTAACAGTCGATCATATTTATTTTATTTTCTTTTCAAATAACAATTTGTGCACAAAATATAAGGGAACAAAATGCAATTAATGATTAAATATTTTTATTTAATTTGTGTGAAAATAGATATGACACTGACAGTATAAAAAATAAATTGTTAATGTTTGTCATCTATTAAAAAGAGGTCCAAAGTGTCCTTTACATCGTAAACAATAAATTATAGTTCAAAATTCAACTGATATGCTGCTAATATCAAGACAAGTACTTATGATATGAACTGAGCAATTATAGAAATTGTGAATGATGAATATTTTTAATGATTTGAGTTGTTCATTGTTATTGCGTGTTAGACTAAGAGGTCGCGGGATTTTTCGTAACGATCAGGGAAACGGTCATATCGACATTCGTCGGTCTGCTCTCAATGGTTGAACTCGAGTTATGGAGCTTGCAAGAGAGGCTTTATTGTTGCGAAAAAACAAGCGATCAGGGAAATGGTCAGTTTTGGTACCTTTTCAAAGTATAGCATCTCCGCATGCCAAATAAGTTGGCCTGCCGAAACTCAGTGGTTGCATTCAGGAGTTATGATGCTCTAACATCACAACCATATTGTTTTGGAAAAAAAAAAACAATAAGAGAAATGATCAGTTTTGACACCGATTCGAAGATTTATATCCCCACAAGTGAAACGAGTTGGTCTGCCAGCTCTGAGTGGGTGCATTTCACAATTTTGTAATATGAAGTATATTTGTTAAGAAAACCTGACACAAGTACGAAAACTGAGACAATAAGGGACCTTTTCAAGTGGAAGTTGGCAGCTATGATATGTATATTTTATTTATTTATAAAAAAAAGGATAGGAACATCTCATGCGGAGCTCAAATAGACCAGCATAATTACAGTTTTGGTGCTACAGCAAATAATTTTTTAATGTTATGAGTATTATTCATTGATATATAATATTGATGATCAGTAACATCTAATGTGGAATTCTAACGGACCAGCTGAAGTATATGCATTAGTGATATGACACCATTACTAAAGTAATTCAGTCTTATGAATATTATTGATCGACATACAAAAATCGAAAGTTTGAAATTTCTTATGTGGAATTCTAATGGACCGGCTATATGAATTGTGATACAGTCCTTCAACAATAATTGTTCAAAAAAAAAAATATTCATATTTTTGACAAATTTATTAAACTCGAGGGCTAGGAATATTTAATATGGAACTCTTATGGATTCAACATTTATAAAATCATTAATTTGGTAATAAGTGAGGGAGGCTCTAAACTTACATCGTCCTACCAATTTTGTTGGTCAGGATCTATCTGGCTTCGTATGGAATCTGACGATCGTGTCGGAGTCTACGCAAGCCTATATAAGTCCTTCAGTGGTTATGTGTTTCCCTGATCGTTACGAAAAATCCTGCAACCTCTTAATCCATGTGGAGCATTCTTTAAAATATATCTTATAGCAGCGTAACTTTCATTTTACCTATTTTGATGTACTCGCCTCTGCCTTGCCTGATTTGTATACCAGTATCAATTTAAGCACTATTAGCGCATTATATTCCAGTGCTCCAGCTTTATTTTGATATAATTCAGTCGTAAAAAATAATAATAGAAGACATCGTAAAAAAATACTTTCAAAGAAAATCTAAGTATATTCATCACATCATCATTACATTAATTTTTCGATGCTCACTGTCGATGTTCCGTCGTCCACCTGGATGGTCCGCCATCCGAGAATCTTTCCGTCCTAACGACTATGGTCTATTTACTATGCGGTCCACTGACTGTTATAGCTCAGCAATAGCTCAGCAATTCTGTGTCTTTAAAGAATTAACAACACCGAGCATAGTAATTTACAATGCCCGTTGTGTGGTCTAAGCCTTTTGATAGAGATATATTTAGTGGCTAAAGTTGAGACGTTAGCCACTAAATATATCTTTATCAAAAGGTTTTTGTATGTCATAACTGGCAATATACATTGATAAATGATGTCATGAAACACTGAGGTATATTGAGCGCGAAAATTTGACTTGTATTAAGTAAAAGTTTATACACCCTTTTTCACATAAACGATCGTGCTCGATATTTGTTCTGTAATTTATAATCTAAAATTCAATTTCGAATATTACGATATAAAACTTATTATGCAGTTTTGTAGCTGGCTATGCTATGCTATTTATATTTTTTGTGTACGTATTTTAAACTTAAAAATACTTAGTGGCCGATTGTTTCGTCGGAAGTGTATATGAGTATAATGTGATAACTAACATTTTGTATATTTTAGAACTTACACTTATTAGTTATACTTGTAAAGGCAATTATTGTAGGATATTTATTTAGCATAATTTAAAAATATTTTCTTGGTTTGAAATGTATATATATATATTTAACCTATCTATACCTCAGGAGAAAATCTCAGGAGTGTTAAGGAGATTGCAATAAAAACAAAACTCTTGCCACAATGTTGTTAATTAAGAATTATGTCATTTATTTGTCTAATTCTTATGCACTTTAGCGAATTGTTAATTGATGGAGTGTTACTGATGGAACGTGTAATTATGCTTATAATATTATAGGTTGTGCCATTAAGTTCCAATTAAAATAATTTTGGTGCGATTTCTGGATCAGGGTCTGGATAGTATTGAAGTAAATCTGCAACGGGAGCCTCTTGGTCTTCATAAAAATCACACGCCAATAAATATTCTCGCTTAGAGTAGTCATCACCTTTACAAAACATTTCACCTAAAATTGTAGTGGATATATTTGAATTAATAATTAATTTGTTGTTAATTACAAAATTATTTATTTGCCATATAAATGTAATTTTTACCTTCAATATACATAATATGGACCGGACTTTTAGCTTCAAGTGCGCCAACACAGTAATGTTCTTCAGTGAGACTTGGATGCCAATACATAATAGCATCTCTACACGATTGTCCAGCAATCGGAAGTAGTATTCTGTCCTGTTTAATTTAATATTAAATAAAAATATAACACATTTACTATTGTAGTGAAGACATTATTGTATATATAATCAATATTACCTTACATATAATTTTGTTGTTAACAATAGGCTCCTTCACTTCGCCAGTGCAAAAAAATTTACGCTTTTTCCTCATAATAACTGTACTCACTTCTAATACCGTTTTTATACTGTTACCTAAAATATAAAAGATATATTAGTTATAATATGAATTATACCGCGGAATTTCATTTATACACGACCAACCTAAAACCTAGAAATACAAACCCTTTTCTCCATTTATAGCCTCTAATTCACGCATACCCCTTACTTGAGTTTCTCTACTATTTTGTTGTTTCATGTACGTCGCTAATCTGTTCATGGCATCCACAAATTCATCAATAGGACCTGAGAAATATAATATATATGAATTAGCAATATTTTACTATATATTTACACTATAAAGTGTACATAGATAATTCACACAGTATTCCGCAAATGGCAGGGTAGGCAGAGGGAACTTGGGAAGCTAGTGTTAAGACATATCGATTTATTCCCCACTTTCTGCCAAATTTGAGGCATTGCGTGTTCAGTGGCGGAACTCAACGTAGCGCTATGCCTGTTTTTTCAGAGCGAATGAATGAAAAAACCAAAATTTTTTATTGAAAATATTAAATATTTCACTTCCTCGAGTTAGGATAGAACCCACAAGATGTCGCGTTTACAGTGACACGCTTGTGCCCCTGCAACACGACAGACCAATCAATCCAACAAATGATAAAGTAAACGTCATATTTAGTCACCATTCTTTACAATAACTTTAAGAGTTTCACTTTTACTTATTTTAAATAACGGATACAGATTTGAACGTAGCGGGATTTGAACTCGCGCAGTTTGGAATCGGTTCAAGCGGTCTGACCACAAAGCGTATTTGTATTAAGCAACGTGGATTCTATACGTTTTCTAGTGTTAGAGATCAACATTGCAACATCAATAATGTAATAATATTCAATATATGAAAATGGTTAATACCCATACAATATACCTACAATAATCAAAAGTTGAGGGGAGTTAGATCTAAATAAGTTAGAACTGGAAATTTTAAAAAATGATATCTAAATCGAAAACAGTGATTTAACAGATGTCGGATGATATGTAAGTTTAGCATTAGTAATATCATGAAACGAAACACAATAAAAAAAAGAAATTTATTTGCTAAATTATAGTCATTATTATTTACCTGTACCAAAACTGCCGCCGTCTAAGTAATTTAGAAATTGATAGAATCGCAAAGCTTCGTCGGATTCGATCTCATCCATCACAGGTCTCTACTTGAAGCAGAAACACATTATAATTTCGTTTAAAGTCACAAAATAATTTAATAAACATTTAATTTTCTATACTTACAAATTTTCCACTCCATGCCCCAATATCAGAATAAAGGGAGTTCACTCTACTTGGCATCCAGTCTAAAGAAGAACGAGCCACGAGAACAGGATGCTGGAAATACATGTATAATAAATTTGATAGCATAGTGATGCTGAAATTTAAAAATTAATATTTAAAGTAAATGGAGTACCAGCGACGCATGTCTAGTATAAACATATTTAAAAATAGAGGCAATCACTAAAAATATGGTATGCATTTGTATTTCCAAGGGAAGGTAAACGATAAATGAAAATAGTGCATTGTTTTTATTTTATTGCAATGCTGTAATTGGGCTTTTGTTGGTCATTTAATAAAAGGTACGATTTACGACTTATAATTGTAAATCCATTTATCAAAACATAAAATAAGTTTTTTTTATGCTTTTTTGTAAATATTATTTATATAATGCATTTAATCCCTAAGGTGAATAAGCACTTATGCGTTATCCGTTATTTTAATTATTAAGTAAATTTATCTTAGAATGCCTAATATATTTATTTGCTTTTTTTAAATTGGTTATAACTTTTTAAGGTTGTAAAAAGTTGTAACAATATATATGAGTACATTATTATAACTATTTAGAATTAATTTTAAAAAGTTATAACAATGTTCACCTTGATAGTTTCACCTTTAATAGCAAGAAGAAAATGTTGTTTTTAACATAAGGTAATATGAATCGATACATGCAATTGAATCAATATTAAAGTACTACAATATTATTTTATATAGTGAGTGTTGAAGAGCAGGCATCGCTGGAGCTGAACAGTCAACTTTGGTGCTGTACTGTATAATCCATACTTATGTGCAAAGATAGTAAAATATATATTTTGTGATTCGGAATTGTATAAATTTGTAATGTTTTAGCAAACAGGTTTAGGAGCCATAACCATGTTATGGCAAGAACACAATCGTGTGACTATAAGCGTGCCTTACAGCTCTGGCACCTATCTGGAAAAAGAGGTAGCGTAATCAAAAATCATCCTCCATCTGATTGGCGGTTAGAGGTTGCGTGGGGTGTCTTCCCCTAGTATTACTACCATGAAAGTGGTAGGAGCCAGACCTATCTATCTTTTGGTCCCCGCCACTAGGGTAAAACTCGAGGCAGGTATACAGACAGTATAACATAAACGGTTAGTCTCGAAAGAATAAGAGGGGTATGTGCTTGTCCTTGCTCTAGTTACGTAGCAAAGTGCAATGTTGAGTTCCACCACTCAACAAGCATTGCCTTGAAAATTCGATGGAAAGTGGGGACTGGAAGTGTCTTAACAAATAATTCCTATTTCCCCTCTGCCTACCATACTATGTGTGGGATGTAGTATGAATTTAAAAAATGTAAATTAGGAATACATTAAAATTTAATTAATAATACATTATAAATGCTTAGAAGGTGTAAAAAATTAAGATGAAAAAAACCGATATATATATATATATATATATATATATATATATATATATATATATATATATATATATATATATATATATATATATATATATATATATATATATATATATATATATATATATCCACCAGAAACGAGATAAGATGAATTCTTAAGTGATTGAAATACAAGATAGAAAAGGCACCAAAGACAATAATAAACAGTAAAATAATTGTATGTATATATTGAATTTATTTGCGAAAAACTAATGTAGAGGGGCTTAAAGTATCTAATAGAACGTCTATTCTTTTATGCTTGTCTGTATGTCTGCTTGTACGGGCACATCTTTTAAACTACTGGATCGATTTAAATGATTTTTTTTTGTTGTATAGCTTAATAGCAATCAAATAGAGTCTAGATCCTTAGGCCAGGTATGGTTTGAAGACTTCCATATCTGATACAGAGCAGTAAGGATCATGTTTAACTATTAGAAATGATTAAATGTGTCCATAACAAAATTATATGGACGATAATTTTATATGGACGTATAAAAATCGAATATTTGAAACATCTGATAAATATCAATATAATGTTCAGCTAAACTATAAAAATAATGAACAACCCTAATAAAAATAATTGATTATGATGAACATTTTGCATTGAACTATAATAATTTATTCCAAATCTTAGATTATTATAGGTCCAGCTTAACTATTAATAATAGTTAAATGCGTCCACAACGAAAATTTTTAAATGTAACAAGCATTTTCTATTCAGATATAAATATTTAAAAACTAGAATATCTGATTAACAATTATAACAGCCCAACTATACATTAAGAAGCTGCCATAACAAAATATGTTAAAGGTGTTAGACATTTTTATGGATGGTCAATGTCATTGACCATCCATAAAAATGTCTAACGACAATGACATCATAGGCTATGATCCAGAATATGTTCTGTGATCCTATGGACTTCTTTCATTCCTTGATGGGGCGGAAAGCTACAGTATCCTGGGGCGCGCAATTTTAAAATACGTCCTTGGTCATTGTCAACATTGACATTGATCATCTTTAATATGTAAGGAAGAACTACGATAGCTAAATTTAAAGCAACTAGACATATTTCGCTTGTTTAGTGGAATAGTTATAAGAGATTACTAATATGTTTTTTTTTATTCTTTGATTCCAATATAAATACTTGGATTACATTACCGTAATAAGGGCTTTTAGTTGTTTTGGAAACAATAAATAAAGTCTTATGTTGCTCCTTGAGTTTTTAGTTATCAAATATAATCGTTTATCGTTTTGTTCCATAGATTTTTTTATACATTGGTTTGCAATATGGTGAGAACTTTATTTATTACTATTTTAACAAAAATATTTGAAGAGAAATGATTTTAACAAAAATATTTACTGTATAATAATCTCATTCTATCCAGATGATTAGTAAGAATGGATTTAGTGTAAATAATGGGATTTTAGTGTAAATTAAAACATTTACGCTGAGTCACGGATAATCTCAAGCTCTCCCGTTTATGCAAAATGTTTAATTGATACTCCATTCATATTGCTCATATGGCCATGTCATATATCTCTATCGGTAAAGTCTATACTTTCGATACATAGATTATTCAATAAAATAAGTTTCTGCGCACGTTTTAACGTATTCATGTAGATAAGGAATAATACTGTATTGTTTAACATAGGTTCGAAGTTATCTTGGTTTTTTGTAATGAAATCAAATACTACCTACCATTTACGCAGCAAATTCGGTCAATTCACTCGGTCTCCTATTTTTTTAGTTGCTACTCGACTTTTATCGGTGATATTGAGATGTAATATACCCTATATATAGACTTTGTCGGTAATTGGAGTATATAATTCAACCTAGTAGTTCCTGATATTAGTCGGTGCTTCCAAAAATAACCGCGATTTTTTTATGTAAATGTTATGGATATTTACATAATACTAAAACGAATAAATAAGTAAATGAAATAGAAGCGGAAAATGCGCGGGTGGAACCGCGTGTTTGCCGTACCTAGGACGGAATTGAACTATGATAAAAACATTATTTTAATAATTATAGATATATTTTAATGATCATCCGAATAATCATTGCTATAATTATTTAACTTTTATAAGTTAGATATAGTATAGTATTTTGTTTATGTTAATTTTTAAATTAACATAAACAAAATACTAATAAAGAAACATTTTTTAATATAAAAACATTTATTTTACAAAACATAATACACTCATAGAAAATACAAGCCCGCTAACAAATGTACCACAAATAGTACCTAATTGCAAAAATAAATTTTAAATCGTGTCGTAAATACAAAATTTACTTATGTACTTGAAGCTGGATTGGATTCAAAACCGAGTTCATTAGAACAAAATGTTACACTGACGATTAAGGTACATAGAGAATCCTGCACAAAGTGTGCCTATATCATAGTTGTAAGTATTTATCCAATACAGTTATATTTTAGGTTACATTTTTTAATATTATATCGCTTTAACTTACAATTGTATTAATCAAGGATAAGTTGGTAGTACGTATTAGATAAGGTGCGGCGCACGTTAATAAGTTCGTAAATTTAAAGAAATAATTGATAAATTTAAAACATAGTTTCATAAAAGAGAATTAAATAAAGGGGCTTAAATTTTACATAACTAAATAAAATAATAATTTTTGTAACTATATATATATAGTATAAAAATACTAGAAAATCCTTTCGAAAATACTATGCCCAATACAATGGATATTACTACTTAGTAGTTAATAAAGACGCTTTTAAAAGTAAAATGAAAACAAATCTTATTTTCATAATTATATCGTTAGGTATATATATTATTAGAATCTAATAAATAGATCTCAAATTACTTAAAATGTGAAGTTAAAAGTTTTACTCTGTAAGGGTAAGTTTTAAGCGAGAGGCTTATAGAAAAAGTAATTAAATTACAATAGGTATAAAATGTATACTTTTGACTCAAAATATAATAATATAAAAAGTCCATTCATTACCCTGAATTTTTGAAAACAAATTTCATTTATGAAGGACATAAGCTTTTGGTTAAATATGATTTACTATATTCTAGAAAAGGTTCTAAAATTAATCACATAATACTTATATATACATAGTATAAACTGACTGTAAAGAGAAATAGGACAATAAGAGAAAGTACAAAAGATTTTACACTAGTAGAGGGAGCAACGAGTCTTCTATGGACTGCAAGCTAACTCCCGCACGCTACTAGCTTAACTATTATTACTTTTACTTTTAACAACGCTTAGGCCCTAGACACAGCGTATTCTTACATCTACGCTACATATGTACAATGGTCATTTTGATAGTGTTGCCGACACTTACTATATAATTATGCTACATTATTTTAAACTGCATGCTTATATTTAAAATGCTGCATTTAATTAAATATTATTATATTATTTTTAATATTTTCTTAGTATTAATTAACAGCATTCGATATATAGTAATTTCAAATTTAGTTCATATATAAAGAATAAACGCTTTAGCACTATTTGTCAATTATGAATTATAAATGGTAAAAAAAAGCAAATAGATAAACTTGTGTAAATGGGAAATTACCATCTTATTAGGGCATTATTTAACATTAAAACAATAATAATATTTACTACACATATTAAAAAAATTGTATTACAACATGACTGAATGAGTTACAAAAAGAAAAATAATGTACCCAATTGTACAATTCGTCCAAAATTTTTGAATATGAACAACCTATTAACGAAACTAATAACATTACCATAAGGATGGTAGGTAGGAAAAAACATTACATATTTTTTATTAATTTGGTACTGGTGTCAGTTTTTCCTAGGTTATGATATTTTTTATTTTAATGTCAATCATGTTCTTTCCATGTCAGTCAACTGCATTCCCTCAATCTAAAGTTACGTCTAATCACTATACAAGCATTATGTATAGTGAGGAATTACTTAATTACTTCTTATTATGATTTCGTCCGATTACAGTCACTTGAAGAATGGAACTTAAGTAAGGGCTTGTTTCAGAACTGTTGATTACTTATTTACAAGTACTTATCATCAACCGAGACTCGCCAAATAAACTAAAGGAGCTAATAAGAATTTAAATATAACGACAACACCTTAGCTTGAGCCTTAGTTTTTAAATGTTGTGAAATTTAACATATCAAAACCTAAACTTAAATTTAAAAAGCGTATAAAAATTTTGAACGAAGCAGGATTTGAACCTGCGCCTCTAGAATACCGTTCCAGTTCCAGTTCCAGTTCCGTTCCGCTTTTTAAATTTAAGTTTAGTATTTTCTGTCCTAAGTGTGGAATAACACTTTAAAACATAGTAAAAATATCAAAACCTATTAATTATCTATCCCGCACATGGCCATTAGAAAATCCAGTGTTATATCACTCCCTTCGGTTCCTCACTTTTCGCCGAACTTGAGACAGACATTGATTGCAAGTTTAGTGTCGGAACTCAACGCCGCGCTTTGCGTTGTTACCAGAGCGATGAAAAGAAAACATATTTACTTTGAAATATTAAATATTTCAAATATTTCATTTTGTATATGTATTTTGAAATATTTAATATTTTTCTCGAGTGAGGATCAAACCTGCAACCTGTCGCGTTTATAGTTACGCCCTTGTGCCCCTGCGCCACGACAGGCCTCAAATGACTACTTTCAAAGGAATACTCTACTGAATCGACAACAACCTTTGACAGACTATCTTATGATTATTTCAGTAAAATATGTGAGTAATAGCTATTGTCGCTGTGAAACTAGCCCTCTTATCTTAACAAACTCAAAATTTATCTAGAGCTAAATCTAATCAAATCAAATCTTAAATTAAGCCTAACACTATACGAGCATGCATAGTGAGGAATTACTTAATTACTTATATTATGATTACCTTCAATTTGTCACTTGAGAAGAATGGAACTAAAGTAAGGGCTTGTCTCAAAACTGTTCATGACTTATTTACGAGTACAGTGGACCCCCGATAATCCGGCCCCTGGCTTATCCGGCACCCCCTGTAATCCGACATGACTACATACTTATCAAGTACTGAGACACTCCAAATAAACTATAAGAATTTTATGTGTAGATAAATACGATGTACAAAGAAATTTAACATAATATCAAAATATTACAACCTGTTAGGTTAACTACACTCTAAAACAATTCTTTTATAAAAAACTAACATATTAATTCTACTCTACTAAATCAGCAATATCTTGAGAGAGTGTCTAAATCATAAATTTTTCATTATATATTTTATTTTAAATATGTGAGCTTGTAACTATTATCGCTTTGAAACTAGCCCTCTTATCTTAATAAACTCAAAACTTATCTAGAGCTAAATCTAATATTTATATATATATTAAGATATATAAATATTAGATTTAGCTTTCTTTATTTCATTAAAACATTTTGCAAAAAAATATTCTAAATTTTGTTTGTGAATATTTTAGCATCACAAAAACAATTAAGGCAATTGATGTGATTAATAATTGTTGTTAATGATAAAACAATCTTGCTGATACTATGGTAGTTATTATAATTTTGAAAATATTCAAGATTTAACGTAAAAAAATCTTTCCTAGCTAGCAGGTACACCTTTTATCTTTGTAAGGTTTTAAATTTCTAATGTCTTGTGGCCTTAAAGTTATGAACTCGTCTCACGGTTAAAACATGAATATTATGAAAACATTCATAGTAATTAATAGCCGATAGTTAAAATCATATTATAAGATAAGGGTTATAAGATAAGGGTCATAATATAAGGAAAACGGATTTAGTTTATTTTACTATTTGATAATAATTTTTAGACTCACTTCTTCCTAGAATACAACAGATTTATGTTTAGGTTGATTGTTTTTGGAAACTTAAAATTTATGTTATAAAAAAAATATAAACGATTTAAATAATTAATTTATTACATTATGTACCTACTTTTATAATCTCGCAGGGCCTTCTTTCCATTTAAATATTAAATTAACTCTTAAAGTATTAAATTTTATTTTCTGACTAAAATACTCTTATTAAAAATTTAAGATTTCAAAACTAGATTGCTTATATAGCTACTTCATAATTAACACAAGGTAAACAATGGTAAAAATATTTTAAAGATTTGCTATTTTTATTTAGAAGTATATAAGATTTCAGTCAAGCGACAGAGATTATAGACTTTAAAGTTAACAAATCTTCTAATAATAACAATAATTTATTGAAACAGATAGTTGATAAATATATTTTTAAAGAACTCTTCTTTATTAAGAAAACAACCTAAAGAGATCTTCATTATTAAAAAAAAAAACAACATAAAGGAAAAAGAAAAAAATATATAGTTACTATAAGTAGAACATAACTTTGGTTTAGATATTACCAAGAGATCCACCTAGTGCTTCACGTACCAAACTACCTAACTCCAGCACTCCAGTTAAATTTAAATTTTGAAAATAATCATATTTAAACATGCGATCCTTTTTGGTCGATGTATTTTCCTCATTTTCTTTCGTATATTCAGGATGGAGAGTGGCATTATGGAACTGTAAATAGTTGATATAATATGTTAATAAAAATATTTAGGGAGACAAATCATAATCCATTTAATAAAACTAAATTAATAAATGAATACATACCCTTATTTTTTCTTCCAAATCCAAAAAAAAAATATTGACGAGTATAACATATTTCCAAGTACGTGTTCATAACTGTTTCCTGGGGTTTCTGAAAAAAACATGTTCAATGAAATGAATATTTGAAATTTGTATACGACAAAAACTTAAAGTAAAATATCGTCTTTATTTACTAATACCAATATTTCGAAAATCTTGTCTATCTACAAACAAAACAGTAAAATGAGACATTTTTAGAAATTAAATAAGTTTTTTAATTTCCTAAGTTTGAAGCTTAAAGTAGCTTATTGTAGAAAATTCGATTCCCATTTGAGCAAGTGATTTCGTTCAACGAGAAGCTAAAAAATAAATGTTGTCATAAATTTTCTATTTATTTTATAAATGTTATTTAGTTATTATAAGTCTTTGAAACTTGTCTGATATAATATTATACAGCATATCTTAATATAATACATAGTGAAGTACATATTTATGCTTTTCTATAATCGTGAAATCGGTTACAAAAACTTAAACCATTGTTTTACCAAAACTGTTTATTGTATGCACATATCCAATTTTCTTTTATGCACATCTTTTTTTAAAACGTAAAACAAAATGGCCGTTTTAGAATACATGCGCACTAAACTTGTATAAGATGTAAACGATAGTTTCTATTTTTTTGCGCGATGGCTTTATAATTTTTTGCGCCTTGTACATTTATACATTGCAATGTACATTCAGGAATAAAATAATAAAAGTAAGAAATATTCTTATAAATCAAATTTGCGCAGCATTCTTCATAATTTGAGGGCCACGTCTCGTCGACGGTATTGTACGCATGCGTATACCTGGAGCCATCTTATTTCACAATGGTATGCAAAATGGAAATTACGGTATATTTTTAGAATTTTTCTTACTTTGATTATTTTCTTCACAAATGTATAATGCAAGTTTAAAATTGTAATTTCAACGCAGCCACGACTCGTCCACCGTTCTGTACTTAATCGATTGAATCTTCCATTTTGTTTAACTGCATGCGTATATCTCTTTTAATCACAAAACAAAATGGTTGCATAAATAAGCGTTAGTCGCTTATTGCATATGATTTTATTTAAATATCAATAGATTTAAAAATAATAACTGTACCTTCTCTGGACAAGACATGGTGATGGAGGTAGTGGGATCTCGTCCTTGTTACTTCAAAAATAAAATCTATTGAAACACCATCTTCATAAAGGAGTAGGTATCATATTTTTAAATTTTTTAGAAAAATATAACTTAAATTTTAACATTTTATGGCTTAATAATGAAAATATAACACAAAAAACTGCATATCCAACACAAAACTGCCACCGCCAGTTCGGCTGCCCGGGCTATAATAGTTATTGAACGTATTTCAGGTACTGAATACAAAAAAATCACATTTCGCAATATTCGCGCAACGTCAACGCGCAGATCAATGTTAAATAGGCGTTAGCTGGCAATGTACTTATTGTAATGCATGTATAAGGAACAAACATATATTACAATTAAAATTAACAGTTTTTTTTACATTTGGCAGACAGCCCAATCCGGTATATTGAGAAAATAGATTATGATGCAAATATTAACGTTGCCGTCCCCTGTTATAATAATTAAAAATGTTGTCAAAGTGAAAAGATTGAATCGTTTTATAGAAAGAGTGCTACGAGTATAAGAATATACTAGTGGAACAATTAATAATACAACAAAATGTCTGTACAACTGTTTTTTGTTCCTGATCTATAGTGGTACATCATCCGTTACGTTTAGAACCAATTAATAATTAATTGGGTTTATCCTGAAACGTAAATAAAATGACCAACAATCCCACAAAAACAGGAGGTTTAACCGTTGGATATTAAAAAAAAATTGAGATTTTTAAATATCGAGAATCGAGAACAATATCATCAGAATTTCCAGCTCATGCAAGATTTATTGAAAAATGTGAATTGTTATGAAGAGGAATACAATCAATATGTATTAATATTACATAAATATAATAATTATATGATATATATATTTAGACATAAACTAAATTTACTTATTAAATAATTGAATTTATTTACTTAATAGAAAAACAGATGATTTATACGTAAAATATGTAAGAAATATGAAATTAAATTAGTCTTTTTACTCATTTACCGTCCTTAAATTTTTTTATTTTTTTATTGGAGCACATGCGAATTTGTTAAATATAAATAATTTATAAATATAAGCGAATTTTTGCGATCACCTTATTGCTAGTAAAATACTTCAGTTGACTTTAATAATGTAAAAGCAATAATTATGTTGTAAAGCGAAAAGAGCGAATGTTGCGCATGCTTATCAATATTAAATTTGTAAGTAATAAAATCTAGAAAATCATTTAGCTGGTTTGGTGATGGAGCTAGGACAGTGCAACTTTTCATAGGTGAATTAAGTAAGCCGTTCGTGTTTAGGGTCATATAATTTGAGGCCTTGAGCATTTTTATAGCACTGTATGATAAAACTGTGTTTTTTTTTACTTTAATAAACAATATATATTTTACAATAAAATTGCTTTCAATGTTTATATTTACTTAAGATTAGTACAACAAAAAAAATCAACGTTCATTTAATGTACTATTCAACTGGCTACGGATACTGCTACGAACGCTGCTACAGGTTGTTGTTGCATTTTTATGTATCTCTTCCCTTTCGATTTGTGAAATATTTGAAAACTTTGTTATTGAAATCAATTTTTCACTACAAGTAAAAAAACAATTTGAGATCAAATAGACGAAAAAAAAGTATTTTTGTAACGATTGCAACTGTGAACAAAAAAAAAAATATAATATAAAAAATATAAGTGCCATCTAACAGCAGAAATTAAAAAAAAAATAAGCTTAACGCCATCTACTATTCTTTTTTGAAAATGCACTGAATAGTTGTTGGAACGTCGTACATGAATTTGTGTTGTTCATGTTCTTATTTCCCTAATACAGATGGCGTTTTTATTCTTTTCATCACCTGTATTCATGACAAAGATATTTCATGATTTAAAAACTTTATATTACAATATTCAAATGAGTAAATTTAATTAAAAAACATTTGATACTGGTTTGATAATAGAGAAGATTAAAATTGACAGCTTTTCTTTACACAACCATTACTTTGACTATTTTATTATATATACATATGTAAGTATAACACACTTTCCGTTACTCGGTGTTCTGTTACCTACAGTCTACACCTACAGACCCAAGGCTCCTCCCCTATGCGACAATCGATCGCATTGCAGATATAGAGGTGTCGCCCTCTGTAAGGCGTCTATAACTTAAAAGTGCATTCGTATTGCAAAGTGGGTTGCGTTCCGCTACTGAAAATTTTGTATATCTTAAGATATTTCAGTGAAAATAGTAAGATTTTTAAGAACAGTGATAATAAGAAACTCTTAGAAATTGTCAGGCGCCCATTAAGATCAAAAATGTTTACTGAAATTTCGACCCTTCTCTTTGGGACATGGTGGGAGCTCATGTCGTCCATTGCCTTTCGAGTTATTTTATTAATTGGATTGATGTTTGATAAGTATATCTCAATCCAAAGATATCGAAGAATTAACAAAGAGTTAGAAAAAATGCAAAAGAAGTGGGAGGTCTCACAAGAAGATATTGATAAAATGCATCAAGTCAGAGATTGGTTCAAGAAAGCTGAAGAAGAAGGACGACTTAAAAATAACAGCCCTGAGGAAATACAAGAAGTACTTAACAACCTCAATATACATTTCAGGACAAGTGACTAAGTTATGGGTTAAAAATGTCTATAAAGTAGCTTTCATGTCTTTATATGTCATTTCGCTTTACAATAAATGTATTTACTGCTAGGCTAGACTGGGTTTTATGTACTTACCAGCAAAGCCATGTTCTATGCTATCTTGTGCATTTTTTACTTGGAGGGAAAATTTGAAAGACTGCGGAAGGCATGAGGGTATATTTTTATTTCTTAATGTATAATATAAGTAATATCATATCATTTGGATGTATTTACAAAACATATAAATTGAATAAATCTTTCTTGTGCTCAAAAAACTATTACAATAGTTTTCTATAGTTAAATATATATTTGGCATGTTTTTTTTTAGAATTTTTATACGAACTACGCATAATTTAAACTTATATTTCGTTAGGCTCTCGAATGGAATGGATATGTATTTTTATAGGATCTCTTTTTGTAGACTTTAATTTTGTTATCTTTTATATATATATATATATATATATATATATATATATATATATATATATATATATATATATATATATATATATATATATATATATATATATATTGTAATTTAATTACAAAAAAATGGATGTTAGTATTAGTTTTAATCATATAATAAAAAAATAATGGAATTTACTAAATGTTTACTGTAAAATGTTTTAGATGTAAGTTTGAATTATAAAAACAGCCCCTTTTGAAAACTGTCTTCTAAAATGTCTAATTAAATTGAATGTAAAACTTGACGTACGAAATCGAAAGTGTTTTATTACTTAAACCCGAAACTTTGTTTATCCCGCATATTGAATTAACATTTTGCCTAGCTAAAATGCGAATGTTACAATACTGTATTTATCTGAGTTAATTTTTCAGGAAACCGTTTGATAAAAGGTAAACAAATCAGATAAAGATCATTTACAGGTCACGATTGATGGAGAAAAATAAGTATGGATATAATATTCTGATAGCACTGTAAATCATACTATTAAATGACATCTATAGAACTGAATTTTTTTCAGTCTTGATAGATATCAAATATTATGAATATCTTATTTATTTTATTTTCAATAATAATTTATCAGGTAGCTTAAATTTTTACGTTGGAATGATGTTTTGTCATCAGCCAGGCTATATCCGCCATTTTTACAATGGATCGACTTGACTATTACCAAATATTTTAGTTGAATTCGTGTTATTCCATTGTTACTTTTATTTTTTCTTCTTTGAGCTTCCGTTTTATTAGGCCTAAAAATATTTGTTGATAGATCTGTTTTGTGTTTGTTATATTGATATTTTTGTGCGTAAAACCATGAGTAAACTTTAAGTAACACTTGCACTATTCTTCGCTTCTTTCGGGAAGTAAAAGCAATAAAATAATATATTAATAAAGATAAAGTGGCTATTGTTGACTACTTGAAATACATCGTAAGATTTATATCCATATAAATGTGGTGTGATATATTTACTAGTTTAAAGTGTATACACTTAGGAACAAAAGCACTAAATTTGAATCTATAGGCATTTTAATTTTATAATATCATAATTAATTAGGAATTAAAGCCTGATTTCTAACGTAAACAAACGTCCAAACATATAAAGAATATATTTTCTGATTATTTTTGTATGCCAATAAATAATTCAAAATCTAACTATAGGTGATTAGTTAAACTTTATGCGAGTGAGTAATTCTGAATATATATATATATATATATATATATATATATAAATATATATATATATATATATATATATATATATATATATATATATATATATATATATATATATATATATATATATATATATATATATATATATATATATATATATATATATATATATATATATATATATATATATATATATATACAGAAATATATATATATATATATATATATATATATATATACAGAAATATATATATATATATATATATATATATATATATATATATATATATATATATATATATATATATATATCTAGATATTGCATAACATATCGCCTAATCGATTTAATATTATCTGGCAATACAAAGCGTGGTATTGATTTATGCTATTTCACATGCAACATCTCGAATTCAGGCTGGACCAAAGACTTTTATGAACACAGGTTCATTTTACATACCATGATATATTTGCGATAAATCAAAAAAAAATATTGAAAAATTTTTGTTTATTAATATAATTTTTGTGTTTATTATTATTATTGTAAAATTTTTGTTCTATTTTAGACAATTTTCTTTTAGATATCGAGATTAAGCAGAAAATTTCACTTCATTTCCAGCTTTACTGGTTTTTAAAGGTCAATTTTTATGCAATCACCGTTCTGAATGAAAAAACAATTACTTTACACTAAAACATAAATTATAGTACAGTTATAAATAAATTCGTTAATTTAGAATTTAATTACATACATAACTTTAAATTAATACCTTTAAAATATAATTATATTATAAGTACATTAGAAGGAGTAGAAGTTTTATTATAACTACTGTTCTATTATTTTTGAAGACAAGTAATATTTTTAACAGGTAACTCAACTTCAACAGAAGTGGTAAGCATTTCAAAAAATTGTTCGTTTTAGTCTTTAGCATATAAACTGAGATATTATACTATATATTTTATATTTGTTGTTGTTGTTATTAGTATTGGCATATTAAAAGATATTTTTATCTAGTAATCATTTTTGTCAGTGACATAGAAAACGTTTCGTGTGGACAGGCTTTATTAAAACTTCTCTATCAACGAACTATTTTGAGCTCTACGTAGACGCTACTAAAGACCTATTTGGTTTAATGTGAATGACTATGAATAGTGGTTGAGTGTAACTTATGGATTTTTAGACCTGTTAACCTATATATGGTAGCCATGGACAGCAGTGCATCCAACCTGCATAGTCAAATTGCATACATTAAATCAATATTTGTAAAATCAGCTTTTTCTGCGGAAATTGAGCTTAAATAAAACTAAAATTGTTAAAAGTATAAAATAAGAAAAGTGTTGTGCATTTAACCCGATTGAAAACTTTAAAATACTTTTCTAATAATAATTCAGTTCAGTTTAATAAGAAGACCTTCAGAGCCTTCTTTTTAAATATTTACAATGATATACCGCCATGTGAAACACTTTTTCATAAGATTATACAGGATAATAAATCATTTTATCTTTCGAACAATAATTATACTGGCTCGGTTGAAACGTAGAATGGACGTATACCTTATGCATCGTAAAATGAATCAAAATTTAAATAAAACAAGAGAAGGGCAGCCCACGCGAGGTCAGCGAATTGAAAATATAAGAAACCGATTTATCAAGAGAGATTTTAACGATATATATAATACACCTAAAAATAGGAAAACAAATTTGGAAAAACCTAACTAAGCTGTCTGTCAGTGGTAACTTTATAAAAGTAAAGCTACTTTTTATTTTAAGGTATCTCTCACTTGGTACGTGACTAGTTCATATATATATATATATATATATATATATATATATATATATATATATATATATATATATATACATACCTTTAATACTTTTATATAATTTAAATTATCTTGTATGTTTAAATATTGTGTAATAAGAGACAAAAGTAATAGTCTCTAACATTTTATATTATATTATTTTTAAATATTTTTGAAGTATTTACAAATTATTAGAAAGATTGAAGCATTTTGTGCTCAAAAATTTATAAATTTATATATTACAAAAATTGTATGTATTTAAAAATTTTATGTTAAACATATGAAAGCTTTATAATATGACAATGAAAAATGTGTCCATGCTTCTACTATTTTTTTTTATTTAAAATTTAATTTAATATAATTAAATATTTCAAAAAAGATTTGATATTTATTCAAACAAACTATTGTATATCGTGTAACAATTTAGTTTGAATAATAATAATAATTGAAGTTGTAGAGTTGAAGACTATTGTAATAATGTATCCTTACTATAAATAAATGGCTTAAATTATCATTTAATCATTATTAATGGAAAATATACTATACACAAACAAATTTTATCTTTATTTATCCTTACTATGTGTAAATACATACCTGTTAAGCTTTTTATTATCCCAATTTACTTCAAGTGGATTAAACCAGTTTTATCACAAACACACTGCAACCTGCAGCTAACTCGGACGTGGTGGGTGATAGATAAGCTTCTACAACAGCCTAAAATTCTTCCTTATCAACTTGGTTCTCATCTCATCTAGTCATCCACGGGGCTTGTTATTAAGAAATAGTGTTAAGAACGAAAACGCTGCTTCGAGTCGCTTTTACGGCACTGGTGTCACGGCAGGACTCTCAGAACTAGGTGAAATAGAGTGACTCAAATAGAAAAAAACAGATGAAAATAACAAAACACTTCCTATTTAAATAGCTACATAAATTTGAACGTGGATTTCCTAACTAAAAAAAGAAGTTTGTGATTAAAGTTGTCAGTACGATAAAACATTAATATCATATATAAGGTCCTAATATTATCATTATATAATTTTAATATTGATTTAATAGTTATAGGTATTTTGCATCGTTTAATTTGGGTCATGAAATATTTTTATGAAAAAAATATTTTAATTGTATTATGAATAGTAAATAGAGTATATACTCGTATGTACACTAACGGCTTCGCCCGCTTCTTTTTTCTTTAATAATATGTAATGTTTAGTAGTTCTGGTATCATGCTTAGCTTAGCTTAGCTTAGCTTAACTTCACGCTATATCCCTAGCGGGGTAGGCAGAGAGAACGGAGCGCCAAACGCTACGGTGTGGTATCATGTAAATAAATATATTATGTATTGGAAAAATCGTGGTTATTTTTAGATGATAACTTAACTAAACTAAATATCATAAATAGGAATGTTTGAAGCATTTTCTCATGAACTACTTTTGAACAATTCTTTTTGTGTTGCATAATGCATTACTTGAGAAACTCTATGGGCTATTATAATACGTATTGGTCATAGCCAATATAAGTCCCAACCATTCTCAAACAGTGACCAATAAAGCTTTAGTGGTTCCTTGTTTATATCATTACAAAAAACAAAAAAATATCTTCGAACCTATTTTAAGCAATGCAGTATTGTACATTATCCATCCACATTAATACATTACAAACGCTGTGCGCTTTATATGCTCGTACAAACAGACATACAGACACACAGATACATAAAAATTAAAAAAATATAGATTTATAATCTATTAGTTTTTTTAAGCTACCCTACAGTATTTCTTTGCAAAAGAAAGAGAAATAGAGAAGAAGAGAATTAGAAAATGCAGTCGGGGAATACCCCGTTCAAGAACGAAGTTCCTTACGTTTTTACTTCAACTCAAAATGTAATTAGAAAGAAAATTTATTACATACACATATGCACACATACATACGGCATTCTGTTACGTGACGATTTCTACTAATTAGCACTATTCATGAGCTGCGTTAAGAAACTTCATTCCAATATATTTAATATAGATAGACCAATATATTTATATATTTAATAGATGAATCCAATATATTTAATAAAGATAGATAGAAATGAAGAAAGAACAGTTTACAAGGTCAGTGTAAATGATAAGATATTAGAACAAGTGCATGATATATCTGGGAAGTATGTTTAGCAGAGACGGAAAATACGAAATGGATGTGGAAAGGCGTATTGCTGCCGGTAACAGAGTTAACGGTGCCTTAGCTGCATTGTTGAGACGGCGAAACGTTAGCATAGCTGCGCGTTTGGCCGTACACAATGCAGTGTTGGTATCGACACTGTTATACGGCAGCTAAACGTGGTTATTACAGAAGAAGAATGTAAGAAAGATGATTGTTGTAGAGATACGATCTCTTCGTCGGATATGCAGTCAGTTTATCTGATCGCATATCCAATGATGAAATACGCAGAATGGCAGGTACTAGCGTGGATGTCCCAGTGAGAATAAATAAGAACGTGCTACGTGAATGGTAAAAAAGATTTATGAAAGAAAAGTGAATAGTAAGAGAGGGAGGGGGAGACCTCGGTTGACCTTCGAAAACTCAGTATCGACGATTCTGGAGGAAGGTCACGTAAAAGGCATGAAGACCCCCCGGAGGGCATTTATGAAGAGGTTGATGACAGTGGACGAGGCGAAAGAGGTATGCCGAGACCGTAGCGTTTGGCGCTTCATTCTCTCTGCCTACCCGCTAGGGATATAGCGTGAAGCTAAGTAAGTAAGATAGAAAAATAGACTTCATCAGTAACGTTCCTTACCTTTCATTTTGTGTGTTGCCTATACTTTATTCATGTTTTATCAAAATTTATTAATGATTATCGAATAACAGATAATATTATGTATATATTTTTTTATTTTCATCGCCCTTTCCCAGCCATGTGCGATGCAGCGTGAAATTGAAAAATACTTACTTCAGAAATTAAATATTCACATCACCTGCACAACGGTAGCAAAACGGTAAAGCCATATTTTTTACTAATGTGTAGAATTTCTGAAGTTTGGGTCGGTAGAGTTAGACCGTGTAGATTCAGAAGCTTGGCTCTACATGAGATCTGATATCTTTTTCGCAGGGCAAACCTTTCTTACTTGAATTGTTTTGGTAGAATATATAATGTATGTTAAGTATGTAAAAACATCGGGCAGTGTAATATATTAAAGAAAACATTTTTTTTTCAGGCAGTATCCCGCACGAGGCAGGGTAGGCAGAGGGAACCCGGGAACCTAGTATTAAGACACTCCATTCCACTTCCGTTCCCCACTTTCCGCCGAATTTGAGGTATTGCGTGTTGAGTGGCGGAATTCAACGCCGCGCTTTGCCTTCTTACCAGAGCGAAGAAATGAAACAATAAATATTTAAAATGAAAATATTAAATATTTCATTTCCTCGACTGGGGATCGAACCTTCTGGGTTCGATGCCCAGTCCTGTCTTGTTGGTAACAGTCACACGCTTGTACCGCTGCGCCACAACAGGCCGACAAGAAAACATGAAAGTCATAAAGTAGTAAATTTGACAAAATATTAAAAAAAAAACATTAGAACTGACGGAAATATGATGAAGGATGAACTGGATAAAACACTAAAACAATCAAGCGCTAAAACGTGTAAAAATATAATAAGTATGCAATGATATTGTTCACGACTATATCTGAATGTCATATACATATAATAAACTTGTGGTTAAGTCATTTTAACAAAAGGACTAAAAGCTAAAGCTCGTACACATTTTACATTAACAGACCGTTGAACTAAACTTAAATTTAAAAAGCGTATAAAAATTTCGAACGGAACGGGATTTGTACCCGCGCATCTTGCAAACCGTCCAAGCGCTCCGACCAACTAAGCCATCCGTTCTCTCTCACTTTAAATTTAAGTTTAGTATTTTCTGTAATAAGTGTGGAATAACACTTTAAAAAATAGTAAAAAATATTAAATAAATAATATTCTCTCTTGCCAAACGATAAATCTTACGAGTTGTCTATGGGTAGCGAAAATTTGTAAAAATCTGCACACAGAGATGGTAACAACATAAATAAGTTGTAACAAGTGTATAATTGACGGAGCTTGGTGAGAACGGATGGTCGTAGTTGGTCAGAGCGCTTGAACGGTTTTCAAAAGGCGCGGGTTCAAATCCCGTTACGATCGAAATTTTTATACGCTTTTTAAATTTAAGTTTAGTATTTTCTGTCCTAAAAATGGAACAACACTGTAAAAAATAGTAAAAAAAGGCCGTTGAACGTTAAAGGATATATATAGAGAGCAACTGAACACAATATGATCCGTAGAGCCTCCATCCAAACCACACTCATAAATAAATTAGCTTTGGACTTTTATTTAATCGAATGTAAAGGTTACTTTATTGTATGTAAAGGTTATTTTATTAGGTACTTGCACGCGAGCCGAAGCGAAGTCTACAAATAGTAGACTTTATAATTCAGTTAGTGCACCTATGACGAAGTATATTTTGTGGTTTTGGGTGTACAAGATATTATTACTTGATTATAATATGTCAGGCACTTATATGCGTTTTTCATATTTTTCAAATTGTACTGTTTAACAGTAGTAAATTATTTATCTTATTGGATCCTATTTAAAATTAGTTGAACGAACTAAAATATATATATTGGGGTTACATTTTTTAGGTTAAAATATCTAGATTATGTCTACAAATCTAAGTTTTGGATAATAAGGAAGGAAAGAAAAACAGACGTGAACAAAATTAGGCGTAGAATACGCCAAAAATCTTATTATAGAAATGTTTATTTGAGTTGCAAATTTTTGGCTGAACAATATCAACAATATTATTTGGCATTAACATGAAATTGGTAAAAGATAACGCAGTAAACTGCATAAAGAGATTATGTAGTAAGTACAAGGAGAAGACACTTCTAGTCATGATCGTCTTATAATGTGCTTAAAGGAAAATTGTAAGTATTTGAACTACTGAGAAGGTCATAAATGTCTTGAAAGTTTTTAATACTTATTTTATTTTTAATGAGAACAAAGAGTATTTATTTCTAATAAAAGGCTTTTTATATGTTCGCTGATCCTGATTTTATTTTTGCATATTATTCTTGCTTTATTTTAATGTCACAGAAGAGAAATATCAATATCGTGGATTTGAGTTGATTTGTTTATAATTGAATTTAGGACTACGTTTATACGTTTTCGATAAAAAGCAAAATTTTGTCGATGGGTAGATTGTTGCGGCTTTTCTCATGACAGTTAAAAACAAAAATGTATCTTATATATTTATTATAAACTGATTCTTATGTATGTTACCTTCAAAAATAAATTTACTGTTTGGGTAATTGCTTTGTTCACACACCCTACATAAGTTACATAAAAATTAAAAAAAAATAAAAACACAACATTTACATTTCAGTTTCAATATTGACATTAGATCCCTACGCATGTGCAATACATAAAAAGCGACAGTAGATAATACGAAGTAAATGAGATTCACTTACTATCACTTTTTTTCAGAGGATAGATATTAGTTTGTCTCCTCTAGTCTAGTGAAGGTCTACGTTTGTAATATACCAAGGCGCATCAACTATTGCTTTAAGTATTTTTAACTGGAATCACTGTATGGTATATTAGAGGTCTCTCAAGACAGGGCCACGATTACGATATGATTGGAAACGCGACAGGTTATAAGTTCAATCCCACTTGAGTAAATTAAATATTTAATATTTTTAAAAATTAAATATTTAGTATTTTCATTCTGAAAAAAAAAAAATAAAAAAAATAAGGCAAAACGTGGCGTAAAATTTCTCCGCTCAACATACAATGCCTCTAATCGGCGGAAAGTAAGGAATGGAACGGCATGTCCATACACTATGTTCCCGAGTTCCCTTGCCTTGAGCGGGTTATAGCGTGAAGCTGAAAAAATCTATGTTACTTTTTTTAGTACAGCCCCACAGCTATATTGGTTCACACTGGACTGAGGGTTGTTTGCACAGTAAATTTTTGTCATGTACTGCTGGAAGAATTTATTTCAAGCCACCAGTACACCATGTCGTAACGAATTTCTAACTTGACATTTTTATTTTTGTTGTGACCTTTCCATCATACAGACAGTGTAGTTACCATCCAGCGTCATGTCCAATTACTCTTATATATATTCGTATGAAAATTTTATATTTGGCCGTCAATGAATAGGGGATGATATGCGTCTTTTATGTTGGTGAGATTAATATGAATCGATTTTGATTTATTTAATTTAATGTTCCTATGTATTTTTTGTCCAATAGGAAATATACATGCTTTTTTTATTTCTTAAATTAATTGTTTTTACCTTCATTTGAATAGAGTTCAAAACAAACAAATTATTTTCGTTATAACTTCCAACAATCATGGAAAATTTTACGTGGCACGCAGTACAGATGTTATGGCAATCAAGTACCGTTTGTTAAATCACTTAACGAACATAAGCTCATTACTTTAGAAGCAATACGTGAGTAGCTTGAAGCATTGTTTTTATTTTAATTGGATAATTATTTATGTGTGTATATATATATATATATATATATATATATATATATATATATATATATATATATATATATATATATATATATATATATATATATATATATATATATATATATATATATATATAAATGTGACTTTACCGGTGGTCAAAGAAATGTTTCCTACATTCCTTTCGTGTTTCCTTTGTTCCAACCTTTCGTGATTTATCGCAAAGGTGATATTCCATGGCCTCCAAGAAGCCCAGGCCTTACACCTTGTGATTTGTTCTTGTGGGGATATCTGACGAGTAAAGTGTACCTTAATAAACTAACGACCATATCCAAATTAAAAGAAAACATCCGCGAGGAGACAGCCACGATTCCTCGCAGCATGTGTTAACGAGTTCTCCAAAGTTTACGGAGTCGATTGCAGGAGTGCCAGCGACTAGACAGGACACAAATCGACGACGTCTTTTTTAAGAAATAAATTGCAATAATTGCTTATTACGTTCATCATCATCCAAGTCACCAAAACAAATATATTTGTAATTTTATACAAAGTATCGATTACAGTAATTACAACCTGTAAGTGAAACATTATTCTATTAATTTTAACAATTTTTTCACGGTAATGGTTATATATTACGACGATATGAAAATAAATAATTAAATAATAATTCTGAATCTATGTACTCTAGTTTTCAAGTAAAAATAAAAATAATAAAAAATACTGATCACCAAAGCTCAATATATATGACAGAAGCTCTCATCAATTTCAGGCTGAAATAAATGAATTGTGCGGCTCTCTTAAGGATATAAATAAAAATATAAATTTTCTCAAAAACAAAACTTGCTACATACTGGCAACAAGTACCTTAATATTGACCAGGAAGAACATTGTGTGCAAGTCGTACCCTGACGTTGAGGCTCTCTAAGCTGAACGACTATTGAATTACCCTGCATTGAATTTCAACAGTATGTTTTATTTAATATGTGTGTACCGACTGTCGTTAGGTTAATATGAAATCTTTAAAGATAAAACGGAAGGTGTTTAGAGAGAGCGTTGTGTAAATTAAGTAAATATATAATGGTTTGCGGTGATTTTAATACCGATATTTTACAAAATACAACACAATGTACATGAAGGCCAGTCACTAATAGCAGACCGAATTTGTTTCGAAAATATTTTGCATAAGTACCCACTAAAGTTACTTTTTCCTTAGTCTTAGTAGTTTCTTAGTCATCTCTATCAGGTGCCGTTAAATTATTCCAGTAACACCAGAGGAAATTATTAAATATTCTTCTTCCTCTTCTTAATGAAAAAAAAATGGTGAGAAAGTTACTGAACTCCATTACACACATTACACCTCACTTATCATTGATATTTAATGAAAGTGTTGACAAAGCTATTTTTCCTGTCCTCATGAAAAATTGTAAAGTAGTACCATTGTTTAAGAATAGAGAAAATAGTGATAATAGCAATTTTAGAGTTTTGATAACAATATTTTTAAATCAATTATCTGTGTATTTGAATAGACATAGTAATTTAAATCAGTATGGTTTTACTAGATGCAGATCTACATCAGATGCGGGAGTTAATTACATTTATAACGCTTCAGAAAATTCACAGCATGCGGTCGGAGTGTTTTGCGATACGTTATTACTTAAACTTATTACGGAGGCAGAGGCAGTGCTCGTGATCTCATTATTTCGTACCTGAGTAATAGGATTCAGCACGTAACTTCAAAAAATTTAAAATGTTCCAGTAACCTCCTGCAGATGGGTTTTACACAAGGATCGATTCTAGGGCCTCTGTTATATTTAATTCATATCATATTTTCCTATAAAATATTACTTTGGGGCAATGCTGCAGATATCGAATTTATGAAGGAAAGATCAGTTTGGGCCATTTACAGCATGGGAGCTTCCGGAATCCCTAAGAGAAAGTTTTAAACGTCACAAGCACCAAGTTACTTAGAGCTTCATGACGTCATGAAAACCATTATCGTAGCTTAGCAAGCTTTAAAAGATGTGTTTTAAATAAATAAAACTAGTTATGCCATAAAAATCTATAGCATTACAAAGATTATACTTCGTGAGGCCGAAAAATCGAAATGTACCTTTAGATATGGAACGGAGAATTTAATAGGAATCCTCTAAAATAACATATTGTATATGTATTTAAAAGCTTTTACACAAGTGTTACCGTATTTTTTTCTAGAACGAAGTATAAATATAAGATATATACAACAGACTTAGTAATCTCATCGTCCATAAAAACTTATTAATAAGAGACAACCGATTGTAGTTATCAGCTAGATGCCATAAGAGCGAAAATAATCCAGGCGGCAATAGTTCGATCGCACCGATAATATTTAACACCGCGATGATACCATTTTGAAATGTTTGAAACATAAAAAACTTTATTACCTACGATTCTACGCTCATACTAAGTGATATAAATAAATACACTGACAAAAAAATAACAAAAATAAAAAGAGAATACTATGACTAATATGATTATTTAACTTTAATTAAACGTTATTCATTTAGAATTTTGAATTTATAATTAAAGGTTTCTTACTTAGCACAGACACTTCAGAGTCACTTTTTTTCGTTTTTAAAATTTCATTACCGATAGGTAAAATAAAGGATTTTAAGTTTTGAATAAAGCCTATTTGTCATCGTGGTCAACAAACAGACCTGTTGTTTAAAGTATTATTCTGTACGTGAGAACTTGCTACATACAAACTTTAATTTCATTTGGCAGTATTGTTTCAAACTGGTCACTGTTGCTTATTAAATTTTGTGGAAGAGCCTGTGTAAATTCATATTGACTGTCATGGTGAGCAGTCTCCTTTTTGTTTGTTAATATACGAACAAAATAACTTTTATTCGCAATCTCATTTTAAATGAAGACATCTGATGTATATTAATAGAGAAGTGAGAATGAGAAATTCTCGTTTTTTACATAATATAAAATTTAAATAAAATATATTATAATTGAAGTGTAAGAGAATAATTTACTATTTTCGAAATAGTAAATAATTTACATTAATATACATGAATACATTTACAATCATTTTGATCAATCGAGTCGAAATTGATTTTACAACTATTCCGTTTGTAGTCAGACATTGTTTTTAATCTATTTATTTCATTACAGTATTGCCTTATTTCTTTGGTTCTGTTCTGTTCTATGACTGTGGCAACCACACTAGCTGAGTTAAAATAATTCAGTAGCAGCTTACATTTTACACAAATGTATGGTGGAAAGGTATTGAAATGCCTAATGGCTTTCAGATACCATAAGAAATAGGTATTCAATATATGTACTTCTATTGTTTGTATGTGTTGTATTGAATTAAAAGCTCTGTGCCATTGCCTAGACATTCAAAACACTACAAAAATAATCTTAAATTTTATCATATTTTTTATTTTATTTTTATTATTTATGTTGGTTGATAATTATTTAATTTTATGAATGTAGAATAAAAGAGAAGACGGATATTATGAACGTACCTATCCTTTATTAAAAATGTCTACTTATTTTTTATTTAAAAAACGGTTAGTTGTAAGTCGGGCATGCCCACCGAGTGTTCCCTACCAATGTCAGGACTGTAGGTCTACGGAAAGTGAAATAGAAATAACCAAAAATTAAAAGATCGACGAAAATCTTTTAAATATATGTCTTTTTAGTTTCACACTGTATCCTGCACTTGATAGGGTAGGCAGAGAGAACTTGGGAACCTAGTGTTAAGACACTGAGAAGAAGAAAGAAGAAATGAAATCATTTGATATTTAATAAATAAAGAAAATATTATTTAATTTGAATAGAGAAAATATTTCATTTCCTTGAGTAGGGATCAAATTCACAACCTGTCATTTACAGTCACGCGCTTGTACCGCTGCGCCACGACAGACTACTACTTTTTTATTACGTTTATAAAATTCAACAACAACGCTCGACGTTCAACAAGTGAAAGCACACTTGTTACTTCAAGGAGAATTTATGTAAGCTTGCAAAGAAATAGCATTCCATTTCTCTACAAATTGACGATATTTATTACTTTGGATTTTTATATTTAAATTTATAAAAGACTTAGATACATAGATTTTTTTTTGTATTTTGTTAGGCGCATAGATGAGGTATATCTATTACAATTAATAGCAAAAAAAGGGTATTTTTTTATGTAGGAAGTCAAGTATTTTCAAGTACAGGCCTAGGAATGTCTTAAATTGCATAAAATTTGGGGAAAGTTGATTAGATATACTCTCGCAATATCCAGTGCTACCGTAACACATAACACATGATAAAGAAGCAGTGAAGTACGCAATTATTTTCATTCTATTCTAGATTTTGTCAATTAACGTTCAACATCATCCGCTACGCCATAAAGTGAACTAGTGCTACGTCGTAGCTATCGTATTTACATACAACTTAGTGGACAGATTGGCAAGACAAACATTTATATTAAATGGGCACTGACAATGGACAACAACACATTTTTAATCAAAAAAATCATCCCATTACCAAATAATAATAATATGTTGAAATAAAAATATTAAATTCAATTTACCTTATTCTTACTTTATAATGAAAATTGAAATTTGATGAATTGAAATGTTGAAACGAGGCCTGTCGTGGCGCAGCGACACAAGCGTGTGACTGTAACCGACAGGTTCTGGGTTCGATCCCCAGCCGAGAAAATGAAATATATAATATTTTCAATTTAAATATTTAATGTTTCATTTCTTCGCTCTGGTAATAAGGCAAAGCGCGGCGTTGAGCTCCGCCACTCAACACGCAATGCCTCAAATTCGGCGGAAAGTGGGGAACAAAAGTGGAACGGAGTGTCTTAACACTAGGTTCCCGGGTTCCCTCTGCCTACCCTGCCTCGTGCGGGAAACAGCGTGAAGCTGAAAAAAAAAAAAAGAAATGTTGAACATTTCTTAGTTATGAAAATCGTGTTTTAAACAGGAATTCAAAATAAACTAAATTTTCAGTAACTCACCGATTTTTCGTAAAAATTAATATCGAATATCGATGATAGCGCAGCCATGTCTAATTGGTTTATCCAGACTCCACGGTGCATCACTCATCACTCTAGCAGTGCAAGGTGCACACGTCGGGACAACGCGCTTACATTTTACGCGAGTCGTAGGTCGTACGAGTACTGGAAGATTTGAAATATTTATAAATTATATGGCAAAATTTTATACTTCCTATATAACTTATTATATTATAAAAGTGCATAAATTGTTATTATAAAAGACTCTGTGGTGGGATATCTCTTGATTTGCACCCGCCATTCTGCGGCGTAGGAGCGCGGTAAGTCGAATTCTTATCGTACAATAAGTAATTTTTAACGTCTATTAACCATTACTTCAAATAATATCTACTGAAAGTATAACTTTATTAAATAATTATATCATATATATCCACACTGAAACTTAAATTTTTGTTTTATCTAAAAGATTGTACGTGTGTGTGTGTGTGTATTTGCATTTATTATCTTTATGTTGAAGATGATTGCAACGATTTTCATAAAATTTGGTTTGTATGGGTTTAGGAGGCAATAAATTGATCTAGCTAGGTTTACTCGGACATTTGAAGTAGTGCATCGTAATTTAACGAATTCTAATTTGGTCCTAAGTGGAAATATATAGAATATAGATATATAGAGAAATCTACGCCAATTATAATTAGGTATCAATGGTTAGGTGACCTGAAAGAAATAGGCGTCTGTGAGAACGTAAAGAAAATAATCATAATAATAATGTAAAGAAATCTACCCCTGTACTATTATCATCTAAATACGTGTGCAGAGTTTCAAGCAGGTTAGATTGCAAAAGATGGTTCTAATATTTTACAAGGATTGATTTTTACATATGACTTTTAGGTGTGTGATTCTGGCTTAGAGTAGGATCACTCTAGTACTAATAGTGTCGAATGAGGCGACTTAAGTACTTGTGGGAGAGTCACGCTGTCAGCAATGACAACACGCATGGGTAGACTCGACCGGATTATTACCACCTCCGGCATTTAAAACCGGCGTTAAAACCGAAGTTAAGTGGCTTCGGTCACTGCGTTTCGCATTGAGTAATGCCAGGCCCCGGTGATCATCCCCAACCCCACTCTGGAATATGAAAGCGGCAATGAGAGAGAAACTACCCCAGGAGGGTACCAACATCTCAGATGCTGGAAAATCCCTCCCTGAGTCTTCAAACTCAAGTCGCATGTCAATTTCTGGGGATGGCACAGTACCACACATTTTACTAGGCAAACGAGAGCCACACATCTATGGAACGACCTGTATTTTCAGGTCTGTCCGATATGGGTACCTTCAAAAAGTGTGTCTACCTCTACCTTAAATGCCGACAACGCACCTGCAGACCCCTGGTGGTACACGGGGCCGTGGCCGACAGTGTTCACTCACCATCCGGTGACCATCCGGTGACCCGTACGCTTGTTTTCCTTGTCTTTTCCATTAAAAAAAAAAAGAAAAAATAAGACTTAAAAGAAGTGGCCACTGTAACGGAAGTGGTTCTGTAATTACAAGCTTAGATGTATTGGGGCTACTTATCCTACGTATAAATAATGCCAATGTTTTGCAAGCAGTAGATAACTTTATACATATATTTTTATATATATATATATATATATATATATATATATATATATATCTTGAAATAATTGCAATTTGTTTATTTGTAGAATAATCATTTATATATCAAAAAAACGGAATAAAACATGGATTCTTATTTTAATTACTTTTATTCAAAATGAGCTCGGCGATTTTGTAGACGGGTCTTCAACCTGCACGGCCAGTCGTCTATAGCAGCACGCACGAGTTCCATGTCATTATCGGCAGCTGCTTTTATCAAGGATACCTTGGGCAAGCCTTTTCCTCAAGTGAAAGTGTCACATCGATGTAGCGCTATAACCGCGTAACGGTCTTCTTTAAGCGTCCGCTCCATATTGAACAATACGACAAATATGAAATATATATCTAATGTTTTTTCATTTATATCCTTGTGTTGAGCCTTTTAATTTGATATCCATACCAAGAACTAAGAACATTTAGGCTGCTGAGTCAGCGGTTCTAGAGATATCGGGCAATAATAATAATGTGATGTTATTTATTTTTTTTATTGTTCGCCGAAAGAAGAAAGTGAGGTATGTGTTTCGTGCGTATCTTGTATGTATATATAAATAATATTTAATATATACATACAAGATACGCACAAAAAAAACATACCTCATTTTCTTCATTCGGCGAACAATAAAAAAAATAAATTACATTACATTATTATTAGCTACAAAAATACCCAAAATGTATTATTTGTATATGTAATTTTCCAAAAATTGCATTTCAATATAAACAATATAAACTACTACTTAATAAATATAGACATGACTGAATGATTTTGGAATATTTCAGTTGTGAATGATTCGTGATATTCAGATACCAAGAATCAATGTGTTTGTACTTCGGTAAATTATTAATAATGTTAGGTAGGTCCAAATTCAATTCACTTTGGAAAATACACAGCTGTTATTGAAGCCGCTTATAAAGTTACGCTTTGAGTAAACTATAGTGTATAAGTACTAACTATATGTGGTTCATATTTCCTGTAAGCCGGTCAGTAAAATTTAAATAAAAGAAATATATTTAGAAGCAGTTGCAGGTCCAGTAACGAAATTTGTTGAATAAACAATAAAAATATGCTAACAGCAACGTGGATGTTCATTTAACTTACATAATTTAAATTAATAAATAATACCTTTGTATAATTTTTTGACTAGTTTATTTTAAATTCTCGTTTGTTATGTATTAACCATTGTATTTAACTAACGTACAAAATGCAATATTTAGATGATTTTTATAAAGAGCTCTAGAAAATGTTTTATTGTAATTAATAATATAGGAGAATAAATTAAAATAATTGTAATGATTTATTAAATAATGAACATAAAATTCATATATACTACCCTAGACATAATACGTTGATATAAATATCATGATAAGTTATAAGACTTCTCAAGAGATCCACTAGAAAATTATACGTCTTACTAAAATACAAGAAATATGAACTTCTCAGAAAACAAGTTAAAGCTATTTTCGTAACTAATCTATTGCTATACGATATTCAACAAATTGAAAGGATGCTACGATTGCGCGTCTCGCTATGGTCTCATTATAATATCTTACATTTTATTCTTTACGTATCATAATTTTGCCGCAGAGGGATTTTAATTTCCATTTTAATTATACTTTGTTACGAAATTAGAGTAACAAATTTGGTCCTTGCGACCTCAAAAAAGCTTTCTACAGGCGTTAAAAGTATATTTATTGGTCAGATGATTTCGGATTAATAATTTTTACTTATTTTGTCAATAAAGGGCGAGTTCGTATTAAAATGGTTAGTCACCTCAGTCAGCTATGGCACCCTTTGTCATTTTATAGTCAATTATAAATTGTTCCGCAAGTAAATAAATACATTGTTTTTGTTAAGATTCCAGATATAATATTTACATATAGTAAGTAATACTTCGATATTTATAATTTAATAATTTTTAATAAAAATGTCTGTTTTCTAAAACTAAATACTTAAAAAGTTTTTTTTTCAATTTCACGCTGTAAGGTAGGCAGAGAGTACTTGGGTACCTGGTGTTAAGACACTCCCGTCTCATTAAGAAACTTCCATTCCCCAGTTTCGTCCAAGTTTATGAGGCATTGCTTGTTACGAGAGCGAGGAAAATATTTGTTTTTATCTTTTTTAGAGTCGCGCTGTATCCCACACGTAGCAAGGTAGGCAGAGTGAACTTAGTTGGAAGTGTAAAGACACTGTTCCGTTCCCCACTTTCCACCGAAATTGAGGCATTGCGAGTAAAATGGACAAACTCAACACTGATATCAAATCTAATGGATCGAACCCACTCCCTGTAGCATTTACTGTCCCATGTTTGTGAATATGCATGCCTCAAAAAAATATTTTCCTGGTAAATATAAATATTAAAAACCTGTTTTTACTTTATATATATTCTGATTTTTTAAACTTGTTTTTCAGATTAGAAGAGGTTTTTGCGATTTTATCAAGTAGTACATTTTATGAGGATAAATAACGGCACTTAGAAAATAAAAGGCGAAATTTAATAATAAAATATTTTGTTAATTTCTATTAAGATTTTCTTATTCTAATTTCTATAAACGGCGTGCCCTACTTTGTAGGGCACTTAACAATAAAAATAGGTATTATAAAGGTATACTTGACTATTATAGCAAACTTTGGATTTTTATACGGTATATTAGGATTCACCTTCTTTTCTGTATTGTTAATAATGTTAATTTGCCGGCGGAAACGCCGATTTCTGAGGGCCGGTGAGAACCGTCGTCTCGTAGTTCAGCGCCTACGACGCCTAGGCTACGATGTTCGTAGACGTTATACATTTAATTAAATGTTCCTTCTTAAGCTAATTAATATAAAACAAAACTGTTTATTTTATAATTTATACACATTTTATACCTACTAATATATTATAACTAAAAAATATATTCAAAAGGACCGTTAAACATAAATACCGTAACTTACACGAATTGGATCCTTAAAAGGTAAGAAAAACATGAACTTTCATTATTATTATTAAGAATTTTAAAAGTAAAGTTTTTGTTATTATATAAGGTTTTTGTTCTAATATAGGATTTATAATATCTCTATGTATAAAAATATCTCTATGTATAAAGCAGCTCTGTATATCTTTCTTTATTGTCTTTTCTGGGTATTCTATACCACTACAATTTATTTATTTTAGACGTCAAGCATCTACAAACCAAAATAAAAATTCTCAGGCATGAAGTCATGTTAAACCATAATTGGTTAGGTTGTCTTCTAGTAAGATACTCGTATAAGCACTCAGTCATATATTTCAGATGTTATAGGATAGCAAAGTTACTTGTTACTGTTTCCACATTGAGTCACTTATTCATTAATTTTCAACTGAAATTTGGTACAAGGGTAGGGTTTAATGCCCACAAAAAGTGAAAACTAGCAAATGGGGGAACATCGAAAACCTATAGTGACGTGGTGACGCTGATGTGAAACTAAAAATGTTTCTCCAAAAAGAATCTAAAGTTTCTCACTACGATTTGTTATTTAATTTAGGCCTTTGACTTGTATATATCAACACGAAATTTTGCATGATCAAAACAATAGAGGATATTAATTGTCAAAAATATATGGTAGTGCTTTTTAAAAAAATATATATTATGGGGCAAAGGGGGATTAGGATTCGAACATCGAGGAATCCATACGAATTACAGGATTGTAAGTCACCGAGAATTATCACTTATAAAGTTGACAAACTTTCATTAGCCTAAGGCATAGTTTTGGGTATTTACATAAATTACTGATTTTACCCTTAGTTTGTACTGCAAGTTCTTGCTTCTTACCAAATTTCATAAGGTAAGTTTACGGAAATTACTTTATAGGTTTTATTTATGATGCGACAAAAGTTGATAAACTTTAATTTGCGGGCGTATCCAATTACATTGTATCAAATGAACTACAAATCAAATTTCTAATTAATATAAAATGTCTATAAACTTTCTTCTTCGTATTTCTTTCGTTTCTTTGCATTAATTTTCTCTGCTATGTAAGTTTTCACTTCGTTTCAAATTACATAGCTAGACCGGGAAATACTCAGTTTTTATTACGATATAGATTTCACACAAAACGCAGCAACTATTTATAATACCAAAGACCGGAATATTTATATCAATTTTAAATGAAATGTTCTTTTATTAACAGAAGACGGACAGCAAAGTGATATAAGAGTTTCTTTGATACCTTTACCTATAAAGTACTAAAAAGAGGTAAAAAGCTTATTCAAATCTCTATTTGTGATTTAGATGAGAGTTTTAATTTGAAGTAAGAAAAGAGGAATTCACTTTACCTCACCTTATTTTATTAACTTACTTTTACTAATGAGCCTTTAGAAGAGTGTTGTAATAGCTAACTATCATTTGACCCACAATTATTTTTAATTATATATTTAACACATACTTCTATAACGGCATATTGTAGATGTTATATTACAAACATACAAACAGGCATTATTGTTTCACATTTATACCTAAGATCTTTAAAAGTAGCAGGTGTATTTTTGTAATAGCAAACTATTTATTATACATACTTAACATGTATACAAAGACATAGACAAAGTGAGTTACATCAAGTGACCTAAAGCAAACCATAGCGGTTTGTTTAGGTTGTTATTTCCACACATAAGCTATTGGTGTATACAACTGCAGTATACATATATCCCTTTGATATCTATTTGTGCTTCATAGGATTCGCATTTCCTAGAGCAGGCCGCTAGCGTAATCCTTTGAAATTAATATCATATAGATTCTGGACTTCCTGGAAATTTATTAGTTTGCATGAATCTCGATATTATGTTTCTGACTTTAGCATTTATAATTTTACGTGTTCACAACGAATAAAAATAATATTAAAAATAAGATTCTACAGAAAGCAAATTTTTAGTTGTTATTATTAAAACATTATACTAAATATATATAGTCTTTATAATAATGATCTTTATTTTATTTTTTTATAAAATTAAAATGTTTTATCAAATATTTTGTATTTTCTGATATATTGATAGTGAATTAAATTGATAATGTTAGTTAGTTTAAGTTATATTTAACCTTTTGCAGTAAATAAGCACTATAATATGTTTCTAGATTCAACATCATGCCTGGCAGAAACATAATCATAAGGATTACTCTGGTAGTCACGACTTTGAGACGCCGCGTCACCATAACTGCAACAATATCATTGACGGCATCAGTAGCACTGACCCAAGCGTTTTCCTTTTTTATTTCGTTTAGTTTCGCTCCAACCTTTGAAGTTACACCACTCGATTAGAATATTTAATGCCGCTCAAAAGGTATATCTAATGTAAGTATAGAATGTGCATTTATTATATATACGTAGATAGGTACAATAGATACGCATGTACCAGGTATATAAGCTTATAAGTAGGTACATATAAAGACAATACGTGACGTTGTTATTTGTCGCCACCGTGGTGCAGTTTGAATGCCATTGAGAGAAATTATTATATCTTTAAATTAATTTCATTTTACGGGCTCGGTTCCGGCATCTAAAGTGATATTTTTTAAAATGCGGCCGGCCCGTTGAAATGGACAACGGAATTTAACGAGATTTTCTTCTGTTACCCACAACTTAAAGTTATTACGATAAAATTAATAAAAACATGATGACAAACCGCTGAAAGCACAGCACAAGCCGCAATACATAAATACTTATAAATTTTCTTTTTATAAATTTTCTCTTTATACCAGTTTTCGTAATTGTAGGTCCACGGGAAGTATCTACCTAATATATTTTATTTACGCAGCGAATTTTATGCAGAATGCAGCAAAAACGATACATAAATGCTCTCCTTTGAGTGCGTTATCTTAATATTTCTTTATATAAAAGCATAATATTTTTTTTTTATTTTCCAAGGAATATTAGACTTGAATATTTGATATCAATCAATCAATCCTACTAGGATTCCATTTTTTTCCTAATGAGAGACGAAATCCAAAATTATACTTATGAACGCAATACACTGCAAGCAATTTATAATCAATATTTAGTTGGCTATTGATTTGATCAACCTCGACCTGTACATTTTATGAAGTAATAAAATCACGCGTAGTTTTTTAATCGTATTAGGTAATTAGCGCGTCGACCAGATATCGTCATCGTATACATTTTGGAATATAAAGTAAGTATTTAGTTTGTTACATTGTTTGAACATAATATTGAATACACAATCGTCTTACTGTTGTGAATGTGAAAAAAAAAAAAAGATAAATGTATTTTTTTTATTTAGGTGGGAGCAATTATAAAATCGTTTCTTCACACAATATCATGTATCGAAAACACATTAAGGAGATTGTACGGTAAAAAAAATATTATATACTTATATAGCGCATAGTTTTACCATATATTAGGTATTAATAATAAAATATCAACGACGACTCACAAGTACATAAGCTTAATTTATATAAACTTAACAACTTTATTGATTAGGTAATTATGGCAATAATTTAGGTCTTTATTTAATTTAGTAATTAAATTAAAAAATAAAAAACAAATTTGTTACGATATGAATTTGGAAAGTAAGTTCTATTGGCCGTTGACAGTTTAGAAAAGTTAATACATTAGTAGTACAATAGTAAAAAAAGTAAGATACATAAAACAATACATAAAATCATTTCAATTTCAATACCTAAAGTCATACCAAAAGTCATTTTTTTATACTCTTTTGGGCACATTGTTAGAATGATTTTCATTATCTTATTATCCCTAATAAATGACAAAAGTATTTACGTTATTGTAGATATATAAGCTTTACATATGTTACCTACTTAAAGAAACTACTACAAAGTGACATCGAAGTTGCCAGACCAGATTTTGTTGGTTAGTTCATCTATCCGGAGGGATAGAGTCTATCGTTAGTACGAGCGTGACCGCGAAGATATTGAAGCGGATGCGTTTGATATAGTAAATTAGGTCTATATCAATCTTTTATTGTTCAAATATCTTATTTATGATGTATTTTAGATGATCACGCAAACAAGAGTTATTGAAGAAAACTCTCTGATTTGTGTAGGGATTTTGGTAAAATTTAGAGGAAACAAAAAAAATACATGTTACTTACAACACAATAAGAAAAAAATTATAACCATTTATTGACTAATGCAAAAAAGACTGTTAGTATAAATAGAAAAAAAGAAATAAATTATTAATTATAGAGAAAGTTACCAAATATGGAATAGTTCTTTAATATGGAATACTGGCATTTCTATCAAACGGAAACTGATATACGCAGTAAACAGTGTTTGTCTCCTTCTTCTTGTCCACCTTCGCGCGTAGAAGTCGTAACATGTAAGTTGAGCGAGCCCTTTCATCACAGTCGCAGTGTTTTGTTTTGTCGCTTCCGTATAACTTTCTAAGGTATGTAAAAAACACATTTTTTTCGTTCATAAAGTATACACAATATTGTTGTAATAGCTTCAAGACATAGTTTCTTTTGTGGGTTTTAACAGTATTTGATTGTTTTACTTTATCAAATATAAGCATATAAAGTTCAATCTGAATCCGTTGGAAAACCCAAATATGGACAAATCATAGTATCCAATTATGGAATATTCCATAATTGGTTCTTTTAGGCATCAGCTGATTTGATTATTTTGTTAATTATAAATTAAATGTATTTTTCTATTTCTTTCGCAGTAGTTTAAGATTGGTTTCTCCATATGACATCAGTCCATTACTAAAAAAGAAAAGGGAATAATAGAGGAGGAAAAGCATCTGCTGCAACAATCATCACATCATCCCTTTATAAGAACGGCCTCATAGAAAAAAGTAAGAAGAAAGAAGAAAAAGAAAATAAATGGCCAAAGAACAAAAAAAAACAGAACGAGAAGAAATCAAAAGGAAAAGATTAAGCCTAAGTCAGATGATGGTAAGATGATTCTTTTTGATACAGACAGTGAGCCCGATACCCTGATAGGAAATATAGCTCCCAGACTCTGAAGATTCAGTGTGTAATTTCTGTGGCATGCTGTATTCAAATGATACCCGTGGAGAAACATGGGGCAAGTGCCTCTTGTGTGGGCTCTGGGCACTTAATTATTGCGTAGAACCAAAGTCTAATGCCTGGATTTGTGATTTTTGCAAATAATTTATGTCAATTTCTATGTTATACCAAAGTTACCAAAGAATCTCATTTAAATTAAGATAAAATTTTGATAGTGTTTATGGTATTCCATATATGGGCACCTATTCCATATTTAGATACATCTATGATTATTTAGTTTTTTATTTTATTTAGTTTAAAATTAGTAATTATACCCAAAACTTGTTACAAAATAAAGCGAAAATATATGATTATTATTATTAACTACAAAATGTTTTTTTATTTGTAAAGTTTGTGCATATTATATTCAAAAAACAAAATGGTATTATTCCATATTTGGTCACTCTCTTCTAATAATTAATGTTTTTACCATACCACGATACAAAAATATAAAATCACTGTTTGATTGCACACATTTTTATTGGCAAACTTCTCAAACATTCTATATACTACTTCTATATAATATTTTTAATAAGGCAAAGCGCGGCGTTGAGTTCCGCCACTCAACACGCAATGCCTCAAATTCGGCGGAAAGTGAGGAACAGAAGTGGAACGGAGTGGTTCCCGGGTTCCCTCTGCCTATTCTGCCTAGTGTGTGATACAGAGAGAAGCTAAAAAATATAATAATTTTAGAGGTTTGCTAAGTTAATTTTAAAGCTTTATAGTTACCTGTAAAGTGTAACAATTTATTAACTATATATGAAGACTTCATCATTGTACAATTAGCGGATATAATTATCATAAAAGAAATATATAAATAAAAAATATGTGACAGTAAGCATTGCATTATCGAGAATTAAAATTAATAAATCGAGTTTAAAAACAATTTAAATTACTTAATAGTACATTAATTATATATATATACAATATTATACTTAATTTCTTTTAAAAATTGTATTTATTATCATATTAATGTAGTTTTTTACCAATTTAAGACAATTCGATGTAACTACAAAAGTGATATCTAGCATTTTTACAAATATCGATAAAAATGCCATATGATCATTGACAACTCTAGAAATTATTGTTTATGGTCTTTTCGCGCTATTTTTTGTGTCTACGTCAAAAAGAGATACTTTTAGATGTTGAAGTCTATGTTTAAATAAAATTTCAATGAAATAGTGCATATTTTTTAATTTATTTAAAAATTATAGTAACATACAATATGCATGTTCGTGTCCGCATGTTTGGTAAACCCGATGCTATAGTCGTAATTGAATCTAAACTAACAAAGATTGAACAACTTCGAAAGTTAGTAAAAGACAAATTTTATGTAGAGCCCAAATTACAACGGTTGTTTTACGGAGGCAAATTGGTAAGTGTCTTTATCATTCTCTAATTTTAAGAAGCAATTTGGCGAAATTATAACAATAGTAACTTTGCGATTTATAGATAACTTATGTCTTAAATTAATTTATCCCATTTTATGTTATTAGTACAATCCAGCTAGCACATTAATTAGTATAATCCTATACAAATCACTTTCTTTGACTTACTGAATGTACTATAATATATTATTTTACAATTTTGTCAAGAACTTATGTCTGAAAATCTATTAAGTTGATTGTTGTAGGAAGAATTTAATAAACTAATATTTTTTGCATTTGACACACATGTTTTACACCATGTTTTATAAGTCATCAACGCTACCCAAGTGAGCTGAGCTAATCAAAGATAAGCTAGAAATAACTATAAAATTTCTTTCATTACCATTACAGCATAGTAAAACTACTGCTATTAATTTATGCTACATGCATCTTATAAGTATAATATGATACTACTATAGAGACAATATTTTAGGGTTCTATGTTAAAGTCTAAGCTCTGCTCTGAGTACCTCATCTTGAGTATGAGGCTTTTTGTGGCATGAAATATTTAGTATTAACTAATTAATAATGTTGCCATTTCTTTGTAACAAGGCAAAGTACGCTGTTGCCTCAAATTCGGTTGAAAGTGGAGAATGGAACAGTGTCTTTACACAAGGTTCCCTATTTCTCTCTGCCACCCTGCCAAAGCGGGATACAGTGCAAAACTAAGTTTAAGTATGAGCATGAGCATCGGCGAGTTATGTAATGCTTGCTTCAATAATGTTTACTAGTATATATATTTTTTTTTTGGATGTAGACTGTCTCTGCGGAAAGCAGAAAATCCAAGAAAAAAAATTGTAGCATCTTGATTGTAAGTGTGGCATTTAGTTCCACCACTCAATGAGTAATGTTTGAAAGTTTGAAAACATGAAACTTATGTCAACACAAAATTTCCTTTGCCTACATTGCTACATATGGGATACAGGATAAGTCTAAATGCCAATATAACATGGAATATCTCTGAGAAGTAAATGCTAAGCATTCCCTATCTTTACCCATTCTTCTTCCGGGTGAGGAGCTGTGAACAGTAATTGCAGTGTTCAACCTGTATGTGTTTAGGGCTTGTCAGCACAGCAACATTACACTTTGACATTTATATTATTATACCATATTGTGTGCTGCAATCAGAATTACACCTAGTATGCACTGCGAATCAAATTTCTAATGAATGAATGATTATGATTTATAATTTAATTCTGGACACAAGTTAAAAATGAACACCAGAATATTAATTTATGTAATGCTAAGCAGCAAGGCAGCTCAATGATTTTGTTAATATAAACATATATGGATAAATAAACATATATGGACTTACTTTTTTGATACTGTGAAAAAAATATTCTCAGATTATTAATAGATAACAAAATATCATTGCATTGCATCCACTTGCCCAATATTTTTTTATTCACTTACTCTATTTAACCAAAAATAAATATTTTTAAATAAATATGAGTTGTGAAATTATGCTTAAAAATTATACACCACTTTGCAGCTAGAAAATGGTTATACTTTCTATGATTACAATATTAAACTTAATGATGTTATCCAACTAATGATTTCAAATCTACCTGAAGTGAGTCAGAATGAAGAAAAATCTGATAGCGAACAACAAACAAAAAAACTTATATTAAATGACAAAGAAAAAACAGATGAAAAAAAATATATAGGTAAGAGAAAATATCTTAACAAATTGAAATTTTAGATATAAATATAAATTTATGTTATAGTGGGGTATCCTTTAAAATATGTTATTGTTTATTAATACATAATTTATATGATTATTTCCAAGGTAATAAATAAATATTTCACTTACTAAACTTAAATTTAAAAAATGTTTTTTATAGGCAAATCATGCTTTGTTCAGAATTTTTATACACTTTTTAAATTTAAGTTTAATATTTTCTGTCCTAAGTGTGGAATAACACTTTAAAAAAACATAGTAAAAATATTAAATATTTTACTTATTTTAAATAATTTTCAAATCTATATTTTATAAATGACTAGATACAGAGAGCACTTTATATCTACCTGGTGACCTAGTAGATATAAAAGACAGAGAAAATGGTGCATGGTGTGAAGCTAAGATACTGAGGATTGTTCTTGACCCCAATATTACATATGATGACAACGAAGGCAATTTGAACACTAGCTTTGTAAATGATGCAGAAAATGATCTAGAAAATAAACCACCAAGTACAGATTCAGATGATGAAAGCAAATCAAAAAAGAAGGGTATCGCAAAATATTTCTCAAAACAAACAAAAGGTAAAAGACATAAAGATAAAACTGATAGAATAAAGATCAGTGATGAAAATATACTATATAAAGTGCAGCTGGATGCAGAGTAAGTACATTTAAAAATTTGTTGCTATTTTTTTTACTGTGATTACTTGTTAGTGTAAAAAGAAATATATAATCATATTTTATTTTTATTTCATATGGTAGAAAAGAAATTGTAAAATGTTGTCTCTACTAAAGAATTTGCTTAATAATCTGTTTCTATAATATTTTATAAGTAATAATTGTTTTTTTCCTACTTTGATATTTATTTTTAGTGAGGAAGATTCAAATTTATTTTGCAAATTCAAAGAAATAAGACCAAGAGCTAAGCGAGAGGTGGATATCAATGATGTTACAGCCGGACAGACATATATGATTAATCACAACCCTGACGAGCCATTAGAAAAAGGAGATTGGTAATTTTGCTATTGCTATTTTCTATTAAATTATTATTATAGGCACCTATGCGTATGACTTAAATTTCCACTTGGAGGAATTAATTTATATTTATTTAATATTTTTATTTCTTTGCTCTAAGCAAATGAGGCAAAGTGAGAAAAGCAATAAGCCATGCTTTAAGAATTCGGTGGTAAGTGGGGAACGGAAGTGTCCTAATGGGAACAGTGTGTACCTACGCTACTATATGCGGAATACTGCATGAAGCTAAACAAAATGTTATATTATATAATTCGGCAGAAAGTGGGGAATACAGCAGGGTGTCTTAACACTAGGTTCCCAAGTTCTCTCTACCTACACTGCCATGTGCGGTATACATTTTAAACCTGAATTCTCATTTATATATATTATTTTGATTTGGTAACTGCAATATTTCATTTCTATTTGTTTTGTGAAAATCAATCCATGTGTTATGTGTTATGTTTCATATTATATGTATTGTATATGATATATGTAATGTTTGATTTTCCAGGTATGACTTCAAAGTTGATGAAGTCAAGAAATTGAGAACTAATTACGAATTGATAGGCACTTTATATTTAGGACCGGACTCTGTGCCTCAAAATGACACTAGAGTACGAATACATGATAAAATATTTGCCATAGAACAACCCGTTCCCATCACTGAAAGAACAGAGGAATTTAACAAAACTATACCTGAGAAACGTAAGGAATTATTGTATCTTTCAATAATTTATGTTTTTGATTTTATTTGATTTTCTTCTTTTATTTTTTAATAGAAAATGGATTGTGTGTTAAATGATTTTTTTTTTAATTTTTTATTTATATACTTAACCTACAAAAACATGTAATTGTTTTTACAGGTTGTATTAATTCTGTTATTTACAGATAAAAAAACATTGTATGAAACATGTCAATACACATTTCATACAATGTTTTTTCTAACCAAACCAGATACTCCATACTGTAAACAATACAATTCTGAGATGCCACTAGGGACTTCATTTTCTCACTCTGACTTGACTACCCGCTACTCAATACACATGGCCTTGATAATTATTCGGAAAATGAGAAATTAAATTAATATCTTAATTATAGTTTTCCTCCATTGACCCTGATATGTGGAATACAGTATGAAGATGAAGTATATACATAATACACTTTTTACAGGATCAAAGCCTCTTTTATGCTTGAAATGTCGAGACGATGAAGACACGCCATGCAAACAATGTGGATGCTATCTATGCTCCGGGAAAGAAACTCCAGAGAAGGTAGTTTTTTAAAGATTTTCATTGTTTTAGTAAAAATTGGATTTATATGTATGTTATTTATTTAATTTTCGTACTATAACTTAAGTAAAATTCTTAAACCGAAAAAAGAGTGTAATAAAATATACATAAAAGATATGTTTTTTTTGTATATTTAAGATAGTGCTATGCGACGAATGCGACCACGGGTTTCATATGAAATGTCTATCGCCCCCTTTAACGGAACTACCCGAAGAGGACTGGTACTGTCCATCTTGTAAACGGGATCCCAATGACGTCATCGCGCCAGGAGCCGCCAAGCAGACAAAGAAAAATAATGCCTCCAAAACGAACAGGGATTGGGGAAGAGGCATGGCGTGTGTCGGTAAGTTTTTCCCTGATGTAAAGCAATTATATGGGACTGACTACTCCAGTCGATTAATAATATTAGTATTATTCTGGATGCCCAGCCTATATAGTTCATTCATATATACAGATACATTATTACAGGTAAAACCAAGACATGCGCTATGCCCGCTAATCACTTTGGACCAATCCCTGGCATAGATGTGGGAATGTGTTGGCGATTTAGAATACAGGTATGGTGATATATTATGTAATATCGTAAGGACTTGGTACGGTATGGTTACACGCGATGTTTGTGCGTACAATTTAACATAGATAATGCCCCCTTTAGATGAGTCAAAGTGGTGTTTTCAGTTGTGTCACTCTAGTGTTTAGAGTGACACAACTGAAAACCCACACTAGGGTCTACTATGTCATTATCAGTTACGCATTTATGGTTATTTTATATGTATTTACAAAACAGATGTAAACTATTTGAAGCTCAAGGAATGTAATATAATTGCAGCTGTCAGAATCAGGAGTCCACAGACCACCTGTGTCCGGTATACACGGAAGGGATGTCGAAGGAGCTTATAGCATTGTGCTTTCAGGTTAGCTCATGTCATTTTATTACATATTGACGCGCTTTTTCCCTCTTAACAATGTAAGCAAATAGAACCAAGTGTTAAGACACTATTTTCTTCGCTTTCACTTGTGGTATAACTGAACGCCGCGTTCTCATATGGAGTAAAACATCCGGTATATGAAATCTTTAGTTGTTTGTTCAATTTATTCAAATGTTGATATTACTTATTATAGATATAATATTACTATTTGAAAGAGAATATGTTAATTCAATATGAGGATACTGAAGTGAATACATATAATTGTTATTATCAACAAAGTACGAATTTTACAAATATCAAAAATTAAATTGAATATACTATAATTTTTACATTTAGTGTTATTTTAAGCGTATGCTAAAAATTTGTTTTATCATTTTATAGTTAAATGATACAAGTAAAATTAAATTTAATTGTAATATTCTAATATATATGCTATGTAACTGTAAAATTTCATTCAAATGCAAATATTTTATTAAAAATGAGTAGTTACAAGCTTTATTTTTTGAACGTCAAACAATTTACCACTGGCTCACTATAGTTACTGCCTCACACCTGAGAAGAACCGCAAGAAAAACACAGCGGTACAAGTCTTTTTTTTTTAAATCAAAAGCTTACATTATATTATTATTACAAGTAACAATGATACATTTGAAATTGCCTGGAGCGAGCATTTCATTCCCAATTTCAATTTACCATTTATAAAATCGATAATTTGGTAATAACCTTTAACACACAAACGTCAATTCGCAACTTTTAAAAATTGTAAAATAGAAAGTTGTCAGACGTCTTCACGGATCATATTGTAAAAGCGTACACATTGTTTCATAAAAGAATTACAGACTCGATGCAATCTAGTTATAGGTGCACTAACTTTAAACTTAGTTCTAGTGTTAATATTTATATCCAAAAATATGATATTTTTAAGGCCTGTGTAACTGTAACCGACAGGTTGTGGGTTCGATCCTCACTCGAGGAAATGAAATATTTAATATTTTCAATTTAAATATTTTATGTTTCCATTTCTTCGATTTGGTACAAGGCAAAGCACGGTGTTGTCCGCCACTCAACACGCAATGCCTCAATTTCGGCGAAAGGTGGGGAACGGAACAGGAACGGAATGTCTTAACGTAGGTCCCAAGTCCCCTCTGCCTACCCTGTACCCTGCGGGATACAGCGTGAAGCTGAGTGAGTGAGTGAATATTTATATCCGTTTAGTAGTTTTAGCGTGAAGATATAACAAACTTTTTATCCTCAAAAACTTTTATATTTATAATATACATATATGTACACTTTTGTTAACTTTTTTAGCATGAAGTATTACTATAAAATAATAAAGGATATTTTAGTATTTTCTAAAAATGTAGATATATAACGACTAATTTGCATGTCATTAAATTGTTTTGGTCGTTATTGAAAGTTCACAGTTTTATAGCTTCTACAGTAATACGAAAACAAATGAACCAACGAACTTAGAAACAGTCCCGTGCTTTAGCGAGTTAGCCTTTACGTGAAGTGACGGCATTTTGATTTTATAGTTAATAAAACTTTATTTTTATTATTAGGTGGCTATGAAGACGACGTGGACAATGGTAACGAGTTCACATACACGGGCAGTGGCGGCCGGGATCTATCCGGCAACAAACGTACAGCAGAACAGTCCTGCGATCAGACACTTACTAGAGAAAACAAGTTTGTAGAAATATTATTTTTTCATACTTTCAACAATGTTAGTACACTAAGCAGCGTTTGCCTGTATACGCGAGGGTTGTGGGACCGTTTCCCGGGAAAATGGAATCTATACTTATAATAAATCTGTTACCGATCAGTGTCATCACATGGAAGATATATAAAAAAATATTATAGTTAACCTTATGTATATATTTTTTAATGTATAGATATTGTCTTAAAAATAATAACTATTAGGACAAGAAATTAATTGAGACAAATGAATAGAATAGTGTAATTATATAAGCGGGCGGCCCGCTAGTACTTAATTTTTTCATTGGTTTTAACAAGAGAGTAGTGGAAGTGATGGGGAAGAGAAGCTTTCAAAAAATCTTTCGAAGAAAGTGTATATTTTATTTGATTTTTTTCTTTACTGCACGCTACATCCCGCATACAGGAATGTGGGCAAAAGGAAATATCACAAAATAAAAACAAAATAATTGTTTTCTTTTTATTAATTTGTAAAAGGGCACTGGCACGTAACTGTGCAGTTAAAGAAGTGAACGAGAAAGGCGCAGATGCAGGTGGAGCATGGAAGCAAGGCAAGCCCGTGCGCGTGGTGCGCTCATACAAAATGTTGAAACATTTCCCCAAATACGCGCCCAAGGAGGGAATACGGTAAACTGCTATAAATCTTCTAAATACAATAATTGTTAATTAATTTTTAACAAAAATATGTTATGTTTATATTGTATTTATTCGACCTTGCAATATAAAATATTCACTAAATGTGAAAATCTATATTTTATATATACATAATAAACAATACGAAATTAGAATTTGGTGTTGCATATTTTAAAATTTTGGTAGAGACAAAAAGGCAAAGTCTAAGTTGCATTTTAAGTATATTTTTTTCAGCATCAACTACTATACCGCGTACAGGGTGAGCACTTCTGCTCACCCTTAACACTAGGCTCCCATGTTTCTTCGAACCTGGGAACCTAGTATTAAGACACTCCTTTCCTTTGTCCACTTTCCGCTAAATTTGAGTACGTAATAATTGAGTTGCGGAGCTCAACGCCGCGCTTTGCCTAGTTACCAGAGTGAAGAAGTTAAAATATCAAATATTTCAATTCCTCGAGTGGGGATCGAACGCACAACCTGTCACATTCACATGCACACTCTTATACCCCTGAGCCACAAAAGGCCTAAAAAAGTCTTAAAGTGTAAATATAACCTCATTAACAATATATATTATCTAAAAGAAATTTATATTTCACAAATCCAGTTACGACGGCATCTACAAAGTTGTAAAGTACTACCCTGAAAAGGGTCTTTCTGGATACCGTGTATGGAAGTATCTACTACGCAGGGACGATCCCAGCCCCGCACCCTGGGAACCTGGAGCAAAGCACTTCCCTATTGTGGTATGATATATTATCACGCAATAGTACTTTTATTGAGTATTTTAGTTTTAGGATATAACGAATCGTCTTGGCTTTTGAGATGCTAGTAACATAAATAAGCTGTAACAAGCTTTTAAGAATTTCGTCGTAGCTTGATGAGAACATATAGCCAGACCTGCACCCCTTAGAATCCATCCATTACTTTAAATTAAAAATATTTTTATCAATTTTATTATATTTATTGCATATAACACTTTTAAAATAATAAAAATACAACGTAAGGACAAAAATGTTAGGTCCCGCTTATTTATTATATGTTTTCTAAAATATTTTAATATGTATTCGGTGTTTAATTCCGCCATATACAAGCAAGGTCTTGAATTTAACCGGAAAGAGAATGTCTTAATTTGACAATATGTCCAATCTACAGTACATGTTTTTATTAATATTCAGCACTTGTTTAATTTTATGTATGATTTAATTTTATGTATGACTTATGTGTACATTCTTATAATCTAAAACTGAACTTTTAAACAAATACACATTAAAAATTACGCAAGAACATGCATTTTCTCATTTGTATTTCAGTATCCAGACGGATATTTAGAGGCGGAGGCCGAGAAAAAAGCCCAAAAAGAGAAAAAAAGTAAGACCAAAGTAAATAAGAAGAGAGCTTTACGCGAGAGTAACCAAACATCTTCTGAATCCGAAACATCGCCGCCATTAAAGAAACGCAAGACACAGGAGCAGAAAAAAAGTATGAAACTTTTGTTCCATCTACATTATTTTTTATAATACATATTTTCTTCAAATTAACTTAGTATGCCGCGTATAGCGGGTTATGTAAAGGAAATTCCGTTCCCCACTCGTCGCCTATTTACCGAGATGTTGCGTATTGAATGACGTAACTCAACGCCGCCCTTTGCTTTCTTACTAGAGCGAGGAAATGAAAATAATAAAAAAAATGCCTGAGTGGCAATTATAGCCACGCACGTTGTCGTTTTGTCACCACAGACTCCATTGCTATTATTTTAATTTTATGAAGCTTAGCTTAGTAGATGTTGTGTTTTCTGGGTATTGAAATATATTTTCGTATATATATTTTGTGTGATTTAATCGTTGGTTATAATTTATAATTCAATATATTTTAATTTGTTATGGTTGGCGATAGGCGATATATTAAACTTAAATACTACTATACTATTTGTCCTGTGTCGTTGTGAGACTGACTTCTTGTAATTAATATATTATTGGCCATTTACAGAAAATGCTGAAAGTGCTGAGGTCAAAATACCGAATATGTTTATAAAAAGTCCTAAATCTAAGAAAAAAGATGAAAGCGCTTTGAGTTCAGAAGAGAAAACCGCTATTGTAGCTGACACTCTTAACTGCAAACTGTGGGATGAATGTTTAGAAATATGCAAGAGCCAGGGGAAAAAGGTATTTAATGATGTTGATTCAATTAAATTTGTTGTTCAGCTCCATTCATTACTGTAAAATTCGTAATTTTCCATAGTTTGTTTAGCTTTACGTTGTATCTCGCATAAGAAGAGTAGGCAAAACGAATCTAAGCAAAGGGAATCTCTCTCACAGCTTCTCTCTGTATCCCGTACATGGCAGGGTAGGCAAAGGCAACTTTGGAAACCGGAACTCAACGCCTTATTACCAGTAAAGAAATGAAAACATTAAATATTAAAATAGAAAATTTCAACCTACCTAACCTTTGTTCGAGTCGGGATTTACCCCCACAACCTGTCACACGCTTGTGTCGCTGCGTCACGACAGGCCTTGGGCGTTCCTCTCGTACTACCCAATGTTGGAGACAGCTTGTTCGGTGTTGGAACTCAACGCCTTTATCGCACTTTGAATTGCTACTAAAGGGAATTGACAATAATTAATTGCCATGAGTGGAAAACAAACCCACGATCGCCCGATGCAGTCTTATTCTGTGCCACTTCACCACAACGGTCTCTAAATAAAACCTTAAATAAAATGTATATATTTAAAATATATAATAAGGTTCGGCGCTGTAGAAACAAAGGGTCGTGATTTCTGGGGGTTCACGACACACTTTGGGGCGATTGACATGCATTGACACTCAATATTCGTGGGGAAATAATAAAAGAGTGTCTTAACACTAGTGAGTCTCTACCTAACTTAAGACATCAGGTAGAACAAAAATATGAAAATATTTAAATGTTTATAATACGTTTTGTTAATAGGAATTCATTGAGCATGTAACACAAGTTTTCCTGTGCATCATATGTCAAGATGTCGCCGTCAATCCTGTCACTACACCATGCTTACACAACTTCTGTATGGTATGTCAATAACAATAATCTGTACTTAAAATCAATCTGTAACCAGTCACTGTCTGTACATGGAAGATATATTTTAAAAAAATCTTATAGACGTCGTTTATTTACCTAGCCTAATAGTATTTTTTAAAATATTATCTGTCTGTAGTGTAATTCATTAGTTGACGAAATGTGGCATGGAGTATGGAGATCCCAAATTTCGTGCTAATACATTATATAATATAGAAACATAATGTTGGAACTGCGGACATGTTGGAAATGTGTGATATCTTAAAAAGTAAATCTGTCACAAATTGTGATACCGACAAGAGCCTTATTCTTGTGTCTTAAGGGGTCGAAAATCATAAAAATAGTGTGTTATATTACTAAAATGAGATATGTATGTCGATGCTCTATACAAAAAAAGATTTAGATGTATTGATACAAAGTATTATATAAAATGCAATTTCTTTTTTAATTTTACCATCATAATTTGAATATAAATAAAATGAGAATAGATAAAATTATAAAGGAATCTCTAATATTATTTTTTATTATAACTTTTACGAAATAGAAATAAAATAATTTCAGGCCTGTTTGAAATTGGCGTTTAAGTCTACCGAGTCACAGACGTGTCCTTGCTGCCGACAGAATCTGTCTAAGATGGAGCTTACTACAAACGACGAGTTAATGAAAGCATTACGCACTATCCTCACAGGATATGACGTTGGAAAAAAGTAAATAAAGATAAAACGAATCAAATGAGCTGAATATTACGTTGATGTTAGTAGACTCTGGTGTTGATGTTAAATATATATACATTTTCTGTCCTTAATGTGGAACATTTTTTCTTGCTGCATGATCATTCTGTGTAACGGAAATTTACGAAAGTTTCCCTATAGAGATGGTATCATATGAGATGATCACTTCATGAAGATAATGATGAACAGATCCCACTACCTTCAGTTGTTTATACATATATTTACTATCAATGCAACAATTGATTACTAAATAAAAAACAGTTCTCTATATTATGTAGCTATAGCATATTGTAATATCCATTTACATTTTATTATTAAGAGCACATTTTTTTCCATACATCTTGATGTTAATATTGATGTAGTAACCGCACCTTTTATACAATGTAAATGAGATATTATTTAAATGCTGATTTTACAGGACATTGACCAATATTTTACAAATTTAAAATTTATATACAAAGAAAATATACTGAACCACAATAATAAATAAATCAATAAATAAATTATATACACACAAACAAACGACAAAACAAAGTATAAAAAAACAATATTTCTATATTTGGCCTCTTAAACAATTTAACTTATCTATGCAATCCAAAAAAAGAACTGTAGGTGATCTTAATACCAGATACAGTATCTATCGATCGTGTAATGAATTAAGGTAAATTCAGTGCATTTTCTATGTATTAAGTATGTAGTATTATATCTCGTTTACATTTTAGTATTATAACTTTTTAAATACATCTGAATGTCAATATTGATGTTGTGCGTACTTATTTTTAGGCGTGTAAACGGGATATTTTATTACTAAGAGCTTAACCATACAAATAATATGAATGGATGTTAGCATAAGGTATATAACATAATTATAAGTATGCAATTAATTTTTATGTCACGTTAGGTATTGTTTGTATAAGTTTTGGGTATATGCAACGAATATTGAGTATATAAAGCATTTTTTTAGATTCATTCTTATAATTTTAATAATGACTTTTAATTTAAATTGAACATGTTTATATTCAAAATTCGATCCAATAACGTTGTATTAGATAAATGTAGGTAGTAGTCATTAACATTTCCAATGAGTCATAGGAAAATTCGAATTTTAAACGACAATTAATTTTTAATTTGTGATAAATATACACTTTATATAAATGACAGCTATGAAATTCTAATGGGCAATCCCACTACTATAAATCATCCATTTTAAAAGTTGAATTTTCAGTTTTTATTGTTTACAGTGACATTGGTGTGACGTCACTCGATTATGTGATTTTTTTCAATGGATTTTATACTTAATATTTCTATATATTTAGTTTAAATTTATTTGCGATAATAGATCCATTTTTTTTATTTTTCTATTTTATTATAATTTGATTATTACTGCTCTTGTAATTATGTGTTATTATAGAAATATTTTCTTTATATATTTATTTCATTAATATTTATAGCGTATACTAAAGACTTTTTTTTTATAAAAATTCTATGACTTGTGCGATTTGAAATGACTTTTTATGTAATTAATAAAATAGTAAGGTTTTTTTTATAAAATATATAGTATAAGAAACCGTTTTTAAAGTTAAATTTTCACAGACAATAATAATATAAAATTATAATTTTATGTAATTCGTTTTATATGATTTTCTTTTCTTTGGCTTCTTCGGATTTTTAGTGAGTATGGGAAATATATGTTTTTTTTTTAAATAATAGCTTTTACGTTTCAAAGTACAAAATAAATTTAAGTGTTGATTGATTTAATGATAGCATTATTGTTAGTATTATTTTTAAAGAGACTACATTTTAATGAGCCCTCTTATAACTATTAATATTTAGTATTTTTACTATTTTTTTAAAATGTCATTCCACAGTTAGTACAGAAAATACTAAATTTAAATTTAAAGAGCGTAATAAAATTTTTGAACGTAGCAGGATTGGAAACGGTCCAAGCGCTCTGACCAACTCAACTTAGTTGGAGCAAGCAAGAGGCGCGGGTTCAAATCCTGCTACCTTCAAAATTTTTATACGCTTTTTAAATTTAAATTTATTATTAATATTTAGTTTAACTGGCCGTCGTGGCGCCGTGACGGTTGCAGGTTCGATATATACTTAAAGGTGAATAAATATTTTCGTTTTTCTGCTCTGGTACCAAGGCAAAGCGCGGCATTCATTGACTTCCGTCATAACACATCGTCTCGAACACTGGCCGTGCATTAATGCATTAGGAATGGAGTGTTACACTAACCTGAAGTTAATGTAGCCCTCTCTTCACCCTGCGTCTATAATTTCCTTATACAAAAGAACTTAATTTGTTTTAATCGTAATGAAAATGAAATACTTAATTGCCGGCCATTCAAGATTACTCGATCGTTAATATTCGTTTGGGTGTAAAAGCTATCTTACTACAGTTACGTAACGGACATAACTTTGAACCGACTAGTTCAAAGGTTCAATGGTTCAAAAGAACTTAACCTAATTGCTATTTGCATAACCATATCGTTATTACGATCGTAAGATTATTAAATGTTAATTGATGTTAGAATAGAATCTCAATGTCTATTACTTAATACTTACTAGTTTAAAATTTTATTATTACACGATATGCAGTTTCATTGGTTTGTATTTGTGTAAAAATCGCTGTATTTTAAGTTGTTTACCAAACAAATAATCTGGAATGTAATGTTTTAAATTGTTTCATAATTTTTCATTACAATTACTTTTGACGATTGTGTATATATGTTGATTTGCCTAATAAATACATCTGTTTATATGGTTGTTTTATTTAAGTTGGGATTTTCGTGAATATTTTAAGTCGATCTTTTTGATTGTGGCTCCTGGCAGATTTATTATTTATAAACCATATTTTTGTAGGTGTGAATCAGATTTATTATTTTAAGTTGGCACTCCAACTTTAAATAATAAATTAAAATATTATTTTAGCTCACGCTGCATCTCGTATATGAACCTAGTGTTAAACACTTCCTTCTCACTTCGTTCATAGCAATGAAATAAACTACTGCGTGTTTTAATTGAAAAATGTGGCAACTAACTATTATCGGATCAATTGTTTATAACAAAAGCCCAACTACAATAATGGCGTTGTAGTGCAATTGGGAAGTGTAACTTCACACAACGCACAGTGAATGTATGTCTCCCAGATAGAGGTATGATTTAAGATTTTGGTTTTATTTTCTTTTTAATTAAGCGAAATGCCTCGAAAACTATATAATAATTTAAAAGAACGTGATGAATTCAAATATTTTATGCAAAATAAGAAGTTGCAAGCTTCGTTTTTTGAACGTCAAACAATTTACCACCAGTTCACTAAAGTTACTGCCTCAGACCTGAGAAGAACCGGCGAAAGAAACTCAGCGGAATATATCTTTTTTTTTAATCAAAATTTTACATTCTATAATTATGTGACAATGATACATTTGAATTAGCCTAGAGCGAGTATTTTACACACGTAAGAATGATTACGTTAATATTTTTATGTTTCAAACAAAATACGAATATATGGGAATAGGAAGAATAAGAAACAATTATTATTGATATCTATTTATTATGGGTCATAATCCCATATACAATAATAAGCTCTGAGCACAATATCACGATGAATCAACATCTTGCACAACGTATATAAACCAAGACATTTCCTAATTAATATTTTTTTCTATTATAACATCACAGATACATTATTAATAACATGACCGGATTTGAGTAGTTAATAACAACATGCTGTAAATATATGTCGTTTAAAGATAATAATACGTCGGATTATAATAAATTTGATAAGTCGTCATTTATAATTAATAATTAAATTATGCAATCTTTAAAAAAATCCCTTATTAAATCGGTAATACATTATTAGGACCAACGCTGAAACTTGATCCTAGGCAGATCCGGCCAATATAACAAGAATATAAATAAAATATCGAAGGTAACAAATTTAGAATTATATAATATTAACAAACAATAAAATTTAGTCAATATATAGCCTCAGGCACACAAGAAGATATTTAACGGTGAGAATTAAATAAACTTAGTTATATTACTATTATCTGTTATAATAATTATATTAATAATAGGTGGCACTGGTTTGGTCTGAAAGCAATAAAGAAATATTTTTTAAAATCCAACTCTTCTTGTCTAACTGAGACTGACGGTATATATTAGTGGAGGAAGTCCAAATGTAGGTACTTATTTACTTAGTCTATCGAAATGCCTTTCCGTAACACGACAAACTCTCACTGTCAAATAATACTATGCTTAATACTACGCTTATACTGTTCTATCTTACAATACGCGGTTTTCAATTCGTGTAATAAATAACAAGTTTAGGTGTTGGAATAAATAATAACTAATGCAATTTCGTGCGTCACAATTTCATGACGAGGATATTAAAAGTCAATTTAGGAAGACGTAACGGCAACATAATTTTGCTAATAAATTATAACGTCAATCAAAATCTTCAATAGACTAAAAGAAGTTAGGCTGCAAACTAGATAGAGTAAAGAACAACAGTATGAAAAAAAAAACTATAAATTAGTGCAGAGTTAAGCTGTTTTGGCGTATCTTATTTCGAAAAGTATTTATAATACTCTTATTTACATAATATATTACATATTTAACACAGGGCATATAACAAATTAAAAAATAAAAATGTCATCTATTCCTAAACTTAGTAGTAAAGTCCGAGTCGCAAGTTTGCTATCGAACTTTATTGCCGGACGGCTCTAGGATAATGGCACTGATACATAACTAATAATTACTTTAAGGCATTAAACTTGTTTCGGTGACTACATTGAATGGTGTTTCTGTTGCGTTGAACACGTGCCCATGACCGGAAAACTTGACGATGATGCCCTCTAAAGAAGTCCAGGTGCCGACAACAAGTCCCAGAGCTCCGAACAGTACGACGATGGCGTTTTTAATAATCATTCTGATTCTTTCCGAATCAGATACATAATACCAATAGGTGCAGCTTTGTATGAACGCGGGGAAGGCAAGGCCCAGTGCGGACAAACACAAGGCGCCAAACAGCGATATAAACAAGTCCAGCTCTGGCACGGCCGCGGCTATACCAACTGTAAAATGGTAACACAAAGTGGTGGTTTTAGAATTATGCATTATAAATATTCACTAATTATAATTTAATATTATACTTTTTTACTGTAAAATTCTTTTAAACAATATTTTTTTACAAATAAACACTAGATAAAGTCTAATTGCTTTATCTAAAATATAAAATAGTAAAAAATCGAAATAGTCATTTTAACCAGTGACACAAAAAACGTTATAAATTTGATATGTCTATGATGTCAAAAGACTGGATTGAGGTAACGTTTTCTTTAGTCGAGGGATATTTTAATTTCAAAAGTTTGTTTTCAATTAATGATACAGTATTTATTGAAAACATATTTATATATTTCCATTAATAATATTTTTTTTTAAAAAAATCAACTTACAAGTAACCAGCACTATAAGAGTTCTCAAAATGTATTCCCATAGCAGCCGGTGGTTGCTGTTCAATAGACGGACACCGATGTACTCGTTCCATAAGATGTCGATAGCCACGTAACAGGCGAGGCCGTGCGTGATGAAGATGGCGAACGCCAAGAGACACTGAACTACGCTAGCGAGCCTGAAATAAAATGCATCTTATAAAATAAAATAATAGGACCGAAAAATACTTTTAAGAAACAGTATGGATATTTTTTATTCACAGCTTCATGTTGTATCCCGCACACGGCAGCCGAACCTACAACCTGTCATTTACAGTAACACGGTTGTGCCGCTACATCACGACATTTTTTATCTAAATACCTAATATTTTCTGCTCTTCTAATTTTTTCAGCGACTATATTTAATATTCAGTTGCACATATGGAAGTAAAACAGATGTTATGGTCAGGCTATTGCTTCTGTTTAATTAGCGCATATCTTTTAATTTCAATAAACAATTTCTATTGAAGTTGAAACGTAAACATTCTATTTAAATGTTGAGGATAATTATTGAAACGTTCAATCCATTTTTTTATTTTGTGTTATATGAATGTGTTAACTACGTACGTTTCAGTGTCTGAAGGCAGATTCAGCGTAATGCTGCCAGCTGCCTTGCTGCCATATTGTAAGTAGCCGAACAATCCCATCCCCACATAGAGTATTATGATGCTAATCATAGCCCGATTCAAGACTCCGAATTTGCCGACGAAGTCCTTTGGTGTCTTCATTTCATTTTCCAAAGGTAAAATCTGCAAACATTTTAATTATAACTAAAATGGAATTATTTTTTAAATGTCTAACCTACATAGTTTATCAGGAAAGAATATAAATTACGAACAAGGTAGCATAATTAACGTAGTAACAGTATTATACTGTCGCTTAATAAACTAATTATCTACCCATTGAATTACTAATTACAGCAATATACTTGCAATATAATTTATATCAAGAGGCACTTCGATTAAAGAGCATTCTTTCATCTTGTCAAATCATAACCCCTACCAATAAGATATTAGGAAAACGAAAACTTACCACACCTATAGCTTCCAAAGCAAACAATACGGTACCGAAGAAGAGCGGAAAATCTCCAATTTTCCCGGCGGGTAATTTTCCTTCTAACGAGGGAGTCTCTCTGAATATGTAATACAGAATTATTCCGAAACTAATGATAGTCACCGCATTAGCTATAGCCGAGAACGGCGCTAGGTACTTGAGATCCTTAACCCAGTTGATGAGAACCAGAGGCAAAAGGATATATAGCATGACTTCTGTGACTGTTACAGATAGTTTGAAGTGCTCTATCAGAACGTAGTGTATATTTTCGGACACAAAAACTACGTATACACAGCAAGTACCGATCTGATAAATAAGGAGGAAAGCGTTCACCACGTGCCTGCAACAATATTCAAAATATATATAAAATATAGCATTACTATAAAAAAAAAATCTTTAAAAAAATTACGGTAAATAGAAATTTGGAATGAATATGGCATAAATAAATATGGAATCAAACGTCACAAAATGTGTGTATTCGTAAATTAGCACTCCTGGTTATTTAAATTTATAGTTGAACACGCTTAGAGACGGCCTTCACATTATAATAATCAAACAGATACGATGTGAATGTTGATTTCGATTTACAGAACGAAAATTCTAGAATACTGAAGGGATTATTGATGTTAATTGCGTACATGTAAGTGGTTCAGGTAATCTAACTGTTATATAAAACTACTGCTATTGAATCACGGGCAGGTAAAGGACGACAAACATTAATTGTGGGCTTTATTTATTTATTATCAAGCATTATTTCTATATACCAAATAAAATATTATAGGACAGAACTTACGCGGCGTAAGGTGCACAGGCCTTGCACCAGTCAGGGCCTTCAGATAAAGCCGCTTCGGCCGCAGCAGTATATGTGAGGGACGGCACTTTCCGCCGCTTGCATAGCACGTAGCACGAGTCCAGGAGCACGTGTATGCAGTACGTGCACAGCACCCCGATAACAATGGTTCCAATGGTACCCACTACATAACCCGATTTAGAGAAGGCGTGAGGCATTGCTAAAATGCCCGTGCCTAAACTGCCTTTTAACAAATGCAGGAGGGTTTCTGTGTTTCTATAACAATACATATACAATGAGTGATACAATACGTTATAGTTATTGTCATAGTGTAGGTAATAACTCAAAAAGTGAAACATTCATATAAATGGGGCTTCCCTCTGAAATATCAAACAGCAGTATTAACGTACACTGCGATGTTGAAATAGGTACACTATTTCTTGGCCAGAAAATAAGTACTGTAACTCATTGTAATATTAAATCGTTCGACGTGAAAGTGACACCAACATATAAAAGCAATCTAAAGTATACTTGAGTAACAGGTAGACTTACATAAAATCAGACTACATACATTCAGATAATATTGCTCCATATCCGCTAATTACGCAGGCGTGTAGATATAATATATTCGCAGCGTATTGGATAAAACTACTTCTACTATTTAATGTTTTTAGGTTATATTTATACAAAATACACACTAGAAGTAGTAGAACTTTTAATATCAGGGTACCTCTACAGTAATATAAATTGTTTCTAAATAAATAAAATAAGTTTATCTAAATAAGGTAGTAGTTTCATGTATAATTTTGCTTTATATTTTTAATTCAGACCACAATTTACTTCGTAGCATAGTATACAAATATATTTATATCTACAATAGATTTGATACATATCTACCTGAAATTATGAATTAATGACTTCAAACTAGTTCACACTAATATCGAGTTTTAATTCTATATATAGCAGGTACAATATTTTTATTCAAAAACATGCACTAACACACTAACACACGATAATGGGTGTATTATAGTGTATAAAAACTAACAATCTACATCCACCCATCCAGTGAGACAATAGATGAATGTTTTGTTATTACAAAAACTCATGTATCTACTTGTTTAGAATTTTTATTCCTTCAGGATAAAACATAAATTATAATTAATAAATACATTATATTCATTATGAGGCCATTTCATGGCGTTCCCATTTTCGCTTCTTTTTCGGGGAACGAATCATTTCATACATTTCCTCGCTCTGGTAACAAGACAAAGCGTGACGTTGAGATCCGCAACTCGACTTGCAAATATTTCGTAATGTTGTACGTCGAACGACAAAAAAGGGGGAAAATGGGAAACGGAATGTTTTAACAATAGAATAATTCTACTGGCACTGCGCTATGCCAAACTCAGTGTGTAAATTTGACAAATATAATAAAATTAAACTTAAGCACTTAAGCTTTTGTCATGTTCACTTATGTCCAACTATATATAAAATCGTAAAAGCTTTTGCTTATGCTGAAGTAAAAGCTATCACAGATTATATGTAATAAAAAGTCATACTATAGATTGAAGCAAGCTACAAGTATTCTGATCACGAAACAAAACACTAAAACCTCATGTTCCCATTCGCTTTGTTTAACCTTTAAGAACAACGAATACAGGAAAATTGTCGAGATTTCGAGGCCAAAAACGTAGATAATAATTCCGACCGGTAAGCCCCGCGGCTTTTAAACAAAATATAAGAAAAACATCTGTAGGTACATGTAACACATATGCATGAATTACATTATATTAGTTACGCTAGTAAAATATCATTAAATAGATATTATTAACAAATAAAAAAATGTACAAATAAAAACAAAAATAATCGCAGTCGGTAGGATTCGAACCTACGCTCCCAGAGGGAAACTGATTTCTAGTCAGTCGCCTTAACCGCTCGGCCACAACTGCTTACAGGTTACGATGCAACAAAATAGAAATACATTCATCAGTTTTTCAGTTCAACTTATTAAAACTGATTTTATTGAAAAAATTAAGTTTAACAATCAAGAACTTATTTCTGAACAATACGTACTACTACTACTCTGGGTTCACTTAATTATAAGGAACACCTTAATTTATATATATTTATTAAATTTTAATATAAGTCGTGTGTAAGCAGACATTCAATTTACTATTTTAAAGTTGAAGCGCAGCGTTGAGTTTCGTCACTTAACACGATACATGTGAAAATTGGGCAGGGGAAGGAGTCTAATGAACCTTTCAAAAATTATATATTTTAAGTCCTAATTTTAAATATTTCCTGGATTTTATCAATGTATGACAGTCACTTCAAATTATTGTTAAACGTCAGCAGTGTTCTGTTGTCAGCGTGATTCGAAATCAGATAGAGTGAATCTTATTCAAATGCTACTACATAACAATTACCTACGTCAATATACCATAACAGGATAAAATATTTAAGCAGCACACAATAAAAAAGACTTTATAAGTTACAACTGTACTGCTTATTTAGTTGCTACATTAAATTTTGTACAATACTTGTACGTGATATTGCGGTCAATTTTCCTATCTTGCCCATATATTACTATGTTAAGAGAATATGGTTAGTTAGGTACTTAAAATGAGCTGAGACGAATACTACCTTGATTAAAAACGTATTATGCTTCTTTTTACAAAATTGAATATTTTACCTTATATTTAATTACACATTACGCCATGTAATATTCACTAGCGCAGCTTCGTTCGCTTCTTTTTTATTTAACATTATTTAAGTACTTATACATTATAGTAAGCGCTATGGTTGTAGTATCTATCAATAAAAAAAAATGGCAAAGACAGAGTGATTGTAGTACGTTCTCTTGAAGGTGGATACATGCTGTCGATGAATTTTATTTAGAACTTTTGAAAACTACACAACCGTATATATGATTTTTACGAAACTTTGAACGTTTATGCATTGCTTGCAAGGAAGTTGATGTGCTCATGCTGTTGAAACTTTTTATGATTATATATGATGTAATAGAGCCTATATCTTTCCTCGTTAAATGGAGAATGTAACACACGGCGTTCCTGAGATTAGTGCGAACAAAATAAAATTAAATAGTTAATCGAACGAAATCTTCCTCTTTGTTATATTAGTATGTAGTAACAATAATCGGTATCTATACATATATAAATATAAATACAATTAACGTTTGAAAGATAGAGGGTATTATGAATCCAAATATAGGCTACGTTGAATCTTGATTTTCCATGTGTTTGGGTTTTACACAGAAAAAGTGCGCTGACCGTGCGTGTGTCTCTTACCATCTGCATAGATAGATACATATGAAACGGCCAAACATTTTTCTATTAAGTACGATAATTTTGCGGGCGAAATTAAATTAAAGATTTAACTCAGCTTCACGCTGTATCCCGTACATGGCAGGGTAGACAGAGGAAACTTGGGAAACTAGTGTTTAGACACTTCATTCCTCTCCTCAATTTCCGCCATTGCGTGTTGAGTCACGGAACTCAATGCCGCGCTTTGCCTGGTTACCAGAGAGCGAAAGAATAAAACATTAAATATTTAAATAGGCAATATTAAATATTTAATTTCCTCGAGTGGAGATCGAACTTTCAACCTGTCGTTTGCAGTCACACGCTTGGGCCGCTGCGCCACGACAGGCCTTCGTGGTCAGGAAATTAAAGATTTAATATTGTATTTATTAGGTGGATTAACAATATGTTTAAATAATATGAACTAAAAAAGAAGCTGGCAAAGCCTGGACGCTCTAGTTATAAATAAAGCGATTTGTAAACTTACATGTTGGTTCGTATAATGTGTAGTTAAAAATTAAATTCTATGATATAGAATTTAAAATTAAAATAAATATACAATTTATATGAAAATGACGTTGCTTGCAACGTAAATATTTGCTAAGGAAGAATAGGAAAATCCTTGCTACCTAGGCGTGACGCAGTGAAGAGGAAATTAGGAAGAGGAAATGGCAGAAGGCTGCAATGTTGCACATTCATAATTATGACATGACACATTGTAAATTGTCGCAATATGACTGGTCAAGCTAAGTTTTGTTTTCCATCGGTCTTATGACGTATGTATACTATGGGTACTTGCTTCAATTTATGAAACATTTATAAATTATAAAAATAGTCCTAAAATGAACTTCATATTGTCATAAGTGCTGTGTACTTGGATAGTAAGTACTACAAGCGTATCTTATGAATGCTATTATGATAACATTTCAATTATTACTATTTATTTTCTAGTATATCCATTTATATCAAGAAGTACTTACGTGGTAGGATGTTCTACAACTCTGTTGTCATAAGGCTCGTATTCTTCAACTTCTTGCACGTTTTTTTCTTTCATATTAACGAGGAAGATGCCTTTGTCTTCCGGCCTTTTCTTTTCATCTTTGACGGGGGATAAACTGTAGTAATATATAAAGCAGTTAAATATTTTCCTAACATTACAACTTAGCTTAATTATAGTTGGCAACAAAAGGAAATCGAATTTGAAGTGAACTTAAGTAATGCTCTGAAGTCACTCAGACTGCTCACATATATAATAATTCTGCATATAATTATATTATTAACACGCACAAATAAGAACAAAATAAATGAAGTGAGATTCAACTGACTTACTTTGCCATGTCTTTCGATTGCTAGGTGACGTGAATGTTTACATGTATTGATTTATAATCGCTATTGCAACGTCACCCAAGGCTCTATTTAAAGTGATTTGAAAACGTATCATCAAAAAAATATCAACAACATATCATTTCCGTGCATCACCCTTAGGTAATGTTTATGTTTTTCACTGACTGAGGTGATCAGTGTGCCCAAATTAGATCCACGTTATTTGCAAATAAAACGCTAGGTCAAGAAAATCAAGTAACTTAGAAACTAGGTCAGGAGTGTATTTTAGAAATAATTTATGATGCAAAACCTCGTCGTGATCTTTTGCTTGATGAATAGCAGATGATATTGAAAATTCGATTTATGTGACCTACTTAATGTCTTTCTGTTACAGCTATTAATTTATTTAACATAATTTCTACGTATCATGTATCAATGTTAATAAACTAGCGTATATTTTCTTCATATATTATTTCTATACTTATATATTATTCTATTCAGGCACTTTACATTTTGGTAGGATCAGAAATTAACGACAATATAAATTCAAAAAGATTCTCCTCGATAAATAATACACAATAGACGATTAGCCACTGACGTCAGCTGGCTGTCATTAATGTAGCCAGGATCTAGATTTGAATTTATTGACTCATCTATTACTTTCTGAAATTTTATAGTTAACAACAGCATAACTGTAAATAAGTATGAAATGACAGTATATGCAATTGTTTTGTGAGATACACAATTGTATTGGTGTACGTAACACTTACTAGAATAGGTCAATGTCTAAATAAGTGAGTGTACTCTTATACTTGATTGTTTATTTCTTAGTGACTAGAAAACTCATAGGTGCTATTTATTACATTTAAAGGATATTATAATGTTATCGAGCTCAAAATATTCATTCATTTATCTTAATAAATTTGGTAAAAAAATCCTGTTATATACAGGATTTTTTTACCAAATTTATTAAGATAAATGTGTAATAGATATATATTAAGATAATTGTGTAGGAAGCCAATAGTTTGTGCAAGTACAAGAATGTGAGAACGATTTCACTGTTATTTCACTGTTATGAAAGCGAAGTTTTTTGGGTTGTTAAGTATTGGAAAACAAAAATTCTAGTAGTAAATTTGTTAGATATACCTCTGCGGCAGGAAGTCGTCGGGCTCGAAGGAAGGATTGACCATAGGGCCACTTTGTCTGCGGGCCCATTCTTCCGCTTCCTGAAACAAAAACCAGTCAGTATTCACTTACATATTTACTATTAATAAAAGTACCAACTCATTACACAAACAGGCAATGAATATATAAGACAATTTTCGTTCGTTACAGCTGTTTATTGTCGATTGACTAATGATGACAATGGTTGCATCATCATCAGTCAACCGACGTCCACTGCTGGACATAAGCCTCCCCAATGCGCCTCCAATATATAAGACAGTGCCAAGTGCTATTATAAGTAAATAAAAAATAAAGGCAATTTTAATGATACTAAGTGTCGGAGAATGAATGATATGAATGGTTTGTCGAAGTAACTGTTCATATCGATAGCAATCCATGTAACGTAGTTATTACAATTAATAGTTAATGATGGAGACTAGCTTAACCGCTACAAGCCCACGCAAAACGTTTAAAAGGCAACGGCATTGCCGCTCTTATAATATTTGCACAATGACGCGAAAACTATGCCGATGTACTCCTATTACTATTATTATAATCCATTGATTTCAATACTCAAAAATTATAAATGTAAATAGGTATCAATATGCTTATAATTGAAACTTAATAACGATTAGTCTTATTTAATTTTGAAGTTTAGATTTAATTACAGTAAGTATTTAAATAAATCGATCATAAAGGTATTATGCTGTGTGATTCCGGCTTAGAATAGGATCACCCTGGTACTGATGGTGTCGTAAGAGGCGACTAAAGTGCGTGTGGCAGAGTCACGTTGCCAGTAATGGCAACACGCATGGGCAGACTTGACTGGGTCATTACCACCCCCGGCATTTAAGACCGGCGTTAAGTAGTGGCTTTGGCCACTGCGTTTCGCATTAGGTAATGCCGGGCCGGATGCCCATCCACCTTAAAAGACGGCAACTCCTCTGGAGTTACTCGGGAGATACTCGGGGCCGTGGGCGACGGTGATTACTTACCATCAGGTGACCTATACGCTCGTTTGCCGTCTTTTCCATAAAAAAAATCATGTGTAAATAATTATAAATATATAGTTTTGTCGTGTTTGGAAGATTATATTTTTCAGCTTCACGCTGTATCCCGCGGTGGACAGGTATACAGACGGACATAAGGTAGACAGAGAGAACTTGAGAAGTTATTGAGACATTCTGTTCTATTTTAGCTGAATATGAGACACTGCGTGTTAGGCGTTCTTAGGCCCCTGCTACAGGCCTCGATATTTCCAAAAAATCCAAATTTGATTAAATTTAAAGGTGCAAATGAAAACGGTTATGTTTAACATATATTTAATAATATTTTATGCAAACAATAAATACTTTATGGCAAAGATAAAAATAAGTATATACCGACATAAATTATACGAATAAATGTTCACAACTTATTAACATAAAACGTGATGTTTACGCTCAGTCAAAACCAGAACTAAACAACCAACATTTCTTAGAAATGCTCAAAAATAAGCGTGAAGAACTCATTATATATTATACATATTTAAAATTAGCTGAACCTTTTTTGAGATTATCAGCAAATTTTACTTAATGTGGTTAATATTAAGAATTATTTAAATATAATTTTTTTTTCTTGTTTTTTCATATTGTGTTATAAATATTTCAAATAGATGACGTTCTTACTTACTGACTACGTAGGCTAGAATAAGTGAAGAGAGAAGTACGATCCAACATGTCTGCCTATCCCTACAAAGGGAAAGTAGTGTGATGTACTTGTATGTTCTAAAACCTAAAAGACCGGTTTTTCTTTTATGGTGGTGAAAATCCTAACCGGTTCACATCACTAATATGTAGGTACATAACGCAACATACTATGAAGTTACACTGTAACATTTACTATAACTATACAGTAATGAGAAAACGCACTATAAATAAGATGAAGCATGCACAAATTATGCAGCGACAAACTGAATCTTCTAAATGCCTGGAAGTGTTAGATTATACGTAATCAGACACTCTAAAAGTAGGTGGAACATCTTGACTTCACCTCCATGATATAAATAAAGTAGTTTTTCTTGTACCTAACAATTAATTTAGTGTACCGTAATTTGAAATGTACACATACAGATAATTAATCATAATATATATATATATATATATATATATATATATATATATATATATATATATATATATATATATATATATATATATATATATATATATATATATATATATATATAAATAATTATTTCAACTTCAGTATTAATTATTTATAAACGTATAAGATTAGCCAGGCCCCCTTTTGTCCCGGGCGGCAGTTCATAACGACTGGCATCCTGTGTGCGAATGTCTCAATTATGAAATCGGATATTGCTCGCAATCACTACAACTAGCCATATACCCATCCGTATCGTCTACGCGTTTGTGCGGCAATTGGAAGGATAAAGGCTCTACATATTATCTATTTCCTTCGCTCAATATAACTCGGAGCTATAACTCTCATGTTGTGATTGTTAATCTATCTTTATTATTTTATTTTCTTTAATTTTTATAGAGATTTTAATTTTATATGTCTATTTTTGAATTTATTCTCTATTCTACCTATGATTAAAGCAAATACTTATTTCAGTATTTCTTACTGTGAAAATGTTTAATAAATATAAAAGTATCATACAGATTTACATAATAGAGACCTAACCTAGTAACTTCAAAGTAAACCAGAATCGAAGCCAAACTGGACAACTGGACATACATAAACTTAATGCGAAAAATAATCATTTATACCTTTAAAAATTGACGTCAAGATCGTATGTGAACAAGCTGATTATAATATATATATACATATATCATGTACGTTTGTATGTAACCACAAGTGCCCCGGTGAGAATGCTAGTAACTAGTCCTTGACGCTAATAAAATGGTCCCATTTAATATTATGATATTAACTACTACACTTAGAACACTTTATTTCTATAAATTTGTACCCAAGTCAAGAACAGTGCACTCAATATAATATCAAAAGCAATAACGGAGTAAGCCAGAGTATCGAATTATATCTCTAAACAATAATGGTGAGGATCTTTTATAGTTGTTTTAATCGTCATTATCGTAATTTTCAATCCATTATATTATTATATATATTTTTGAACTTTGCTTGTGTCTAAATATTTATTATTTAAAATAGGTATGTTATTTGAGGTCACTAAGCTAATAATGATAATAATCATTTACCAGTCATATATTCCCAAGTACGTAATTAATACACCTATCAATATTTAATGACATTTGTCAAAAGGAAATTGCTAGAAGTTACATGCCGTATAACTTGAACAAACAGGATTATTTGATCAAACACTTTTTCACTCAAAATGTAAGTAATACGCTGTTAGAAAAGATTCTGTTATATTCCAAAATATGTTTACCGCCTATTTCATATTTGATACATCCAAGAAAAACTAATTTTCTGATTGCACGGGACAAAGGTACCATACAATTGTACCTGTAGATACTTGGTTCTAAATTTTAATAACTTCTTAAGAAAATATTTTATAAATGTGTAATTGAACTAACGAACAATTGTAAGCGAATTACTTTAAAACAACAGAAACTGAAAAATAAATATTTAAACATATGTCACGCTAGATATTAAAGTTAAACGACAGTTAAACATGAGACGAGTGTTTGCTTGAATTTAACACAAACACTTGAAATACCAAGCACATTGATCACCTAGTCGGCGCTTAGTTAGCGGAAAATAACCAAGAATTTACGTTCTAATTACTATATCTTTACTTGTCACAATAAACCACAAGGAAACTCAACATTAAATATGTTTTAAAACGATCACGGTGATTTCTTATTTGTTTTTTTTTTTTAAAAAACTATGACTATTATGATTCTTAATAAATTACTTAGTGGTTTGTATCAATATTTAACTATCACAAAGTAAGCTGAATCTATATTATTTTGGTATGAGCACTCATATCATCGTTTACAAACGAAGTTGTTCGACGTTAGTAATATCTTAAAATACGAATCCGAATTCAGTTGGAATTACTCCAATATGGAGTAAGGAATACTCTCGTTTTACATTTCAATATATTTATGGATAATTACGTAATTGCAATAAAAAAGAAATTGAAAACATTAAAAGCCACTAAATTCTGAACTACAGTTAAATTATTTACAAACAAGCAAAACACTATAAGGATTTCTAATTTGAGCTCCATAATTCAGTGACGTATACTTGGTAGGATATTTCCATGAACTGAATTTGAAGTTCTATTTTGTTTATTTCAATTTAGATCGTTCATACTGAACAACGTTGCCTTACCATAAAATCACTCACTTGTATCCAACATGGAAAAAATGTTAATTGTTTTGAGGCTGCTAACAATTATACTCATTCGTAATTACTATGTTATACGTTAACTTACCAACAATCAAGACTTGGAATACTACTTTTTTATCATTCTCTTCTATCTGATTATTATTATAATATACTTGAGTCCTTGAGTTGCACTTCGTGTATTTAATGTGACCGTGAACAATGTTTATTAAAATAACGCAAAAAAGAAGTTCTGTAATATACAACATAATATATAAAATTATAAGTAACATTTTGCAGCATATACAATTAAGACTATTATGGTATATGGGTATGGTATGTTATGGTATAGTATATTGTGATGGTTATTACATTTAATCTCATGTACCTAAAGCACTTGGGCGTGTCAGCTTATAAGAAATGTGCGTGTGTGTATATTATGTATTACTCTGAGTGGGTTTTATTTATTGTTTTGATAAATAATTAAAAAAATAATATACATTAGTAAGTTAATTATATCTATTATGGCTAGCAAAATCGTGTGTATTTGAAGTATTTATGCATGATCACATTACGTAAGTAGGCTAGTAGGTAAATTGGGGGTAAATTATGGGTCGTAATAATAAACCAAAATGCCTCACTATATTCGTGTTTACATGAATTTTAATGACCAATTGGGTTCTTTACATTATCTACTTGAATTATTTTATTAATATTTTTATTTAATACCTCAACGAAAACAGAAAATTGTAAACGTAACGAAAACATGACGTCCACGAGATATATTATTATATTTGTTTTATTACATTACCTTTATAAAAATTAAATTTATGTTTAAAAGTATACCTTCATCCTATAACTTTTTAACAATACAGTTTGCATTTGGCGCTTAGAAATTAAAACTATTTAAAATTATATATATATATATATATATATATATATATATATATATATATATATATATATATATATATATATATATATATATATATATATATATAATTTGGGTAGATCTATATATTGATAGAGAAAGTAAAGTACCTAACTATCATAGAGAACTTATAATTGAATCCAAAAATAATTAATTGAACCTCGAGCCAAGATAATCTATAAGAGGTAATTACAAACATTAAATTTACTCACAGACTTATTGTGAAATTATAATCTAGATATAAATTGCTATATAAGAACATTTGTTAAAAATTTTACACAAACTTGTTCTACTCAATACCTGTTTAATGTTTTATCTTTTATGAGATAAGTCAAATAAAAATATCATAGAATCATTTCAAATGAATCCAATGAATAATAATCTCCAACTTAAAACCAGTCTTAGGTTTTACCTCTTGCGTTTTGTTTATATTAAATTCAATCATATCAACATTATGAGATGCTTGCGTCATTGTATGATTGAAGATATATTTAAATTTATAAATAACCGTAGAAAATGCTTTTATTTATAGTTCAACTAATATAAGAAATGTAAGAATATTCACTTCCAACGACACTTTTGGATAGACATGTAACGCAGTTACAATACGATAATTTCCACAAAAGTGACATTGGCTTGCGGGAGTTGTGCACCGTAAAAAATTGAAGTGATTTTTACCATTTCTCTAAAATAGCGATAGATACAACAGTTATATATATAAAAAAACTTAAAAAGCGATCAATCTTTGTATAACGAGTGAGCCAAACGACGTCAATACGCCGACGCAGCATTAACGTAACGCGACGCCGGCGCCTGTTTATTGTTTGTTTTCTTTTTCTATGTAAAACACCAATGATGGGCGGTTATATGACAACTATGTGCTTATTTTTACTATATTTAAAGTGTTCCACACTTACGAATGACAGTTACTAAATTTAAAAAGTATGTGTGAGTATATATTTTTCCTAATTGTAATTACATCATATATATATATATATATATATATATATATATATATACATATATATATATATATATATATATATATATATATATATATATATATAACGGGAATGTGTTAATATATTCAAGTAATGTGCAGTTGGCGTAGTGCCTGTGAGCGCGGGTAGGACGGGAGCCTGCACATGCGCCTCTCTTGTCATCATTACCAAGAAGGCACGTGGCATTAGCGTGACATAACGTCTATATACCTATCACTGCCTAAGTACCTATAGATGTGTACCATAATCTTTTTGTTAAATAAGTGTTTACGGTATTACCAGTCAAGTACCTAATAATGGTTAAATTTAAATAAAAAGGTAAAATATTTACTTTATTAGAAATAAAACCTATGTATCTAGTAATGTATTTTGATAACCCTCTTTGCATATTTATGCATACTATTATTGCATATTTACATTTTCCTTGTATTAAAACATGTTATAAGTTTAAAAAGATAATAATGAATAATTATATATATATGTAATATTTTAATCTTCTTAAGATTAACTTATATTTTCTTACTATTATAATTTCTTAATGAGTATAAAGATATAATAGTATTTATTTCTTTAAAAAATCGTTTTTGAAAAAAAAATGTATGTTAATATTAATAAGTTAAACTAAGCTACTTTATAATACTTGTTTTAATACATCAAAAGTTTTTCAATACACTGGCTAGTAATTAAAATATAAATTATAATTTTATTATAATATTACTACGAAACTATGTTTAACATATCATAGTTTAATTTATATTCGGACAGTAATATCCTTGATTGTTTATTGTATAGAAGTAGAGTTCAATGTGAAAGCATTGTATTGATGATAAAATCATGAGAAATTATATTTTTCATTTACACATGTGGTTTCGTTCGTGGCTATTTAGAAAGATTTAGTTATACATGAGTCTCGTGTAGGCACAGGGAATTTTACCGATTGTAGCTCTGATTACCTATTACGTTAAAAATAGCGGGGTCAGAGACAAAAACCTTATTATAACAAGACATTTTTTGTGAAATAATTATGCAGGGCGACGTATAAAATTTAATATTAATAATGAATCTATACCTACTAAATAACGATTTCTAAAATTTGTTGTGTTTTGTATGTTTCTTTTATATGATATGATTTAAGTCTATATGGCCTGAGCTTCTGCTCAGGGATAGGGATAGTCCTATTTTAACATCGGTACGTCTGATCTTAAATATCATACTAATATATAAATGCATTCTTAATAAAAGTTATCAGTTGACTCTTATGATTATTTTCCATTGATGTATACTATTTGAATATCCAGAATATAACGTTTCTTTTCAGCTTAAGAATATACTTACTATCTCTAGGTTTACGGCTGCCAGTGCCTTTATTACTTTTTTGTTTTTAAAACTACTATTTATGATTATTTAGAACAAGATCGAGGACATATTTGTATTATATATTATATAATTTAGTTTATATTTCTAATTTCTAATGCGAGTCTTTCACACATCCGGTGAATCGGTATTGTCTCGAATTTGGGTAAAGAGCAAAGAATAATTTTGACACTAAACCTAATAATACCAGCTGGAAGGGTCTTCAAGTCCACGTTTTTTGGTCTAAGGGGAGTTTTCTTTATATTTAAATGTTGTACGTAAATGTTATTATTTATACCAACTGCGTCGTTTATTTCTCATTTACATATAAAATCACCTTCATTTCGTAATAATAAAGATTCCACACATGTTTCCATGTATCCTATGAGCATAATACGTACCTATAATCAAACAATAAAGACACTTTATTTACAATGTAATGCATACTTAAATATCTATTTGTTTATACGATTTTTCTTCCCTTTCCGGATTTTTTTTCGTGAATATAATAATGATTAATAAACAATTCGTTAATTTCTATTTTTTTTAATTTTTGCTTAACATCAGCATTTACGCAAGAAAAAAAAATGAATTATAAAGTAACAAAGTTAGAAGAACTGAAGAACTGTGCTTCATACCTGGTAAGAATCTTTTGCCGGTGTCCAATATTTTGTTGTATGTGGTATGTATTCTGTATGACATAGTCTGTATTCATGAGTAATTATGTTTTATATAAAAAAATCTTAATATCATCTTATACCCAGGCCGCAATATCAGTTAGGATATATATAATTGTAATATTCAAAATATGTAAATATAAAATTAAATTATAACAGAACAAGAGAAATAGATACAATTTATAAAGTTATAGTTTCACCGTTAGCCGTTCCTTTCACCGCTCCTGCGTAGTCGCAAAGGGAGGAAAGCAAAAATTTTCCATTAAGACCGGTTGGTCGCGCCGACCGGTCTACCTTTTCTATGGGAGCACGTGGAGTAGCGTTATTGCGTTGCGTCGCGACTGCGAGACGGTGTCGTGCGAAACACTGCACAAATCACTTAGACTCAGCAACTTTCAAATGACTTCTTTCGACATATTTAATTACATTAGACGTCAATATTGCGTAATTACACAACATTAAGTGAAAAATATAGGTGCATGCTCATTTTTACATACAATTAAATTCTACATCTACTTGTGAAGATCCGATATTTAGATTCAATAGATTATTGAATTAACAAGATATAAGAACGGAACACTATATAGTACTAAATGACTATAAAGATTATTTTAATAAATTCAGAGTTGGTAGTGCCACGTTTTCCTCGTTTTGATTTAAAAACAGAATCTGCTAGCTGTTTCACGTTGATACGTGATTAGACGTTGTTAATTATGTCTAGGAATTTGTAGGGATTTTTTTAAGCATAATATTAAGTTTCATGGATGATATCATGGATCATGGCTCATGTATCTAAACAGTAGTTTTGTACTAAATGATTTAAATTCCTTATATACCACTGTTTACCTACAGTAATAGTGTATAATAATTATCATAAATCAATATATTGAACCCATTGGAAGCTGTAATAAAGAATGTAGAGGATTTTGGACTTTGATAATGCCTTTCAATAAAATTACGTACGTTATATAATAGATTCCAAAGTAATATAATTGATATATCCAGATTAATATTTTTTTAAATATTTCAGATTGTAACATTTTTTTATATAAATATAAGCTTTAATTTCGAGCTTTAAATGTAAAAACTTATCAAAGGTGACGGCCATTCGATCGATGCAACAACAGGTAAAATGAACGACCAGTAAAATCCGCATATAACCGGTCCGACAGCTCAGATTGTAGGTTGATTGAGCAAAATGAGAAGCTATTGCACACCAATGCAATTGCTCAAACATATACTTAATTGTCACATGCAGATATAAGTAAACATTAAGTTCGTTCCCATTGAGACACTTCTGTTTCCCATTTTCCGACACATCTGTGGTGTTTCTTGTGTTGAGTAGAGTAACTCAATTAAGTTTATATCAAATCATTCACAAAAACCTTTCAGAAAAAAGGTGCATTAGGTATGTAAAAGTCTAGTCGAAACAGAAGAAAGCTGCACTTCTAAAAAATGATTTTTAATATTATTGTTTTGCTTTTCATCTGAAATAAGCATACATCATTTTTTAACACTTACAATAAGAAAGTTATGGGGTAACAACATTTAACGTTATAGTTTATTTTCTCAGTATTTATTGAATATATCTTTAAAAAGAGTTTAAATTATTTTATATTTTTAAATAAATTTTTTTATGCTAATAATTTTATCCCACAAGATATAAAATAAATTGTAAAAAATTTTGTTTTGTTTAGTTTTTGAGGATACAGCCCAGTGAAAAACACCTACCAAAATTATATACATTACTACTGTATTGTGTACATATTAGTTTTAGCTATTTTTAAGAATCTCAAAATAATGTAAACCATCATGAGGCTGATTCCGTCATGAGCCTGATTTGTAAACACGCAGGTGACAAATTAAAAGTATTGAAAATTGAGGCTGTCGTGGGAATATTTCGAAATTTTTGCTTACAAATTCGATTTTTATTAATTGTTAAAGTATTATGAAAAAAATTAGACTCAAAAAGCACTATTGTTTGAATGTCATATCTCTTCGTTCAATTGAAATATAAAGTGGGAAATATCAATGAGATAATAATACACGAAAAATAGTATTTTGTTTTATAATGCTGCTTGCATTGCTGCTGTTCCTATCTATACATTACCATTGTTTGTTTGTTTGTTGTTTATATTGATAACTTAAAAGAAACTGAAACAGAATACATTTTTTGTTTCATTATATTTTTATTACATATGTTACCGGCAATGTATGAAATCATGAAATTGTATACGAATCTTAGGAAATGTGTACAGTTCCGATATTATTTAGGAAATTTAAGAAATATTGTTTGAAAAACTATTTATTGCATAGATATCCTAAGAAATGTATAAATTTCCTCAGAATTGTATATAATTCCAATATCGTGTTAGGAAATATATAAAGTAAATACTTTCTGTAATAAAACACGTTGTTAATAATATTATTATTTTTTTGGGTAACAGTCATATTATCTCTTACTAATTAACATTTCTGAAATCAACTATCTATTCACTTTTAACGTATCACAAAATCAACTTATATTCATTCTTATAAAATCAAATTTTCATTTAACAAGTAATCAGTCTGATAATTAAGTAATTTTAAATGTCACAGTATAAAAGTAAATCTTTATATTTTTACAGGGTAAGCTCGAATGGCATTTGGAAGTGCATAATATTTTATTTTTAAAACACAGACATCTGCTGTAGCATGCAATTTTCCTAGCAAAGGCACTTCTTAAATCTCTAGCCTGTTCCAGTGGATTGCAAGTTGGCAACTGACCGTAGTGCAATCTCGGTACTCGGTACATCGTCTGCATCAAGAAGAACTCTTGGACACACATTAATCTGAGATCGAGCATATAATTATTTTATTATACCGTTCTTGGTACTATCATCAGTTTTAGTCAAAACCAAACCAATAATGTTACATCACCTCGTCCTCTATCAACCTCAGGAACTGCAATTCGTACTGAAGCGCCAATAGGTACAACTTTTCACTGTTTCAGCATTTTTTCGACTTGTTGTTGTAGATTTTTCTTAAAATGTTGATGAGTATCTAGTACTTTACCTTTTTTTGAACATATTTTACACAAAACTTTAGATCTAAATCCTTCATCAGGTGATTCTTCAGCAACAGCGCAAATAGCGTGAATTGCACATCCACATGCTCTACATGTATGAGCTTGCGTGTTTGTTTCGCATTGATCCAAAACATCGTTAGAAACTTGGGTTACCTCTGACTTTGAGATCTTCCTTTTTGGTAAGGTCCTGTTTGATTGTCTCCAAATTTTCTTCAGTTTCAATATTTTGCGTGAAGTCATTGGGAAACTCAAACCACCGTTTACTTAATACGGATTGCTTGATACCAGCATGAAAAGCTCTGTTTTTCATCAGTTGGACAAATCTCAAACCCTCACTCCAATGTGAACTATCATTATCTTATCCACGTGATAAATATATTTTCAATATCCTGATTTGCTCTTTCCATACTCCTCTGACTTTACGAATGCCTGGGTTTAGTATGAATAATTTTTAAAGTAGGCCAATATGTTTTTAAATTGTCAATAATTCGGTTGAAAAATTCTCTGCCGTTGTCAGACTAAAGTATTACAGGAACACCAAGTAGAACAAAACAACAAATTTTGTTAAATGATCTTGATACACCATTATAAATTTGTTATCACCGTCGGGCTGGGACTGAAAATCTATCAGATCTACTTGGCACCTAGAATTAAACTCTGAGGATATAATTTTTAATATTAAACACACTTTGCTTCACAAAAATGCCTTTTTTAATGTTTTTTTGCTTTTGTTGACATAGTTCATAAACTTCAAGATAAGTTTAATTATCCTTACGTATTATGTTTTTGTAGTGACTCCATACCTCTTTTGTCATGCGATCTCTTCCACCGTGACCAGTTCGAATATGAGCCTCACGTAAATGTCGAATAACTCTCTCATGTAAATATCGTCTCTCACGTAAATGTCGTCTCACGTAAATGTCGTCTCATGTAAATGTCGAATAACTCTCTCTCTCTCTCTCTCTCTCTCTCTCTCTCTCTCTCTCGCTCTCCCATGCGTAATAAATAATAGTGCTTGTAGTTTCTTTAATAGGAAAATTAAGCTTACTTTTCTGGTCAATGGTAAGCACGTTGTATCGCCGCAATAACCAATAAGCACGAGAAGTCTTTCTAGCAGTTGTTTTTGCCGTAGAAACTTCTTTAATTAACTCTTTATAACGTTCATCTTCAATAAATTGTTTTTAGGAATTGTTTTTAGGATTACATACATTTCCGTTATCAGATACATTAATGTTATATAAACAGTCACATCTGAGTAAGTTTTATCTGAAAGATTCACAACTAATTTTCAAGAGGATGTTCCTATTATAGAATTCGAAAAATGTATTTTTAAACAATTAAAAAGGAAAGTTTGTTTAAAAAAGTTTGCAAAAATGAATCTTATAATGTTCTATTTCTAAAAAAAATATTTTGCTTTTGCTTAAACACTAACATCCTACAGGTAAATACGGGATTCGCCGACTTACGAAACAGGTTATTCCCAAGTATCAGATAACGAATAAGTACTAGTGTAAACTCAAATGTCTATCACGTTTAAAGAATTCTGAAATTGTATATCATATAATAAATACATATGTGTATAGACATATTTCTAAAATTTCCTATAAGAAATCTATCTAGTATAAAACAATCTTGTAAAATCTTGTATCTTGTATCTAAAACAAGTTGATATATATACACGAAAAATGTTATTGGGTCGTATTTGATTTGGTCAGAGATTTAGCTACAGATATCTAAGATATAAAGAACAGCACTGAACTGCTGACCAGTTCATGATAATATGTAAACATATAAATTTATATATTTTAACAGTTCTTGTTCATTTTCGGACTCCTTTGTTCACGACAGTCCCGACAAAGTCTATTTAGTTTCCAGACCAGAGGAAATGCCGCTTAACGTGCGTACAGCTAAGGTCACCAGGTTATCATATCATTTTATACTTCGATCGCTATTCAAGGCCAAACATTTGTGAGTCATTGCGTAAATGCGTTTAGCCATATTGTTTCTTTTTTTGTTATGTTTTAAAATTACTATATAACTATATAAACGTTTAGCCATCAAGCATTGAGATATATATATATATATATATATATATATATATATATATATATATATATATATATATATATATATATATATATATATATATATATATATATATATATATATATACATATATATATATATATATATACATATATATATATATATATGTATATATATGTATATATATGTATATATATATGTATATATATATGTATATATATATATATATATATATATATATATATATATATATATATATATATATATATATATATATATATATATATATATGTATATGTATGTGTATCTGACAGACAGCTATGTCGAGTGTGCCGAGGACGCGTGTCTAGTAGCATAATATAAACACCAACGTAATTCATGCTATTGTTAACTCATTCATCAGTGTAAGTAGAACGGCGTGGGCAGAGTCAGATCCTCTACTACACATTTTTTTTGTACTTAATATGACCTTATATCATACTTTATATGTATCTATATCGTTTTAACTATCACGACTACGCTACCATCTACTTCTCGCGCACCACGTAACTTATTTGCGTTCGCTTTCTGACACTTGTAATAGCATTTTCGTATACCAACCCAACACGTTGATTTAGAAAAAGACTTGCGTACCGTTATGGTATCAACTCACTACACTCCTCATCAAATGCTCAAAACCTTTGATTTCATGTTAAGGAATAGTCCCCATCAATATATACTTAATTTATCTAAGGCGCTATTTTCCTTATCTTACAGGTTAGCAATTCTACAATATGTTGCCCAGGTACTAATCAGTATTTTTGTGTAGGAATTAAACCACTATTATTCATAATAATAATAATAATTTATAATAAATTATTACAATATAAATATTGAGTTAAATGTATAGTTTATTTTAGGCTAAGGAACCTGAATCAGGGAGTGTCCTGCACTTCCTGAATTAAATTATATATTTAGGTAACTATATAAGGATTCTTAAAACCCTATATAATGGAAGGCAAAGTTTTTAACATTTTAGAGCTGTGAATGAAAAAGACGACAATTAAAATAGTATAACTAAATTCTTAAAAGCGTTTGTGGAAATTATTAGGTATAATTGAATATTAATAAATATTTAAGTTATAATAATATTTTATACGAATAAAAGTAATAATGAAACTTATGATCTATTTAAAACGAACAACATTGGCTAAAATTTGCAAAAGCCTATTACTTACCATATTATTGGTCACACGCTATTATAATCTCTTCTAATCCTGTACATAAAACGTCCAGTTGCGAATGCAGCCCAGAGGAAGTGTCAATCGTTTTCTTAACACTTTGCACTGCATTGAACTGGAGTCAAGCAATTGAAGTCAATTTAAGCACAATCTGAGATTTTTTATATATGTAATTGGGATAAAATACCTAGCTTGATATAATATTTGTATAATTATTTTGACCGTTACCAACAACGAAATTAAAATCTTTTTAGGTATTTCTTTAAAACAAGATTTGCATAAAATGGTCGTAATTAAAGTGACACAAACGTTCTCTTAGATTCACTCAATATTATTTCAGTAATTTTGATATGTACTACTATTGAAAGGCAATTGAATGTGTCTGTCTGTTTCTAGAGCAAATTGGATCTATGTACTGCCGTTTTGTTTGTAATGAACTAGCATTATACCTTGTAAAGTTAACTATTGTTGGAATATTAATATTATTGTTCATAACCGACACAAAAAATAAGTCACTTCACAAGAATTATGTAAAACCTGCAAGTAGTCATAAATGATGACGAAATTTTGACGTAATTGTTCTACATTACATGCATTTGTTATTTTGCAATCCAAAAAGCGGGATAAATTTAATTTACTTGTCAGAAGTAAATTAAAGCGGTATTGAAGTCATTATACACTTACTTATTAAAATATATAATGACTTCAATTCTGCCAGTTGCGAATTTTACCAAACAAATTCATCGTTTAATGTACCGGCCATAAGTATTTATTTTTCGAATACAAGTACCTACATTGCGCACCATTTATACCATCGTAGTTGTTATTATGATAAAATATATCTAACTTCGATTTATTGTCCTAAAAAGCTAAAAGATATTTAACAAACATATTATATTTGTGTTTTCTTTAGGTTCTTACGTATCGCGACAAAACATTACTTATTGAGCGTAAACAAGTGAAGTGACGTCACATTAATTAAATCAATCTATTCAATCAAAACATCGTCACTAGATGCAAGATGCAATAACAAGGAGCTACAATTAATAATTTAGAAATCAAGAGCAAGGTTAGATTATCAGACTCATGTCAATAATTGTTAGCGCGTACCTACTTAACAGATACTAATCATTTTGCTACGTACCCATTGTGTATTTCCTTTTTTTTATAATATATTTTTAAAAGAATAAAATACATGTATTGTACAACAATAACAAGTAATAATACGTTACTATTTCAAATTGTTTATTTTCGATTGTATCTGTCTAACCTATTTGTTATTTTTTTCCGTAATTATGTATCTCTTACTGACATTAATCTGAAAGTAGGACAGATGCAGACGACACACTGGCAGAGTCAGAGAAAAGTCAAAATATCTCGAGAAATTGCTCAGGATAGTTGGGGTCGAGCTCAGTCAACATTTAATAAGGCGGGCAAGCATCAGGGTTAAAAGGGGAAGTGTCATTGTTCGAGCAGCATGCAAAAAGCTTAGATTTAAGAATGGAAGCAATCCAACTCTCCCTAAGGTGCAGACTGGAGTACATAACAGCAAAAGAACAGTAGCCAGAGCCAACTATAATAGATGCATGATGGGAAACTGTATACGTTAGTGTTTACGTATATCTTTCAGATTTTAATTTTCATTTAATTGTAGCACGCAAAGAACTGAGACATCATTTACAAAAGACTATTTCGCTCAGCTACTAATCGCAATGCAATACAAAGTATTCACACATCGCATAGCTACATTATTATTACATGTATATGTATATGTGTGTGTGTGCGTGTGTCTATATATATATATATATATATATATATATATATATATATATATATATATATATATATATATATATATATATATATATATATATATATATATATATATGTATATATATATATATATATATATATATATATATATATATATATATATATATATATATATGTATATATATATGTACCGCGTATATTGTAAATAATTATTGTCATATAAAAAATAACTAGTAACTAACTATAAAAACAGACAAGTAAAAAGTTGACGGAACAAGCTTAACAAGTCGATTTTTTTACAAGAGTTGTAGCCTTTATTACCTACAAAGAAATGAATGCCTCTCTAATATACAAATGAATATAAGTTATTAAAACTTCGTCGATGAGTTTCTGCAATATCTACCCACAGTATTGATCAATTAACACTTGATACATATCAGCTAAAAACATCGAATAGTACTTATCAAACGATATAGCTTATTATATATAGCTTATTTGAAGTAGTTACCATAAAGTCAACTTCTAGGGATTAAGATAATAACATATCACACGCACAATCTTTTTACAAATAGGTACTTTAGCTAAACTGTAAAAATATTGCGAAAAAGAGGGTAATTTTTAGTGGCAACTAATGCCATGGTAGGTTGGTATTTTCTATTTTTCTTTATACGGAAGTAAATAAGGATCACATGTAAAAATTAAAAATAATGATCTGATAAAAAATTAAATAAGTAGTATTTTTGTCTGGTCTCCTTTATTATGTATAGTGTATACTTATGTTTGTATTATAGAGAAGAATGTGATGTATTGGCACAGTTGTTGTTAGCGCTTCGCAACACAAAGTTAATTATCGATCTGTGTAATATTAAACTATATTATGCATATATTAAACTTATTACTTAACACTCGTAGTGTTTAATTTTAAGATGATTTAAGTTTATTCACGTTGTATCTCGCATATTGTAAGGTAGGCAGAGGGATTTAATTTCTTCCTGTGGGGTCGAACAACCTGTCCGTTGCGCCACGACACACACCGATGTTAATGGAAGATAAAAATGTTATATTATAAAATAAATCATTATTTTCAATTTCACGACGTTTCCGCTGTATAAACATTTTTTAGGAGCCTAAAAATTTAAAAAAATATTGTATATAAAAAAAGACCTTCACCTAACCTTTGTTATCCAACTGTATGTGTTTGTTCTGTCGGTCTACCTGTCATGCCCATTTTTCTCAACATCGCGTGAAGGTATCGAGCTAAAGTTAATACAAAATATATAGATTTTTGGCCTTTTAGAGCATAGCAACAATTACACTTCTAGTCAACGTTATCGTTATCATTTTTACTGTATTATATATTCACCGCGTACCTAGTACTTTTTAAATACAATAAGTGAATAATGAAATTTAAGAATAAGAAATTATAGTAGAAATTGGAAATTTATAGATATACACATAAAATACAAATAAAAACTATTACAAACTTATTTTTAATTTATTTCATTCACAATGAGTAAAGCATACTCATATAAAACGCATTATGTATGAATGAATGGTGTCCCCCAGAAACTTTAATATGTAATGTAAGATATCTAGTAATGAATACTTTTATAATTTTATATGATCGTTTACTATATTTATAATTGTTTTATGACTATTTTGTTATTATTTTTTATGAATTTAAGTGGTAAATAATTACATACAAGTGATATTTCGTTACAATTATTTCATATACAAATTAGTGTTGAGATTTGGCGCAACTTTCATTTTTTTTTACCTGCGGGACATGTCAGGGTAGGCACACAGAACTTGGTAGCCTAGTGTAAAGACACTCCGTTCTGTTTCCCATTTTCGGAATTTAAGGTTTTGCGTGTTGAATGGCGGAACTCAACGCCACTCTTTGCCTGGTTACCAGAGCGAAGAAATGAATGCATTTAATATTTTATTTCCTCGAATGAAGATCGAACCCACAATCTGTCGCGTTAACAGCTTGTGCTTGTGCCCCAGCACCACAATACGCCTCGACTTTCATGGTGAACATTATTTAATAGTCAATATGAAAACTAATGGCTCGTCTTTTCACCACGTGCTTCGCTCATTCATTATGACATGAAGTTATTTTAGTGATTGCCCTATGCTTGTATTTGGCAAACATCTTGTTTAGATTCTAGTAAAAATAGACTATATTTTCTTGTACTGCGAGCGCACTTTGGAGCTTTGATGTTTCCTTTTAAGACTAAGAAGCGATAATGGGATGAAATAGTTAGATGGGCCCTATTTATGTAGGAACATATTTTAAATTCAGGACCTGCTTACTAAATTTGTAAATAATACAAATTGTTAAAGTATGGTAAATACAAATTGTTAAAGTATGGTAAATACAAATTGTTAAAGTAATTTAGGGTTAATGATGAGATACAAAACATGCTTGTGTAAACCGATTGTGCCTAATTAAAACAAATTAATGTTCTTAATATATAAACGATATAATTATTCAGATCAATCCATTGAGTATTAGGAAAATTCCCACGATGACGTAATGATTATTAAAAGCTCAGCTGTTTTGTATGGCATTTAAAACAGAATTGTAGTAATAATTGAAAACACAACACTATGAGATCCGTCATCAATGGATTACTGGGTTAACAGGTTTATTAGGAATATTTTTTTAATAAATCAAGACAATTTTTCAATTATTTTTTTTGAATCGACATCACTATTCAGGAGCTAAACATCCTCAGTAAACAAACAAAGCTAATTTCGTAGTTAGATATGAACGTAATGTAATATGGGTGTTAATAGGTAAAAAACATCTTGGCCTCGTTTCAGGCGGCTTCGCTTCATTAAAATATGGAATGAGAAAATTGCGATAGTTATACCTATATTATGTCTTACGGATTTATATTTGAATTTTTATAATAACGTTCAATAAAATACAGTTTACTTGCTAATAAGAATTAGCTTATGAAACAAAATATTTTTTTAAGACATTATGATTGTAAACTTAAAAAAAATACAAAATGCCTCTGCGCTAATTCGTAACGTACGTGTTTAAATTGTTAATATATATAATTAAAATAAAACAGAAACATTAGTTTTGAATATGACAATAGCGATATTGACATTGGTTCTAGCGTCCGCATGGTTTATTTATGTCTGACCATGAGACGGAACAACCCGTTCACTCGCCTGGCTGAAAATACCATCACCATCTCAATTGAAGATTTCATTTAAGATATTATTTGCGATATGTTTTTTCTTTTGGATCTATTATCGCGTAATAACGATGGAAATAATAAAAAAAAACAAGAATTCAGTGTTAGATATTTTAAGCACGTGCTATAGCCTATATCGTATCTGTATCCAGTATCAAATTGATGGCTTTCTCTCAGTCTGCGCCATAAAAATTACAACGTACCTTTTTATTTTGGCGAGCGGGAGTCAGTCCCACCTGTGAGCCCATCTCTGCTAAAATATTCTTAGGCATTTTGACCCACAATAGTTCACTTGTTTGAAATTTCGCGGGAGCACTTTACAGGTATGACGCGGCATGCGGTTCACGCGCAAACTAGCGAATGATCGCGGGGCTGCGTGCGCGCACTTATAATGCTTGCGGGCGTGACGTCACCTTGCCAGCCTCCTGCACCCTACAATTTAATATATAAATTCTAGGATATCAAGCTTTATTGGTTTTTAATTGAGTTTTGCTTAGTTATCGTTTATATAAAGAGATATGATGTATGTATGTACACATGTACAATATTATATAAGACAAATTAGACAAAGAATATACTACAAATTGAGCAAAAAGTTAGTTAAATTAAAAGAAAAATAAATGTAATTAAATACTAGTTATGTGTATACAACACCAGTTTTGATAAAACTGTCTATGACTATTAAAAATTATCACCATGTACACTTATAGTTTATTTGTTCAATGTACAATTATATTACACTTTAGTTCTATTTTTCTTTGAAAAAAAATTTGTAAATTTAAGTATACTAAAATTTTTACAAGGAAGGATTTAACGATTTTTTATTTATTTTTATTTAACAAATAAAATATAGAAGATATGTCATAACTGTAACGCAAGCGAAAAGTAGCACAAAATGTAATCTTTCATAAATAAAATAAACACATAAATAGCTAAGTGAAAGTGAAACTTGCTATTGAAAGCTAGCATAGCTTAAAAAACTAATCTAGTTAAAATATCACTACAATATTGTATTCATATGAAATAAAACTGTGCAAGCAATGCCTCCATTAGCGGAAAGTGGCGAATTGAGTGTTTTGACTTTCGGTTCCCTCAGAAGTTTGAGATGGCGACTACTAAGGAAAATAGTTTTTTTTAAGATATGCAATCAAAACCAGAATTTTGTTTAATTTACAAGGATAGTCTGAAAATAAGAAATTTATAGATAGATACTCATATACCACAGAAAAAAATATTATAATCTTGCTTGTACTATGCACGTAAAATATTTAGATGAAAGAGTATAAATTTATATTTCCACTAAAGGTAAGTGCACTAAAAAATTGTACTTTGTGTAATTTTACCTATACTCATGAAATTGGTTTGAAGCCCTCAGTGAGACAGACTGATTCACACTTGAATAATATATTATTTAACCGCCACCGCTAACGATTGACGATTTGGATTTGGATATTTAGCTCTAGTACTGCTTTACTGATTATAATTTTATCTTGACACTAATACTATATATATATATATATATATATATATATATATATATATATATATATATATACATATATATATATATATATATATATATATATATATATATATATATATATATATATATATATATATATATATATATATATATATATATATATATATATATATATATATATATATATATATATATATATATATATATATATATATATTGACTGACGTTTCGCGGCGGTTAATTCACTCGAAGAGATCGTTAAATGGATTTCATTCTACATAAAAAGATAGCAAAAGCTTCAAAAACAAAAAGACGCAAGTAAATTCGTCGCGACAGTGGCATTGCTTGTTTAAAGATTCATTATTAAAATATTTGTCTTCATTGTATAATTATTACATTTCACAGTATAAAATATTTATTCCAAGGCTACCCACTACAAAGATCATTTTTAACTAGGTTCAATAGTATGTATTCTATTCAAAAATAATAATAATAATAATAAAATAACATAAATAAATGATAAATATATAACATCTCATATGTATATAAAAAAAAACATTAAATTGTAAAAATTACCTAATTGTGAATTATGATTGCACTTAAAAATATTAGTTTATTTACTAATATTTCATGTCCTTTCAGCACTATTCATCATAGTTCAATAGTCAATTGTTACAAGTGCTGTATAAATAAGCTGTATTCATCTTTATGTTTCACACATAGTAGAATTGTTTACCAGCAATTATATATTTAAAATATATATTTTATATTTTTCCTCGAACTATTATTCCTATTAATTGGAAAGCGGATATTGATATTTATGGTAATCGTTTATCTGTATAATAATAATATATAAGCAATTTGCACCCTGGTTCAGGCTTAGTAAATCCCTCACAAGCTAGCTTTAGCTACCATCTTGACGCTTGTGATGGCTTCAGTAATTTTCTGACATACAAACATTATAGATATTAATTTTGTAGTTGTTTCCTTTTATAATTTTGTTTAATTTTAAATTCTTCGTGGCGAATTCAATATATTTTGTTGCCAATATAATTAATATATTTATAATATTAACAAAATTAATTGCGTTGATTAAAGAGCTTTTTTTCTGCACTCCATTGGACGGTAGACTTTGTAATTTGATATTAATTTAGAATTTGATACTTCCACGTGACTTGAGATCAATGGTCTTGACTGAAGGATAGATGTACAAACAGACATACATACATACAGACAGAAAAATTATGCCATAAGTACTGTTTAATCCATTTAAGATACTTAACCTTAATCATACTATTTGTTAATATGTATAATAAGAGTGTGTGTTAAATAATACTGTAACTGAGTAATGCAAGTATATTATTTTGAAGTTTCTTTTATGTTTTAAATCTCGGAAGTATTATTTTTTAATATGTTAGTAAATATACCATAAGATATGACTATATACATTTTATATAGAAATAAGGAAATTTCCAAAACAATTTTATTCATTGAAGGCACACCGATGACGCACTGTATTATGATTTTGCCAAACCCACGCTCTACTTAATTGACTAAGGTATACGTCAACGACCTTCAGAGATTGCTTTGCGTGAATTTTCGTATAACATAAAGTTCATACTATGAAGGTAAAATTAGGTAAATGGATGGATAATTATATTTAATTTTTTTTCAGGGCTCCGTAATTTGAAAAAAAAGACGGAGCCCTCACAGGATCACATCTTTCTTTATCTGTCCAACTATCAAGATCTCAAGGTTGTGTGGAGATATTAAGCTGAAATTAATATCAAATATCCTGAGCTACGGGTCCTTACAGCTCGGCAAAAATTAAAATCAAAAGATACGAGCATTGTGTTGGTTAAATTTTATAGGAAATTCAACGCGTAATCAAAATCTATAAGGTGCTTTCCGTGCACCAATTATAAAGTAGAAAATTGAGAATTTACAATGCAAGCAAAGGAACAAATCTGAAAAATAAATTGTAATTGTTATTTCATAGAAAAACATCATTACGAATAAAGGTAGTAAATTATATAAAAATTATATAAAATGGAGCATGGGCGTAAGTAGACTTCAATTTGTCGAAGTTTTTCACCGTGTAATCAATTCTTATTGGGTATTTTCCGTGGACCTACAGTTTCGAAATTTGCCTCGAAAGAAATTTATATTTAAAATAAAAAAAAACAAAAAAAAATATTTGTAGATCATTTTATACAAAGCAAGTGAATAAGGCGTATTCATAAAAAGCAAACATAATTTGAAAGCATCGGCAGGCGAGTCTTACTCGCACTTGACCGATTACTTATCTCTCCATGTAATGTCTCCAATTGGAGTAGCAAAAGGATAATGATTTGTTTTAGGTTCAGTCTAACCTACGAAAAGCAAACAAATATCGAAGCTGAATCACGAAATACATGTTTTATGCAATAGTATTTGTAACTGCTGAATAATAATGTTTTATACATAAAGAAATGACAACATGTCATATATATATATTTTTCTTAGCTTATAACAAATAATTTATTAAATAATGTCCTTCAACCTACCGACCCCCGCTTTGCCTCGATTAAAAACACTTTTACGATAGGAAAATGTATTCATTTTTATTTATTTTAAAAACAAGATGTCTAAAGTGTTGTTAATAGATATTTTTTTTCTTTGATTTTTTACTATATAAAGTTAATTATAAATTCCTTTACATAAAATTTCCACGAAAATATTTTCCGTGAAAGTAAAGACAATCATCATTATAGATAAGTGAACATTAGTAAACATGCCCTACATTCAATCCTTTACCTACTTATATCAAATAATCATTACGTTAAATGTCTTCTTGCCTTATTTAAATATCTTTTCTTATAGCACCAAAAAATGGTTATGCTTAAATATAAAAAATATAATTATTTCAATGAAAGTGTATCTATTCAATATACCTATATTGCATTCCTGAACAGAGCGATGAGACAATAATAAAGCAACAGATTGCTTTACTTTATATATATATATATATATATATATATATATATATATATATATATATATATTTATATATATATATATATATATATATATATATATATATATATATATATATATATATATATATATATATATATACATACATATATATTCATATATATATATATATTTATACTATTGAATGATATCTTAAGAATCTATGAAATCCTTTCGGATTTTATAGAATTCTAATATTATAAAAATATTTTCTTTGCTTTTAATAAACTATTGAATTGTTTAAAACACATGTCAAAACAAGCAAAAGTCATTTTATTACCAAATTTTAAACGCATTTTAATACCAATAAATAATAGAGGACTGTTACTGCTAACATTTTACATTAAAATGTGATGCTTTGACGTCGGTCGGGTTATCCTCTATTTTCTAGACGTTGAAGAAATGTGAACGAAGGATTGGTATCGGTATTAATGTGATACTTATTATCAATGAAGGTTTGGGATACTTTGTTTCGTTTCTTTACATTTTGTCTCAATTTTAAATTAATGGTATAGTTAATTAGTCCGTAAATATCAAATATTACTTATCTTACCCATGTCGCAATTTAATATGCTTAGTTTAATTTAGTTACATATAATTAATTACCTACAATTTTCATATTGTATTTAGCAAAACAGATTATCTTAAACTTTTTCAAACTTTTGTAATATTATCACAACAGTCTTTTGTCAAGTATAGCCATATTATATGCTCTATCTATTATATGCTCTGTAGATGTGGTCTTTAATGTACGAATGACCTTAACCCGCAAATTGTGGACATTGGCTACCAAAGAAACAGTTTATACGATTGCAACACCTGCGCCAGGAATAGCTCACAGCAGCTCGTACCGGTTCTTTCCGGCTACCACATACTTGCGGGGTGACAGGCCAACTAGGAAGCACGCAACATAGTGACAGCGATTAATCATAAGCGCATTCTCCTTCACTTTACAAAAATATGTAATACCTACTCTTTTGGTGATACTATTGTACATTAAGTACAATTTACAAACTAAAGTAGGTCGTCTCGTAGTGTTCAAGGAGTACTTGTTAAAGATAACAATTCTTAACACTCTTACAAATGCCTAATGAAGTAGGTGTCTAATGATTTAATGATATTGAAACGACATAAGTGCCAAACATTATTTTTCATTTCAGTGCATTGCTACTCGTATATAAGTATGACCTAGGTATATTTTTAAGGTACCTACATTATTAAATATGTGTTCACAAACATTGACAACGCGTTTTGTGTAACAGCACACCTATCGTGTGTCTTAATTGCTAGAAGTAGCTTTAAAAACGTCTTTATTGACGCTGATAAAATTAATCAACAGATTCTATGATGAAGCCGTGATAGATACAGGCCACGTTATATTTCTTTAAATGATGTTGGCAAGTGGTCTGTTAAATTCATTTATATATAACGTTTTAGCAATGTGGTCACACATTACATACAAGCATTAATATTTAGTTAGAAAATCAATGTCTGTGGATGGTACAGGCAAAAAAAAAACAAATAATGAAGTGCTAAAGAATTTAAACGAGATTCAATATTATTGTTTCGAAGCAAGGAAGAAAAATAGAGCAAAGGGGGTACACTCGAAGTCGAGGTTGTAAACAAAGAAGATGGGAAGAGGATCTGAAATTGACCTTGAATCAACTTTGACTCAAAGTTGCAACAGATAAGGAAGATTGGAGATAGCCTTTGCCATAAGACGTACCGAACAGCGTGATACGTTATTATAAAAAAAGATATCTGAAATATATTGGTTATTATTAATAGTTCAAAATTTCGTGCTATGGTTGGAATAAATACTTCTATGTAAATAATTCTTATTTAAAATTTTATAGATTTGTAACATAAAACATATTTTATTTCTATATAGCACTTTGACTTTTCTAAAAGAGTATTCTTGTTCAAAGTTTAAATCACTGAGATAAGAATTTACCTGTAATAAGCAATGTAATGAAGATTGGCAGCTCTCATTGTACTGCATTAAGTGGCTGTAGCCCAATGCAAGGACTTCTAAGATATAGGGCGTCAACAGGAAAGATTAGCGGGGTACGTCCTGGTGGTCAATGCTTTGTCAAACGTAATTTATTCAACGGCAACAGATTTTGCCGATGGTCAAACTTTTTGATAGTAAACTATTGTTATAATCTTCAATTACAATTGTATACAGTAGTGATGAAATTACAATTGTAGTGATGAATTATTTTTCATTTTCTTGTTTCTTATATTCATGTTTAATTTTATTTTATACTATTGTCTTTGCATAAGGTATTCCATACTAACATTTGATTACTAAGTATAGTGCGACTGTAAACACGACAGGTGGTGGGTTTGATCCTCATTCATAGAATTAAATTAGTTCATATTTTCAATAGAGTTATTTAATATTTGATAGGAGGCAAAATGCCTTCAAAAATCGGCAGAAAATAGGGAAAAGAAGTGTTATAACGGGAACGGAGTATTTTAACACACCCAGATTTCCTCTGCTTACCACTGTCATTTATCGGCTACAGCGTAAACCTAAGATAATGTGTAGCTTGAACATTAAATCGCTTTAAAAAGGAAGTGTGTTCGCTTCCTTTTTAGTGTTGTGGTTGGTAACGCTATAAAAAAATCAGATACCCTATTAACTATAAAATAGCACGTCGTAATTTACGAGATTGTTTGCATAGAAATGAGAAGAGGGGATATAAGAAAAAAGAAACTTAAGATATGATTAACATATGCCTATGTTTTAATAGTATAATACTTTTCTCAAATATATTAAGGATAACAATAATTTTGTAAAATAATTTTGTAAATATAATCATCACACATTAAAAAAACATCAAACCTGTTCTTCTGACGGACCAAACAAAGAGTATTGCACTTAAATATTTGTCATTAATTTAAATAAATGTCATTAAAATTGTAGTAAAATTAAAAAAAAAAAACCTACCCTTAATTTAATCACAGATAAATAATATCCAACTTGCAACGTGCTTATCAAGGTAATACAAATGTCAAAAGATATATTTAAAGACCTAAATAGCGTTGACTATTTCCTTTTTGTCACTCTACAAAATAGGAAAGACCAGCTACCTTGCGGGAATCCCAATAAATTCCACGCGCACAAATTCACTCGACTTACCGTGTGCCGACTATGCGAGAAGTTGTGAGGGTTATTCAAGTAAAGATTGTAATGTGAGAACTAATAGCACTGATTTTTTTAAACATATAATGATCACACAATGCCTCCAAATTTCAGGCGAAAATACGGAAGTTATATTAATAGAAACGGAGGGTCTGTACACTAGGTTTCCAGATATTGTCTGCTTACTCTGTAGTTAGCGGGTTACAAAGCGAAGCGAGAAAATGTTAGTTTTTTTTTGCACAAAGCATTCTATTCAGAGACATAATATGACATATGAAAACATTAGTAGCTCTAAAATTAAGTATTCAAAGCATATGACGTATTTATTTATATATCTAAAAAGACACATTTTATTGCATTTTTTAATATATAATAAGTATATAATGAGTATAAAAATACATTATTATGTTTTCTATGTACAACTAACATTAAGTCAAACTTCAATATAGATTGTTATATATTTTAGGTCAAAAGCACTGTGACAATGTGATTCAAAATCTAAGAGCTTTTTTTCTATTTAAACAGGTATATATACGACATTAAAAGAATATGTGATATCTTCATGGGATATAAATAACGAGACGTTTTATTTAAGGTGACCTTTATTATCACAATAATACATATACAGCAATAGACAAGTTGACACATCTATAAATAATTATTTACCCTCCACTTGAAATACTATATCTCATGAACACTATAATATTAGAAACCTACTAATATAAAAAACTGTAATTTTTATCAAAGAATAACATTATTATTGATTCCGTACAAATTAGCATAGTTGGGTCTTCTGGCTGCACACAATAATTGAATTATTGAAGTAACTCATTTATTTCTAATTATTATTTATCTTTATTTTATAACATTCACCATCAACAAGATACTGTATCGCGTTAAGTTTCTTTGTTGAACACGTAGTTTTTCTTTATAAATGAGAGCGTTCCTTCTCTCAGGGTAAAAAAAACTAGGTCCACACAGTTTTCACTGTTAAATATGGAGAGATTGCTTGAAATCAAAGAATTATATTCAAAGCATGGAATGTAAACCAAATATTTTAAAATTTAAAATGTCGCTATTATATTAGTGTAAACACAAAATAAAAATAATAAAGCTTACAAATAAATATTACCTTAAAAATAATAAGTAAATAAAATGTCAACTATTAAATAAATCAATGTTAAGCTTGGGTTTGTGCAAAAATTAGACTACACATTGTAAATAAAAATGGATGTGAATATATTAGAATTGATAATTTACGTTTACAATATTGATGATCATCGTTTAATAAATATGAAACATATCATTTAATACTATACATAAAATATATTAAAGTTACCTTGACAAAGTTCGTTATTAAAAGCTGAGGTGTGTACTACATGTATACGTACATTTTTTTTTTTTATAAGAAATGTTATAGGTATATTATAAAGTGAAATATATTATTAATTAAACAGTGAGTCAAAAATATAGGTACAAAATAACTTAGATTAAATAAAAGTTTATCAATAAATAAATAACAATTACTAATAATTTAAAGATATCGGTAGTTCAGCGTCTGACTGTAAGCGCGACGGTCGTGATTTTGATTCCCACTCAGGTGAACGTATCTTTCCTCACACTGGTAAAAAGATAAAATCCAACAGTGCGCTCCTCCATTTATCATACAATATCTCAAAAAATGAGCGGAAAAATGTGAAAGTGTCTTGTCACTGTGTTCTTCTGCTTACCCCGCTATAGGCGGTGTAGACTATGTAGCTCAAAAGACACGAATTACAATAAAATTTTATACATCTAATTTAAAATCAGTACAATGATTCTTATAGTTATTGAATTTATAGATAGTATACGAGTAAAAAGTTATCGAATTGGCAACTCACACATGTCAAAACGTTACATAAAAATCACATTTCAGGCTAATACAGTTTACTGTCCGTCTCCAAAATCACAATAGACGTAGGTATATACAATTTCAATTTTGTACAATAAATTATATAAAAGCAAATATAGAAAAATCTTTTTTTACAAGGAAGTACCATTTTCCAACACATTTTTCGATGTTTTTGGTATAATTGAGCTCGTATTTTATATTCTGAGACACAAATGTTACAATAGCTCGGCTAATAGTCCAATGATATTGAATCAAAATTGAAGCACTTATTACAAAAAGCGGAAAAAGAATATTGATTTATTTGCTTCTATATGATTTCAATATTATGAATAGTAAATATTATTATAAGAGTATACAATACCTAGTTAAACATTAATGTTACATATTATTTGACAACTCCATATTGGAAAAGTCCAATACAACTGTCGGATCTTAGATAAATGATAATCATAAAAAGCAAATAAAAGATGTTTTTTTTCTAATAAAATGTACTTGCATCTTTTGCTATATATAATGAAAATAATAAAAACGATAGAAAATTGATATCGATAGAAAATTTAACTTTAAATTAAACAACTGTCAATGGATGGTTTCAAAGAAGTTTTGTTTCGAGTTCCGCTACGTTTAGTTTATTACGTGTTTTCTAAAAGTTTCATTTGTTATCTTAAGTGCATAATACTTTTAAAGTGCTAAAATAAAATATATGGCTCAATCATAATTGACTTGTGACCAGTAGAATGGAATAGGTAGCAATAGCAATCTAATGAAATAATTGCGGTATCTGGTAATTATATAAAACTATATGTTTATATAGGCCTGTCGTGGCGCAGCGGCACAAGAGTGTGGCTGTAACCGACAGGTTCTGAGTTCGATTCCCAGTCGAGGAAATGAAATATTTAATATTTTCAATTTAAATATTTAATGTTTCATTTCTTCGCTCTGGTAATAAGGCAAAGCGCGGCGTTGAATTCCGCCACTCAACACGCAATGCCTCAAATTCGGCGGAAAGTGGGGAACGGAAGTGGAACGGAGTGTCTTTACACTAGGTTCCTGAGTTCCCTCTGCCTACCCTGCCTAGTGCGGGATACAGCGTGAAGCTATTATATAAAATATATATGTAAATACTTTTTACTGCGTCGCATCGTTATATATAAATATTTTTACTGTTAGGAAGGGTGGAATAATACTAATTGATTTTATATAAATTATAAATATTTAGAGTTGTGCATTTAATGTAGAAGCAATTTAAAAAACTTTTTAAATGTACAGATAATTTTATTTAAGGAAATAAATTTTACCATGATTTTAAATTTTATTTAATAACGAATAAAATTTTGTATAGCTACGAAATAGTTATTGGAATCGCCAAGCATACAAATAATCCAATGTTTGAATAGACTTTCTACGATCGCAATATTAACATCCATAATAACCTGTTAAATATTTTACACTTTGATATCGCTAATTATAATATGGAAAATATATGATAAACCCATTCAAAGCCAAAGCAAAATGCCATAATAAACTTGGCTATAGGTACCGTTTATTATTAGGTAGTTTATTTTATTCTTACATATAAAGAACACAACAATTTACTTCCTCTTAATAGTAGCCAGTACGACCACTTTATATTATTTTTAATGTAAGTACTGTAAATTAGCTTTAATAATATAATTATTATTAATTTTAAATAAGATATTTTTACTAACAATATATTGTTACTATGTTTGAATTGTAATTTTGTATTAGTGTTTTAAGAAAATACAAAGTCTACTAACTAATTTACAATCCACAAACAATAATTTGGAATGTTCATATAATTGACATAAAAATGTAACTAATTAGTAAGTTTTCTTAAATAGATTCTTTGTGAACGAATCCATAATAGCCTATTACAAGCATTATAGGGTAAACCAGAGTGTGATTGCACACTGATAGCCATTGCTCGATGTAAGGAAAAACTCCAATCGTTATGTTCAATATTGCGTCATTTAATGCAATGTTAATTCGTTAGACGATTCTTTGATTAATTATCAGTCAAATTAAAAATTATCGACAGGTGAAGTTAGAAATTATCGATATTTTAATAGAAGAGGTAATTTATGTGAACATATGTGTGCAAGAAAAAAACAATATACAATAAGTGTGAGCTATCATATATGTATGTATTTGTTTTATGAATACATTTGAAATTCCTAATTGGGCAATAGCTATTGGGTTTACACTGTTTGGGTTTTAAAATCATCACTTACTCACCCCAAAAAAATACGAATACTACATTTCATGAAATGTATTACAACAGTGGGAAATAACAATCATTGTTACAATGTATTGCTGCGGTGAGAGCCGCGTGTAGAGCATGCGCGGTCCCGGGCGCGGGGAGGAGTGGGAGGACGCGCGCGCCCCCCTCGCTGTAGCCCGCTCCGCCGGCGCCCGCCGCACCCGTGTAGCGCGCCACGCGGGCCATTGCCGCGGCGTTTATCTACGATTGAAGCATTTCAGTGTTTTACTACATACGAGAAAAAAGCTAAAAATCTGTAGTTAGATAAGCAATTATAGAATGTTACTTTTATTTCGTAATACGATTTATTTTTAAATATATACCAAGTATAAAAATGTATACCAGTGTGTTTTTATTTTTTATGCATATTTTTCCATATACAAAACAAGAATCGATGTGACATCGTAAATAAATTATCACATGATCAACGCTTCCTTGACGCGTAAGTTTTTAGTAATATCATTAAATATTACCATAGCAAATTAATACCTGTGCGTTTGTTTACCAGTAGCTGAACAATATGGAGTCTAGCGTTCATCAGTTGAGCCTATAATTTCCTAATTTATTTTGTGTACAGCCCAATTTGAGAATGAATTATTTTTAGCGCCCAATCTTGGCAATAGCAATTGGGTAATACACAAAGGCGCTTAGATCTCGAGTTAAATCGCAGGCGCCGTACACACAAAATAGGTGTCAGACGAGGACAGGGCGCAGACATATGTATACCTTTCGCGTCCTTTTCATAAAAATGTATAGAAACGTCGCGATGCAGAACCTACAGGAAAAACACGGCACGGACTATGTTTATATGTTTTGTATAACGACGCTTCTATACATTTTGTATAAAAAGGGCTTCACCTGCCAATGAAAATGATTATTGAAACGCAAATTTATGGTATATTAACAGAGTGTCGTCTATTCAAAATGAAAAAAAAACATAATTGATTTTTATATAATAACTAATGTGAAGGATAAAGCTCTGGACTAGACTGCCAATCCCATAGCCAGAGAAATAACCCCCCTAACTAATCCGCCACCATGCTTGACAGTCGACACAACACACTGCGGCATCATCTTTTCTTCGGTGGAGCGTCGGACGAAAATTCTCCTTTCTCACCCAAACACTCCAAATTTTGATTTGTCACTCCAAAGAACTTTTCTAAAGTCTTCTTCAGGGCCCGGTGCATCCGTTTCTTTTTATTCTGCGGTTTTAACAGAAGTTTAGGCACAGCAACGCGTCCAAACAACTTGGCGCCTCGCAATCGTCTTTACACTGTAGACACTGATACTGGTTTTTTCCCGTGATTTGTTGACTTCTACACGATTTTTTTGGGGCTGACGTCTATTCTGCTTGCTGGTCAGCATAATAAATTTATCTTCACTAGACGTTGTAACCCTTGGTCTCCTAGAGTGCTAACAATCGTGACTGCTGCCGGGTTGGTTGTAGCGCGCAATAGTGCGATGAACACAAGTCTTCGATAACTTGAGTTGACTCGCTATCTGACATGTTCAGACAAGACAACGATGGCAGATCGCGTTTTCAACACTAATTTCCGTAACTTTTCCCATTCTAGAGACGTCTTGACCGTAGGAACCACAAAATCGGCCTACCGCTTCCGCGGTTGACATTGATGTTTGGATACAATGCTTGTTTATTGCATTTTCCTTGGCTTCTATACAAAAGAATAAACTTTTAAGCAATCTAAATGAACTATAGAATATGCAGGTGTGCAAATAACTAAAATATTTATTGATTTCAGTTCTTTTTGTAAGTTGCTTGCCTGCCTACTTTTTAGTGTTGATTTTTTTCTTCTTTCTTTGGAATGTATTTCTTGAACATGAGCAGCTCTATCGACTCAATTTAGGTCGCAGTTTTGTTGTTCATAAATTAAATAATTATTATATTTTTTTTATTTATATTATGTATATAATAAAAAAAATATTAATAATACATATTATAACTTAAAGTATTAATTAAGTACTCACAGTGGATTGGCCCACCTTGTCGTCAAAGGGCGAAAATAACTGAGACCATGAGATTCTTGATTAAGAAGGTTCTTGTAAGTACTCATTAACAGGTTTTTTTAGTTACTGTCTACAGTCCCGATGAGTTGGTAGTAGATCACAAAATTAACTTGGAAAAACTAGCCCTTAATGGAATCCGGTGGTAATTTATGGTGATACTTTAAGTCATCAGACATAACTAGTAGTACTCAGAAGGTTGCCTTTAGTAATCATTTGGTGGTCCATAGTAAGTCCCTTGTTTTATTTCCCATTGTTTTTAATATTTACTAACCATAACAAGATATGTTTTAAATACTGTTCTCTATTCTACACGTATTGTTCAAAATGTATTATACAATATATAGACAAAATATATGATCACTTCAAAGAAAGTCTTATTTTTTTTAATGCATAACAACTTCACAAAAAAAAGAAACATTACCCACTTTAAACGAAAAACTAAGTAATGTGCTACTTAAAACTGTAAAGTCTATCAGGCATTTCCAACTTCTACTACGTTGGTTTCATGTAGACTTATATATCAAAAGTAAAGCTTTTACGATGTAATAAGTATGAGAAAATCCATATAAAATACCTGAAATTCGTTGTCTTCGTCAGCCGCGGCTCGTGCTTCCGATACATTGGACATTGGATTTTGCATCACAAGCAACTGAAAGAGATTTGTTAGGTAATAGATTTTTTTTCTATACAAAAGTTTAATTAAAAACTATTGAAAATACATAAAAATGTCAATATCATACATACCTCAATTGCTTGAGCCTGATAAGGTCTGAGAGAACAAAATTTCAAGTCAATCATTTCCAATATGCGTTCTGTGTCTGGTTCGACTATGACTAGAAACTAAAATTAAAACACAAACATTGTTATCGGTTTTTAAATTGTCTTCAGTGAGGCTTTATTTTTCTCCTACGGTATTTTACTTTAGGGTAATGGAGCATGCAGCTGGTTTTAAGTCAATCTTTGTCTTGCAGAAGCGAGCTAGTTTAAAAATAATATTACATTGACCGTTGCAGCTCAATACAGTTTTTAAAAATGTTATAAATGTTAAAAAAAAATATGAATTAATTAACCAAAATCGGTGATATACATAATATTAGCCTCAGAAACACGCTTAAACTTAGTGCGCCTGTAATTTGGTTGCACCGATGAGTACGTTAAACATAATTTCGTGGTGTGTTTTTTTAACGGATAAGACACGGCAAACGAGCGTACGGGTCACCTGATGGTAAGTGATCACCGTCGCCAAATGCCCCGTGTAACTCTAGAGGAGCTACAGGAACGTTGCCGGCCTTTAAGGTGGATGGGCACCGGGGTCCATCATTACCTAATGCGAAACGCAGTGGCCGAAACTACTACGTGAATGCCGCTTTTAAATACCGGGGGTAGTAATAATCGCCGTTAGAGTCTGTCCATGCGTGTCGCCATTGCGTCTGTATGTTAAATTTATTACCTCAAAACTAGCGATTTCTGGACGGATAACGATCAAGCTTCTCGCCGATTTAAACGATGCACTTTAATTTACAGGTTTTTACCTTCGGATCCTTAGTAACAAGTGCCTAGGTCCAGATTCGATATGCCTGGAACTTGCCAGTAAGTTTGCAAGACGTACCAAACCAAGGCATGTGACTTGCCACTATTTTGCACTACAGAGTTGAATGTACATGAATGTAACGTTGCAAGGTATGTACCCTGCAGAAACACGTCGGCGAAAGCAGCGGCACAAGCACTAGGATCATCAGAAGAGAAGCAAATCAGCCCCAGTGTCTGACACAACGAGTTCCTGAAGTTCTGCGAATGCCGCGGTTAATAGGCATAATATTCTGTACGAGGCCATGGTCTGAAGACCTTAGAGGTGTATCGACGAAAATCTGGTGCTATTCAGTCGTCACGGACTCAACCAATTGGAATTGAAATGAGACGTTCGCTCTAGTATATTTCAAGGGTATCATTGTCACTAATAAATGTTAGTGGAAGGAAGATTTTTGATCTTGGAGTCAAATATTTACATATTAATAAATGTTAATATGTAAATATTTGACTCATAGATCAAAAATCTTTCGCTGTCTCCACTTCAGTGACCCGGTGGTGTAAATTTTATGCCGTGTGATCCCTGTGGCTTAGAATAGGATCACCCTGGTACTGATGGTGTCGTAAGAGGCGACTAAAGTGCGTGTGGTAGAGTCACGTTGCTAGTAATGGCAACACGCATGGGCAGGCTCGACCGGATTGTTACCACCCCCGGCATTTAAGACCGGCGTTAAGTAGTGGCTTTGGCCACTGCGTTTCGCATTAGGTAATGCCGGGCCCCGGTGCCTATACACCTAAAAAGACGGCAACGCTCCTGTAGCTCCTCTGGAGTTACACGGGGCCGTGGGCGACGGTGATCACTTACCATCAGGTGACCCGTACGCTCGTTTGCCGTCTCTTCCATAAAAAAAAATTGTTTGACGTAAAAAAATGTACTATGTAACTTCTTCTTTAGAAAAAAAAATTTCGTATTTCAATTACTTAAAATAGGCTAAATGTAGTTTTTTGATAATATTGGTAATATTACAACACCTACACTGTTTTAAGACACTCAAAATATTCATTATAATATACTTAAAATATAACTCGATGTTAAAATAAAAAAGAAACCATTTATTGGCTATGTGTCCAAAAAAATCAAATTGACAAAGTCATGTTGCTCTAATGGCGATTACAAATAAAAAATATAATAATAAAATACCTTATGAGTAACCAGTAATTGTAAAGATGTATTATTAAGGGTAACATTGAATCCAGCAAGAGCGTGTATCTCAGATAAAAGGAATCCCCACCGTACGCAATCTCGTCGCCATCCACTTGACATCCCTTGTGACATTGACGCTTTCCTACTTGCCCTAGGCTGGAAAAAGCTTAGTTTGAATAAACGCTTCCATCGACGCTCTCTAAGAGTTTACTTAAAATATAAAAAATCGTTCGTCTCTTTAAGCACATTCAAAATTGATAATATTCCGTGCATGAAGAACTTAGTGTTTTACTACTAGGGTCCCAGTACAGTTAAAAGTTAAATTTGTAATGTATATTAAATAAGTACAACTAATACCTGTGGTACGGGATCCCACCCGGTTTGAGTAAGGAGGCCGTGTCCAGCATAAGCTACTAAATCGGCTGTGGCACTTAGCGGCTTCGTTATAGCGCCCAATAGGCCGCGACGCAACGCCGCCGCTCCACTCTCACTTTCACCTACCGCCACTCCTACTAAGGGGTGATGGGCCAAACCTCCGACTGCACCTAAATTTTGTATTTTGTTAAATATTTTTAACATTTTAACTATTTCACATTATTCGTAATATTATACTAAATGTAAATGTCAATTATTTTTTTAAATATTAAATGAATAATAATTGTTTATTAATTAACAATAATCTTACCAAGTATGTTAATAGCGAAATTTGTAACTCCAGCAACAAGACCTGCCATCAAATTTGGAGGCGGGCGTCTCCTTTAAGAAAAAAAGATATTTTTTTATACTTAACCACTGTGTGTAATAATATTAAATACTTTTTTTTATTTTCTACCAAGGGTATTCATTATAAAGATGAAATCTATAGTATGTAATAGCATTTAGCTGTAACCATGACAAGAGAAGAACCTGCCTGGTGGTCTCTTAAAATATAAATTGCAACGTGGCTATTATTCCGCCACTCAACACGAAATGTCCTATATTCAAGTAGAAAGTGGATAAATTCTGAACATAAACCGATGTATGTCAGATAAAACATGATGCTGAAATAAATTGATCAAGCGCGAGACGCTCTCGCACCCGACACCTTCCTTTCATACTATTAATAAATTGTTCTACTATAAGTCTTCACGTTTTGCTAAAACTCATGTATCTCTACGTGATTTTGAGAAAAATGGCCGAAGAAAAATCAGCCGACCGATAAGGGGGTGGAGTACATTATGGTATAGCTATAAGTGATCCAATAGACGTACCTCGCGGCAGCGGCTCGTCTCGCGTGGTCGTGGTCGCCCGCAAGTAGGTCGAGGTTCCTCGCCAGCGAGCCGGCGGCCGAGCTCAGCGACCGCAGCAGGGCGCCGGCGGCGGCGGACGCCACGCCACGCACTCCTCCCCCAGCACTGCCCACTCGAGCGGCTAGCGCACCCGGAGCGCCCAGTAGTTCAAGGCCACCAACTACCCAGCCTTGAATATCAACAAGTTCATTTTTTATTTTCATCTAGAACGTACTGTTATATACCAACCCTGTAAGGAATATTGCTGAAGCATGGAAACACCCCTCTTAGCACTTAGACTATTATTATAGTATATAAACTCCCGACAGCGCGGGACTAATCAGTCTGTATCATAATTCACACGAGCGCTGCTGCCTAAGGGTCCTTTCTTATTGTATTAATCAATAAATATTATCCTTTCATTAATAAATCTTTTTTTAAAAAGACATTCGAGAAGGGCCCTATAACAGTACGTTAGAGGCGGCACACATAATCAATTAAGATTTGAAAATGTATCAAGCATTTCGAAGGATGGACCACTCAAACCATCACTTTCATCACTTCAAGCGCCTCTTGAAATCCTTGAGTACCGTCGTAATGTTTATATGCTTGTTGAGAATTTAGCGGGATCAAACCCTGCTATGTTTAAATCCTTATAGATCCTTCTATTCAAAATCTTCTATTTCACAATTTAAAAAAGTTGTGAATGACGTTTGTGTGTTAAAGGTTATTACCAAACTAACGATTTTATAAATGATAACACGCCTTGGGAATAAAATGCTCGCTCCAGGCTATTTCAAATGTATCATTGTCACATAATTATATGATGTAAAATTTTTGATAAAAAAAGACATGTCCCGCTGAGTTTCTTTCGCCGGTTCTTCTCAGGTCTGAGGCAGTAACTTTAGTGAACTGGTGGTAAATTGTTTGACGTTCAAAAAACGAAGCTTGTTACTTCTTATTTTGAATAAAAATTTGAATTTGAATTTATATTTTTAATAAAAAGAAATATATAGTTCAGTCAACTTTAATAAATTACACTTCCCATTGACCTATAATCGTGAGATTGACCAGTTTTTTAGATTATTTCTGCGCAGCAAGACAAATATTTACCCATATTGCAAGGTTGGCTGACAAGAACATTTTCCCTCTTTAAAATCACGTAATTTGGTACATTTTTTTTTTGATTTGTTTACATTACTCACCGGCTCCCAGTATAGCCGCAGACAAATAGTGAACAGTAAGCGCATGTGTCAATCTTTCTGTAGAAGTCATTACATCTTGTAAATGGAAAGCGCTTAGTCGTAAAGGACTCTCATCCAGCGCTATGTACATACGCACCTGTAAAAAAAATCTATGTAGTAATAATTTAAAATGAACAATTGTATAGGCAGGCATATACATGTCACAATTAGCTTAATATTTACTTTCTTATACATATGCGATAAGAAATTATTTTTGTTACTCATAGTATCGCATTGCATAGTAAACTTTCTTTAAAAGATGTTTAGCCTCTCTACTCCTGTATGACACAGTATACGCGTCCCTCTGACTAGATCTAGATTACTCCTCACTTCAACGCAATATGCGTTATGTAATACTTAAATTTAATTTTTTCTTAGTGCTAATGTTTCGTAGTTGAAATATAATAAAAAAACAATGCTTCAAAAAAACTATTATTAAAAGTATTTTTATATTATATGTTGTAAATTAACAAAAACTAAAATTCTTACAGCGGTATGCAATGTCAATGTCAAGTCCAATGGGTGGATACGTAATTTCCTTAATCTCAATGGTTTTTGTAGATTATTTATTTCAACGATCGCAAGAGCCTCGGAAGTGTGGGTGGTAGGTGGTACTGCGAGGCGGTAGAGGTCCACTGCGGCACCCACGTACGCATCCTCCACGTAGAGACCCAATGGCCCCAAACGCATATCGACTTCTGTTAGCTCTGTTTAAAACAGATTAATGTTTTTGACTTAGAACATCTTTCTTTTTTTTATTATCGTATAATGAATGTAGCTGTGTTAATATAATCCAATTACATTAACACAATTGTAATATAACTAATGTTTAATTCATATTTATTTTTATATAATTTATGTCAACTAAATGAATGATTGTAGTCGTTTTTTTTTTTATTATTAAAAAAAATACACGTGATTTTGTTTCTTAAATCAAATTTACATTTATATAATATAACATAAAAGTTAATGGTAGCTAATGGATAAGAAGTAAACCAAATAAAAAGATATGACAGTGAAACTCAAATAAAATATAATTATTCTCACTTCTCAATGAAATGTTTTCGCTTTGGTAACAAAGCAAAGAACGGCGTTACTTCGTAAATTACGGCCAATGTCTTGAATTTGAAAATTGTACGTTATACGAGATACGGTGAGTATGTACGTATTATCTCAACACTAAGTTTTCTCTGCCCAATCTACTTGTATATAAAAAGTCGTATATACAAAACACTTTAAATATATCTTACCTTGATGACTACTATCGGCCACTGTCCACTTGTCGTGGCAGGTGCGTATCAGCAGCCTAGCCTCGTTCGACTTCATGGAAAACACTTCATTGAACATTCCCCACAGTGGCGGCCATCTCTCACCGACTTGCTCCGCTCGCGTCGTCGCTACCACAGCGAAGTCGTATTGCTCCGTTGCGTACTGACCGTTGTCGATTTGTACGTCCGCTATTGATAGACTTGTGCGAATTTTCTGTGTGACACGAATATGTTGAAAAAAATGTAAATATGATGATGGTGTCCTTCTTACTAGAAATCTAATATGTTAGATTTCAAAATTTTAAACATCCTTATAATAAATATACTATTAATACTTTATCTTTAATGAAAAATTGTTGACATTATTTGTTTAGAACACTTTACAGCTGTATAAAATACAAGTTACGAGCATTTAACATGTAACTAATAATAATTTATACAGTACAGTTCTATTTCAAAACATTAATTGACTAGTTCCACTGATCTCTTACCCTACTATCTGCCAGTACTAAGACGCCGAGCCGCTGAAAGTGTGCGGCAACTAAAGGTAATACATCCGCTGAAGCCCCCAACGTTATTACCAAACTACCTATAACACATCGCACTCGTTCTCGCTCTGGCCACATTTCTCCGCTCTCTGACCAATCTGAAAACATTATTTTTTAGCTTCACGTTAGATTAAATGTAAAAATATATATAACATTTATTTTCACAAATGTAACCTAATGGTATAACGTTTCCGTTATACATATTCTTTGGAACATATTCTCAGAACGAGTAAACAATATTTTAAAATTAAAAAGTACTTTAAATATAAAATCCTCGACTCAAAAAATCAATCAATCAATCAGTCATCTTGGCAAAGACAAGATTTTCATAAATATAGCTAAGAACCACTGCGATAAACAAGGCTTTTGATAAAAAAAATGCATAACATACTAAACAAACCATTAATGAACCAAATATAAATAAAAAAAATGATATGCTGTCACGCATTACTGCAAATTTTTAACAAAAAAATATATGGAATAACTCAACAAAATTCCATAAAAATATATAAAAGTAATAAAATAAAAATGAAATGATAACCTTTTTCAGACATTGCGTCCATAAGATAAGTGCCAGAATACTGTGTGGAACCGACGTTCAACTCCTCGTTATTGTACGCCTCTGTAAATTCGTTTTACTTAAAAAAAAATAGAAAAAATATGGATGGCAAAGTGGTTTTAAGAAGATATTTTAAATAAAACACTATATAAACACTATAATTACCTTAAAAAAATGTAAAAAATATATAACTATAACGTTAACAATAATGATATATTCCGTAAGAAGTATAAAATATAGCTCACCCGCTATGTCAGCACGGACCATACTTGAAAGTTTTAATAAAGAAGAATCACTGTCCCTCATCGACGCTGGTATAATCGCCTCAGGTATTGTTCTATCCGACGCCTGTGAAAAATTTTGTAGGTATTTAAAAAGGTTTTTTTAGTTTCACCCAGTGTTTTGCATATTATTTTCTAGACATTGGTGTCAAGTGGCAGAACTCGAAACTGAGCTTTACCTTGAAACGGATCAAAGATAATAAAAAAAATATACTTTCCGCGGTAGAAATCACAACCCCAACCTTTTTCAGTCATAGTTTTACCACAAAACATAAAATAATAATAAAAAAAAACCTTTACAAACGTAGCAGCACCATTACTTCTTTATTAATTAATCGAATATGTTTATATGTTATTTAAATGTACAAATACTGAGGAGTTATATTTACTTACCTGTGATACACGCACTTCATTCTGAGAAGATATCCTTTCCAATTGCAAAGGTGGAACTTTATTGGTGTTTGAAGTCCGATGCACTGCAACATTTAAATAGTATCATTTTATCTTAGTAAAAAAATTTTAAATGTATAAATAAAAAAATGTTGGACATAAATATGTGATAGTCAGAAAACCATACTTACAACTCGTGCTTGCAACAGTACTGCTTACACTTTCGGCATCTGTGTTTTTCTGAAATACAGTACAAAATTACTAATTGCTTGTATAAAAGTAAGGATAATAATTATATTATATATATTTTTTACACTTACTTTTTCGATCGTCTCATGCTCTTCAGAGAAAGCGCCTAATAAACGTCGACGTATGTCACTCGCTGATATATCGTGCTGAAGCAAAAAAAAAAATATTTAAATAATTTTTTTTTAATATAAATTCATTAAATTCATTTCATCAAAATTGCCTAAAATACAATTGTCGTGTGGGGATCTCACCCAGCCACTGAGTTTAGAGTCATTATAAGTCGGGCTTAATACTGCAATAGTGTAATTTGTTCCACTAAACTAGATTCTTTCTGCTTAAACTAAAGATGTATGGTGTTAATAGAGCTAAACGTTTTGTTAACTTTAGCTGGTACTCAGTCGAAACCGTACAATATGAAACCGTAAAGTCAATAAAATAAAGCTATTTTTCAAAAAGAAATACAGCGCAGAAGAATGTTAATACTACCAGCGTGTCTTTAGTCTGGTAGGTAAAATTAATTTATTTATTTCAGAAAATGTTAAAAAATATTTTACATGTTTGTTACTAGAATCCATATATCATAAGGATTTTTAGACGTTTTTGGTTGGTGGATGCATCGGATCATAGTAAAGATGGAAGATAATTATAATAATTGTTTGTAAAAAGAATGTAAACGAAACTACTAAATTCCCGAATTTTTAATATTTATTGTGTAACTTACGTAACGGGCGAAAACATAACGTTTTCGCCCGTTACATAAGTTACACAATTATTTATTCACTACTGTATAAATTTAAACGAGGTTCTGTTTTGGTTCTAATTACATAAATAAGTACTCCCAAAAATATTTTTTCTCTTATGATTTCCTTACTTGATCTACGTCCAGCAGTTCGATGAGCGTGGAGTGCGGGTAGGTGCGAACTCGCACTTTAATGGTAACTCCGCCCGGCAACTGCAACAACTGCTCGCCATCGGCCACCGCGATCGGTTGACACCACTCGTATGATGTTTCATCTGAAATATATATATGTAAATATATATATATATATATATATATGTAAATAATCTTCACTCCACTCCTTGGTTAAATCTAAGTACGTAAGAAGTTAAGTTAGTCAAATTTTATGTGCCTATTTATATGTCCGTTTTAATCGTAGGCCCAGTGGTTTCTTAAAAACGATTAATGTGTTCCTACCTAGAAGTCCTCCTTCCTAATGAACTATCACAAACACAAAGATTTTTTTGATTACAAGTCAAATTTTGTAAGATTAACGTGTTCAACTAAACAAACTGAATACCTTTTAAATATAAGTACAGAAACTTAGATATGAATACTTAACTTCACGCTATATCCCTAGCGGTATAGGCAGAGAGAACGGAGCACCAAACGCGGCATACCTCTTTTGCCTCGTGCACTGTCACCAACCTCTTCACTCATGCCTTCCATTGGGGGTCTTCATGTTTTTTTCGTGACCCTCCTTCAGTATCGAAGATACTGTATTTTCCAAGGTCAACCGAGGTCTTCCCCTCCCTTTCTTACCACTTTTCCTTCATATTTTTTTTTACAATTCTTTCATCAATCGTTCGCTCGGTGTGCCCAAACCACCTGAGCTGCTGATAGGTATTTATCTTGTCTTATAGCGGCCATTTGAGGTTTAATTGGGGGTTGATGTTGGACAAAGTGTCTAAATGACATGTGGCATCAACTAGTAAAAATACTAAAATAATATAACGAACCTCGACAGTGCCCCACGGTGAGGAAAGGTAAAGGCGGCCGAGCGGGTTGAGCGGGTGGCGGGTAGCGCGCGCTGTACGCCGGCGTTGAGTAGTGCGTCACGCCGCTCGACTTCACTATACACCACCATTTTATACCCGGGCATTCTTGTTCCACCTCAATTAAATAAATTGTATTCTATTAAAATTATATTGTTTAAAACAAATATATGTTGTATAATTACAAATGTGACATCTGTCATTGCGCAGGGGCACATGTGTGTAACTGTAAACGCGACAGGTTGTGAGTTCACTCGAGGAAATAAAATATTCAATACTTTCAAACTACGTGACATAAAACATAAACATTATTTATTGCAAACCATAATAATAATTATTTGTAAACCCAAAATGCACAAAGGTGGCATTACCACTGAGTGAAATTACATATTTAATATTTTCATATCTGGTAACAAGGCAAAGTGAGACGTTGAGTTTGGCCATTTAACACGCAATGCCTCAAAATTTAGTTCAATTACAAAAAAAATACTAAAAATGTCCGTCTAATATGTTATCTATGTAAATAATTAATCGTTACGTTTTATCGTCAAGATCAGCTTTGTTATAAAATATATTCCCATTTTTCCATTTTTTTAGCTCAGTTTAGTCCTCGTACTGTATTAACTTTAAAAAATCAAAGTACCTGAACGTTAGCTACAGTAGACTCAGTATTGGTAGGTTGAGCCACCGCCAGGGTCGTCTTAGTACGATTTTGAATCACGAACTGCGGACACGGGTCCAGCGCCACTGTGATCAACCAACGACCTTCGTGACGAACTTGCGTTATCACCACCGGCACCTGCCATAGAATAAATAAACATGTTCATTTTGGTTTTGCCATTTACGTTTAAATGGCAAGTATAAAACAAGTAATATACAATTATTAATATACATTTGTGGCAAATTACCTTATTTAGTAAACGTATAAAAATTTGGACACAGCGAGATTAGAATCGGCGCTTTAAGGAAACCGTCCGAGCGCTCTGACCAACTAAGCCATACGTTCTCATTCATCTACGTCGAAATTCTTAAACGCTTGTTACAATTTATTTATGTAGTTAACATAGTATTTTCATTGTAAACAGAAATTCAAAATATAACAACAGTTATAATTGTATGATAAACTTATAGTGAATCAAACACCCATATTACATATAAAGAACAATTAAATCGCCCATAAAAACAAATAAATAAAAACAACACAGTGTATAATGGTTAAAAAAAAAACAAAATAATACCGAACGTCCATCATGATCAGTGAGTGCGATGGCTCTGCGTTGCGGCGACATGCCCAGACGCACTGGCACGGGGGTGGTAGCGGGTTGTGTCTTAGACGGCAGGGCAATGCAAATGAATGCTCTCAGCTCCTCCGCGTCCCCTCCCCGCCAGCGACCACTCATGTGAAAGTGCGAGAGTGGAGTGCCTTCGAGGCTAGTTAAACATTGAATTTCTTGATAATACTATTAAAAGTTACATAATATCACATAATATTAATATAAATTTCAATCTCTTTTTTGAGTTACAGATAAAAAAAATCACAATTATTACTATATACATTTACTACTACTACTAGTTAGCACTGTTACTAGAAAATGTATATATAACTAGCACCCACCCGCGGCTTTGTCTTAAATTACACTATTTTATTTACTTATCGCAACGACTTTCTTATTCAAGTCACAATAACACTTGGAAAACATTCACTTTGAAAAATTGTAGATTTTTTCAAAAATATTAGTTTTTAATTGACACAACGGTATTTTTATTATTAACCGATTTAATTAAAATAAACAATAAATGTTGAGGGAAGGTTGCCAACATATAATATTTAAAATTGCATTTAAATTTGAAATTAGAGCCGACAACCCCACAGACAAACATACAAAAATAAAAAAAAAACACTGTAATATCCCTATTGCATTAATAAATGACTTCTATAATTGTTTTTTAATATATCTTCCATGTACAGATAGTGATGATGTCACTAAAAACTACTTATTAGCAAATCAAGCAAATATATAGCAATATAAGATAATACTAAATTTGCTTATCAATTATATTAAATATAATCATACCTTCCTTCCTTCGTCGTTTGTATCGTTTTAAATGTTTTTGGTTGTAATAAATTACTTTTCTCTATTTCATTTGGTACGGCTACTGCTGAGGCCTAAGACAATATAATTCATCATTAAAAGTTAAATATAATTAATATTAACAATCAAGCAACATTAAACATATTGAAAAGAAAAACAAAAGACAAACCACGTGACTAAGCGTATTTGATTCACATAACTCTTACCAAAAATTAAATATTAATTTAGTTATGTTAGTAACTATAAGCATACTAACCATAATATCAGTGGCAAGTCGATTGATTAAAACGTACGTGGAAGTTATGCCTAGGATATTAATATCTTGTTTTATTTCATAATAAATTGTTAGAAGTGCAACCTGTAAGTAAATAAAAGATTAAAATTTAAATGGGTAAAAATAAATTACCAAAATATATCTATATATTTTAAATAAAAACTAGAGCAGGCACGTACCTTCTGACCACACTGTACCACAAAGTTGGTGGGTCGGTCGAGGGCCACGTGTCCCGGCGGCGGGCTCTCGTAGCGGCCGGGCTCGCGCTCGCACACGCGCAGCTCCCCACTTACGAACGTCTCGCGGCCCACCTCGACTGACATGAAGAATGGTTTCTGTTTGTGATGGAAATGGTATGACGTTTATATATTTTCAACATTTTTAACATTTCTCGTTACTTAATGTGAAATACTAGTTTAAAAATCATTATTAAATAACTTTTTCTGTAATCAGCAAACAAGAAGTGATCTTTTTGTAGAGGGAGGACATGAAAATAATTGGAATTGATCCAACATATATTGTAAAATATCCCAAGCAACACCTCGGTAATGTACATAATAGCTTGGGCATGCAGGCAATGTAGGAAATAACATAATATTATTCATTACATATTTTAACTAGGTAATGTATACAATTCCTATAGACTGTATAAAGTTAGTAGATTTTGCAATTAGCGTAAGTAAGGTTAGATTAGAATCATTTAACTTCACAATAACTATCCTAATTTAGGAAACGTATAAAAAAATCACGTAGTGGATTTTGAACCTGCACCTCTTGTAAATCTTCCAAGAGTGCATGAAATGCAAGCAAATGAAGTAGTCACAACAGGCTTCCTGTCTGCCTGGCTGCACGTCCCTTCCTTGTTCTCGTCTCATACGCGAAGTTTAAATATCATGTTTAACAAACTTTTTAATATGTGCATTTACAATCACAACATGTTATGTTATAATAAGGTAATTTAAGGACCTGGAGCACAGCGGAGGGCGGTGATATAGCCACACCTGACTCTAGTTTACAGAGGGGCGCGGCGTCGTGTCCTCTAAGCGTGAGTGTAACGGGAGACGCGTTGGCGATCAACACCACGGGGCAAAGTTGTAGTTCCAGGGAACACCCGCCACCCGCTCGAATGGCGCGGTACTGGACCTGTTTAATGTATCTTATTAAAACATTTCACATTATCACGTTTATTTCAAGAATAATTATTTTTAATTTAATATGTTAAACAAACTATTACATTAAATAATAAATAAAACTATTTAGAAACATAAAAATTTGTAAGCGCGACAGGTTGTGGGTTCAATCACCACTTGAAGAAATGAAGTATTTAATATTTTCATTCCTCGCTCTGGCAACAAGGCAAAGCGCGACGTTGAATGCCTCTATAAAACACCCAATGTTAGGAACGGAACCGAGTGTTTTAACATTAGATTTCCATGTTCCCTCTACGTACCCTGCCATGAACTGGATACAGAGAAAACCGAAATTAAAAAAGAAGTTACAAAATAATAATGTTTATATGCTTTATTCTGGATCATCACTATATGAAATATAAAAAATATATATAATATATTTTACGGTTCTAAATATCTAGTAAAACAACAAACATTTGGAACCGTAAACGAATCACAAAATAAATTAATTTGTCTTCTGCCCGCTTAAGGCTTTAATTATCATAATTACCGAGACATCGCATCGTGGCTGTAAAAATGCGGGTTGCCAAGCGCCTGGCCAATGGTTTGTTACTATTGAATAGGGCCACATGGGATGTGCCTCTTGCCCTGACTCTTTCAACCTATTGTGAAAAGGAAAAAATACATTTTAAATTAGAATTATTTTTCATTCTGTTTTACCAGTCTTATACGTTTTTCCAGTAATTTCAAGATACCCTTTTCCTTCTTTCTACCCAGTCTTTGCGATCGCATCGCTAAATGAGCCAGAGTGGAGAGCGGGAATGGAAATAACATGAATATAATCATTCTATAAAATGGGGATCGAACCCACAACCGTCTAGGTTAGTCAGACGTTATCCAATTTGACAATCTATACAAAAAATACATAAATACATTTGAAGTGGAAACTTTATTGATTTATGTAAAATTTTTGTAATTTTAGTGTATATCTGTTATTGTAATTGTTTGTTTCTCAAACATAATAAAATAAAAAAAAATAAAAAAAATAAATGATGTCGCTATACCTTATTCAGGAAACCGTGAGACAAAAGGTAAACAAACCAGAAAAAAATTATTTACCATCGCCATGATAATAAAATTAAAACTTTGTAAAATAAATTAACTTCATCAAAAAGTTAATTTATTATACAAAGTTATTTTATAAATGTTATTTTCTTTATGTTTAATATTTATTCGTTAAGAATTATAATGCAACTTATATAATTAAGTGTAAAGCACAGATTATGTGCACATTTTACATTAAAAAGTGACCTTCAATCATCGGTAGGGTTATAACCGCCATTTTTACAATAGATAGATAGATTTGTTGATACAAATAATTCTTGTTGTTTTCTCATATTTTCGCTTTATCCTTGTTATTCTGTTGTTGTGTTTTATTTTTTTGTAGGTTTAATGTTTTATTAAGTTTAAAGTTATTTGTTGATCGTTTTGCTTTTGTTATATTAAAGATTTCTTGCTAAAAATATGAGTAAACCATAATCGCGTTACGCTTGAACTTTTAATAAAAATAATAAGAACAATACTTTATTGTACCCCAGAAAAAAAAACAGCACAAAAATACAATAACAAGAAAAATATATATGTACAAGAAAATTATACAATAGGCGGCCTTATTGCTTAATAGCAATTTCTGCCAGGTAACCCTAAGGCAAAGGAAATAGCAAATTTCCGCCAAAGTGGAAGCAATCAAAGAAAATTATAATAAGTACAAAGTGGCTGATGTTAACGTGTTCGAATACTTAATTATCAATAAATGTTTAAGAAGCTTTGTTTTCCTTATTTACATTTTATCTCAAGCACAAGTGAACAGACTATATATTTGGATCAAAACTAATGTAAGTTGATCGCAATTGATTATAAAGCTATTTCTAGACATTAAAAACATCAATATACTTATTTAAATAAAACTTACCATTGTTGTAATATATCAATGATATCATCAATATTGTTGATATTGGGAGGTTTCTCGAAAACAGAAGTATCCGTTACTCCATAGTGCAAGGAAACTGCATCTCGTGTTACTGGACAGTCAACATTTCTACGACAGAAGTACAAGTATGGTATATATAAAATATTTCATAAGGACAGATATATATCTTTTGTTAGCTTCACACATTATATTCGGGATGTATAAGGTGTTGTGAGGAAAAAAGTGTGTCAAACACCAAGTTCCCCTTGCTTACCCTGCTATACATGAGATACAGTGAAAAGTTAAAAAATATATTACTTATATTGAAATGTGAGTGAATGTCTAGCTGCGGTTGTGCCAGGGGCCATTAAATGCGTAACTGCTCCACGACCGTTGGCTAATTGTACTATGGATTGATTTTCACTAGCTTGAGATGTTTGGGAACCAGTTTCTGATGACATATGCACCTGAAATGTCCAAAATTTAAAATAAATCTAATACTAAATCAAATACTAATAGTTTCATCTGCTATATCTGCTGCAGGATAAAACATTACAAAAATATATATATATATATATATATATATATATATATATATATATATATATATATATATATATATATCTCGTCTATTCGCAAAAATATATGAATAAAACTATTGAATATGTAAAAAAGAATAATGTACTTAGTTTGGGGGTATTTCATAATGTTTTCTTTCTAAAAAAAACACTAGTATATACTTACATCGGTATCCAAAGGTAAATGCGACCGCAACACATACAAAGGCCACATGGTTGCTATGATACTGTTGTCGCTGCTGGCGCGGACCACGCGGCACCACACCGACGTGTACGATGTGCCCTCAGTGGGAACTGTGATGCAACGAAAAATTATCAAAGATTTCCTATATGTTTCTTTGACAGCTTTACGCTATTTTTACTATTTTTTTTAAAGTGTTATTCCACAAATCTTGCTACGTTCAAAACTTTTACATGCTTTTTAAATTTAAAATTAGTATTGCTTGTCCTCAGTGTGAAATAAAACTTAAAAAAAAAGTAAAAATAATTAATTCACTCTTGTCAAACGATAATTCTTACGAATTGTCTTTGGGTAGCGGAAATTTGTGAAAATCTTCTTATACAGAAACTAACAACAAAAATAAGTTGTAACAAGCGTATAAGAATTTCGAGGTAGCTTGATAAGAACGTATGTCTTAGTTGGTCAGAGCGCTTGGACGGTTTCCAAGAAAATCGGGTCAAATCCTGCAGCGTTAAAAAAAATTATAGGCTTTTTAAATTTCCCGTATACCAGAGTAGACACACAGTGTATCACCATGTCACAATAGGCTTGGTAATCAAAGTACTTATTAATTTAAGAAGTTAATTATGAAATATTCACGGTAAATAAATAAGTTATATAAGTTTATAGACCATTTGGTTGATATCAGTAGTAGTAGCGTTATAAATTAAATTAAAATATACTATATATTACCTTTGACGAGCCACGGAACATTTTCTTTTGGACATTCTTTAAGTGGTATATCCCCAGACCAGCCCGTTTCATCTGATGTAAATTTAACTCTGTAAATCATAACCAAAAGAAAAGTAGTAAAAAGTTGTAGCAGGAAAATAATAAAAAATTATATTATTTAATTATTTTAATAACAAGTTACACTTACTTAAGAACTGCTTCAGAATCAGAGTTACATATAACGCTCAATCCAACACTTTCCGCTTGCAATTCACCCGAGCATACAGTTTGCCATACGTATGAACAACGCGCACGGACCTTAAATGTTTTCAAAAATTTTATTAATATTTTTGTACAAAATATTATATAAAATATTTTTGTTGGCTTTTAATATTTTTAAATATTAAACTGTACAAAACGACCCAATAACTGCTTGGAAATGAAGAAAAGAGATCCTTTTGTGAGTTATATACTGTAATTCTTCAATTAATGAATCAATTCAAACTTCAAATGTCACTATTAAACTTCAAACGAGGCAAATGTGAAGTAATTTGATTAATTCTCGCATTGTGTATAAAAATACTACTTTGTTCATAGAAGATAGCTATTGTTGGTGCTTTCCACGGTAATGTCCAAGCTAAGGTCAGAGGTCTAGAGATAGATGGGTCATAGGTGTGTAAATCTATTGTACACACTAGTAGTACAATTACCTTATATAGCAATTTGTGCCGTAGCATGTTAGCCAGAACGAGTTTACCAGATAGGTACATATCGCGACGAGAGCCGCTGTCTTGAACTCGAACGTGAAGGAACATTCCTCCCATATTAGAATCAGCTTTGTCTTCTTCAAGGCGCACTTGGCATTTGCCCTCTCTAAATGGAATACCTATAAAAAATGTTAATTATATGTATATGACGAAGCACATTACGCAAAATAATAAGGAATCTATGGTTACTAGTGTGGGTGCTAAGGTATAATAACTACCACAATACAGTATTTTTTAAATTTGTCAAGTTGTCAATTAAAAATACATTCTATTTTCCATTGTTACGCAAGAAGTTTTGCAATTTTTTTAGGTCAACAAGAGATAGTAAATATTATATCAGAATAGATACATACCTGCTGACCAGTGCCAATCTGATGATGCACCAGCAAAGGCGAATCTTAGCTTTTTTGGCGACGTTGGAGACCTCCATCTATTTTGGAGAAATTTATACGAAACTTTTTTAACTATGTTATAATCATATACAAGAAATCATATTTAATTTCACAGCAGAAGAAACGCTGCCATACATTTAAGTATATTTACTATTTGCGACCAGGCCTTGGCTTTGCCCGTTTGAATTACACTATTTTATTTACTTATCTCAATTATAATTTTAATTAACTTTTCACTAAGACAAATATTTACATTCATTTAAATTTCAGCTAAATGAATAAAAAAAATGCAGCAATTTTGGCGGATCGAACTATATATTTTAAAGTGACGTAACTCTTTTATTTATCAACCGATTTAAGTAAAGCAAACACTAAATGTTGGAGGGAAGTTGTCAAGATATAATAGTAAAAACTGCATTTATATCTAATTAGTTGTTTCGGAGACAAGCGATAAACGCCCCCTATAAGACTTTTTTAAACATATCTTCCATGTCCACATGTTACAGAAGACGCTGATCAGTTACAGATTTGTTATAAGTAAACACTACTAGATTTTAACACACCATAAAGGTTGTATAATTTTACGTATTTAATATAAATATGTTAACTACGTAAAATTATTGTATATAAAAAGACAACATACCTGTAGGCGACAGAAGCGCCAGCACTAAAAAGAATTAATTCATCGGTCCCTTCTTGCCCAACGCGCAGTACATTAGCACATGTATTATGAAGCCATAGTGATACTCGTCCACATAATGCCGTTTTGGTGTCTTGACCTTCGACTTTCCACTCCAAAGTGTATGAAGAGCTCTTATAAAAAAAAATAATGTATCAAAAATCTATAAATCGATTATATTGAGACAGACTTCTCGATTTATATTTTACTGTGATATATAGTATTTCTTTTTTTTTCTATTACATATGTTTAAGAATATTAATAATAATAGGTGGTAATTTTATGGTAATTTTATGTTGTGACGATTCAAAAGTGCTTGCTAAAGCCTATTTGAATAAAGAATATTTTGAATTTGAATTTGAATTTGAATTATTTCAAGCAATATATTTTACTTTACTAAAAAACACACGTAGCTCACCTTGAAGGCATTAACCCAATCGTCGGCCAACGAGCGTATCGTGCTCACTCTGGGCACGTGCAGCGCGACGCGTACGTCGTCCGCTCGCACGCGCACGCGCGGCTCAGGGATGGGCGACAGCGTGCCTTGTACGCGGAACTCCTCAATCAGCTGTTCCATACGACCCGTTGCAGAGTCTATTATATCACTCCTGTGGGGTTTTTAAATAATTTTATAGTTGTGTTATTTGTTAATAAAAACAACATAGACAGAGAAAACCTAGTGTTTTGACGATTCGTTTCGTTTTTAGGATATTTTGCATTGAGCAAAACAACGCTTTGCCTAACAGACAAAACGTTGCTTAACAGCGGGCAAATAAAAGTAACATTTAAAGAATATTGTACCTAAAACCATTGTGTTTACAGAAGGACGTTGTCATATAACTACCATGTTGGTAATGAAAACACAAGTCACTCAATGTGTAATGCCTCAAAACCGACGTAAAGTGGGGAACAAAAGTGTCATAAATCTAAATCAAAATCAAAATCGAAACTAAGTAAAGTTTAGTTTAAAACATACGATAAATGAGTGTCCAGTAGCAGTCTAGTGGAAGCAGCTACAACACAGTGTGCAGCTGAATCTCGTATGCGCAATGTTAATACGCGATGGCTGCGTACGAGATTAGGGGACACGTAGTAGCCTCCTAGGGGAGTTTTATCTCTATACAAACTGTAAAATGTTAAATAAAATTAAACATATAATTGCAATCTGTATAAGGCTCAGAAATATTCATAAAATATACTTAGTATGTAATAATTGTTACTTTAAAGATATATTTTTGTATATATGTATATAACATTTTATATTTTAACACCGCTAATAATTACAAATGAAACTCTGATATATACCTAACAAAATAGAATTAGTATGATTTGTTTCTTGTTAATAACCTTTAAAGTTGATATTATTGTCAATCACATACTTTTATTTCTTTATGTTTAGCTTTATAATTTATAATTTTCTATATACAAAAATATTGCAAGATTACTGGTTAAAATAAAATGGAAGGGGCCACAATAACATAATATTATAAAGCAACAATCAATGCAATATAACTATTATGGAAAACTAATTTATTGATGTTATATTAATTTCGCTGTTACTTTATAGGAAAACACAAACAATTATCAAAAGTCAAACTAACTCAGTTATAACAGGCAATGAGTTATGAGCATTTATTTCCATGACCGCCATTCGTAATGCTAAACGCGCTCGAGGCATGAGACGAGGAGCGAAGTATGAATCCACTCTTAGTACACCTGATAATTGCTCCGCAGTCACCGTGGACGTCTTTTTATAGTAGTCGTTCGCCACTGGTGGATCTAATGACTGAAAAAGAAAATGATAGTTTACGTCACATTTTTTAGCCTAACGATATCCGGCATGTGCGGGGTAGGCAGAGGGAAACTAGCATTAGGACATTCCGTTTACTTTTTACTAATTTTTGAAGATATTCTGACAGAACTCAGCGCCGCACTATATCTTGTTAGTAAAACATGTTTCGTCGTGTGGGCATCAACACTATACCTGCGCCATTACATTCAGGCGGTGTGGTACTATGGTGGGTAGCTACGACCTCGTTTTAATTAAACCTATTTTATAATATTTGACATTTCGAACGATTTTTTATATATGAAATGAATAAAGTAATGTTCTAATTTATTTCTCTTCATTTACGTAAACAAATATTTGGGGATTCTGTTATTTTTCCATTAGATATGCAAATTTATTTGATGGAATGTGTCCTGACATAAGCCTTAAGTATGTCACAAACATTTTATTCTATAATCATTTATTAGAATAGTATGTTATTTCATACTTTGGATATTTTTAGAATTATTAATACGAATAATGAAATTTTGTACTTACCAAGGGATCCAATCTGGGCATAAATTTTCTAGAATCAAATTCAAACGAGGGTTCTTCTTGTGCATCATCCTCAGCACAAACACGAACGCGCCACATTAGCGCATATACAGCATCTAAAGTACAAAGATTTATATAAAGTTTGATAACCGTTGAGCGATATTTGGTCTTATTTTTTTAGGAAACAGTGAAAAGATTGTTCAAGAACAATACAATTTAGAATAAAAAATAATATAGATGGAGTATAATTTTACCAACCATGTGGTATTAAGCTCAGCTGCATTTCACGAGGCTCCGATACAGGTAGTTTGAAATAAGTATGTGGCTCCCATCGTGTAAGCATGGGACAATACAGCTCTAGCGCGCATTCTACTTCCTCATCCTATAGAAAGAAATTGAGTTATTTTATTACATATAGAAAGTGAATTATTATTATTATGATTATAAAATTATGATTATAAATATTAATAATTGATGTTGAAAATTCAGTAATATATGGATGAACAAATAAACTTATAACATTTTCTTGAGTTAAATTTCACGATAGCGCGTGAAGCAGCCAGGAAATATTTGTTATTGTACTAGTTTATTTAGTAGTTATTGAAATATAAAATTATTTTTGTTTTTCCCGGTCTAGCTTATGTACAATTAACATGCTTTAACTTCAATATTCGACTTTTAACGTATTTGACACTAAAATTATGGTGTATTTCTCCTAAAAAGAGGAAGATCCAAAAATAAATATTTTTACTGACTTGTCCAGGTATGGGATAAGCAATAAGTTTAATAATAGCGCGAGGGTGCGGATATCGCCACGATACAGAATTGCCATAGAGTGTCACTTGATACGCCATAGGTAGTTGATCCCCCGAAACTAGCTTAAAAGCGCCGCTCCTGTAGAACGCAAAATTATCGTTTAATACACCCCTTATTTAATTCTAAATTAATGAATTTTCACAAATAATTTAATAATATATTGAAAATAAAAATTGGAAATTAGCATTGAAAATAATATAAGATTGTCAAAGCTTAAGCTGTAATGGTTGATTTTCACACAGTGAAATTAATTATTTTCATGTCCTCGTTAAAGTTCCGCCACTCAATGTCGAGAAAGGGCAGACAGTGAGAGGAGTGTACTAGCATTAGGAGGTTCATTTTGCTTACTATGTGTTAAGGTTAACAACATAACACTGCAAAAGCAGCTGTTCGTGATAGTCATGGATATAAATAGTATCGGTACCCCACTTTTCCCTGAATTTGCAGAGCTCAACGCCGCCGCTTGTTACCAGAGCGAGAAAATGAAAACATTAAATATTTAAATTGAAAATAATAAATATCTCATTTCTTCGAGTAATGATCGAACCCACAACCTGTCGCCTTTACAATCACATGCTTGTGCCCCTGCGACAAGACAGGTCAACCTATATGTAGTTAAATATATATATATATATATATATATATATATATATATATATATATATATATATATATATATATATATATATATATATATATATATATATATATATATATATATATATATATATATATATATTTATATATATATATATATATATATATATATATATATATATATATATATGTATGTATGTATAACATATAAAAATCATACCTTAAATCATCTTTATAGTAATGATGAGTGGGATCAATATTGTCTGCTGTCTGCTTGGAGAAAAACGATGTGTTTGAAACGTTATAGTTCTGTTGTGTTGCATTCGTCTCTTCATTAGATGAATTGGCATTGGTTGGTGAAGGAATGTACTGGAAAATATTTAAATAACATGTAAACGATAAATATTACATTAAGAATATGAATTCAAAATTGTTTGTCCTTTATATCATTAAATTCTCAGTAATAAACTAAGAAATTAGGAACTGGTTAGTACCAGTCGAGGTCTTGCTCTGTGGGATAATAAATTCAAGACTGTATGACCTACAGTCTTGAATTTATTATCACAGGAGTTAAATTGATAAATTTAGATCAGCGTCTTAGGCACCTATTTTTTTTTTAAATATTAATAAGAAACCTGCTAATATAACACTACAATAAGATTGCTTATATTTTGTTTCAGTGTTATGATTTCTGACATTAAGTCCTAAAAGTATAAAGTATATATATAATAGGCCCTAAAAACCGTGTTTTATGAAAATATTGTGCAATACTAAATATGAGAGAAATAATACTTACGTTTACTAAATCAAGAGAACGTTTAATCACGTTCTGTAATCTTATTACTGTTTCTAAGTCACTTGGGCGCAGGTCAAGTACAATGTGATCCAGATCAAGTCCTATACGCACAGTGGGTTCACGCGCAGATGCACCACCTTCTGCCCTGCGCCACGCCTCCCACGTGGCGTCAATAACACCACTACGAAAATATGTACAAACAAAATATAATATTATTTAAGTCATATCTATATAAAATTTGTTAGCATCATCAGATTTCCGCAGCATTACTATGTTGCCATCATGCAAGACGCCTGTTATATATAATGAACATTAAATCGAGTGTTTATTTACATTTCGCCATTATACTAGCTATAGGTAAATACATATCGTATTATTTTTACAAAAATATTAAAATATAAGCAAAACGTAAAAAATAAGAAATTGTTTTTTAAAGTAACTACTACTTTGAACTAGTCCTACCCAATCATAGTAGGTTGCAGCACAACGTGGCGGCGTTCAGATGAGGGTCCGGCCGACACTGACAGTGCAGTGACTAGCGTCCTGCAGTTGACTCGGTCGGGACGTGAACCAGCGGCCACTTGCGCGTGCCACGCCTCCCACCCCGCCGTACCTTCTGACCCCCGCACGCCGATCTGACCCGTTTGTATTGTGATGCTCTCGATGTAGTGGCTCACTAGGTATTTTATACAAAATTTATTATTAATAATAAGAAATACCACATTAATGGCACTATTAAAAATTTTATTACATAAAATTGATCATTATTTTAATATTATACGTCTATTGCAATTACATTTTCATATGTCGTTATGTCGACTGTTGTTGTTAAAAATAATATATTTTTATTAATATATACACAATTTGGATCAATAAATACAGACCCATGCTATTTTTAATTTTGTATAGAAGCGGTGACGATGGATACGTTATTTCCATTGAAGCTGCTTCCTCTAACTTGATTTTTTTCTTCACCTGTAAATTGAAAGATCACTTGAATATTTTTTGTAAAAAGTACATATGTGAATAGTACATTAGAGCCTTTTTTATATTTACCAGAGTTGTGATGCCTTTCAGTCTTTGCAGTCTATCTGTGCACACATCGAATATAACAGGTCTTTCTACGTCCAACTGTACAGTCACCTGGACGCTGGCACCACTTAATGACTTATATCCTGAATTAAGAAAATTAAAAATATATACTTCATAAATGTAGCTAGCTAAATCAATACCAAATTAATATATAATTATATTCTGTTTTACTCTCAATCTTATAGTTCCATCTTAATTTATAACTTAAATTAAGTCAATATTCAATACAATACAACATTTATTAATAAGAATGACCATTTGGTAAAAAAATATACTTTAGAAAATATAATACATCCATGTTTATTTATAAAAAGTTATATATTCTAAAATATGAGGACATATTAACTTAGGTTACCTGCAGATGAGTCAATCTTCAACGTAGCCAGCGCGGGCGGTATATCAGTGACGGGGTCCGGAGACCCGCGGGCGGTGCTCAGTAGAGGGGCGTTCCAGTAGGCTTCCTCCGCGCCCGCGCCAAGACCAATCCATGCGTTGAATAGAGACACCTGATTTTGTGATCATTAGTTGTTGAAGTTTATTAAAAAACCATCAAAGCCTATATAGGGAGATTTAGGTGCTTTTACATTTATGAGTTGCTTTACACCACTGATTTCCAACGCTCGTGCCTGTTGTGTTGTTCTTCTTTTTACATATTTTTTTAATTAGATAGTATATAATAAAAAGTAATCGATCTCTCAATAACATGACGCTCAAGAATTATAGCTTGCGGTTATGAGGGCTATGTGCGTCCTCATAAATGTCAAATGGATGTAACAAGAAATTCTTGTATTAAGTTCTTCTTGTTCTATTCGTACGTCTTTAACGTCCCCTTTGAATTGATAAGTAACAGAACACAAAGCTGAGTTTTTTTCTGCTTAAGTGCCTAATTTTTCACAGTAAATATAATACAGGTAAAAAGCAAAGATGTGTAACAAATCAAAACACTTAGTAAAATTACCTGAAGAGTCTTCTGTTTCTTTCTCTTCCAATAATATAAATTAGGTTGATGAAATGTCGCGTGCAGCAAGGGGATGTTACCTTCATTCTTTCTTGCTAATGGTAAAGTATGCTTAAAACAAAATCAAAACGTTATTATATTTTTTTCTTAGTATAAACTATATCTTTAAATGAGCAATGCTTGTATATATGTATATGTATATGTATATGTATATGCATATGTATATGTATATGTATATGTATATGTATATGTATATGTATATGTATATGTATATGTATATGTATATGTATATTTATCTCTTTTTTTTAATATGTAATTTTTATTTCAATATAAATTCCAAAAAACATACGAAGAGCTAAGTATTTAATCTTACCAATTCTTCTAATTTAGTTTTTCCGATGTCTACATTTCGTACTGTCTCTGTAAGGCTCCTGCTTGCCGACATTGAGTCTTTTCCCTCATCTTTTTTCTTCTTACGTTCATCTATAATTACCTGTAATATCAATCCATTAGTGAATTTAGTTTTTACTTTGCATTGCGTTTACCACAAGGGTGGATTGAAAAGTATTCGGCCTCACCATGAAAATAAACACATAATAAATCATTTACACTTTTATTTTTTACATAATCTCATATTCAAAGCATAGTTCATAGCCACAATTGTGGATTTTAGTCATTGATTATGCACATACGTGTGAGCACGGGCGTTATCTTGATGAAACAGGATTTTTCTTCTAAGCATTTTTCTTTTAGCATTGTTCTTTTTAGCATTGTTATTTTATTTTCTCTCGTACGACGTAGTAAAGCACAGTAGTAATCAGAGTTTATAGTCTGACCCCTTTCAACATAGTCAATCACAATCACACCCTTCGAGTCCCAGAATACTGCATACCTTATTTGCCGACAAAATCGCTTTAGCCTTTTTAGGGGGTGGTGAATTAGGTATTCACCACTGTTTTGACTTTCGTTTCTGGCGTACAGTACTTTCGTTTCTGGCGTACAGTAATGAACCTATGTTTCGTCAATTGTAACAAACAGATTAAAAAAATCATCTGCAGCGGCTTCAAATAACTCCAAACAATCACATGAAATAGTCAATCGCGTCCTTTTTTGTTCAACTGAAAGCATTCGCGGAGCCCACCTCACAGACACCACGTGGAAACCCAATTTATTAACTGTGATGTTTTGAGTTCGTTCATAAGCGATGCCTATAATTTTTATCGATATCTCTCTATTCTTTAATATGCGGTCTCTCATAATTAAATCAAGAACTTTGAAAGCTATCCAGAGCGAGGTTCATCTTTCAAACTCTCTCAACCTAAAGTTAACTAGCTTAAATTCTGTTATCCATTTTGACGGATGACTGAGCAGAAATACTTTTACATAGCTGAATACTTTTATGTACTGACCATATCATCATGGATGGCTTTCGTTGGTAGTCCCTTCTTATAGAGGTACTTAATGACGGCACGCTGCTCAATTTGCTTCATTTGCAGAAAATATGTCCGAATGCTTTTTTAAAAAATATAAATGCCAATTAATTGCCGCACACTTTTCGAACTTCACACAATTAAATAGTCTAAACTGAACTAAATATTGGATGTGTGGTGGATTTGTTTGTAAGAATGAAATAGACTTGTGTAATGACTAGTACTTTTCAATCCACCCTCGTATTACTTAATAAAAAATACACTTCACAAAATATAAATATATAAGTCGTAGAGATTCCTTAAAGATACGTTACGAATAAATAAAGTACGGTTAAAGTTAACATTTATTTAATTTTCTATGTTCATAAAAAACCGTCCTTAAATCAGGTGAAGCTCGAAAGGGGAGGGGGTTGATGTAAGATCACAATGAATCCGTGAGAATGTACTTATGCACAAAAAATGTTAATGAACTTTTACATTAAATGTTTTGAATAAAATTCGACATAACATTTTTGTTCTTTTTTTACCACCCCACAACGCAAAACGAACTTGGAAACCTACTGTTGAGACATGCCGTTCAGTTTCTCACTTTTCGCCGAATTGGAGGTCGAGTGGCGGAATTCAACCCCGCTCATTACCAGATTACCAAATTGAAATAAGACTTAAAAATGTTTTATATTATATTTCCTCGAGAGACGATCGAACAACTAAACTCAACGCCGCGCTTTGCCTTAATACCAGGACGAAGAAATTAAATATTTAATTTGAAAATATTAATATTTCATTTTCTCGAGTTTAGATCGAACCCAAAACCAGTTTACAGTCACACGTTTGTGCCGTTGCGCCATTACAGGCCTCATAACTCAAACTCATCATGAGACTAATGGACGGCCTCTATGATGTAATTGTCTTTATAATACATGTATGTATTGTTCTGTAAATGTTAGCAATAAAAAAACAATAAATATAACAAATTAAATAGGGGATAATTTTTAAAATGATTATTACGCTTACCTTTACCCTTGGCTCGGAGCTGGGCTGGATTTTGAATATTCCCGGTGGTGGTTTCAATTGTTTTACTTCCGGAGAATTGTCGTCACCAACATATAACGAGCAATCAATAACTCCCATTGTTACAAATACCTCTAAATAATCTGATGCTATTGCACTACAACAAAAATAAATAATTAAAATACAAGTAAGTAATGTTATCAATAATAAGTAAACTTAAAAAATATATTAATGTGATTGTATTTAAGTTGTTCTTACTGCACTACTTTATAAGTAAAAAAAAATCTATAATATAAATTATCATTGACAAGCGGACAATATAACCTATATTGTCGAAAATTATTTAATGAGTGTTGCAAGTTTCTGAAACAAAATAAAATAAAAACATACAAAACTTACGTATGATCGACAGACATTATAGACACAGATTTCTTCAAAGGTGCAGAATCACGACGTGCTTTGTACGTGGATTGAGACGTTACTGTTTCAACGCCAGAGTCGAATACAAAACTACGCGGCATCTCTACGTTGCTTTTTGGTGATTCTACTGGAGAATATTAATTGTTAGTGTAAGTCAAATCTTATTTTGCGTCCAATATCTTGGTTTATATTAAGTACACATATTGTGAAGATAAAAAATCCTATTTAAATGTTTTTCGTAACATCCGCATTATTACAATGATAAAAATTAAAGTAGAAATAACGGAGATTAGAACGTTTATCCAAAAAACAAAATAAGGACTTATGATAATGTGTAATATTATTTAGTAATAGCGGCTCCCTTGTGGATTCACCTTCTACTATCTCATTTATATTAGATTGTATTTTAGGAAAGTTGATTGATTATTTTAGTATGGTTACCCATAGTATTATTCAATCACAAAATTATAGTTTTTTTTTTTGGCAATTTATTTTTCTCCCAACTGTAGCGTTTGGTGTTCCGTTCTCTCTGGTTACACCAGTGATACAGCATGAAGCTAAGTTAAGTGCTAGCAAAATCTGTCTTACTGTCTGTACGTGCGCACGTTTAACGCTTGCACGTTTAAATTTATATTGTTCCACAATTTCCCCATATAAATCCGTTTAGCTAATTTGGAAATAAGACGGGACAAACAGAAAGAAAGACCAAACAATGTTTATTTTATTATTCGTGTAAATAACTAACTTCAACTGTAAGAATTTTACGAAGGATGTAGCGGCAGAAGTATGCGGAAAAGGGAAAAAAAGGCTTGTGCGACGGATGATGAAGTGATAGATGCTGTAGAAAGAAAAATGAACGCTTGGCTTGATTATAAAGCTTCGGGTAAAAATACGAGTATGAAAGAGATAAGAAGGAAAGAGTGTAAGTTGGAAAAACACCAAACTGATTCTTAGAATTGCTCGCTAGCCTGTAGAATGAAAGTTAAGCTTTCGAAGGACGGTGATCTTTTAACAGAACAACCACCGGTATTGCAGGTAAGCCAGCGGGAGCATATGGAATCTGGTTTTTGTGCAAATTATGTTGGAAATCGGGGGAGGTCCCAGACGATTGACGAGGAGCGGTTATCGTGCCTATGTATAAAAGCAAAGGTTTACAGATAGATTGCGCAAGCTATCAGTTTGATTAGCTTGAGTGGTAAAGTCTATGCCAAAATATTTGAGAAGAATGCAAGATAGATCCGAAAGACTGTTGTGGGAGGCGCAGGGAAGCTTCAGACCTAGAAAACGGTACATGGATCAGATATTTTCAATCCCTATGATCAAGAAAAAAATTTGGCAGTAAAACAAAAAGCTTTCTGTGTCTTTTGTGGACTTGGAAAAGACTTGGAAAGTTTGACAGAGTTATTAATATTAAAGCAGATACTATTAAAATATGATAGGAGATACTGTCCCAGTAGAATGTGAGCGGATCCTTGCTGCAGGCTGTAAAGTCTCATTACAGAGATCACTTAGCCTGAGTGCAAGAAGGAGCTGGCATGTTGCTTTGGTTTGACATCTAATAAGGTATTAAACAAGGTTGCGGCTTGGTTGTTCAATTTGTATTTTGATAGCTGTCAAGGAGTGAACCAAAGAGACAGGAGAGTGAAAGTAGATAACTTGAATAGAAATTATCTGCTTATTGCAGATGATGCAGTGCTTATTGCATCATCAGAGCGAGTTACAGGCATTGGTTACCACTCCAAAATAATGGTCTAAGTCTGAATGCGAATAAGCCAAAGGTTCTAATATTTGAAAGAAATAAAGAAGAAAGAATGAACGGAATGCAAGATCAGTGTGAAGTATAAGAATATCTTATTGTAGAACAAATGTATGAGGATACTGGAAAGTATATTTGTAGACTGAAGAAATGGATTTTGAAAGGCGTATTGCTGCCGGTCATAAAGTTAACGGTGCCTTAGCTGCAATGTTGAGATGGCGAAAAGTCAGTACAGCTGCACGTTTGGCCGTACACAATGCAGTATTGGTACCCACGCTATTATACGGCAGCAAAACGTGGAACTTACAGAAGAAGAATGTAAAAAAGATGAATACTGTGGAGATGCAATCTTTTCGTAGGATTTGCGGAGTCAGTTAAGCTGATTGCATACCTAAAAGATACAAAGAATGGTAGGTAATAGCGTGGATGTTACAGTGTGAAGAAGAACGTGCTCTGGTGGTTTGAGCAAATGGCAAAGAAAAGATTTATTAGGAAAAGATTTATTAGGTCGGGGAGACCTCGGATGACTTTCGAAAACACAGTATCTACGATACTGGAAGAGGGTCGCGTAAAATCATGAGGACCCCCCGGAGGTCACACAAGAAGTGGTTCATGACAGTGGACGAGGCGCAAGAGGTATGCCGAGATCGTAGAGTTTGGCGCTCCGTTCCCTCTGCCTACCTCGCAGGGTAAAGCGTAAAGATAAGCTCATTCAAAAAAATGAACACAAGCGCTGACTCGCAGCTCGCAGAGTGACGTCACACATAAGCGAGACTTCTTAGCTAGATTTAGACGCGAAGTTCGTACTTAAGCTTGATTAATATCTTAGTAATTTTTGAAGATAGAAAAAAAAACAGGTTCTTTTCTCTGGAGTTACGGATTTTTTTGATATGCTGATAACAAAAAACGTTGGTGTGACTCATTATACATAAGTGAAATAAAATATGATGTTATACCTTCATTAAGAACAGTTTCACTATTAGTCGGAGACGACTCCTTTAGCAAATCTTCACTTACAAGAAGAGATGCATATGGACAGGTTGCATCTTCATCAAAAAGCATCGAACTTTCTGGTCTGAAAATAAAAATGTAATTTAGATGATATATCATTTATTTTATTTATACAATATTAATAATGCTTTAGTTGAATTTATACTAACTTGTATCGAACTATACTAAGGAGGCTCGAAGCAAGCGACTCTATCAGTTGTAGTCCCTCTACAGCAAATTCTATGGAACAGTCAGAGAGAAGGTTTAGCTCCACTGCGGGCCCACTGGCTATTGCACCACAGCTGTATATTGTAGGTGCCAGTATACAGCCTACATCTACTCTGTAATATACACAAACATTTTAAATTAGACTAGAAGGATAGTCTATTTATCGACGAAGTTTATAGGCCGTATTATATTACACCGTGCACGATAGGAGTAGATCAACAGCTAAAAATTTTGCAAAAACGGGTGAGTTATTATTTTTGTATTAGCTAATGTGTTAGCAATGTAAGTTATTATTTGTATTAGCAAAATCCTTGATAAATATAATATTAATACTAGAAATAAGCAACTAAGAGCATCGAGTCCGTAATTTATTTACGAGACAATGTGCACGTTTTTATAATAGGATTCCAGAATACGTCCAAGAATTTCTATTTTCTAATTTTAAAAAGTTGTTCATAGACGTTTGTGTGCTAAAGGTTATTACCAAATTAATAATTATATAAATGATGTCACGTCTTGAGTATGAAATGTAACTTTAGTGAACCGGAAAATTATTTGTCGATTTAAATATTTAAATATGAATTTCAGTTTTTTAGTGAAAGTGAATAGTATTTTTTGTGTTAAAATAACTTATCACCTTTAGAGAAATATTGAAATAATAAAAATCTAACCTAAGCTAAAGCTGTGACTTTGATTTATTTCCTCTCAACATCCCTAAATACCCTAGGCATATACTATCTAGGTTCATTCATCAGAAAAGCAATTATTGTACTTACGAATGTAAAATCGGAGTTATTACAGGTGACACAACAGGTTGACTCCATTTTAAAGCTGGGTTTTCTCCACCAGTACCTTTTAGTATCTCAGATTCTGTTTCCTAAAAATGTTTATTATTTATATTTAACTATCTTTTATATAAAACATTTTAACAAGTAAAGCTGTAACAAAACGAAATTAAATTAAAAACGATTACTATCAAATATTTTTCATTAGTCTCCCGCTGTAGCGCGCTTAGTGGAGAGAATCTAGTGCTACACGCTATACACTTCATTCCCCACACGCTATTTGTAAGACATTACGTGTTGAGTGATGAAAGCCGCGTCTTATCTTGTAACCGGGAGCAGAGAAATAAAAATAAATCATTTCCTGTGTGGGACTTGAACCCACAACTACATTTCATATAGACAGGTAGATGATGCACCACAAATAATAATTACTTACCTCTTGATTAACGAGTTGGCTGAACTGCGCTGATCTAATGGCAAGATTGTTAATCAACACTTCGTACTGCAGTCCTTCTAGTCCGGGACCGGAACTGACCCATGTGGACTCTACATTAGCATTAACTGATTGTCTGTAATAATATAAAAGCAAATAACATTTAATTCTTCAATTCACGGATTACAGCCTTTCACAAAATTACTTGTTTTATTTTAAATTAAAAAAAAAACATGATTCGAAATCAGATGGGAGATTTCTAAGTCTTACCCAAAAAATAAATATTTTACAACATGTGAACTAAACGCTCGTAGCCATAGAAGTAAACTAAAGACAATATCAAAAACACATATAGTATAATTTAGTAAATACGATATGTCAACTTTTATTTATCTACTTCTCATGTACTTCAAAAAATCAAATGTATAAGCAATGTTTCATACTATTTTAAGAAATATCTCAAATATGACAGTTACCTGCAAATAGGATTTTCCGGATGAGGGCTGATGGTTACCTTACCAACCTAAAGAATAGAATATAAAATAAAAATATAGTAAAAGTCGACTCTCAATTAAATTTATAATGTTAAAAACATTGTTTTGATTTCGTTTATAAAGTATTTTTTGCATGAGTATATCTCATACGTACCACTAGCATGAGTGTGTCATCCTGTTCGTCTTTTGCCTCGTCTTTTGTTAATAACAATCTCATACCACCCGCGACAACGTACAGAAAAGGCCATTGCCAAAAACTTGGTCTGAAAAAAAAATACAATATATGAAAAAGTAATCGATATCTTAAAGAAAAGTTAAAAAAAAATTCAAATAACTTCTCAGACCTATTAAAAACGCATTAAATTTTTTTAAGTTACACAGCAGCTATCTGAACAAAAAACAAAAACTTCGACACCCCAAATAGTTTGATATCAAAAGTCACTTCCTCTTTAACGTATTCCGAACGAGCGTAACGTTATAAAGCGAGGCAAGCAGGATTATGTTTCGGCTTTATAGCATATACAAGATATATTTTCATAGCTTTAAGTTACGACATATACCTTAAAAGAGTAATGTTGAACGTAGATTTTAAAATATGAATATGTATTTTTTTTTGAGTTATGTTACTTTTAAATTTTCATAATTTTAAATATATAGGAGTTTTAAATTATGATGAAACTAAATCTGTGTAAGGAGTAAATGACTGTATGTTTTTAATACTTACGAGTTTGATGTCAATTTGCTCTCTTTTTATATACCGACAAACAATTTCTGATGTCGGCACGACAACCATATATCGGCTACAATTTTATCGTTAACGGAAAAAACTAAAACGTCCATGTGTAATAAAATAATGTTAATTTGCATAGAAATGTACATATCAAATAATAGATATATTTAGCAATTCAACAAGTGATATAATTCAAATCTCTAAGGCTAGGCTGGGAAAAATGAAAACGACTGTCAACAACTGATATGATTGTTGGAACTAGTTTTTGAAATTTTCATCCCATGCAAAAATATTGAAACAAGTTTTCGACCAAAACCGCCATTAGTGTTTCTTAAATATTACCAAAATCTAATTTTATAATGAATGAAAGGACCAAGTACTGAGTTGTAATTCAAATTTAAGCAATGCAATGTTAACAATTGACCATCTATTCCTTAAATCGAGCAATAACTATCATTGGGTAATCATTCATCGATCTGTTTTATCTTAATGATTATACGAGCATACTGTATAATATGCTAACCTGACTTGTTCAGTGTTAAGGGAACAGAGTGTTTGCGGCCTCAGCTCGCTTAGCCATGTCATCGCATGTTCCAAGATATTCGGCTGTAATACCACTTCAAGAGGGGCCAATGTAGCATACACCTCCCACATGCTATCTACGCTCTAAGAAATATATTTTTATTCATTAAACAGAAAAACAATAACAACAATTAATATATTACAAATATTTTATTGAAGAGGCCTGTCGTCTGGAAGGGCGACAAGTTATGGATGCGAACCATACTCGAGGAAAAAAATATTTAATATTTTCTATTTAAATATTTAATGTTTTCTTTCTTCGTTCTGGTAACAAGGAAAGCGCAGCGTTGCATTCCGCCACTCAACACGCAATGCCTCTAATTTGGCGGAGTGAGGAACGGAAGGATCTTTATAAGTTAGCTCTGAAGCTGACAAAAATGGTATCGTCGACCTTTGAAAAAAAGCTTTGTTCTTTTTAGTATGTAATGTTATTTTGTAAATAAATTTTATAATTATAATTTATTTTCATATAAGAAATCTCTCCTACACGATGTTGAATAGAGTTTTCAAGATTTTATAATTTGTTTTAAAATATAGTATCAAATTAAAAAAATACTCATTAGTATACTCACTGCATTCTGTTCCAATAATTTAGAATACAGCTCTTTCCAGCTGACTGGTAGATTTGATATTCTGTAAATTATTATCATGCTGTAATATAATTCTATTTGTTTTTAATTATTTAATCACAAATTGAATAATAAATTTAAAACATTTTACGAAAATTATGCTATACGAATGACAAGTCGTGGCTGTCATCAAGTTAGTCAAAGATAGCCGCGCAGATACCTTGCTTGTGTAACAGTTACAGCGAGAAAATGATTTTCCTCTTTAGCATCTGTAGGCTCCCGGACTTCGAGAATACGTCCACCTAACGCACCTGGAACCCACTCGTCGCTGTCCGTTCTGATAACAAAATAATATACATATAAGTATTGCTTTATATAGAATTTATCACTCGCATTATGAATGGCAAGTTATTGGCTCACCGTTTATAATGTTTAATGGACGCTGAAGCGACTTTGACTTTTAGTTGGTTGTAGTGGTTTTGTAAGTCCACTGTACTGATTATATCATCCACATCGAATGCGATCTTCACGTGAGGTGAGACGACCACGAGCGTCGCGCGGCTCACGACCCATTGGAACCAGAAGAAAGTTTTTAACTTCGCTTCTACGATCAACGAAAATATATTACATTGATGAGACTATTGAGAAAATAAGATATTATTATTCTTATCCCATAGAAAAAGTAGTATTTTTTAAATAGTAAGGTTAAAATTAAAGTTATAATTAATTAAGGTTGCTATAGAATAAGTGTTTAAAGACACCATTAGTTTATTTATTTCTTATAAATTTAGCAAATTTCTAGTTTATAATACTTTTAGAATTTTAAAATTAAAGTGATACCTGATTCGGAGGTAGGGTGAGCTTCAAAAATGCTTATTAACTGTTCTGAGCGATTTTCACTTATTGTTTCTTCCGATAGACTCTTCCTTGTTTCCACTTCTGACACAGATCTAAGATATGAACATTACAATGTTTATGTACTGTACTGTTTCAATTATTTTATAAACATATAAAATATTTTTTACCTTATAAGTGATTTGTGAGAGCTACCAAATGACGAAAACGTTTGCAACGTTGTAGGTGTGACAGGTGGTCTTTGTAGTAACGTGAATATATGAGAAAAACAGTGTAATGCGGCGGCGACGGTCTGTACCTTTAAATAAAATACAATGGTAAATATCTGTACTTTCTGAAAATCCTCGGTGTCTATTATACGTAAATAAAAACCTAATAACTTCTTAAAAGAAAATATACAGTACATATTAACAGTACGTATAACTTTAAAAATTTGCATAATTAAGGCATTGGTATGAAGAGTGTGTAGTAATCCAATAAATAAAAGTGTGTAGTAAGCCAATTTCTTTTTTGTACTCAAAAGTCTACCTTACTATATAAAAGGCACAGCACATGTGACCAAGGCGCCAAATATTTCACATGTCAGCAGCTCTTCTATTTAATATGTTAAATAATAAAGATTAAAGATTTAACATATTAAGTACTTGTACATAAACAACTAAATAATAACTAAAGTCTAAGTCATTTCAAGAAAACTGTTATTTTGTAGCAATTTTGTCGATCAAGCTACTTTATCTTGATAGAAATATTCTACTTATGAACCGACCCAAACAAGCACTAAATGTTTTTGTTTTCGTGTTTTTATTGAATTGAAGTAAACGTAGAGCAAAAAAAGAAAAAAGTAAATAACTGAAAATGACTGTTAAACATAAATAATTTATCATAAATTTATTATTATTATGAAAATATAAGAGAACAATGTTCACTACATTGTTCTATATAAAATAAATGTTTTCATTTGGAGCATGTATAGTTTTAATGGAAACTAAGACAATGTTTTAATTTTTTTTTACTCTGTTTGTTGGTTTGTCTGTTTGCAGTCTTCACTGTTCTACCATATTGATAAATGCTCTCAATAATATATTTTTTCCTATACCTTCCATGTACAGATAACACTATTATTTATTCAATTTACATACAATATTACAAATTTGTCATAATTACCTGATCTTGATCTAATTTAATTTTTATAGGCGGAGTATCGGCGTGAAGGTACACACCCAACGACACGACGGGACCAGTCGCGACTGTTGTTAGTACGTGCGTCGGCTGAGGGGCGGGTTCAGTTGTTTCTGGCTTTAAAAGTCAAAACACATAATATACATAATCGTACTTAGGCGCTCTAAAATGAAATATTAATAAAATTCTAGGCAATTTTAAAAATAACTCATAATTATTATTACAGTTTTGCAATTCACATTTTTAACGCAATTGCGACAGTAGGGTTAGTTTTTGCGCATATCTTGTATACGTATATGTTATTTTTTTCGTCAACTACGTTTAAAAAATATCAAATATGGCGGCTATGCGACGTCGTTATACAGTGTTATTTTTTTTTTTCTTCTCCTTGCATATGGTTATAAAATTACAGAACTAAATATAAGGATTTCAAAAAAGGTGTATAATAATATAATGTGAAAATTAATAATATAAATGTGCTAGTGGAACATATCGATATTTCTCTGAAACAACAAACCACAGACAAACAACCAAAAATTTTACCAAACGTTATTTTGGTTCTTCTATAACGTTATTAAATGCCACCAATAATATTTAAATTTGTATTGGATGTATATTTATGATAACAATTAGTATGTATTTTCAAAAAAAACATCTTCTAATCTTAAGTTCTAATATAAATAATACATATAAATATACTTTAAGCCTCTTACCTCAGGACTGTCCTTCTTGCGCCTACAAAAAAAAATGGTATTTTAAACAATATGTTACTATAAGTGAATATTGTATTAATTAATTAATTGATTATACCTTACGGGACCTCTGATAAATTCTTTTAAAGAGGAGGGTTTGAAATCCACTCCACCCGTGAAAAATTTAGTTCTCTGTAATGTAAAATATATTTTAAGAAAAAAAACAAAATTTATAAAAACATATATTAAAATAGAAATATACTTCTTCGTCCTTGTGCTCTGTGTGTTTAGCTTTCGACTCAGTTTTCTTAAAAGCTTTAATTTGCAATGACTTCGTAACAACTGACAGTGTTACACTTGTGGTAACCATGTCTAAGACTGTCCTGGGGACGACCAGTCTCGATGCCTTCAACTGAGATTTAAGTCCAGCAACTGATTTATCCCGTCCAGAACGTTCTGTACCACCTCTGACTTCTAAAGTGTAACAGGATACATCAGCGAGGCGGGTTTTCCACGGAAAAGAATCTTCTTTTTCTGACACAAAAGATTAAATCCATTTAATGATAACGTTAACTTTATTATGCAAATCATTAATATGCAAAAACAGTATGTGAGCTTGTAGACAAATTTATTATAATATCTATAGGTAACATTATTTGTTAATGAAACATATTAACAATGGATTTTAAGAAGAGAAAAAAAATATTTGTTTTGTGAGATCGAGAAAACAATTGTCTGCATCATTTTTTTGATAAATAAAATTATAAATATTAGTACGTCTTCGAACCACCGCGCTAACGTGTAGCGTTACGTTTCACGTTTACTGTGAGTCGTCGCTTGCAACCTTCTGAATACTTTAACTTGATAGAGACTAGAAGATGTAGTGGTTGTTATGCGATTTCGTTGTATTTTTATCACCGATATTCCGAAATTGGATTTTACACATAAAAAGTGCGCGCGAGTGCCTACCGCCCAGATTGATTGGGCGATTGGGAATAATAATAAAACAATTATTTTTGATATAGACAAATTTTGCGACCAAAAATATTTAAAAAATCAAAGAAAATTAATTAGGATTTGTTTTGTGTATAACAGTATGGGTTACCATACTATAATAATAATCATATTTTGTATTGAACACCCATAAAGAAGACAACAATGAAAATGTTCAAGCGAGGGCGAATCCCTATGTTTAACATAATCTAATAAAGTAATAAATTAATTTGAAAGTGTTCAATTGGCTTTGTTGTGGATGTTGACATGCGAGAGATGTGTCACTTCGTATGAACTTACCATTAGGGTCTCGTTTCTCAAATGTGGGACGGTCTTGTCTAACTTCCTGCCAGAGATGTTTCATTTGCGAATTTGAGTGCATCGACAATCGTCCGAGACTAAAACATTCACAATCATGACAAGTAACAATAATAATTATTATAGTAATAGTTGGTTCAAAAACCGGATGGAGTAAGTACTGTACGGAGGTCCCTTATCCTGGCAGTGTGCCAGACCCATTATTTTGAAAGTATTAGTATTTTTTATCACTTTAAAAAGTATTTTTTTCTAATTTCCTACTGTACCCCGAACACAACAGGATAGGCAGAGGAAAGCTAGTGTTAAGCCACTCCCATTAACACACTTTAGTTTCCCACTTTCTGCCGAATATGAAGCATTGAGTAGCAGAAGTCAATACTAAAGCTATGAAATGAAAATAATAATAACAAATATTTAAAGTTATAGCGTTACGCTTGTGTCCCTGCACCTCAACAGGCCTCTCTTTTTAAAACAAAAATGTTAAATTATATTTAAAAAAAAGTATATAATATTTAATAATAAAAAATATATAATAGTAAAATTATATTATATATATATATATATATATATATATATATATATATATATATATATATATATATATATATATATATATAAATACAATGTTTTAAATTAGCAATAATTCAGGTTATGTTGAGGAATTTTAAAAAATTGTTAGACGTTACACGTCCTTCGAACCTTTTACACTTTCATTTCAAGTATATCCAGATCTCTAATTCAGCAATGGACAAGAATAAGCTCTCGGCTATATAAATTATTCAAATGGTTTTCTAATATGTAATAAACAACTTTTTTTTTTAAATTTAATACTAGTATTTTAGTTGGTGTGAGAAGTTAAAATACTTAATAAAAAACAAATATTAAATTTGGCACCGTTTTTTTTAATCAAAATAACATATCATTATAAATTATAAAAAACCTACCCAGACTAAAACTAACATTTGTTATATTTTTCTAACGTAGATAAAAAAAAGTTAAATTAGAAACTTACTTAATGACAAACACACGGTTCGCTATCGCAGCATGTCTCTCCATGGCGTCCCTTACCGTTACGCAATCAAGGGCGGACACGGTGGAGGAAGTCACATACACCTGTACTAGGCCTATGGAGGCCGTCATTAGCAAACGATTCAAACGCTCGTGAAGCTTGAGCAGATTATCCCCGCTCCAACAGGATTCGGTCACTTGGGCCTAAACATATTTTAAAACTGTATTATAAATAATTATTATAGTGAATAAAAAAATATAAAATTTTAAAAATAATCTTTCGACAACAATAATTGCTTTCTCGTTCGTTACGTCATAGTATGAAATGTTTTTACGGTAGTATTTACTATGTATAGCTTCTATATGAAAAAACAATTGTTAAGAAATTATGGTTTCATATCGAAACTATATATAGTAAATACTACCGTGTTATGTATTATATAGTAAATACTACCGTGTTATGTATTCAATTATGTGTGACAAAGGATTTAAAAAAACAACATTTGATATATCCAATAGGATAGGATTATTATCCTATCCTATTGGATATATCAAATGTTATCCAATATTTATGATGTTTTGTTCTAGGAATATTATGTACTTTTGACTACTTGAAACTATTTGTTTCGATGTTCCGCCTCTTGAGAATTTTGAAATTGAACATTTTCAGAAAATAAATTGCTCACACGCTTGTGACTCTGCACCACGACAGGCCTCATTGTTTTTAATTCTTGTATTAATATAATATCGTCTTTTAATTTTCTTTAAACAATCTATAAAATTAAATTGAAGAAAGGTGTTTGTTTGTGAAGACGAATTAAAGGTGATTTTTTTTTCAAGTTAATTTAGTATGTTTATCACATATTAAAACACAAAAAAACAATATAAATAGTGTTTCCGTTTATCTCTTTATATATTACTATTTATCTGTAATAATCTAAGGAATAACTGTACCGATTCCAACGAGATTTTTTACTGAAGGAGCTTATATAACATTTAACAACTATAAGAGCTTGTGTGACATTTAGGGTCTAAACGTTTCAGTGGGAATCAATCCATTATCAAATAATGGGTTGATTCCCACTGAAACGTTTTTTTTTCAATTAAAACAATTTTTAAGAGCATAAGCGCCAACCCCTTCTAGATTACAGTAAAGCTGCGGAGTCTTCTTGGACCAAACGGCGGGAGTCCACAGTATTAAGGAGCTTCAAGCTTAAGGAGCTGTTATATAAGTGGTGTAAAGTGAAATAGGTAAAGCAGGAAGGCAGACCCTGGTAACATACTAATCGATTAATACCAAGCGGAAGAAAGAGTAGTATAGCTATACAAAAATATACATCAAATTTACAGTAATTATATCATATTCACCCGGATTCACGGGAGTTTGCTGGAAGAACTAATATATTATCTGTACTTGTAGATAAACTTCGATCCCGCGGGAATGTCCGGATAAGAAATATTACTTTATAACCTCCTCTATGTTTCAATGAAAATATCATAATAATCATTACTACAATTCGACTTAGTCTTCATTTCTGAAGACTAAGTCGGACAAACAAAAAATCAGACAGACAAGAATAAATTGTTTCTTTACGTTTTAACATTGTATTACGGGCCGCTGATTGTATATATTTTGCAAATTTCGTCTTTATATCGTTACATGTTTATTAATCTCATTTATAAACGAAGAATTCTCCTTATAAAAAATGCCCTTCAAATTTAAATACTTACCGTCATGTTGACGCGCCTGGGTTCTTTTTTCTCACTTCTCTCACTGCTCGACTCCACACTTCTTGGCCTTAAGTGAATTAACTCAGTGCCGGAGCCCGAGCGACTTCCTCCACGACCGCTAGAAGACTGTTATTGTGAAAAAATCTTTACTATTTTGTAAGTTGTATAAAGTGTATATATTAAATTGTAATTATATCGCAATATCAAAAACAAAGTCTAGTTAGTTTATGAATTGGCATAGCGATAAAAACAGATTTTTTTATGTCATGATATTGAATGGGGCCGTGGTAGCGCAGTCGCACAGCATCTGACTAAGTGACGATTGTAAATTCGATTCCCGCTCGAAAGATAAATAATTTATTTATTTACATTTCCTTGTCTTTTACTAATAAGACAAATCGTTGAGTTCTACCACTTAACACGCGATATTTTGTAATTTGTGTAACCAATGTCTTAATACTAGATTTTCTCTGCCTACTTTACAGACTGCGGTAGCATAAATATAAAATAAAATATTACCACAGAAAATACTATAAATTATATCATATCATGAATCATAGAAATAAAATAAAATCTATATAAATAAAGTCAATATAACACTAACCGGGGGCGTGGTCCTGCGACGTAACAAATACTGCGACGATGACGTTTTTATGTTGGCTAGCTGCGGCACCGAATCTACAAATAAATTAAATGTTTTAAATAAAATAAACAATATTAATAGTAGATAATCCACAAAATTATTAAAAAAAATGTACAATGTTTATGTACTACAAGAAAAAATTTAAAAAATATTGTTTAATTTCAGCCTTATATCCTATAGCTGAAATATTCTAATTGAAGTTTGTGTGGTGTTTGTATTGTGTGTGTGTTTACCTCATATTATTTTATGAAAAGTGAATAATGTAACTTGCTATTTTAGATAAAGAAAAAATAATTTTAGAAAACCTATATAAAAACTACCACCGTAGCGCCACCTGGAGAGCGTCCTAGGTAGAGCGGTATAATACCTGATTTTGTACCTAAAGAGGGCTTAAGTTTGGGGCGGTAACCGAGCCACGCCACCAGTAGCGGATCCATGCTCAAGGCAGTAGGCTCGACCGCCAGGTTGACAAACTCCAGGATGTTAGGATTCGGTACTTTACACCATTGAAATGAAAGACGGAGGTACGGCCTGTAAATCAATGTAAATAGGTAGTTAGTGTAACAAAGTTAGTTATTTCATTATTTCTTATAAAAACTTAAATCATAAATTTGAAAACTATAGATTGCTTATTACTTTTATAGTCAAATATTTTAATAATAATTAATTAATGTCTAATTTTCAATAAACGCTCTCTTTTAATACCGTCACCTTAGTTAATATGAAAAATAATAATAAAATAAGTAAACTCACGTTGCAGTCGGAGCTTCTGGTGCACAGAACAGCCACGCTTGTTTTAGCTCGCCACCTACTAACAAATTGACAGTAATAGATTATAAATATTTTTCTTGAACATCACTCCATGTCCCGCAATCAAAGTAGAGTAAACAAGGGAGAACCTGGTGTTAACAAAATGTCCGTTTCCCAATATCCAACTGATTTTCGAAACATTGCATTTTAAATTGCAGATATTAACACTTCGCTTCTGTGACGTGACACCGTGCTCTAAGCAGAACGAGAAAATAGTTTATTTTCCATGAATGAGAATCGAACTACAACCATCACGTTCAGTTAGATACTGTGTCGCTGCGCCTCATGTATTTTTATAATTACTTACTGTAAGTAACACATATAGACATACACATATATAGCTTTAAAATATGCAGGCTGGTACAAAAGTATTATTATTAGAACTTACCAGGTGAATGGAAGGCCGTGGCTTTAGCTGAGTTCAATGTAAAAAAATGTGTATTGATATTTTTAGTTATATATCCTCTCAGTGACAACTCCTCAAACGTGACATCAATAGCTACCGCTTCTAAAATTTCCGAAAACCAATATTATTTAAATAAACTAACATAAATATTATGTAAAAAATAATGTTTTCCATGTAAGTGACTTATGTCTGTAATGAGAAATAAAAAATATCTTTAACCATTAAATAATTCTTACTTTCTCTAGACTTATGTTAAAAGCTCTAAGGAACGTCAAACGAACCTAACAAACTCTCGCCTACTTGTTATACCAATAATTTCACTATTTATATGTTCTTTAAATGTTGTAATCAAAAATGTTTACCTTCATCATTTATGGCGTCCTTTGGGAGCGTAGTTCGTAATAGAGGAAAGGCCAGCTTTTCTGTAGTCAAAGTCGATATCACATGATACACCGCTTGCAAACGAGCCGCCGATCCGCATATATTCGCCTCTCCTATAAGGAACGAATATAATTAAGTGTAAAAAGAATAAATTTTTAGGCAGAGGGTACTCGGAAACCCAGTGTTAAGACACTCCACTCTCATCGAGTCGCTTCCGATTCCTACTTTCCGTAGAATTCTGGAGGCATCGCGTTCAGTGACGGAACTCAACGCCGCGTTTTGCCTTGTTACAGAGAGAAAATAAAAAGTAAGTATTTCATTTGCTCGAGCGTGAATCAAACACACAACCTTTTGTGCGTTTATAATTTCACGCTTCTGCCTCTGCGCTTCAAGCCTCAAATCTTAATATAAAATGTAAAGTAACTAAATACATACGAATAGCAAAAGTATATCCAAGTAGAACACTTTCAGGTCGTTTGAAGAATGTACTATTCATTAATGAATGGGTCACACATTGTAAGCTGGCTCTGGCACAAACCCTTAGGGAATCTTCGTCCGGGGAGCAAATACCCGCTTGTAAGGAATCTATATTGGCAGATACATGGAGGCGCGCTCCTTGCCACAACGCTCCAGAATCCTCTAGTATTTGACACGCTGCTGAACATACTCTGCAATATTTTATATATTAAAGAAAAACCTATTAACTATCATATCACTATGTAATACAACAGCACAGTTAAATGTACTAAAAAAGTTAAACCTATTAAATATCTCATGACGATTAATTTCAAATATAATATTAAATACTGAGAATATCTAATTGTGTTATAATAACACACAATGACTTTGAAAACCGTAACAATTATAAGAGGGGTGATCCAAAAGTAATGATAATCGGTTATTGCCAGTATACATAAAATCCAAAAAAAAAATGTTGCTTGCTTGTATACCCACGACTTGGTGGAAACATCGGGGGACTCTACGCCTCCTTATTCCACAGTTACACGCTGGGTCAAGGAGTTTAAGTTAGGTAGAACATCTACAGACGAAACATGGTAAAGGACAAAAAGAAAAAAGACGCGGCAAACTGCTAGCTGGAGTGCTGTTTCACCAAGTCGATGCTCCAGCTCACAGAGCCACAGTTGCGATGGCTGCGATTCAAGAAACGGGATTCGACTTGCTTGAATACTCACTCTATTCGCCGGACCTAGCCCCTCGCGACTTCTACCTCTTTCCTCGGCTTAAAGAACACCTCAGAGGCACTATTTCTAGACAATATATGAGATTGATAAAAAGTGATGACAGCTGTGGAGGCATTTTGGGAGAGTAAAGATAAAGTTTTTTTTTCAAAAGGAATCCCAGATTTAGTAAAAAGATGGACTAAATATATCAACTAGTTAGGAGGCTGTGTAGAAAATAAATTAATTTATAAACTTTGCAAACACTGTATTTTACTTGTTTTATCATTACTTTTGGTTCACCCCCCGTAGTATAACGTAAAAAGTAATAAAATTGTATTATATAAAATAACAAAGGAATTATTTTTATTTTTTTGCTCCGATGTGAAGACCAAGGCGTTGACTTTCCGCCTCGCCTCAAGCAATGTCACGGAAATCGTGCATGTGTAACAGATTATTCTATCGCTAGGTCTATCTTCCTGCCCTGCTATATGTTGGAAAGAGATTTAAGCTCAAAAAATAATTAAAAACCATTTTTACATATACCTATGAGGATATAAAGGAGAAGTTATTAACACAGAAGCATTAGGCAAATTTATGTCCAATATTAATGGCGACTTGTTGCGTTCAGATGTATGGTCTGAAGGCACTATGCGCACTCTGAGACCGTAAATTTCAATATTTGTACGACGTTGAGGTAAATTTTCAGATAAGGCGTCACACTCTTCCACCGTTAATATACGCATTGGCATTTCTGGAAATAATGTTAAACTGAAATATATTTTGTAAACAAAAAATAACATTAAATTCTATGATTATGGAAATATTAAAAGGTTATTTTGAAACAAATAACACTTGAATTTGTTTTGGAATATCTTACTGAAAAAGCCTATTGTAAAATAAATGCAGACAATACTAAATACCTGGTTCTTCAACTACAGGAACTTCTTGTAGTGCATTTGTCAAAACTTGCAAACGATGCAACAAGCCTGTTGACACTTCAATTTTTATTGGTTTCAATATTATCTTCTGTGTACATTCTTCAAGCCAATCACTAAAAGAAAAAGATCATGAATATTAAGCAATGTACAGAAACATGTAAGTTCTAATAAATGAATTAAAACATAATAGAAAAATAGTTTATTAAAAATTATATTTTGTTATATATTTAAAATATTACCTATATTCAAAGTCTCTCGGTGGATTATCGTATGGATTAATTAAAGCATCAGCCGGCGCTCGATCATGGTTATATTCGAAATAAATGACTGGCGACATTTTTTGCCAAAATTCGTTAACATCTTCTCGAACCTGATAATCTTGACGATTTGTATCTATTTTGGGTTTTCCAGGAATCTCCGACGCCTATAACAAGGAAAAATTTAGTTTACTTCAGTATATTAACACCAAATTAATAAAATGTAGGAGTGTGAAGATGATTTTATAATATATTTATAAGTTGTGAAATATTTAAATAAATATTTATGTAACTTACTTCAGCTGGTCCCTGAAACTCCTCGTCAATGGCCACGGCGGTTTCTACCACTGGCTCGATTAAGTCCTCTTGTACCCAACTCCAGGATTCTTCATTATCGCCTGTTATTCGTTTTAAATATACTGTCGGTTGGTCGAGACTCTGTGTAAAAATACGACAGAAAAACATTTTTACAAACATGTTATGTGTTGCACCACACGATGTTTATGTTACAATACAATCATGAATGATTTACTATTTTAGGACAAGAAAGCAAATTAGAAAATATAAAATAAATTAAAAGCTAAATATAACATTAAAAAAAAATATAAACATATCACATCTAGCAAGCATTATTTAATAATATCTCTAACACTTACACCAGCGTCCAGAATTCCACAAACACATTTCCCGTGAGCTTTTAGAGTTAAGAATCTAGCTCCAAACTTGAGGCGCAGTAACGTGGGAATGCATATAGAGCTCTTTATAACTGCATCTGTGGCTGTCAACTCTAATATACCACGGGCCCGTCTGCGATTTGCGCTGTCTAATTCCATTATCTTAAAAATAATACTTTGTTAATTTGGTACAAGATTTCAATAAATAAGTCAGCTGGAATACATATTTTATGAAGTATGTATTATTTTCTAGTAATACATACTTCATAAAATATGTATTACTTCATATAATATTTATTTTTTTCAATGGTAACAAGGCAAAGTGGGAGACGAAAGTAGAATAGAGTGATGAAATTTTCTCTGCCTACCCTGCCTTTGGGGATACAGCTAAGTAGAGTTGAGTAGGGATTGATTTGATAGACTGTATAGCCCTTAGTGGACACTCCTTGACTATATTTTGATCGGATATTGAAAGATCTCGATATTGAGGAATCAGGTCGTATTTTCTCAATCCAAGATCATTCTTGATTAGATTTATATCTAATTAATGCTGTGATAAATCTAGGTAACAAGAATCTGCATAATGTAGCATAAGAGACAAATTTAATATTATTTCATTAATGGGCGACATTTTTTTTTTCAATATTTCATTAACCCAATACGAAACAGATTTGTAAAGTTGACGTCGACCATTGTAGTAGTATAACTGTGTAAGTCGCCAAAAAAAAGATAAAAGACGACTGCGGGCAATGGAGTTAACAGGTATATACGTATATAGAAGGAGAACAGTGATTCAAAAACTACTGTACTGTGTACTGAAACATAATCATATCAGAGACGTAACCAGAATATAGAGTATGACGACTGTCATAAGCATATAAGCATTGTACATATTTTATTAGTTACGAATAAAGCCATCCCATTTTTTTACGGGGTACGGAACGCGTATTTAAAATTTTATTATACATACACAAGTATGGTTGTCTTTTTATGTGGCATAGTTTGTACCATGCCACCAAACAACAACAAACAACAAGATTATAAAGGTGATATATTGATGGATTTGTTAACAACTAAAAGTAGGTCGACGCAGATAGTATGAAAAATATGAAACAAATCTAATAAGGCTAGGTAATATTTTGATTTAATGATTTTATAAATGATAACATGCCTTGGGAATAAAATGCTCGCTCCAGGTTATTTCAAATGTATTATTGTCCCGCTGAGTTTCATTCGCCAGTTCTTCTCAGGTCTGAGGCAATAACTTTAGTGAACTGGTGGTAAATTGTTTGACGTTCAAAAAACGAAGCTTGTAACTTCTTATTTTGAATAAAAATATATTTAAATTTTGAATTTTTTTTTTTAATTGTCTATTCCAGTTTTTATATTGTCGCACAGTGCTTTGTCCAAATTTGGATCGACTTCATATACGTGATATCGATAGGCCAATAAATTTTGACATAAAATAATGTGTTCCGTGAGATATAAAGAAAATTTGTTGATGTTAAATTTTCTCGAGCACTTTGCACGGAAAAGAAAGATCTATTGAAAAAGACGTAGGATTAGTAATTTGTAAATTTGAAATATTCTTTATTGAATTAGGCCATTATAATCACTTTTGAATCGTCAAATTATAAAGATATGTCAAGAAGAGCTGCCGAGAAATTCAACAAATGGTTTTTTAAAAATATAATTTAGAGTAAATGTATAACCATAATTAGCTTCCCGAGTGAGCATCAACAGCATTTAAACCCTTATATTGTTATTATAATAGCCTTTGTCTAATAACATATTTTTAACTTTTTCTTTAAATTATTCAAGTGGCAAGTCTTAAATCACTTGTGAAATTTTATTATACATACGTATTCTATGCTCCATAAACAAACTTTTTGAAGACGAACTTTTGGTGGAAAGACAAGATGCAGGAGGTGACTCGTGAAAAGAAGGCTGCCTTTAAGAAGTGGCAGAAATCCAACTCTCCTAAAGACAGACTGGAGTACATAGTAGCAAAACGTGCCAGCAAAAGAGCTGTAGCCGGAGATAACCCTTGACGACACTCGGATTGGCCTTCGATACAGATATTCCGATCGAAGCGTGGAAATCTTTGGGCTCTCTTGGTGTGTTCATGCTTACTACTGACCTTATTAACCATAAGATATGGTTATGATAAGGAATACTGGAGAGATTCTACACCAGTGACAACATTATCCCTATTTACAAAAGAAGGGGCAGTGTTCAAAGTGGTGGTAGTTAAAAGGGCATTAAGCTTATGAGTTACACTTTTACGCTTTTCGAGCACATGATCGACATCAGGCCCCGTCGAGAGTGTATTATTTCTGAGTCTCTATATGCATTTCAGCCAGGATCGGGTACTATGGACGCCACTTTTCCCTCAGAACTTTGATAGGGGCTTACAAGGAAAAAAGGATAGCTCTGGATGTGGCTTTTTTAGATCTGCAGAAGGACTTTGACTGTGTGCCTCGTTAGCGTATCTAGTGGGTATTGCGAAGCAAAGGGATCTCTGAAACCTATATTGAGATTATTAGAGATATGTATCACAACTCTGTTTCTATAGTTAGAACTGCTGTTGGCTACACCAAACGAGATTACAGTATGGGTTCAACACGGCTCAGTTCTCAGTAGATTCTTATTTAATGTGGTGCTAGATACTGTCTCGGCTCACATCTAAAACCAGCCTCCGTGAAAGATGCTAGAGCGTAAAGTAAACCTCTGGTACGCTTGCGAATAGCGGTCTTGAAATTAAATTTGCCGAAGACCGAGTACACGGATTGCGGGAGACCAGACTCGAGCACTATTCATATAGGTACTGAAACAGCCGGCAATATTCAGTTACCTTGGATCCGTTATGCACGAGCCTGGAGGCATCGATCACGACAACCATAGCCGGATAAGCTCCTTGATATGTCTGTTCCTGGAATGAGAACTCTCGAACGCCCAAGGAAGCGCTGCTTAGATGTCGTGATGCAGAGCATGAGAGCCAATGGTCTAACCACCGAGAACGTCAAAGATCGCGCAAAGTGGCATAGGTTAGGCAGGAAGGCAGATCCTGGCATACGCCGGCATTAATGCCAGGAAGAAGCAGAAGAAGCAAAATATTATTGTATATATGTACAATATATTATGATCATATATGACAATATTTTATGATATGATATCAGTAAAATTGAGAATTTTACAATCAGGGCTTAAGTTAAGCTTCCGTTTATACACGTTCGGTATACTAAATTCTATACTTATAGTTTTCTGAGCATTAACTACATTATTAACAGTAAACCAGTGAGGTATTTGCATCAGTGCACTATTCATTACGTCATAATTGTCCTTATTTTAATTTACATTAAAAATTAAAGAAGTATCATCAGCATTTTTTTAAATAAAATGGATGTCATTAATATAATGAAAAAAGTAGATTTCTTCTTATAAGAGACCCATCCCTAGAAAGCAACCGGACATTCTTTTGAGTACAAGTATAGAATAAAATTCTTATTCTGGCGACTTAATAGTAATTGTAAGTAATTTTTACTCGAATCACATCTATGCAAAGGTTAAGGATTCCCTAGGTTAAGGAATTTGAAGAAGAAAGAATACATGTGTTATAATAAAAATATTAACCTTAAACACCAATGATATTTCATCAAAATGTGCCGTGAACGCGACAGGTATGGGGGCCGCTATAGCGGGCGTCTCCTCCACGCCCTCGTCGTCTATCCAAGATGGCAGCCACGACCACGCCCACTCCGACCAACTCTCTGCGCGAGCTGGTTCCGCCGAATTTGACGATGTGGCATCTAGTGTATTACAATATAGGGTTCAAAGACTGGTAGGGTTGCCAAAACAACATAGATTTTTGAATTACTAAATTTTTAATATATATTTTTTACACTAGTAAGCCCTTCTTCTTCTTTATAGAAGGGATTTCGCTTATTAGTTGCCTGATTTAATATATGCAACAGTTGCTTTTCAAAATGTAGAGCGAAGAAAATCAAACACGCAGCGCTTAAATATAAAATATATATCATATTTTCGCAAAGCTGAAAGATCGCTACATTCCGTGTAAATAAAAATAATTACGAGAGCAATAAATAAGATTTCCCAAAATTTTCAAAAGAAGTAAACAAAAATAGAATCCTTTTTTATATAATCCATACTAACAAAGTTGCAGGCTGCGCTCGTATATAAGTAAATGTTGTAAGACATAACTTACTAGTGGATACAACTTGTATACTAGATTGCTTCGCGACTGGCGGAGGTGATTTCACTTCAATATGCGTCCTTTCTCGTAGCAGCCGTAGTAATAGCACCAGCTGCTCGTTGTTGACGCCCCACGCGAGGCGGCTGGATATTAACTGGACACTGAGGCTCTGGGCGCGACGTGTATTTGCCGATATTAACCTTGTTAACACTCTGAAATATTTTCAATTTACAGTTAAATATTATATTTAACAACGAAATCGGGAATGCTAAATGATTTTTATTTCTCACAAAAATATTATTTTAAAACAGACTGGTAGTTTAACCAAACTCTTTAGTTTTATTACATAAGTAAAGACAGATATTTATATATTACTTATGTATATTACATAAGTAAAGATAGATTCTTCATGAATAGGAGCATGTTAATTATTATTAATGTAAGATCAATTACATAAACGGTTAAGTTGAAATGGAAATAAAGAATTAAGTCACCTCAAATCTAATTGACACCGATACAACAGGGGCTCGTGAAAGAATCTAATTTTTCCATCAGAATCACTTTTGTCCAGACACAGAGTAAGGTCGTCGAGGCGGATCAGCCGCCTAATCGCTGGTTGATTTTGATCAATATCTGCGGTTAATAATAACAGCAATATTTAGATAGTTTTCTTTAATATTGTGATAATCATGGTACATGTACATTTTTTCTGTATGCTTTTCCCATATTTAAAAAAAAATCAACAAATAATTTGCAAATAAAAAGAGTGTAATTCAAACCACATAATTCTACTTTCATAAAATATATTTATACAGTAATTATTGTAACAATTAAAGTTATTAATAACTTACCAGCAAAAGCAGGTTCCCAATTTATCCCAACACTATCGATGGCTAAATGCTTCACATTAAGGGATAGAACCACATCATCATGAACATACTTTACTATTAATGAGTGCACTCTCACAGCAATGTTGCTTACTATTCGACGAACAAGGGCCTGCATGTAACCTGGCGGTGCTTCCACAACTTGAGTTCTCGAACTAAACACAAAGTGAACACTTTCACGCTATCCACACTTAGAAAAACTACATTTATTTTAATATATATTTAAATATTAATATAGCAAGATTTGAACCTGCACCTCTTAGAAACCGTATAAGACTTTGACAGCTTCTAGGGTTCCAGAGTGGGAAATCAAAGCTGTAATCATCAATACAGTTAGGCACTGTTCCATTGAGCCTCCATGATATACAAACATATAGCTAAGAAAAATAAAAAGATATATTTATTATTTAGTACCTTGAGTGAGTTTCTTGAGGTAGATTGTCATCAGGAGGAGGATTCAAGCTTAAAATGCACTCTGAAAACAATTATAATGTTCAACTGTAAGTAATGATTATGTACAACTGTGAGCAATCATAATTATTATATATATATATATATATATATATATATATATATATATATATATATATATATATATATATATATATATATATATATATATATATAAATATATATATTGCCTTACGGTATCAAAGGTATTCCTAAAAGGTACAAGTTATGTATGAATAACATTTAAACCACATTAAAAAGGTCTGCTTTTAAATAATCACTTACCAATTGTGTTAATGGTGACAACAATAGGTTCCGACATGATCTTAGTCCATGGAACTTGGATAAGAAGTTCATGTATACGTCCAGATACCAATGTAAATGGTAAAGCCACTTCTTTTTGAAGAACATCTGCCTTGAGGACAAGATTGTGTAGAGTAACACCACCTCCCCATAATGACACCTACATAAAATATTATCACATATTTAAGCTGTTAAAAATTTAATTTATTGTTTTTTATTTTAATGTATCTATATCTGTATCATGCACATTGAGTGGCTGAATTCAACACTGCACTTTATCTTGTTAGCAAAGCAAAGAAATGAGAATAATTCTCTTCCCCATGTTGAGATTGTACCCGAAATCACTGAGTTTAACAGACACTATACTACTGTTCCACAACAAGGCAGGAAATTATATCAAAACTACTTTTTAAAAAAATGTTATTATACTGGTTCTTAACTTACTTGTGCATCGGCTGGCTTAAAATCCCGGACATATTTATCAACATAACTTAGCAATATAGGTGTAACATATGATTCAATTTTGAACATCTTAGATTTAAACCATTTCACAACTAAATGATTTTAAATTAAACTGCAATTAAGATAACATTTATATTTAAAGTCAAAACTGGTACTTGGTAAATATTCTTGAGTAATGTTGAACGAAGGAATTACAGCAAGTAATATTTTTTTTTACATAATCTTTTTTTTTTTTCATTTAAACAACATCTACATATTTATATATATTCACCCAGGCTCTAGTGGTGTTTTAATAATTGTTGGCATTGACAAATTTTATTTATTCTCAAGTTTTTTTTAGTTAATACAAAGATTGGGAGAAATAGATCTAAGAGAGTTTAAAAATGCTTTGTCGGATTTAATACCCCAATTAGAAATTAAATGGACAACCTAGCTATTTCATACTAGATATAAAAAGCAACTTAATGGATGGTCTACAAAACTGATTTATCTATAATCTTGTACTATTATGATATAATCTGATGAATAATTAGTTCATAATTCAAACAAAAGAAAAGTTAACTCATTTAAATGTTAATCATGATTCATATTACACTTAAACTATTTTTATACTATGCCTTGAACATAGTTAAGAATATTCAAAAAATAAATTATTACTACTATTATTAACTGTTATTATTTGAAACTTAACATACAGGAAATAAATAAAAAATATTAATATTGTACAGCTAACTTCGAAACTTTAAAACATATCTCAAATAAACAATGTTATTGTTTATATAAAATAAAATAAAAATTTACAATTTGTCTACTTATAGACATTTTTATTACACTTATTTCTTATAGAGGAATCTATTCTATCAGAGCGTAATCAACTCATTTATATATTGTTATCATTCCAAAAAGACCAAAAAATAAGCGACTTGCTGCCAAAATTTCAAATTAAATGCTTGCAAATATTCAAAACTCTTAGTACTCACTCATTTTTACTGAATTATATTGATATTAATTGATAAAACTTTTAGGCAATTGGCATTTAGCTATAAATGTATCGTTTATAAAAAGTGAATGAATCTAAACACCGACTTTATTTTTAATAAAACTGACACTTGACACATTGTCAAGATATGTGGTTAGGCGTGTTGCGTTAGTGCATAGATATGGTTTTGGAACTTAAGTAGCTTGTTGTTACAATACTTCCCCCTTTAAGTATAAATCCACGCATATTAAAGTATAACTTATTATTTGTTATACATATACTACAGGGTAAATTGTATTTTTATGTTATTTATTATAAAATACAAAAATATGGGTCAATTCTATTTCTGTTAGACAGACAATATGTGGGGTCAATTAATACGCCGTATGGGGTGAATCGAAAATTAGGGTTGGTATTGTTTTGATGTATCGATTTATGTCTATGAATAATATGGTTTTTCAGCGAAAGCATATATTCTTCTCCTAAAGATGAGTTATCTTTAGGTCAAGGAACTAGTTTTATATTTTACAATTTATAAATAATAAAAATATACTTACGAAAAATATTTTATATATTACTTTTAAAAATGTTTGCTATAAAAAATAATAATGTTAATAATTGGTTTATATCAACCCTACCTTCAGGTTTTTTATATAACCTTTTCTCCTTTCTAAACAAACGTTCTCGTTTCTATCGTATGTATGCAAATAATGAATATGCCAATAATAAATATCATTAATTTAAAACTTAATTATATTTACCAATACGCCATATTATTCCTACGAAAGAAAAGAATAATAAAAATAGTTGTTCATAATTTAATTCAACCCTTCCTATATAGAACATAGCTAATTTATTTTTACAAAAAATACAACAGTTCACGATATTCAATCATATTGTATTTTATTTTTTCCTTGTTTTACATCTATACATACTTTAATCTTCGAGAGAAAATTTGGTTCTTTATATAAAACGGCAAAAATAGTAGATCCACTAACGGTCGTCGTTGGATAACATGATACAAAAAAAACTTTGCCGGCTTAATGTCTATAACACGACTTTTAACCACTCTTGTTAACCATTATTTAAATTAGTATTTTTTTTTTTCGGTAAGTTGGTTAGTAACGCTTCTCTTTATCACAATATATTTGTTTATTTTACCAGTTTGTGATAATTTATTTTTACTATTGCTGTGGCTGCCGTTTTTAAAGTATTAGTAAGTCTATTATTAACAATGATAAACTTATATTATTAATAACATAGTATTTTTTTTCCTATTACTCAAACATATACGAAACAGTACCGATTAAAGAGTAAAGTAATTATACTAAGATACTACTGGTACCGATTGATGCAGCATATAAATATTTATGACATTATTTATATATTTTAAGTTTTACTTACTACTAATACTTTATATTATATAGGTGCCATTATTTTTTTATTATGGTCAAGTTATGTAATAAGTGGACATGCTACAAGTCTTTTGTGAGAACAATAAAAAAAATATCTCTCTTTTTGAATCTGTCGAAAAACTTGTGACTTGACAGCAGTTGTTTGTGAAATAATGCGATAGGAAAGGTCGGTGGGTCAATAAAAATATATTTGTAGAATTTTAGGTGTTCGTCATGGTTTTTGCTCTTTGTGTATTAAAATTGTACTATATTTCTTTGTTTACACGCATGTAAGTTTATTTTATTCATGTCATTTATTGTCATTTTTTATGTAACATTTATTTACTAAATATATACAACATATGCTTATGCTTTCAAATTGTTTTTTTTTATTGCTGCAGAAAAATTATATTATATAACTCTCTATGCGTTATAATATCTTACTTATTTTAGTGAATATTTACAATTATTTATGTTAGGTTATGGGTCATGCTATATATTTTTTGTATATGTTAACACAAATTATATTTATTAGATACATATAAATATTTGTATTGTATTAATATGAATTGAATAACAATTGTAGAAAATATTATGTATACATAGTTTAATCTAACAATTTTAGTAGGTAACATTAACCATATATTTTCTATTTTTTACAGCACACATATTTGATGGCACAGAGCAAAATTCATGTCACCAGCTACTCTAATTTTTTTTAATATTTATAAAGTTTATTAGTTGCTAATGTAGCTATATTTTATATAATGTTTTCCTAATATCTATAAAGCTATGCTGAAATTGACAAATAGTTTTTGCAAATATTCAAAACTTGCATACGAAAATATAAATTATTATTCAATTGTAAAACAGATAACACACTTTAGCTGTAGAAGAAAGACATGTATTACAACAAACAATCAACAAAAACTACTAAATCTTATTGTTCCCACGGGCATACAGTGGAGACTATTATCCAGTATAAAGAAGAAGGTCCGCTTAAGGAAGGCACAGATAAGTTCAAATGTACCAAAGAGCACACACAAGCAAATGAGTGAACCTACGAAACCCTCTTTAAATCATCTTAGTTATGGAGGTCAATTTGACATGTGAGTTTGACTATTTTTTTAAGTTCCTTGTTATTCTTGTAATCTACTCTATTTGGATGTAATTAGTAATGAATACAACATTTTGTTATTAACAAATCAAAAGTCCATCTATAGGTAATATTGACTTACTTATCTTATCTTTAAATAATACTTAACTACATTGTATTATAATAATAAACAATTAATCATTAAACCCTCTGACAGTAATAAGAAAATGAAATAATTCGTTTGTATAAGATTTTGTATTAATGTATTTATAAAAGTTATTAAAGTTTACCCCTAAGCTTACTATTTTAAGAAATTCTATTTTCTATTCAGAATTCTTTAAATAAAGAAAAAGTGAAATAAAAATAGATAAAATGTTTTTTTAGTGCAGAAGAAAGTCCCTCAAACCAATGGATGAAGCAAACTAATAATATTGAAAATAAACACCAAGACATTCCTCCAAACTTTCGTATATGGGAGCCTGTGGGAAATAATATTAATTTGAACAATGGTAATATTATAATAGAAGTACCATAATGTTTCTTATGTGTGTGTTATGTTACGATACGAATTGCTATTAAACATTATTGCAATATTATTTAAAGAAATAAACTTAAAAGCTATTATCTTACTAAAGATTTCAATGCTGTTCATAAATATTTTTTGTAGCAAAATGAAGCAAACGAAATGACTATTATTAGATGCAATAAATGTTAATAGATATTAGACTACTAAATTTGAGAAATAGCAGCCATTGTTAAATCACACTAGATTAATTTCATAATATTACACTCACTTCTTTTCTAGTTATAGCTGCTAAATTTCAGAATATCTTTTACATAAAATGACAGCACATATTCTGCGGACTTGAAATTAGGATTTCTCCCTTCTGCTTGATAGACAATGTTACTGCATCCCTTCTTTCCTTATCTTGTTACATAATTTTTGTATTTTCTTATATTAGAATTGTTTTATCTAGATTAAGATACAAACTGGACAATACATTATATTACCACTTAGTAGTTTATATGTTTAAAATGAGAACAACATTAAAGTGTGTTTTTTATGTCTAGTACTTACTATGACAACATATAATAATAAATAACAAAATTTTATTTACAGATGGTTTTCGGTTTAAAGTAATGTCATATAATGTTTTGGCACAATATTTATTGGAATGCCATCCCTATCTCTACACAGAATGTTATCCAAAAAATTTAAAGTGGAAAGTTCGAGCGACAAAAATATATGATGAAATATTAAATTTGTCACCAGATGTAAGATTTATTGACTATCTATAATTGAAATAAAATTAACTAAACTGAAGATTTACCATGTTAAATACAATCTTTTTAAAAAATACACCATATTTTCAGATTTTATGCTTGCAAGAGGTTCAAGTATCTCATCTCTGTAGTTTCTACAATAAGTTAGAAGAAATGGGTTACTTTGGAATATTTAAACAAAAAACTGGGAATAGGCAAGATGGCTGTGCTATATACTTTAAGCAATCGTTATTTGACATTCAAGACCATAATAGTGTAAGAACTTTAAAATTAATAACTACATTGAATTATTTTCAACTTTTAAGTTCTTTTAATTTGATTAATTTGATTATTATTATATAAAAAATATACTGTACTTGGGTGCATTTTAAGACTAAGCCTGCTTTTTGAAATCGATATATGTATTTTGCATTCAAGTGCTAGTCAATCTTAATATTTTGCTTGAAAACTGTCTGTATATTGGTGTGGTCAAGGGCGCAAATAATTTCTAATGTCTGAGCCGGGTCAACCGATTGCCTATATTGATAAGCGCCCTTAATTATTATAATAAATTATGCTTTTATGTTGTGAGACACTGTATATCTAATATATCACTCTTATATGATATAATTATTAACATGTCATGATACTTGTTTCTCAGCTTTTCTTTGATTGGCAAAGTTAACGCGAATCTTGGTCTTGCAGGAAAATGGAAATAATAAAAATGTAATCGTTTTTAGTTAAATCCAGAGACAACGCCTTCACATCCATTCTAAATAAATAAATGGAAATTAAATAAATTAAAAGTTATACATTTTTCCCAAATATCATTGGCGCATATAGCGAATAACATTTAACAATCTTTATCTTCTTAATTGCTATCTATAAGTATTAATTTTATTTATATATGTGTATGCGTCTTATATTATCATATGGAAAGTTCTAATAAGTTTTCGCCACAAAACCTTTTGAGAGTCTTTTGGATTCAACAAATAGTGCTGTTACTCGACTAATAATTAATATAAGAATAAAATGAACCAAGTCATATTATTTAAATATAACAATTATTATATTGATCGCTTATTTTCAAAAGATTATTGCGTATTTCTGGACCGAAATGTGTACCGAGCACGAGGTTGTTTTTTTACGGCCTTTGTAATAAGGTGACCTCGATATTATCGTTTTGGTGATTTAAATCTTAAATAATAAACAAGGTTGTCTTTGTACTTTATACGTGTCGCATGACCTGCTTCCCGAATGTTAACTGATTGAATAATGTCTCTTAAGTTACACTTACGTTTATTTACAGTACACATTTGTTGCAATGCGATGTTATTTAATGTTGATGCTGGCTAATGTTATTTAGGGCGAATATTATTACGAGAATTCTGCATTGAAGTACGCCTTCAATAATGAAAACAATAATTGCAGTTAAATGTGTATATGAAGAAGTAAACTGAATACATTTTTTTATTTTTATAAACAGACACTAGACTCCTGTCATAGTGCAGGGACACAAGCGTGTGACAGTAAGGCGACTGTTTATAGGTTTCTTTCTTTCGCTCTGGTAATAAAGCAAAGTCGAATCATCGAATTCTGCTACTCAACACGCAATGCCTCACATTTAGCGGAAAGTGGGGAACAGAGCAGATTGTCTTAATACTAGGTTCCCAAGTTGTCTGTACCTACCAGTGCCATGCGCTAGTGTATCCAACAGCAGTTGCTGGAAAAAAAGTAATAGACACGATTTTAGTGTAGAGACGCAGCGAGGGTTGCGGACTCGATCATCCTCACCAAGTAAAATTGTATTTATATTTTTTTGTATTTCCCCAATTTAGTGAGACACTGTTGAGTCTGCCGTTTCTGTGAAGGCAAAACGGAGTTTTAACTCACTACTGCTAAGCGCGGGTTATGCGTTATCCTAGGTCTGCTTTGAGAATACGATATAAAAAATATGTTACCAAACTTTAATGGCGAATAAAAAAGTAAATTATATAATACAAGACGGACCCAAAATAGAGTGTCTTAACACTAAAGCGATACGGCGAACTGTGTTTGAACCTGCAAAATAGTTGCTATTGCATTCAAAACAGTGTGGGGTGTCGGTCGAGCACCCATTGTTTTGGCGCTGCAAGTGCTGCAATTTATTAGTTTAACTAACAGAATTTGTATTTTTAAAAATTTATTGCGAATTATATAATTATTATATTATACATAGGCATGTCGTGGCGCAGAGGCACACACGTGTGACTGTAAACGTGACAGGTCGTGGGTTAGATCTCCACTCGAGGAAATAAAATATTTATTGTTATTGTTTCGCTCTGGTAACAAGACAAAGCGCAGCATTGAGTTCTGTCACTCAAAGTGGGGAACGTAACGGTGTGTATTAACACTAGATTTCAAAAAGCCTTGAAATTAGCAAGAACAACAATAGTAGATTTCAAAATTTCCTCTGCTACTCTGTAACGTACGGAATACCGCGTGAAGCTGAGAAAAAATATATAACAAAGCACTTCAAAAATGTTCTGTTAAATCTACCCGTGACCACGGACTACTGTAAAATGTTCGAAACGACGAGTTTCCAAAAATGTTTACCACTCAATATACACGATTACAAAGTGTTTCATTTAAAATGTATTAGTTAAAAGTGCCAGTTAAAAGTGTTTCATTTAAAATGTATTATTACGTCATTTTTCCTATTTTTTTAAAGTGTTATTCCACATTTAGGACAGAAAATACTAAGCTTAAATTTAAAAAGCGTATAAAAATTTTGAACGAAGCGGGATTTTAAATTTAAATTACGTCATTTTTTTATTCTGTATAAATGATTTTCAAATTAGTTTTCAAAATATACACATGAATTTATCAAAAATATTATGAAACAATATGATAAAAATTTTAACATACCTATTTTTTTTACAGGTGGAGTTCTATCAACCCGATCTGCCTATATTGAACCGTGACAACATTGGGCTGATGCTCAAGCTGGTACCTAAATCATCTCCCAACACTCCGATAGTGGTCGCCACGACACATTTATTGTACAATCCTAAAAGAACAGACGTAAGACTAGCACAGCTTCAAGTGCTTTTGGCAGAAATTGACAGATTTGCATTCAACAACGACGAAAACGAGTATGTATGCTATTCTCTACGCAATAGATGATTTAAAGTAATTTTGTTTCGTTTAGAGTAATAGAAATCTAATGCTTAGTTATATTAAGAACATTCTATCTTCGTTTTAAGTACCCCCTAATACGCCTGTAATTTATATAATGCTAAACAAAAATTTTTGTTTCAGACCCAGCCACTTGCCTATAATATTAACTGGTGATTTCAATTCGACACCAGAAAGTGCAGTGGTACAACTTCTAGACAGAGGACACGTTAGGTATTGAAAATAATTATAATCTGTTTTCTCAATATTTAATTGTCATTTCAGACACACACGCACGCACTCATGCACAGACGCACCGGCACACAGATACACACACACACACACACACACACACACACACACACACACACACACACGCACGCACGCACGCACGCACGCACGCAGCACGCACGCCCCACACATAGATTCACACACACAGTAACTATGGCATGCAGTCACGAGTGCTTAAATCTGGCATAGTTGAGACCCCACGTAGAAGTGAAACTATTCTGAATACTTATTCTGATGCTTTATATTGCCTTACAAAATATATTGTCACAATAACACATTTGAGAAACGTCTTACGGCAATACAAATAGTTTTAGTTATTATTCTCTAACGGCGCAGGAGAGCAAGCGTGCGACTGTAAGCACGACATTTTGTGGGTTCGTTTGTCATTCGAAGAAATGAAATATTTATTATTTTCATTTCTTCACTCTGGTAACACTCGACACGCCACGCATAAAATTCGGTGGAAAGTGGGGTATGAAATGGAGTGACTTAACACTAAGTTCCAAGACTCCCTGTGTCTACCGTGTACGGGATACAGCGTGAAGTTTGAAAAAAAAATATATTTCAAATTTAATGAGTAGTAAATAATTTGGAATGGTTATATTCATTATCATTCGAAGTTTATTCAAATTAATTTCCCTTTCAGTGCTAGTTCATTTAGAGATAACTCAGATTGGAAGAAAATAGGTGTGACGGACAATTGTCAACATCTCTCCGTGTATTTGAATAGACAGAAGGGTGTCACTACTGATTTCAGTATGATTAAGGTTTCCTTTTCTTTTTATTTTTTTATTTTCATATCTAGAAAGAAATATAATTATTTCCGTTGCTAGAGTATTTATAATTTTAAATTTACAATGAAAGTAAACTAAATTTCGCAGATATATAATTCAGATTACATGGAGTGTCCGACTGAGGAGAAGTCCTGTCCACCGAGAGAATTCAACAATTTGTTTAATACAGGGGATATTGGGTGTTCACTCAAATTAGCGTCAGTGTACCACAAAGTAAAAAAAAATGGTCATTATGAAGCTACCACCTTTCAAGATTATTGGGTGACAGTAGATTACATATACTTCAGGTAATTTGTTCATTTTTTATATTTTATTGTAACCCTTTCTTTTTTTTAAATTCACGCCGTATACCGTACATGGTAGGGCAGGCATAGGGTACTTGGATCCTAGTGTTTCACAATCAGTTCCGTTCCCCACTTCCCGCCGATTTTAAGACCTTGCGAGTAGAATGGAATACGCTTAACGGCGCGACAGAATCAAAATCATAAAATATTTCGTTTTCTCGAGTGAGGATCGAACCCACAATATGTCGCGTTTACAGTCACACGATTTTGCCGCTTCATCTTTTACTGCGTCGTCTTTTGTTTAAATTTTTAATGTAATTTTAAATTTCAGTATATGTAACTCATTGAAGTTAGTAGAGCGGCTTAGACTGCCGACGACAGAAGAGTGCGCCGTACTGGGCAAGTTGCCCAACAACCGCTATGGCTCCGACCACCTCGCTCTTGCTGCCACCTTCCAATTAGGAATGTGATCAATAATTTCTACTTTGTAAATAAAAAAATATTATGTTTCTGGTCATTTAATGCCTTATATAGGCTTCCATTTCAAATATTTCATATTGCAATATATGGTATGTATGGTTAGCAAAAAAAATAATATCCATATGAAAAGCAATGATGAATGGTGTCATCAAAAACGTTTTTGTATTTATAAAAAAGAAGTGTACGCTTCAATGACATTTTTTTTTATTATGATATAATTTTTGAACCACTTGAAGAATAATTAAACGAAGAAATAACAGTTTAAATACAGGTAATATAATGATCCATTTAAACAACATAACATTTTTTTATGTTGTTTTAAGTAGAATATTCTACGAAATAGTAATAGTTTTAATTTGCGTGTTCAAATATAAATCACTAAGAACTGTATATGTTACATGCTAGGCAAGTTAGGTGCTCGAGGTAGCTCTGACTCCAGATACGATTGCCACACATTATATAGACGTCTTCAATAAATGAAGTATTCAACACAAAAATGAATTTGCAAATTGAACCAGTAGCGTTATTAGCGATAATATCTAAAACATCATTTTTTTATTATGCAGTGCAAGGCGATTTGATATATTAAAAACGTGCAACCAATCGGACTTGTTTAATTGGATAAGCAAATTAAAAAGTAAAGTATTGTACTAAGTAGGTTCGCTTTTCGCTAAATAATTTCTTTCTTTGTAATTTGTAAAACATACAAATATTTACCAGACTTAATTACTTTAGGAGAAAAACTTTTATAATTTAATTACTTAATTGATATGGGAGAAACAGTTTATTACTTTAAGTTCTCCCGTTTTGGAAAAACATATACTATTGGTTGAATGTAATATAGCAATTTTTTTCGAAACAGTAGTTCCTGTGATTCATCATACGTTCAATAAAAAAAAACGATTTCTCTTCATTAATTTTATAAACAAATTTCAAATATTTGAATTATATTGCGGAAAATCATCAAATATTAAATCAACTGATTTTATAGTTTGATGTTAAATTAAATGAGTTGTTAATTTGAATTTCATTTGTTGTTAATTGATTGGATGGTTTCATAGAGGTAATGAATTCATTCTTATTTCAATGCCCTTGTTATGGTTGAAATTGTAAATCTTTTGATTCTATGTTGTATTACGTTTCTAAATTGGCCATGTTAATTCTCTTAACATATTTTGTTATATTAAATTACAATTTATAACAATTGTGTATCAAAACACATTTACTTAATCTTTATTTAGAAAGATTTATTATTACGTCAATTATTAAAATTTTATTATTAAACAAAAAACAATATAACATAAGAACCATAACATTATTTCAAATTGTATTTTTTGGTAATATCAATTCTATATTTTTAAAAAACTTATAAATATACATTTTTAAAAAACTTATTGATTATAATTATTTTTAGTAGATATGATACCATTTCTATATTAGTTAATTTTATACATATCACTATTTCAATATTAAGTAATCCCCATTAAAAAATTTGTATTAATATTGCTTTTCTATTATTTTATAATGACATAGTTTCTTAGATTTACTTACTAATGATTTATTTGACTAACAACTGCTGCTTTTAATAAACACTGCGAGGTTTTTCAAACTTTAGTCCCCTTGAATATTAAGAATTACAGGAGTAAAAGTTAAATTTCTTAATACGGAATAACGCTCTTCTTTTGGTTTTAAATTCTAATTTGTTTTGTAATATGTAACGTAGGTTTAATAATTAAAAAAAATAAGACTTAAAGTAGTTATGATTTGTATCGATTGCATCGTTGATATGCATCTTGTCAGCTTATAAAACACAATTATAGTCGCTTAATATTTCTTAATTTTGCAAGATTTGGTAGCGTTAGAAGATTACTGTGCTTAGTTTATTTAATTTCACCAACTTCACAGTGCAAAAGATATCTATTGAACAAATGGTTGTCATACGTTTCTTGGTATTTTAGGCAATTGTCATTTAAAATTCATAAGTTTTAGACGTATTCGTTGTAAATTCTTGTACATATTGTGATTATTTTGTGAAAATATATATATTGAATATAAAATACAAATACTTTAACTTTGGACTTAATAAAAAATCAATAAAATGTATTCGTTTTTATTTTTTTATTTTTGCAAAGAGAAAAGACAGTCTAAAAATTCTTATAACTCTATAAAAACAATTAAACAAAAAAACCAACGTTCAGTTACATATCTGATTCCCTCGTTTTATTATATTGCTATCTTTTATAGGATGAAACAAACAAACATACAAAAAACAAAAAACAAAAAAAAAACACAGTAAACACAGTATCGACGATACTGGAGGAAGGTCACGTAAAAAGCATGAGGACCCCCCGGAGGGCATGTATGAAGAGGTTAATTACAATGGACGAGGCGAAAGAGGTATGCCGAGACCGTAACGTATGGTGCTCTGTTCTCTCTGCCTACCCCGCTAGGGATATAGCGTAAAGCTAAGTAAGTAAGTATGAAAGTATGGACAAAAAATAACTATAGACTTATATATTCTTTAGTTACCACATAAAATTCCAAAAAAATGGTATATTGGAACATAATTCCAAGAAATAAAAAACAATTATAAAAAAGTACGTGAGTACTAATCAAATGCATCAGATGGCACTAAGTATCTCGTATTTGAAATAAATAACGTGTAAATAAGTATGTAACCAATTTAAATAAGAATAACAACTTTTTAAGTTTTATGAGGCCAAAAAAACTTTAATATTTTGGAAAACACAGCAAGCACATAAGAAAAGAACAACATATAAAATAAAAGAAAGCCCTGCGGATAAAGATTGAAAGCATGTATCATGCACAAAAATAAAGGTGCGGTCGGAAGATTTCCAATTAGAAATCGAGCTCCTTATGTTTTTCTTTATCTCTGCATGTATATCGACAGGACTATTTGACCACATAAAACATTATTTATCTTAATATAATAACAATATTTAATTATAAAAAAAAGAATAAATATGTCAGTAATTATAATTATTCTTCTTTTTATAAATATTATACTTAAATATATTAGCTTGGTTTTTAAGCAACATGGGAGTCCGACGAGGGTCTTTCTTGGTAATAAAATGTTGTTAATAAATTGACCGTTGCAACTCAATATATTTTAAATATTTAAGTGAATGTTATGTATATTAGAAAAATATTAAGTACTAGCTGCTGCCCGCGGCGTCGCCCGTTAACTCTTCGCCCTCTTAGAAAACCACTTGATTTTTAAGCATCTCAGGCACCTTAATTCTCCTTCGCATAAAGAGGATGAGAATGGAGTTTTTCTATACTTGAGAATAAATATATTATAGTATATCATTGGTCATTATTATTGCAATTATCGTAGTTTTGTAGTACCTAGTATTTTACTAAAGATAACATTACTTGTACAATTTCACGTTGTAAAATTTCACGCAAATCTGATTATTGTTGTATGTTTACTCGTATATCAAGCCATATCGTTCTATAGTAATTGTTTACTTTTTGAAAGAACTTATTATATTATAATAAAATAGTAATGAGTCGTGTCTGTACATTGAATTTATTTGCACAAAAACAATGCACGGAGGCTTAAAATAACTAATAGAACAGAAACCTATAATTTTTAGAATTTTTGTTACTCTGTTTGTACGGGCATCTACTAATGGAGAGATATTTTTTTTTGTTGAATAGCTATCAGGTGCGGGCAGGACATGGGCTATAATTTATTTTGAATGCTTCCACACATGATGCAGAGCAACAGGGGTCTAGATATACCATAAGAAATAATTAAATGCGTATATACCAAAAATTGTAGAGGGTGACGAGCATTTTGCATTGACATATTAAAATCGAAGACTGTTCTTGAGATGTTCTCAAGAACAATCATAACGGTCCAGCCATTATTAGAAATAATCATAAAGATGAAGAGAATAATAATGAATATGAATAAGCCAATATTAGAAATAATGAAATGCTTTCTTAAAAAAATGATGGAATGTGATAAGCATTTTCATTGACATATTCAAATTGAAGACCTGGAACATCTCATGATTAATCATAACGGTCCAGCTAAAGTATAAGAAATAATAACTGCTGTCTTAACTAAAGTTATTGAGCATGATTAGTATTTTACATTGACATATTCAAATTGAAGACCTGGAACATCTCATGATTAATCATAACGGTCCAGCTGAAGTATAAGAAATAATTAATGATGGGTAAATTTTAATAAAATTGCAGTAGTAAGCACTATTTGCACATTAAATATTTTTACGAAAAAAACATGCAAGGTCAAGTATTTTATATCGATATCGATATCCACTGGGATCTCATTCTTGGGGAATCTTTTAGCAAATATTCGTATGTTAATATATATATATATATATATATATATATATATATATATATATATATATATATATATATATATATATATAGATATATATATATATATATATATATATATATATATATATATATATAAATATATATATATATATATATATATATATATATATATATATATATATATATATATATATATATATATAATATTGGTGTTTTGTGCCATTTCAGATCTTTCAAGATTGTAAGACAAATAAAAAGATATTTCTCAGAGGAATTTAACAAGTTTCCTTAGGCGTAATGCGGAAGGCAGAATCAGGCTAACATATGAAAAAGCAATTAATAATTCAGTTTGTTCTATAGAGGATATTGTATTTTTATTTGGAGGTAATTCTTTTACTGACTACGGTCTACCTGTTCCCTTAGCAGAGCTCAGTCAAATACCAATCGAACAAAGACAAAAAATATTTTGTAACTTGGTCGGAACTAAGACAAATATTAAGTAAAGTAGTCGGAACAAAGGCAAATATTTAGTAAAGCAGTTCAAAGTGCCCAAGTAACTAAGGAAGCAGTTTTTCTTAGATGATTCAGGTGTAACTACTGCAAAAACTTATCTGAAAAGAACAATGCTAACTGAATTGAGACGACGAAAGACCAGCCAGCATTAAATCGAGGGACTAGGGGTGATAAAATCAACGCCCCTTTGAAATATTCTTATTTATGGCCCCAGATGGAAAGACTAAAACTATCAATCATTATAAGAACTCAGTTTGGTAGTTGTTATTAAAAGTAGGGGAAGGTCTCCATCTTGAAGAGATTAGTGAGATAAGAATTCAAAATGCTCATCACGCCCAATAAAACTTTTGTTAAGACAGCATTTTATTATTTCTTATACTTTAGCTGGACCATTATTATGTTATTATATATTTTCATTATTATGTTACTCCATATTTCCAGATCTTCGATTTTTATTATAGATTTGGAAGTCGCAGGATTTTTCGGAACGATCAGGGATACGTTCATATTGACTTTTATGGGTTGTAGAGCAGTCCCCTCATGTGGCCTGCCTGCTCTCAGTAGTGCGAACTCGAGTCATGAAGCTTGAAAGAGCGAAAAAAACTATTACGGACATGTTTAAAGCTTGTACATATTTAAAGTAAGCAGCTTCCGAATGCGAAATAAGTTGATCAGAATTATGATGCTCTTAAAATACTGTATTGTTGTAAAAAAAAACGATAAGAGAAGTGATCAGTTTTGGAATCAATATGAAGATTTTCGTCGGTTATCCCCTCAAGTGCAACGAGTAGGTCTGCCGGCTCTGAGTGGTTGCTTTTCAGGGTTGTCATGGTGTAAACATTACATATATCACTCACTCACTCAGCTTCACGCTGTATCCCGCACATGGCAGGGTAGGCAGAGGGAACTTGGGAACCTAGTGTTACGACACTCCGTTCCACTTCCGTTCCCCATTTTTTTTTTCGAGTTTAAGGCATAGCGTGTTGAGTGGCGGAACTTAACTTTTTTGCCTTGTACCTGAGCGGTGAAATGAAAACAATAAATATTTAAACAGAATATTAAATATTTTCATTTCAAGCACGATAAATGGGATAATAGGTAAGATTTTCAAATTGGTATCAACCGTTGTAGTATCTTTTTATTTTTAACCACCTAAAATATAGTAATTAAAGTACCATAGGGTCCTATAACAAAATTTGTTCGTTCTCATGTCTCAGGAGATCGGTCATGTCATTTTTTGTGGCGTAAACAAAGGCTGGCTATAGTTGCCAAGTGTAGCCTTACGCTTCCCTACCTAATCTGCTAACTTACAGTGCCAGATGCGACAAGTTGATGATGTTCTGCGACTGTCGCGTTTAATGGCCACAACATTTTGTACCAGGCAGTGGTCTAAAAATCCCAGAGATTCCAACCTAGTAGTGTTACCGATGTAAAGTCAGCAGAAAGTCTAATAAGAAAGCTTTATGGTTGTCCCCTTCGAGAATACACGTAAGCGACTCAACCAGTTAAGACAATCCATCACTATAGCAAGGTTGAATAGAGTTTGCCCCGCGTAGTCTGTGGAGCGTGACCCGTGCCATCATAACCTCTGCGGTGGAGATCTGTGAGAGCGCATTGTCGATAGCCGATTACATGAGCTCCATTAGTCGATGCGTTTCTGTATTACCACTGTGGAGCCCAGACAGGCATGCGTAGATTCGGACACGACCGTCAAGAGTCCACTTGAATTTAGATAATCGACAGATACTTGACCTTTAGTATTGACAAGGCGATTGACATTTCAAACCTTCCTAACTTTATTACCAAATAAATGTCTTTGTAAATGATGAATCCATTACCATTCCATATAAGATATTCCTTCGAGATTTATATAAGTCCGTCAAAAATATGAATATTTTTGGACAATTATTATTAAAGAGCTATATATCAATAATTCATGTAGTTTAACTGGTCCATTGGAATTCCACATGAGATAATAATCATACCACTAACCTAAAAAAAAATATATATTTAGTATCGTGGTGTATTTTCGGAAGGTGTTTACCTGTGTTTTTCAATTAAAACCTACCAAGGGCATATATAGTGACTTGGTGGAAACATTGAAAGACTCTGCACCTCCTTATTCCACAGTTGCAGAGTATAAGTTGGGTAGAACATCTAGTGAAGACGAACATCGCAAAGGACGTCTATCCACATCCTCCACTGAAGCCAACGTTAAAAAAGTTCAAGATATTGTATCGGCAGACCGAAGAGCGACCTCAGCTAAATGCCGACATTTAGCTGAGGTCGCAGTAATCTCTAATATGGTAGCGGTCTCTGCGCGAGAGGTCTAGAGAGCGAATCTCGAAAAGTTTCATGCATATCAAGAGTTTTTTTTCACGTTTCGTGACCATGGACGAGACCTGGATCCATCACTTTGATCCTGAAACAAAATAAAAATCGATGACTTGAAAGAGAGAATCCTCACTGACGCCGAAGAAATTCAAAGTGTCAAGTTCGGTTTGAAAGGTTATGGCGTCCGTTTTTTTGGACACTGAAGAAATAACTATGATGGGATATCTGGAAAGGTGATCCACTACTAGGGGCGCTTATTATGCAGACCAAATAACAACGTTGCGGGAGGCCACATGGGGAAAAGACGCGGCAAGCTGTGAGCTAGTGCTGTTTCACAAAGACAGCGCTCCAGCTCACAGAGCCGCAAATGCGATGACTGCGATTCAAGAAACGGGATTAGAACTGCTGGAATACTCACTCTATTCGCCGGACCTAGCCCCAGTGACTTCCACCTTTTTTCTTGGCTCAAAGAACACCTTAGAGGCACTATTTCAAGACAATAGCGAAGTGATGACGGCTGTGGAAGCATTTTGGGAAAGTCAAGATAAAGATTTTTTTTCAAAAGGAATCCTAGGTTTAGAAAAAAGATGGGCTAAGTGTATCGACTAGTTAGGAGACTATGTAGAAAAATAAATTACTTTATAAACTCTAAACACTATATTTTACTTAGTTTATCATCACTTTTGGATCACCCTTGTACCCTATTACAGTGTTTTTTGAGCATCATAACTCTGGAATACAACCACTGAGTTTCGACAGACCTTATTTCGCATGCGGAGGTGTTATCCTTTGAATATGTAGAAAAACTGACCATGTCCGGGGTAGTTTTTTTCGCAATAATAAAGCTCCATGATTCTAGTTCGCAACAACTGAGAGGAGACAGAGCGGCATTTTCACATGAGATGACTGCTCTACAACCCATAAATGTCGAAACAAAACAAACCCGCGACAATGCACGTCTATGGTTATCAGTGAGCTATAACCATTGACATAATCAATAGTTTATTATTAACTAGTTTAGCTGACTGTAATCCTTGTAAGATGTGCAGTGTAACTATTTTTATCTGTAACAGTGCCATTAAAAACTTAAGCAACTAATGACACAATTAATGAGAATTATCAGAGAAGAATACAAGTAATAAAAATATTTTTTTTAGTAATTGAGCACTATAAGAATGTTTCATATAACATATTATATGAAACATAGTTATAGTGTATGATTTCATGGTCAATTTAGAAGAAAAAAAATGTTTATTCTTATATTTTATTTACGTAACCGCAGTAAATGTTGTAAGATAGGTAAAATAAAACAACTATATGATTTTATTGAATCATTTATACATGTCTCATTTACAACTTAGAAGGTTTAAAAGAAAATATAACTTACAGCGCTGCACTGTAACTTAGATATAATCGTTGGAAAAGCTTCAGTCACACTATGAAAGTTTGTCTAGAAAAGCGGGTCAGTGAATTTGATGAAGGATTCAGTACAGTTTTATTAGCAATATGAAAAACGATGATAATCGTCAATACCTTGCCTGTCTAAAGTTTTTATTTGTATTTCAATTATGGTATTGTACTAATTTATATTATTTAAAGCGCAATAAAGTTACATTGAAAGAGTTATTATATATCTTGTCACAATTAATTTTTAAATTATGACATACTAGATCCTTCATCATGACAGTTGGAGAAGAGTTTTGTAGAGTACTACTTAGTAACGAAAATTTTTATGTAAGATAAACGTGAAATGTACAATAGGTATGAAGAGAATGGCCTAAATGAAAATATTCGCCTTTGTGTATTGTTTTATAGCATTTAAAAAATATAATTGTTGACAGTAAAGTTATTTAACTATAGATTGTTGAGTAGTTATCTTATACGCTATAATTAAGCACAAAAACATACAAGTTTCGTTACTACGTTGTACTGTCACAGAAGAGGTCCATGTCTAGTGACAGCGGTTACACATTTATACAAAATCATTCACACTTTTGGCGCAAACGCGTAAATAGTAACTGTAAAGAAACAAAAGTTAACTTGACAAACAAAGGGTATATTTTCATCAGTTGTAGTTATCAGTTATGTTAACAGCCAACATATCAGAAAAACTTACGAATTCTTAAGTTGTAGCCTATGGTGTCAACTTTTTATACTTTGTATATAATTTGAGTTTTACTTTGTTATAATATCGCCTTATCAATAATTTTGAGGTTTAACTAAACTGGTATAACAAAAGGAGAAGGCGAAGTAACCAATATTATAGTAAGTATGACAGGAAAATATTGTACAGACTGTATTATACGAACTGAATGTATATATAAGTATGTGACGCCTGTGTGAAATGTCTCCAAAGTATATTTATGGCGACTAAACAAGCGTTTATGGATACGGCAGTGTTTCAGGACTCGCCTGTAATGTATTGTGGACTGCTTGTGATACTTAGGAACTTATAGTGTGCACTTTTTGAAACTTTCAATCACTTTCAAAATACATTTTGACATGTGATATGATTAATTCTTTGTAAAACATAAATATAATCGTAAAAATTGATCGTCATTAATATTAATATATAATAATAAAGTGAAAAAGTAAATACTTCTTAGACCAAAACACGTGTATTTTAATTTCCTTGGCACATGATCCTAATTAATATGCCCAAAGATATAACACACAGGCGTCTTGATACAAGCTGGCACAATTATAAGTGAAGAAAATAGAAACATCAAAGATTCAGATGACCTTAGGCAAAGTGTCGTAAGTGCATGTCAAATAATATCAATTGTTAGTATTATTTCTATAGTCATGTTTTAAGTGTTACGATTACTTTACTTGAAGTCCTATAAGTGCTCTATTACAATCTAGGTTAGTTATATATTTCTTAATTCACGTATATATATTCTTTGATATACCTGCTTAAGGTCGCCTGCATCTGCCTTAACAATTAAGTTCTTAATTATAAACAAAGTTATTATCTAAAAATGTAGATCTGATCGTGCGTTTATATGAATTCTAAAACTCTAATTAGCCGTATGTTTTATTAAACAAATTATAATATTTTGATTTTATCGTTACTTAATAGTGTATATCGTATTGTAGGTATTTGCTAGTGAAAAAGCGCTAGCAAAAACGTTAAAACTTGAAATTATCATTATTTAGGCATAGCTACTGAAAAGTTATCCACGAATTACTGTACTGTTGGTAACAGTTTAAATTTACTTAGTACGTTTTTATTAACTACAGATAGCTAAAATGGCGTTTACCATTACACCTATTAATCTAATAATACTGGATGGACATTAAATAATTAATAAATTACAGCGAAAAATTTAGATTAATTCATAAGATCTCATCTTTGGTAGGTATACTATTCGAAAAGCTCTTAATATTATAAAACCTTATTTATTTATTTTTTGTATTTGTAAAAGGTTTGTTAATTATGTACTAGAATATTTGCTTGAATTATAATTACAATTTAAGTGAGATAATAAATTGTGAATTCAGTAGATATTAATATTCTTAAAATTGAAACAAATAAGCTCTTACAAGCGACGTGTTTAATTCCGAAATACATACAATCTATGTTGTAGTTATGTTTAAAAATAAATAAACATTTTTAAAACAATTAAATGTTCTTAAATAAGGTATACTGCGATCATCACGCTGAAAGAGAGAGTATAATATACGAATAAAAACATATTCCATTAAAGCTAATTAAATTTTAATAATATTTTCGGTTTTAGCCGATAATATGAACACGCTTAAATCTGGACGGAGAGGGGTAAGTGAAAGTAAAAATCATGTAGATGATTCAACTGTTTGCTGTTTGTATAACTTGCCCAATACCGTTAAGAACGTTTTAAATTTAATGTTATCGAAGCTATTATGATTCTAAAGATGTTATTCGATATTTTTTGCTTTGTAGCGATTTAAACTTTACGTAATAAAAAGCCTCTATGTTGCCAAGGCTGAAATACGCGTCCGAACTATGTTTTTTTCTAAGACGAGAGTACGCAACTGCTTCCCATAAGAGTTTTAGAATTCATACAAGTGCTTCAACCATATTTGTTTCTAAGCTGAAACAAAGCCAAATATAAATACCGACGTATAAATATCTAAAATAAATTTAGATATTCCACACGTTGCTTAAAGATTTGCGCATATAACCTACCTATTATTCTTAAAATAAATAGAATTTACAGATAACATTACTGATTACAGTGTAAGATACTGTCCACCTATGTGGGTGGGTCGTTTTAAATACTGACATTTTTAGTATCGGTAATTTAAAATTTTGCCAACTGCTTTCCTAACTACAAAATTTGATATATTTCAAGTGAGGGATAAGTGATTCCTTCGGCGAAATCTATGTGGCTTATCTAAATACAGTTTAATTTTCATATAATATATCATAATATGTAACAGAAATCACTAAGTAGGTAGCGGTTAGTAGTTTTTACACTGAATAAGATTACTTAAGTGTGGGAAAGTGTACTCTTCCTTTACCTTAAAGATTTGAGAGCGTTTTGCTTCAAAACTCTCCGATATTAATGTAATTGATTTTTTTATCTAAGTAATACGCAGTAACGATTCTATGTATTCGTGTGTACGTTTTTGTTTATTTATTGTAATAAAATTACTAACAGTTGAATTACATTCGTCTGAAATAAAAATCAAAGGCCAAGTAAGGTACATATTAGAAGATTGAAATGAAAAAAGAATATCAATATAATTTTTTTTTTGGTCGCAACGGGCCCATGTTAATCACGCCTGAACTAGTGTACTTGTATTTGTTTTAATTCTATACCGTATATATCATGTTTTATTTTGAATAATAATCATTAAATTTCTAAAAGACAATGTTATTGAAACTTTGGCCAACACGAGTAATTCACACTTTTTTTATCTTTTCACAGTTACTTCCAAACTTTAATAAAGAAGAAGGGAATAATATAATATAATTGGAAAGTAGGTAGGTATATAATTTAAGGATGAATTTTAAAATATAAGGCATACGTTTTAGTTTATATAAAATCGGTGAACTTGAAATATGTTTCGGGAATGTTGGATATATTACAAAATAATGAACAATCTAATAAAATATATAAAAATGAGTATCAAAATGATAAAACGTCACCAACCTAGACCCTCGCAGCACACCGCCTGCTGCATGGACCCGACTGCTGGTTTTAGTATAGTACACAACATGCATGTTCTACTCTTAAACAGTATTAACATCGACACATCTAATGGTAACAGGCATATACGTAGCTAGGACCAAGTAACTTCCTTGTGTTAAACCAGAAGATAGCCTACATAGTTTATAGATCTGGGATCTTTTAAATATAAAAATTACAGGTGAACTAGTGGCGCTTTATTTCCCTAGCTACGTTTATGTTAAGAAGGTTGTAACAGCCTCGGTCGCCTACATCAACAGCACTCGAAACCAGTGCTTTGTTTTCATTCGAAAGTATTTTAAAAACTTTACAATTTATATTTTACATAATATAGTATAATAACTTATGAAACGCCTTTTTCCGATGAGTGTTAGGTTTTTTTTAAAAAAAGATAATTCATAAATGTTCTGAAGTAAACTTACCAAGACTTTACTCTTTTAAGAATCGTTTTCATTCACCTAATGACAACTAAAAATATTTTGATTGAAGACTACTAAGGAATTCATAAAATAAATTCTGAAATCTGGATAACAGTAGTGAAGTTATAGTAATCTAACGTTGTTAATTTGAACATTTAAACATATCTTAGGTTATAGCAGATAGCATTGCAAAAGTATAGTAGGAAATAATTATATGTTTCTAACATAAGACATAAAATTGACAGACTGGCGCTCACATTAAATCTTATATGACTATATTGCCCCAAGATATGTATTTTATAATTCCATTAAAACCTTTTCACATTACTTATATCGATGATATAACATAACACACACGAATCGATCTCAAGCAATAGTGCAACCCGGGCCTAACTTACAAATGTTATCATAAATATATCAATTATCATAAAACAAATTAACACTACTTGTAAAACTTTCAGCTAAAAGTTTAACGTCAGATTTATGAAATAAAGCGAATTGTTGTAATAAATAAACAATATGATAAGCTAGATAACTTAACTTTTAGATACAGCTGCAAGTAAGAGTAAAATGCCTCTATTATATCAGCCTCTATTCAGTTTAAAGTTTTAATAGTTAAATAATTTGACAGTTTCTTTTCATGAGCCTATTGATAAATAAAACGAATAGTGTATCCTCTTGGTAGTTTTTTGCTATTTGCACTATTTAAGCGTGTATATTGAGAAGAATTACTATTGATTCTCAAATGTTTATATTGAGTAAAATGTCAATCTTATTGTAGCTGTACTTACTTAATAATGCTATATATATCTAGTCTAATCTAGAGCACAACATGTCTTTTAGATGTTTAAACGCTATGAAATGTGTACTAATGATATGATAAAATATAGTTTTATGACTAAGATTAACATGAATATATTATTGATAGTGTCTACCACATCAATCTTTACGTAAATTGGGAATGTGATATTGATTAATACTATTAAAAATAATTCTACAATAATAAAAATAGTGGATAAAAAAATAATTGTCCGATATATAAAAATAATATTAGAAAAGTTAATACTAAAAATAAAATAATTATCTTTTTGTTCTGTGTAAAATATTAAAACTGCACCGCTAACTTTTTCGAATATACGAAAGAAAGTAATAATATGAAATTGACAAGTAGGCAAGAGCACCGTATACTCGAAAAGGTTTGGGGGAACACGTATTGGACATTGGACATATACCTTATCAAATATATCAACGATAAACACATTTAGTAATAAGTCTTATTGGATATGTCTATAAATTTTAAGCTAATACAATATAATCAAATCTCTTTATTAGCAACGACGATTTGTAGTCAATCGAAAGGCAAACGCTATCTGATAATTTAGTGAAAATGATAGTAAAATAAACTGTTAAACATATGTAACAAGTTAAAAATATATGTGTCAAAACATCATAAATCGCAATTCAAACTATAATTACATCACAATCGTTTGCCCGACGAAATCGAGTAAGCCCGATGTCCATGCTAAGACCTGCCGCTAACTACATTTTCACAACCTTCCTGTATTGTATACTTAACGAATATAGCCTTTAATTATATTGAACATCGACGATATACACTGATACATGTTTATGTAACTATGAGTAATATAACGTATAGTAGCGCATGATGCGGCCGAGGCTGTATCAACTGATCGGGCGAGCGGGGTCGAGATCACGGCCGTGTCCGTGTCTCGCGCACGGTAAATCGACACAACATACAACATAAACTTACTACTACGTTTCTGATTGTACGAGGTTGATATATTTAGTCACAACTTCGTTTTAAATGTTACGTTGCCGAACCTCAAAAAAACCAACTGCGAGCGCTTTATCTAAGTTATGTATTTTACTGAAATCATCAAGTATGTTTACTTGGGTTTGGTTCACATGTTCAAAAGCACGTAACGAACATCAGTATTGATTCAATTACATCCATAAAGTATACTCCTAGAGATACACACGCGGGCCGCCTTCGTCTAGTGCTCCGCGGCCACAAAGGGTAAACTAAGAGTTCATTTCGAAATTCAGTGGCCAAATTGGGTAACCAGTGTTAAAGTAGCCCCTTCGATATCAACAACGTCTTAACTCGATCGTCTTCCATTACTTTATAACCTTTAGTACAGTCGCCTGTGCCTTATGAGGTAAAACGGTAGAACCGGAATATCGTAGGCCTATTACATTTATATATGTCAATAGTTTATTATCTCCTAAAATTACGTGTATTGAATTGTATAAAGTGTATGAAGCGGGAGGTAAGCCTGGATTTATTTACAAAAGAGCCGAGGCGACGTCATGGGTATAAGCGTATAAGATATATTCGTAGACATTAAAAGTGGCTAACGTTCTGTTTTATCTAAGGGAACGACAAGCACCTAAATGTTCACAAGTTCGACTCCGCGAGTGCGTAGCGTGGTCGGCGGACAGGCGTAGCGGCGGTGGGGGCGGGCGGTCGGCGGCGACGTGACTGCTCACACGTGGCAGGCGGGCGGCGAGCGCGCGGGAAGGCGACCGCGCCATACCTGCGACTGTGTCTGCGCGTACTCGTCGCCGTGCTCCCCGCTCGCCTTACCTGCAAATATTGAGTCATCGTAATCGCATTATCATAAAAGCTGACTAGACTGATTGACTACCAGTGATACTGATATTGTTCAAAATTATATTATTAATTAAATAGTAAGTCAGTTATAATGGATTCAAATGTTAACATTTATACTTCAATTTATTGTATTTTTACTACCAAAGAATATTTTAAATGTCAATAAGATACATACAAAGATTTGGCTTTATGCTTTGAAGTGTTTTATTGATATTGTTAAATCTAACATATAAAACAGTAATTACATCAATATCTATGAAAGGGAGTCCTCACAAAGCCATGCCGTACCGACAGGACTGCACAAAATAACGCAAGACACGTACAACGAATATGCCAATTTTAGAAATATCCCGTCTTGTCCTCAGCAGCAAGTTTACACTTTTTGTGAATTTTAATCTTAATAATATAACTTCTAGCATATTTTAATAAGTTCATAGGCATAGAGATTTCTCAAATATATAATATTAAATTCGGTAATATATTGGCATCATCTATTACATTCTTTCGCTTAGGTACCGATGGTACCGTTTATTCGTAATAAAGGTGTAATTAAATTATTTTAAAAATGTATTGTTAATTTTAAATTTCACGTGAAATAAGGGGCGGATGATTTAGGTAAGTGTAAACTGACTTATGCCCGAGCAAGAGACGAGACTCATGCGAATTTTGATAGCCTACTGACGTGATCACACAATCCACAACTACCACTGAAACAGAGAACATAACCACAGACACTAAAACCACAGAAATTAGCTGTAAGATAAAAGTACATTTTTGGACTCTCAATGACTGAGAGACTTCAAGCAAATGCCAATTGGTTGAGATGAGTAAAATTTTGTTTAAAGTGTACAAATTACCAAGGTGAGAGTACATTTTTAAGGTGTACACATCCATATGGTATAATCACTTGTAACATAACCAACAGAAATGGAAATAAAATTCAAACGTCTATGTTAACCCTCGATGATACGATAGTGTAACACCACTATAAGAACGGATCTCGTCGAGGGTTTAGTTAGTGTTTACATGAAAACGTCTATTAAAATTGATGGATAAGCCAATTTACTCCATCCGATATGAAACTTGATAACCAGTAAAGTTTTATTGTCGCATTGTGTTAATATAACATTGCTGGTATGTCTAGTCACAGTTTTGTATGATAAAATGATATTTATAGACGTTTTAACGTTACACTACATAGAAATATGTCAATAACAAACTAAAGCCAGGGACACGGATACATATGGATGAGGTAGAGACACCGCATGCCTGACAAATAAAACCAAAACAACAACGGCTAGCGGAGTCCCAGTCTACAACCATCGCTCTATCAAAAAAGTTGCAATTTGTGTTCCAGCCATCTTTGTATCATTTTTTAATACAATGATACCATTTTTTTAATTAAATCAAATACCAAATATATAACTTTTGTATAGAGCGCGGCTCGAAGAAATCATGCTAGTTACGATTTTTGATAACTAACTTACAATTTAAGACTGTCCTGTCCAATGTATGTCTACGGTGACTGAAGAAACGAAAATGTGTTAATAAAAACTGAAATACTAATGATAAATGAATATTGTGCACTTCATTAAAACCTTGAAGCAGTTATTTTCCTTTTCAACTTTTTTAAGGCATCAGTTACTCTTGTGATTATAAATAATTTATTATTTTTTTATAATGATTTTTTAATATAAAAAAAATATTACCGTATATAGTTTTTAAAATAAGGTGATTAAATCGATATAAGTATTTTTATTGTAACTATAAACTCTTACCGGATACTATACTACGGCTATAGTATACGTGTGGAAACGTATTACATATAAAAGATATTTTGTGTTTAGACTACGTAACATAGTTTTGAATTGAGTAACTTATATTTGATACAGATCTTAACTAATTGTATGTGATATGTTCGCTACAACAGTATACGGTTACTTATACAAGTACCTAATAAGGTGTTAGCGAAGAAAATTAATACCTATGAAATACTATTAATTAATAGTAATTTATGTAATAGTATGTGTTCGAAATAGTTCAATTTTCAATCAACTATTATACCGACAAAGAAGACGTAACATATTGATGGTCATAAATAATAATAAAAAATAAAATTATCAAAAGGTGCGTCTTTAAAATTGACTTACTAAAATAAAAAAAAAAATGCGGTGTTTTAAAATATTGTTAGCCGTGCTATTTACACTGTTTTCCTGAATACTAGGTCCAGGGAAATATTTGAAATGTTATAAGGTCGTAATGTATCTATATATCTATACAAGTTTGATATGCGCATGCATGATGGTTTTTATTATTTTGAGGTATGTTCCACTACTTCTGTTATTTTGTGTTTAATTTTGGTAGGTATCACTTGACGAAGTGTAATATAAAAAAAAATATACTAAATGAGTCTGTTTATATATCGGTAACAGAGGTTAAAAACCACCAACAGAAATTTTATCTGTCTGTTAGTTTGTTCGCGAATCACGCAAAAATTAATAAAAAGTTTTTTTTTTAAATATAATACTTTTAACAGAAAACAGTATAAACGTCGAGGATATATTAACCTTGAATTAGGCTGACTCTAAAACGATATATATAATAAAAAAAAGTAAAAAAAAACATAATATTGATGGAATGAATTTGGAAAGTAAATTCTAAATGTGCTTAATAAATAAAAGGTAATGATGCATGTATCAAGTAGAAAAGTATATTTATTTATAATATACAGATTTAGTTTTTATCAGTTATTTAGATTTTTTTATATGAAATAATTATTGTCATTTATATCCTTCATATAAAAAGAGCTAAGAGGTTTTGTCTTTGCTTTGTGTCAATAGACCACTTAAAAAGCGCCGCTCGGTTTTTGTACAAGTTTTTATTTAAATTAAAAATATATATTTATTTTAATACTTAGAAAATTAATGTTTTCTTTCCTATGTGTGGATTAACACTTAAAAACACTCTTTTTTAGTTAATTATTTCTCAAAAGTGTGTTTTTTAGTTTTTTTTACTATTAACTATCAATTACCATTTCTATGCTATCATTTATATTGTCATGTCGATACAAAAGTTGTAAGTATAAGCAAATTCCCTTTGACCTACAACATTGAAATTTGTACGGAGCCCTTGGTTAGCAAGTTAACTCACACTGATCGGTTATTTTTTTTCTAATTCGTATGATCAACCTTACTTTTAAATATATTCATAACAAAGAGTTTTGTCTAAGCCTTCCTTTTGAAAATCTTTTCATTAGCAAAATAACACATACAAACGACTGATGAGATTTAAACATGTTACAGGTATGTTACAGTATCACAATTACAATATTAAGCACGTAAGAAATTTGTCAGACTGACTTGCATTGATTTGTTAAAAATATTAGCTGCGATTTACCTATTTGTATCAATTATGCAACGGTCATACGTGACTTACCTCACCTTTTAAATATTGTGCATATTTCATAAACAATAAAACATATTATTATTCAAATTAAAAATGAGACTTTTTAAATCAATTGTGTCAAATAATTTATGTTAAACAATAGGTCTGTGAGTCAATCGGGACAAGGCATATCTAGGGCAGAGTGAAGTAGGTTCTATTCAAACACGTGGTTGCTGGTCGGCTTAGTTATGTCACAATTAAAAAAAAATGATGAATCCAAGCGATTCATCATTTTTTTTACCTAATGATATAAAAAAATATATAGAAGATACATCTTAGTCTATTTACAGTCGTCGATTATTTGGATTATTTTCGCTTATATTGTTTACACCAAAAATATTTCTACTATTTCATTTTATATTAGACGCACGCATAACGGAAGTATTTTTTGCGGTACCTCTTTGTGCTCTTTTAATATTTTACCGGTCCAGGGATTAAAGTTTTTTGTCAAAACCTTCTCTCTAAAAAGGAAAATATTTTGTGTATTTTTTTATTTAGTAAAAATATGTCCTATCTATTAAAATATCCTTTTTTAGATTTTTTTCAGCTTTTTTTTTCGCTATATCCTGCACATGGCAGGGTAGGCAGAGAACTTAGTGTTAAGACGTTGCATTCCGTTTCGTACTTTCCATAGTATTAGTGGCATTGCGTGTTGAGTGGCGGAAATCAATGCCGAGCTCTATCTTGTTTTCATTCTTTGATATTGAGAATGAAAATATGAAATATTGAGATGAATTTTGTCGTTGATTCTAACATATTGTGCATGTTAATATGAACTAGTTCATCCTGTTTATGAAATTATAGTATCCGACGCAAGAGAAAATACATTAGTCAAACGTACTATTATATACTAATATCAGCGTGTAGCTGCATCGTTTAAGGTAACTATTTAATATTTCAAATTGATGAATTTATTATACTCACTCCTTGAAAAAAATTATCATAGCTCATAATATAATTGGTATGCCTTCAGTTTATTTGATTATCTAACTGGATAATCAACAATAAACATTCAGTAAGTTTATAAAGATCGAACGTTGTAATTTAATTGAATAAATTTACATTAAATAACTTACCCGTTGGTCAGACATCCGTCTCCAAAGCTTCTGCGGTGGCAGCGTGCAGTTGATTGACTCGCACATTGCACGTGCGTCTCCGTATGTCAGTTCGCCGGGCGTCATTGGGAATCACGCCGCCCGCGCCGCTCGCGCCTGCGCCGCCTCCGCTGCATGCGCCACCCGCGCCTACAGCCGCCACCACGGTCGACCGCTCGCGACGTGCCTGCTGCTTCTGAAGCTCTTGCTGTCTCATCTAAATACCCGATATTATTACAATTGTACGTTACTTACAATATAATACATGAGATAGCGTTTGTATACGTGTAAACGCATAAACATTTCATGTCTAATATTTTATTGTAACACCATTAATATATAGAGCTAACAACATATTCAAATAATAATTCAACATTAGAAAGTATTGGCATTCGCAACATTGCGCATGGTACCATGTGAAATAATATACGTACTTGGTTGAGTCGCAATAGATCTTGATGTTCCAGGGCTGCAATGTCGTCCACGTTACCGGCGGCTTCCATAGCAGCCTGTTGTTCAAGGAGCATACGCTCCTCTTCCCGTAAACGACGCATGCTACTTTCCAGGTGTGTGTCAGTAACTAAGGCCGAATCTTCTAACTCCATCATGTCAGAGGAAGAGTCGTCACTGATGGAGGACTTCTTTATGGGCCCTGAAACTGTATGCATGCATTGTCATATTCTTCGTACAAATACTAGCAAAGCGTAAGTACATTACCCATTTTATTAAAAGTCTAATTAATGGACGTTATTTTTCTCATTTCTATTCAAGCCTGAATATAACAAAAGGTAAAAGGAAGTCTTTATGAATATGATTAGGCTGCTACTTTATTGTTTATGAAACAATGAGCTGTTGTAATTCCTTCTCCAACAAACAACAACTCTTATTTTATACACTTACGAATAATGGTACTGTTAGTATTTAAATATTAGTTTATATTTTATTTTAGCTGTAATAAAAAAATATGTTATAAATTAAAAAAAAAAAAGTTATTTTACCGACTAAATTAACGATGACGAGGTTTTATATAATGAAAACGATTGATATTATGTTGAAAATTAAATATGTTTTTATGATTAGGAAGCATATTATACTGAAAATAATTTACTTAAATTTGAATTATATATTGTACGTTATAACAGATTGTTATAAAAGCAGTAATAATTAATAATTGATGAAAAATAAAATTGTGCCTTAAAGCATTGTGAAATATGATTAGCATAAAAACAGTGTTTGCAGTAATAAAGCCTCATAGCACTACAAATAACATTGTATATCTATGACGGAGAATAATTTTCAATGCATTTCCTCCGTAGTTAAAAACATTCACGGTTATACATACGTGTCGTAGAAGTGTCCTTTTGCTTAAAATGGAGTTGTTGAATAGGTTTGTGTATAGGTTTTTACCTATCTCATTAAATAATTATTCTTGAAGTCTACGTTGAACGAGAATTTTGGAACAAATTACGCCACACTTTGTTTAGTTTAATAATATATATTTTTTAACAATAACATTACTTAAAATATTATTTAATAAAAAAATATGCTTTTTAGTTTGTTATCTTTTCAATCATAGGACTGTGTGTACTACAGAAATTGGTAAATGAAAAATACCAACTCAGAAAATGACCATGATAAAATAAAATAAAAAGAAAGTGTTTATTAGAAAGATTTATGTTAGACTAGTAATTATTTGAACAGTTTAAAATAGTACTTTATAGGAATAAAACTCTCTTAGTTCCCTTTGGGCATGGAACGCTTGAAATACTATATATAATATCGGCCATCTTTAAGATGACTTTTCTCTTAGTAAGATTTGAATTAAGTGTAAGGTTTATATATGTATTTAACAAACGTAGGTACAGGTATGTAAACAAAACAAAAAGTTTAAGCATTTTAGAATGCGATCAAAATTCTATTATCTTCTAATAAAATAACATCGCAAACAAATCTGGAGACAGTTGTCAATATGCCATTTGCACATAACTTAACCTACTATTTACACAAACACCATACTGCTTGCCTTATGATAATATCACAAAGATCGTCTCTGTCGATAAAATTAAACCTCACTAAATAAACAAACGCACAACACTATATCGTAAAGTCAATGATCACTGCAGAGCTCGTCTCTCTCATCGTCCTTTCCACCTGAAAGTATGGAAAATAAAAATAAAAGAACTAAATCATAAAAAGCGAAACATGCAATTAAGTTCCATTGGAGCAGCTTTTGCATGCGGAAAAAAAAGAACAATGTAACTTTAAAATAAAAAAATATAAATGTATTTTGCTACTTTACTAAACATAAACATTTAAAATAAAGTGAGGATTAAATCAGATATTCAAACAAACTTACTTAAATAGGGTTCACCCATGGTCCCGGGCAAGTATGGGCAGCTGGTAACATGGTTAAAGTTTTGTGACTGCATTTCTTCTTGGTCTGTCTCACGGTGATAGAAGTAGTTAAAGTTGGATACGATGACAGGCACGGGCAGAGCGATGGTGAGCACACCAGCGATTGCGCAAAGTGATCCAACGATTTTGCCCCAGACTCCAACAGGCCTAACAGAAAAACAAAATTAGGCACCATGCGGACCTTTTGTGACTTAATATAAAGAGAGCTCAACAACAATTTCTGTTGCACGTGCACATTACGGTCTTAGAGTGAAATGTTATATAACAATGACTACATGTACTAATAATTCTAAATCATGACAGCTCTAAATTATATGACAAACTTGAAATTTGTAAATTTAGTACTTTCGCATAAATTTTGATTTGCAGTACCATATCAAACATCATCATTCATACCCGCAAGCATAAAAAAACTATCCAGTTCATCGCAGAGCAGTATTTAATTGCCAGCATCATGTCCAAAATAACCAAAACTCCAGTCTTAAGCGTATTAACAGAAAATAAATTCGCTTGCTAACACATATATATTCTATTAACACCTTTAATGAGCCGAGTCTTGAACCTATTTTGGACATATTTTAAGAAATAATTATAGTTAATTCATGGAAGTATGTCTATTGTTACAGATTTACTTAAATTAAAACTATGTACTATATAGCTAGAAAAAATAATATACGTTGCAGACATGCAATATGCCACTTTAAGTCTAATGTATATTGAACATAAAAATCATCTACTTTAAAAATGGTGTGAAAATTAAACATTTAATGTACCAAAAAGCAATGAAATATAAAAAATCCAATTTTACATAGGAGCACAAAGTGTAATTGTATCTTAAATATATTTTAAATTTAATTTAAAGATGCTAGAGATGGATGTGCGATAACCGGATGGACTTTGGCACTGGGTGAAACAGCAAAGTAATTGAAATGTGAGTTCAATGGTTAATGAATAATTGTTCTAATGATGCCAACATAAGTGGTAATAAAATAACTCTTTTATATAAAATTTTCCGAAAAGCACTTAAGTCCATAATAACAATCACAACAACAATAACATCTGACAGGTATACATTGAAAATTTAGCAAAAGCGGTACAATAGGAGCACACTTAGATAGAAGGTGAACACCGAGACACCAATAGCATCACTTCAACTATATCTATTAGGACATACATTGTCCCATGCTATTTAAATTTTAATCTTTATCACAGTTGAAGTTTTAACAACTAATCAAGCATTTTCAATTGATAACGATTTGGAAAGGGCGATTGTCACACCGACGACGGATCTTCAAAAATGTACACGCTTTAATGATGTAATTTGGAAAATATAAGAATTTTGTGAGTGAAAATTATACACCTATGCTTCCATGTAAAATTGTAAAAGTTCAGGTAGGTCGACAACTATAAAATGTAATTTAAGTAAATGCTTACTGCAAAAAGTTTGGCACGTGCATTTATTTATGGAAAGTATAAGTGTGATTTGTATACTCTCTAGGCAAGACGTCGATAAAATTATACTTAAAGCTTATGTATTTATATGATGTGACGTAGAAATTCACAAATGTGTTAAGATGCTGATGTAAAGTATATTAGGATAAAATGAAAAATGAAGAAAGGCACAAATGATATTTAGGATGAAGTCGCTGTATATGTCATACGTCATGTCGCCGTATCCTACGGTCGTCATTGTCACGACCGCCCACCAAAACGCATCGGGTATGGACTTGAAGAAACTGTTTTCGCTGCCCGCTTCAGCGAAGTAGACCGCAGACGAAAACAGCACCACACCTTGAAGCACATATGTATGCGATACAGTGGGATACACAGTGCGAGCGAGGGAGTGACTGCAGGCAGGTGCCGGGCGGGTCACGCGACGCGGTTACCTCATATCTCCATAGCCGACAGTGGTCATTGTTATGACGGCCCACCAAAACGCATCAGGTATAGAGGAAAAGTTGGAATCAGGACAATCTTTATCCGCAAAAAATACTGCGCTTGAAAACACGACCACTCCTGTGAAAAGAAATATTTGGTGCAACAGACCCCCTATTTTGCCCGCACCGTTCTGTTCCGAGGCTGCTATACTGCGTTTCGAGGGATACCCACCCGGCTAGGCGATACCTACTTTTCTTTTATTGTAAGACGCTTAATTTTTAACTTATATTTAGGTTAAGATATATTTTTTTGAAAATTTAGAATTGCTTGCTAATAATCTTTGTCATTAACGAAATAATTGTATCTGGAGTTTTGATTATGATAATCCAATTTAAACGTTTACCTTTTGAAGGTAAACGTTCAAATTAATTACACTACTTATATTTAACAGTCTAAGTACATATTCCTTTTAATATCTTATAAAAATATTAAAACCTATAAAATGATATTAAAACTTACCAATGAAAAGGAAAAATATCAAAAGTCCGAGTTCTCTCATGGAAGCTTTAAGCGTTCTGCCTAAAATCTGTAAGCCTTTGGAGTGACGAGACAGCTTAAAGATTCGAAAAACTCGAACAAGACGTATCACCCGTAGTATCGCAAGACTCATAGCTTGATTGGTGGATTTGTCTTGAGGTGAAACAGGAGCTCTGGGAAGGTTCAAAGTATCCTCTTCTTCTGCAACGACGGTTGCGAGGGTGATAAAATAGGGTATTATGGCAATTATGTCTATAATGTTCATCACGTCGCGGAAAAAGTTAAATTTATTGGGACAGGCCAGGAAGCGTACTATCAATTCAAAAGTAAACCAGATGATGCAAAGTGTTTCTATAAGAAAGAAAGGATCAGTAATATCGGGCACTTCATCTTCTTCAATCTTGGTACCATTAGTAGTGGTATTGAAGACTTTGTAGTGTTTGAATTCCGGCAGAGTCTCAAGACAAAAGATGACAATAGACAGCAAAATAACGAAAACGGAGATGATAGCAACTACTCGGGCAGCCTGGGAGCTCTCAGGGTACTCAAACAACAGCCAGATTTTTCGTTGACGTTCATTTGAAGGAAGAGGTTTCTCCTCTTCCTTTATGAAACCTTCATCCTCACTGAAATAAAAAAAAATGTATATTTTTAAAGGTGTAAGCATGTAGAATGATAAATATATATTTAAGTCGTATGATTTAAATATTCGGTTAACTATCAGACATCTAGATGTAACACTCGAAATTCACACCTTTTTACATGTAAGAATTTTAAATATCCGAAAGAACATAAAATATGATTGAATATTTTCTCCTTGTATATATTTTAGATTGTATGAGGACGAAAATGGAGGTCAAAGAACGGTTATTTTATTGACTGTTTGTATGTGTTACATTGTGTGATATTTTAAATAGTGTAAAAAATATGTATATTTTTTTTCATATTTTTTTACATATATCTTTATTTCTTAGTTAATTATATTAACCGGAATTTGTTGGTAGCTTGTTCACCCAGCTCGTAGAACTTAATTTCCTCGGAAAAAACATCCAATGGGACGTTAACAGGCCGGCGCAAACGGCCGCCGCTTTGGTAATAATACAGGATGGCGTCGAAGGACGGCCGATTTCTATCAAAGAAATATTCGTTCCTGTAAAACATATGAGTTAACTTTTATTTTCCAGTTCGATTAATATTTTCAACTAATGTTGTTATAATAATATTTATATAATATACGATCATAAAATAAGTAAAATTGAATTTCTTTTTAGATTTCGTCTAAAGTATTTGAAAGTTTAGTCAATAAGACTTTGATATCTAATAGTACCTTAGAGGATCAAAGTATCTGATCCTCCTTGACGGGTCTCCAAGCAGTGTTTCAGGAAATTGGTTGAGTGTTCGAAGTTGAGTTTCGAACTTCAAGCCACTAACCTGGAATGACAACCCAACGTCAGACACATACATTAATGGCTACAGATTTTTATTAAGAAAATATGCTTAATATAAAAGAAAGTTATATTTTATTAATAATTATATAAACTATAGAAGCAAAAGAACCTTCTACATTATTGTTTTGGCAAGTTGCCAGAATATAAGAGCTAAAATATATTATACAACATTTTAACATTTATACATAAATTTGATATTGTTCAATACATTTAAGTTATAAATTCTCAGCTAAATCTGTTTTAAGCTAATGAAATTACTGCAATATAACCAACAAGAGGGGATAAGCACTCCACTTTTGTCAGAAATATCCAAGGGATGTTGGACAAAGAGATTAGATTGAGATTAGATTAGATACGTGAAACTAATTGCCGTTAATCTATTCTATTTTATTGAATGATTCAAATCTTTTAATCTTGTGCTTTTATTAAAAAGCTTTTTGTATATAAGAGGAGCAAAAAGCTTTTTATATATTTGAAGAGCAAATTATGTTGATATGAATGTGTTTAAAGTTATAAAAAAATCACATAAAAAATTTAATTTAAAGGACAATATGTCCTTAAATTTTTAATGTGATTTTTCTTAAGAAATTCTTGAACAATAAAAAATATTAACGGATTTTTTATTTAGGTATAATTAAGTTAAAGCCGTGATCGCGGGCAAGGGCACTAGTGTGAGTAAATTAGCGCTACTGGTTGAAGCGCGGATTCCCACAGTACCAAACTATAAAATATTTAATAGGAAACGGGAACGGAATCTTTTTGTTCCTTAATGTACAGAATACAGGAATATAATATTTATAAATATAGTGAAAAACAGATTTCTGCATACATATATATATATATATATATATATATATATATATATATATATATATATATATATATATATATATATATATATATATATATATATATATATATATATATATATATATATATAAGATGCACAGAATGGAAGGTCAGTACCTTCCATTCTGTGCATCTCTATATATATAAAGCAATGCTGTCAGAGTAAGAATGTAAAAGTGCTCAAGTAATATGGGCACATCAAGAAAACGTGTAGGGACACAATGTATCTTTGTAGGAATGGAGTGTTTTAACATTAAGTTCCCAGGTTTCGTCTACAGTCCCTTATATTTACAGCTTACAGTGTAAATAAAAAAAACAGATACAAAAAATGAGTGCCAAAAAATCTTTTTAGAATGGTATCGATGACACTGTGGTATTATTACCCAGTGTACTATTATACTTAAACGTCGCTGAGTTTTGTCATGAGACTGGTCTACATAAGAAATTTTATAAGAAAACTTTCCGAAAATCCGAGGATCTCACTCACGTGTCACGATTAAAAAATTTATTTAGACAAATTTATAGAATTTTGGATTAATCGCAATCAAGCCCACTTTTTAACGATATCAGCTATATCATAAATAGATTATCCGATTTTTCGTGATTTACTTTTGTTATATTGTAATAATGCATACATTCTAAAAATTATACGTCTAACATTACCTACGACCTCTCCTTGCAATTGGGCCAAGGTCGAAAAGCAATGCACTTTGCCTAACGAGGTGCGGGTGCCATTCTTGTCACCTGACCGAGCAGGGGTCGAGATCACGAACGTGACAGAAAGTAATGTTTATGCTCGGACATCAACGTTGTGTGCCTCCTCCCCTTTCGCTGTCAACGCATACTCAAAGCTAGGGTATCATAATAAATTCAACGTATAATGTAATATAACACTTGTTATAAAAATGATAAATAAAATATATATATTCAGATTTACGGTTATTTAAAAAAACACAAAAATTATTGTTCGACAGTTGCAGTCACCTGCGAGTGTAGCTAAAGGTTTTACATTAAAACTTTAACATCCAAGAGTATGTACGGTAAGACTATCTACTTTAAATTTCATTAGAGTTGTTTCCACTAAATAAGATATTTAGAAGTGCACAAATCAGCACTAGGCTGAACCGCATTGCTACACTATTATTAACAGTTCCATTTGTACGTAATGCAGTATTATATTCTCTCATCTCAGCTTCACGCTGTATCCCGCACGAGGCAGGGTAGCCAGAGGGAACCCGGGAACAAAGTGTTAAGACACCGTTCCCCACTTTTCGCCGAATTTGAGGCATTGAGTATTGAGTAGCGGAACTCAACGCCACGCTTAGCCTTATTGCCAGAGCGAAGACATGAAACATTAAATATTTAAATTGAAAATATTAAATATTTCATTTCCCCGACTGGGGATCGAACCTGTCGGTTACAGTCACACTCTTCTGCCGCTGCGCCACGACAGGCCTCACAGTATTATATTAATAAATACATAAATAAAAAGCTAAATGATAATAAATGTTAGTCCGTTCTGCTACGCATATTTCAGCAATAGTTTCGACAATAGCATATTGCGGGTATACTGCGGATGCTGCACGCTTATAAATCGATCTCCGCGCAATTTCACTCTCAAGTCCGGTGTGGGAATTTAATTTTCTCTATTTTTTATAACATGTATTACGTTTTATAAATCAAATACAAATGGGGTCACACAATGCGTGTGAGTATAAAATTTCGTCGATTGGGGATCGAACCGACAACCTATTTTTTACAGTCACAGACTTGTGCCGTTGCGCCACGACAGGCCTCAAAAAGTAAAGATATAAGAGTTTTAGACAAACTTTTAATAAAATTTAAGTTCGTAGACAGTAAGTGTAATAAAACTAGTAATTATAAGTCATTTTGTTGAGTACAATTATTGTACTTAGTATATTGTACTTACATTCGCAAGTGTGACTGGACGGGTCACATCAAAAAATACAAAGCGAGGTAAGCACATAAATAATGTGTAAATTATTATTAATATATTTTAAATTTTTGTTACAAGAAGGTATTAATGAAAATTTACACATTATCTATGTGCTTAAGCCGCCTTGAGAGCCCCATCGTGGCGCAGCGGCACAAGCTACTGACTGTAACCGACAGGTTGTTGGTTCGATCCCCACTCGAGGAAATGAAATATTAAATATTTTCAATTTAAATATTTAATGTTTTCATTTCTTCGCTCTGGTACAAGGCGAAATGCGGCGTTGAGTACCGCCACTCAACACGTAATGCCTGAAAGTGGCACGAAATGTCTTAACACTAGGTTCCCAAGTTCTTTCTGCCTACCCAGCCGTATGCGGGATATATAGTATCGGGGATGTGGTCGTCTGCCATGTTGGGGATACAGCGTGAAGCTGAGTGAGTAAGTTTTTATAAGACTGTATGTTGGCTGTCAAATATTTTTACCTTAATACTTATTTGGTTTATTTGAAAATATGCGAAACGGATTGTCTTCACACTAGGTTCCCTCTAATAACACCGTTAAAAAGCCGTGAAACTGCAGTGCAGCCACAGTGATATACTATATAGTCAAGTTATATAACCGACAAGAAAATTTGGAACGAAATCATAAATCTTTTAAATATTAATGTTATTAACTTAGATCTTAGCTAAGCATAATCTATTTGTATAAAGCGAAGAAGTTTGTTTGGTTGAACGCGCTAACCTTAGCAACTACTGGTTCGATAAAAAAAAAAAACTTTTGCTTTAGTTAGCTCTAATGCAGTATACATGACGTTACGTTACAGGTGGAGCAAAAATTTAAAAAGATGAAAAAAGCGGCGAACTCGAGAACTTTCGTGTGTACGCTGAGTAAACCGTTGAAGTTACGCATAAATCATGTATAACAGAATTGTTCACCTTTAAAAGTTCTAAAAGTCCGTGATAGTTTGGAAAAAAAAATGATATATTATAAGATATCAGAGTTATAAGTTATGCGAGCAGAGTGATCGTCGTGTCGAGTGTTGTACGCCATACGAATCGTGGGCCTCAGCGGGAGCGAGCGGCGAGTGCGGCACCTAGACGGTTAAGGTAATTTTGATAATATTTATGACAATTATTGTAAAGTTAAAAAACCCACACACACATATATATATATATATATATATATATATATATATATATATATATATATATATATATATATATATATATATATATATATATATATATATATATATATATATATATATATATATATATATATATATATATATATATATATATATATATATATATATATATATATATATATATATATATAATATATATATATATATATATATATATATATATATATATATATATATATATATATATATATATATATATATATATATATATATATATATATATATATATATATATATATATATATATATATATATATATATATATATATATATATATATATATATATATATATATATATATATATATATATATATATATATATATATATATATATATATATATATATATAGTTCAAGCGGGCGAAGCTGCTCGAGGCCTCTAGTCTATACGAAAGTAATTTTCAGGGGTAAAAAGTAATTCTCAAGGGTCCACGGTGGAAGGCTTGCTCGTACTGCCACTGCTCGTAAGAGGAGGTATGGAAGAAAAGATGAATAAATTATTCGGTGTGATGAAAGGCGGAGATCTGGATGTGTGACTAAGACCAAGTGAAAAGGCAATGGCAGGCAGAAAAACACGACCGATTTACCGGATCGCTTTCTGCGTCCGCGTACCAGAGAGCGAGGGAGGGAGTCGAGGCGTAGGTGTATTATTGTCCTCTGGATTGGTTAGTGCAATGATAGGCTGCTTTGGGTGCGCTTCAAGCCGGGGATATCAAGAGTCTTCTTGGTAGCGGCGTATGCGCCAGTATCCTCCGCTCCATTATGCGAACTCGAGGAGTTTTGGGAGAGTGTCAGGGACGTTCTAGCTAGTGTTAAAGGGAATGAAAAACATAATAATATGTGGTGATTTGAACGGATGGGTCGGAACTGCGCGTATCAGTTACGAAGGAGTACTAGGGAAGTATAGTGACAAGAGATTTACATATTGGAAAATTGTAAGGAAAGTAATTTGTTTATGGCAAACACGATGTTTGACCACTAATGAATTCACTTGTACACATGGGATCGAACGAAAGAGAAAAGTATAATTGATCTATTTGTCGTTGATCAGCGTATTCGACGCAAAGCAATGGACATTCGAGTGTTTAGGGGTGCTGAATTGGGAACAGATCATTATCTAGTCGTAGCTAGAATAAGGGGTCTGTTCGCAGGTTGGCGCAGCCGCAATGGTAGTCCAAGCTTAGCACTGAATCACCGAATAAGAAGCTGTAAGCTTCAAGATCCACTGATCAGAGAGGAATATCAAGAAAGAGTTTCCAAGAAGTTAGACAGCTGTGAATCTGGAAATAGAAACATTGAAGTAAGCTGGCAGAACCTAAGCTGACTAAGGAATGACGGAAGTAGCGGCAGACGTATGTGGTAAAGGGAAAAGAGGCTTCAACAAAAAGCGAGACGAATGGTGGGATGATGAAGTGAAAGATGCAGTAGAAAGACAGGATAATAAAGCCTCGGGTAAGGATAAAAGCATGAGAGAAATAAAAAAAGAAAAAATATAAGTTGCAAAAACATCATACGAAAGTACTGATAAATATGAAGGGTGAAAACTCTGCGAAGGAAAGAGATGAAAGGTTAACGAACAACTTTCGGGAAAACACGATGCTTTTTTTTTTTTTTAATGAAAAAGACGGCAAACGAGGCTACGGGTCACCTGGTGATAAGTGATCACCGTCGCCCACGGCCCCGAGTAACTCCAGAGGAGCTATAGGAGCGTTGCCATCCTTTAAATTGGAAGGGCACCGGGGCCCGGCATTACCTAATGTGAAACGCACACTACTTAACGCCGGTCTTAAATGCCGGGGTTGGTAATAATCCGGTCGAGTCTGCCCATGTGTGTTGCCATTACTGGCAACGTGACTCTACCACACGCACTTTAGTCGCCTCTTACGACACTATCAGTACCAGGGTGACCCTATTCTAAGCCGGAATCACACGGCTAAAACGGCTCTGGCGACTGAGAAGTGAGTGGTTCCAGAGTTGCTCGCTAACCTGTAGAATGAAAGGGGTGCTTTCGAAGGACGGTGATCTTTTAACAGAACAACTACAGGTTTCGCAGCGATGAACGAAATTTTACAAGGAGATGTATGAATGTGATGACGCCTCTGCCTCAAGTAACAGCGAAATGCTGAGTCTTGGTGTTGGTGTAGCTGATGGCAAAATCAGTATAAAAGAAGTTGAGAGTGCCATACGAAGTTTGAAATGTGGTAAGGCAACGGGAGCAGATAAAGTTACTGCCGAAATGATCATATATAGTGGGCCAGGCGGACCTGATCTGGTTTTTATGCAATTTAGCTGGGAATCAGAGGAGGTCCCAGGCGATTGGCGAGGTGCAGTCATCGTGCTTTTGTATACACACAGATAGATTGCACAAGCTATTGGGTTATCAATATTAGCGATAAGAATGCATAGTTAGATCTGAAAACCTTTTGTGGGAGGCCTATAGAGGCTGTAGACCTGGAAGAGGTTGTATTTATCAAATCTTTTCCCTCTGCATGATGACAGAAAATTTATTGGCTGTAAAAAGTTTTCTGTGCTTTTGTGGACTTAGAAAAGGCGTTCGACAGGGTTGTAAGAAAGAGATTATGGGAGATACTGCTCTGGTACAATGTGAGCGGACTCTTGCTACAGGTGGTAAAGTCTCTTCATAGAGATCACTCAGCCTGCGTTCAAGTAGGAGCTGGCATGTCACATTGGTTTGACATCTAACTAAACCAAGGCGACATGCCAGCTCCTACTTGCACGCAGGCTGAGTGTGAAACAAGGTTGAGCCATGCCACCTTGGTTGTTCAATTTGTATTTGGACAGCTGTCTTCATGGAGTGAGACAAAGTGACATGGGAGTGAAAGTAGGTATCTCAAATATAGATTGCCTACTGTACGCAGATGATGCAGTACTTATTGCATCATCAGAAAGCGAGTTAAAAGTATTGGTTACCACTCTGAAAGAAGGGTGTGCGAATAAGGGTCTAAGCCTGACCGCGAATAAGACGAATGTTCTGATATTTGAAACAAATGAGGAAAGGACAGAATTCAAGATCAGTGTGATAAGATATTAGAATAAGTGAATGAGGTTGTATATCTGGGAAGTATGTTTAGCAGAGACAGGAGATATGAAATGGATGTGGAAAGACGTATTGCTGCCGGTAAGAGAGTTAACGGTGCCTTAGCTGCATTGTTGAGACGGCGATACGTCAGCATAGCGTACACAAAGCAGTGTTGGTATCGACTTTGGTTTACGGCAGCGAAACGTGGGTATTACAGAAGAATAATGTAAGAAAGATGAATACTGTAGAGATGCGATCTTTTCGTCGGATATGGGGAGTCAATTTAGCTTATCGCATACCCAAATGAAGAGATACTCAGAATAGTAAGTACTAACGTGGGAGGTTAATTACAATGGACGAGGCGAGGTATGCCGAGACCGTAGCGTATGGCGCTCTGTTCTCTCTGCTAGGGATATAGCGTGAAGCTAAGTAAGTAAGTAAGTAATTTTCAGACAGCGTCGGACAAGACGTTTTAATTCATTTTTATAGTTATTCTTTTTAAACGCCGACTGTCCTTCACGAATTTCATCAAATTTCTAGTAAATAGAGAGGGTATTTACTAAAAACAAAAAATATTTTTTATAAACGTTTTTCTTGTTATATTGCACGATCAAGCAAAAGGAACGAGTGAACCTTTGTGGTTTGAAGACACTCCATTCCTATTAAGGTAATTTAGTCACTCACTTTCCACCGAATTCTTGAGGCATCATGTGTTTTACAGCTCAATGCCACGCTTTGGCTCTTTACGAGGGCTAAGAAATAAAAATATTAATTAATATTAAGACATTAAGTTTATCGAGTGGGAGGGACCTAACCCATAATCTGTTTTGTTTACAGCATGCTTGTGCCCCTACGCAATGACAGGCCTCATTTGTATTCATATTTTTTTTTCAGTTATTGTCTTCCGCGCAATTTGAAAATATTAGATATATCATTTCCTCGAGTGGGGATCGAACTCATAACCTGTCTTATAGTCGAACACTTGTGCCCCTGCGACATGGCAGGTCTCATTGTTATTGAACAAACGATGAAATAATTTCGCAACATTTAAATTTAAAAGTACTTGAGATATTAAGAGTGTAAGCTTTCGACCATTGCTCCTACTAAAGCAGCCTCAGAAATTATAAGTACTTATAATTCAAAAACGCGTTAACGAGTAAGTTTTAACGAAGTGCCCTCAAGACGTCTAGGTGAATTCCTTCTGACTCAATTATTGAAAAGTGGTTTAAGAGCTCTATGAAGTTTTTTATAAGTTTATTTGAAATATATTTTTTATCTTCTGGTGATAAGTTTTTTCTTCCTTTTTAGTTTACAGAAGTTCATAATATTATTAATGTAGGAATATGTATTAAAGCAGCCGGTGAAAGTATTTTATACTTTATAGTATGTATATGTACCCTATATGTTTTATTACCCTTAGTAATTTATACCAGTTTAGGTTATTTTATAGATATTATTGATTTTCCACAGTTAAATAAATAGCATTTTCTCTTGCAAAGTGTTAATTCAAAACTATTGGATTTGAAATATTGTAATTACCTCTCTACAGAGATGCTACATTAATAACTTTTAATAAGCGTATAAAAATTTCGACGGTTACCTCGAAATTCTAGATGACTAGATGAGAAAATATGATTTAGTTGGTCAGAGTGCTTGGATGGTTGTTGGTCAAATTTTAAACATTTTCTAAAAAAAGTATTATTTTATAGTTATTTCTGTTAGATCAGAACAAGCTTTGGTTATGTTTAACGATCTTCACCAGAAAATATTTTAATTTGTTTCTTTACCTTATAAAAAAAGTTTTAAAAGTGGTTCTAATTTTAAACAGTAATCTTTTATTACTGTACTATAATAAAAAAAAAGTATTGTGAAGTTTAATTTTCCAATTAACACGAAACCTACACGAATTTATATTTGTTTATGAGTTAAAGATAATATGGATATTTCCGATACTTTATATTTGTCTTATTATCTTGAAAACAAAATTTTTGAAGGTTTCACTTCTACCACGAGCGAACTGCTGATGTTTTTTTACTCTACGTAATTAACATCAATCTATAGATATAAAAAAAACACGAACAAACGCTAATTGACCTTTGGCAATAATTACTGCACGTTTCAGCGCTTATCATTCATTTTTAAATTACTACTAGAGATACTAGTAGCATTTTCAACATCGATATGGCCCGAGAAATGTTAAAACGAATGTTTTACCATTTCTCGGGCCGGGTTTTACCATATATGTACATGGGATTCCGGAAATACTAGGATAACTGGGGTGTAATTCCTCTAAGTTCCACGAATACTGAGACCGAATACGGGTTATCGAATTGGAAACCCTAATTACATATACATTCCTTATTTACTTACCTATCCAATTAGAACTCCTAAAAGTTGTTACTAATATTTCTTATTATTTCTGTTGCTAGACTCATTCAAATATACCCTACACTCACACTTATATATATCCTTCGGTTCCTCGTTTTACTTTGTCATGCACAGGTTAAGCACCAAGTAAATGATGACTAGCGTCACTAATGTAAGTTTTCAAAACATAAATTAAAGTTTACGAGGCGAATCCTACGGTGCTTCGTGGCCAGTGTATTTCTTTCGCCGCGGCCGTTGCGTTGCGGTTGGCAATGGACCGGGCCAAAAATACATTTTATTGTGTGTTCACCAAGGGCGCGTGAGCCTATTGCAACCGATAGTCCGGTACGCTTTATGAAGAGATTTTATAATTAATACGCCTTCGGTAACGTTGTTAACCAAACCACAAATTGTTCCTGGGCTTGTATTTTATTACCCGCCTTACTGTGACGTTCGCCACTATCGCGATACCGATGTACTTTTTCTATTTCATATCCACAAATATTTATTTTTAGACGCGTGTTGTCGTATATAATAATTTATTAAAGCTTGTCTGTAAACGTGAGCGGCGAGTGTTTACAGAATATCGTAATTATATACACACACAAAAACTTTACGAGAAAATAAATAAATACTAGAGATAATAGCTTCACTAGCATAGGGAAAAATTATATTTTTGAATTCCGGATGTGTAACCCAGAAAATATGAGTTCAAAGAAACATTTGCAGAAAGATGTTCTAAGAAGTTATTTATTACAAAATGCATGGTGCGGCAGAAAAAAATGACAACACATTATAAAAGTTTATTATTAATATAACATATGAAGTAATTAAAAACATATTACGGCTTTTTTCAAAGTTTTATAAATTATGCGTGAAAAACTAAACCCACACTATGTGTTCCGGGTACGCATAGTATAATTGTTGAATTAGTTGGAATATTAATGGCAAATTTTACAAAAACAATTAATCTTATAGCATTATTGTAAAAAGACTATCTATTTTGTGAGAGCTATAGAGTCATATCGACATACCGTATCTACATTCTCGCCTCAGTTTCCAGTGATCACAGAACAAGTTCAACTATTTATAAAGTGGTATTTTGAGCCGGCTATATTTGTGTCTTAAAATATCTCTAGAATGACATGGGTGATCAGTACGACATATTCTAAGTGATATATTATATATTGTAAAATTTTGTAACATATACTTATAAATAATAAAACTTTATTTACTTTTTTCTTTCGTGAACCATCAAAGTGCTGTGCACACATGTTTTTGTTAGCTCTATATTATTTTTATAATAAAAAATAAATAAATATATTTATATGTCAACTTACTCAGGTATCCGTTTTTTAAACCTTCTAACACATTTTCCGCACTAAATAATACACTCCACTCTTCAGCTTGTAGAGCTGTATGGAAAACTATTGGTTTACTAAAACCACAGGTTGATTTTGGCACGGATCGCCTGGAGATTCACTTACGGAGAAAGGTTCTTTTATTTTACGATGTAGATGAGAAAAAACTAATATGCGCTGTAGAAAGTAATCAGAATATTACAAGAAGTTGCCAGATTTACAGCAATCGAATCCTGTCATAGACTGGGGGTCAGAAAGCATACTTTCAGGCATATATTATAAAGATTTTGTAATATTCAGCTCTGTTGTAGTGTGTAGAAGGCTAATATACAAAAAAAGTAAAGTAATAATTACAATATACCTATCTAAATGTGTCCACAGGTAGTAATAGCAACTCGTAAGCATTATGGAAACTGAGCAGGTCTAATGCAGATTAAAATATTACTCCCTAACAAATGTAAAAGCAAAATTTTATCTCTGTTCGAGCTCAAGCAGTTGTTAAAAGAATGTCCTGCTAGGAAATTCAATAACAACAGATATTCGGTTTTTTATTTCTTTTTAAAATCCGAATTTTATCGGGCGCGAAGAAAAGCTTTACCATGTCATCTTTTTCTTGCTTGTATTGATGCTTGTATTTTCGTGCCTCTAGCCTCTATTTGAAAACATTTATGTAGATTTAGAGCTTTTAAACTATCGTCAAATAGTAAAATATAAACACACACTAGAATTTCAAAACTTTTAATTTGCAGATCATATGTTTCCAAAGTTATGCAAAAGCAATGTTTCACTATTTCGACTTAAAGTGAAATTGTAAAAGCCTAGCCTATAATATCCTATTATAGATATTGGCGATCGGTGCTTTTGCACAATTTGTACACTGTATTGGGAGGGTTCCGTATCTCGCACATGAAGATTCCTAAGAATTAGGCTACACTATAAGATGAAAATGTGAAGGAGATGTCACTTTAACAAAAGTTATTTTGTGTGATGAGTTTCTTTCATTGATTGATGTATATATGTATAAGAAACGAAATCTCCTGAAAGGACTAACTTAAGTATATATATATATATATATATATATATATATATATATATATATATATATATATATATATATATATATATATATATATATATATATATATATATATATATATATATATATATATATATATATATATATATATATATATATATATATATATATTAAAAATGTTTTTTGACGCCGCCACCCACGGCTCCGTGGCGCACTCGATCCAGACACATTGCCGTGGGTAACTTATTCTACAGTTATGAGGCGCGTGTATTGAAATTCCTATAGAACCGCTACCGGTGATATTTAATTTAAGCCGTACACTGTGTAGTTAGTATTGTACAGTAACAAATAGTTTCCTAGGACACTCACTACGATAATTGCGATAGAGAACGCACTGCGAGTAAACGTCTCTATACAAAGCTGAAGTGTTAAGCCTTTCACAGATTGTAGGATCTCCAACGATTCGAGCGGCTCTTCATTGTATGTAATCAAATGATTCAAGCTGATGTTGGCATGTACCAACCCAGAGATTATAACAGAACGCACAGCGACGTGACTTCTCTACGCAAATCGATAGCGTCAGGGCTCTCAATGATTACTGAGTCCCCGACGATTTGAGCGGCCCTTCGTTGCATGTAAACAAACAGATCAACTTGATACTGGAATGCACCAGCCTAGAGATGATAACATACATCCTCCATATTAAGCTTTGTACTTTCAAGATGATCCCAATATTGACAGTCACTCGAAACGTTAAGGTCGAATGTAATAATAGCGAGTGCGATTGTTTGAGTGTTGCCAAAAACTTGTGATAAGTTAAATAAATAGGGTTTCTTTAGTCGGTCGTATCTTCTGTGGAGCGAACTTTCCTTTCTCTCTAAAATATCTCCATTCCCAAGGGATGTCCCGTTATTTAAGATTTTAATTTAGGTAAGTATATATTTAAATTGGTTTTTTCATTCAGTTATAAGTGTTATCTCGTTTGAAAAGTTATTTTGTTGACTAACTGTATAATTTCATGTAAAATAGCTAGAGTAGAACACATTATGTAGAGCTATCTTGTCTTGTCTGCATTATGCATTATCCTTGGTGTTGAATGTCAAGAATGACTTTGAGGTAATAAAAGTAAAGGCCAGGGTAATTTGCAAATATGTTAATGTTAGTCGTGTTTTTTAAATGACACAAATATTAAATCACTCTATTTTAAATAGACTGCCCTTAGATGCAATATCCATAGATACTCGTATTTGACAGATTTCTTAGTTGATAATAATATCTTAGATATTAATATATATATATATATATATATATATATATATATATATATATATATATATATATATATATATATATATATATACTTTTTATATTTGAATGTCACGTACCCATAAGACACTCCTATGTTTTATTAATACTTTGATTACGTACGTTTATGGGTTACATAAACGTTATTTCTATAAGGATTTTTTATGATTTCACAAATTTAAAAATATCACATTATTGATGTTTCATTTATTACCTATCAAATATAATTATGCTCTTTTAAAGTCTGACCTGCAATATGACGACAACATTTATTTGGCATCATTATACTCAATTATTTAAAAAACCGTTGCCGATTTGTGTCATTAAATAAATCTATAAACAGCCTATATGTTAATTTTCAAATAACTAATTTAGAGAAGGATTCATTATTATCTGTTTGTGACAACCAACAATAAAATACAATAAAGTCCAATCTCACTAAAAACATTTCATATATAAAAACGACGAAACTCTTCTAGAAAAGGTAGGTAGTGCCCATGAACTTCGCTTGGTTTGTCTTGCGGGAGCGCTACCGTGCCCCCAGATTCAATATTTTACATTATATGTTATACTGCGCTTTGTATGAATGTACAATGTATATTTATTGAATATGACAAAACGAACGGTAATATAGTATCGAACGGAGGTTTAGCCAACAGTTTCTTAAACGTATTATGAATGCCCTGTGTTACGACTTCGTTAATTTGATGAACTATGCAATGGCTTTGTACAATTCAGTTTACGATTTCCCATTTCACGTTCGCAACTTCTCAGTGGGTGAATGCACGAACAAAAGTTAGAGCGTTATATACCCAATTCACTCCAATACTAGTCGACTTTGGTTAAATAGGTATTACCTTATACTAAGAATTAACTAAATTGTGAAAACATGTTTAGCTCGGATAATGAATTTACATGATGTATTTATAATAAAATTGCTGTGGAGGTTTTGGCATATACTCGTAATTTAATTTACTTAGGATGTTATTATTTTTATAATAACTTATAAAGTATTTTTAAATACTAATTTTAATGTAAGTCTCATTAAAATTTCTGTTAATTTTTATCTACGTAATGCCAAGCTTTATACAGTTTTAGGAATAACTAAATAGCAGCTTCATCAGCTGCTCAATGTTGCGTAACGTGCTCGTTCTCGTGTAAGCGTTTATGTCGCGAGGCGTAACACAGATGGTACATGCTGACACGAGGGACGCACTTTAAAAAAATATAAAAAATATCTACTTTTTTTAAAAGGAGTAATGCAGCGTGCAAATAAAAATTTAGGCTTTTATCATTTGTGGAAGATTATTTCTGTGAACATAAAGAATAATGATTTTAAGTAAATATTGTTTTTATTTATTCTCTCTTCTTGAAGAAAGGATAATTACTTGTTAAGGCCGGTATTTTTAAATGCTTCAAAATTATTAGAATGGTGTGATGGGACATATACAAACGTAAAAACTAGTTCCTAGTAGCAATTGAAATTTTATACCGAAACAGTTTGACGACCCAGGTATGTATTTAGTAAGGCTCAAATCTTACACACTATATTATCATATACATAATTCATACATTACCCTAAGTTACCATTTCAAATACACGTGCAGTAGCTACAAATATTTTTTTATAGCACAGAGTAAATCAAGTTACACAAAGAAAAGCTTTGCGGAAAGTTGGTTAGAGTTCCTGTTCAAAATACACAAGTTTAATGAAAACTCGTTTCACTTTCTAAGTCTCTAGAGCCTGGACAATAGCATCGACACGACCCTAGCAGTAGAAAGTTTTTAATTACTTTCAAAGAAGGGTATATAACACCGAGTTACGATATAACAATATCTTTTTTAAGTTTTAAATAATTAATTTGTTTATAACTATTACTTAATTTTATGTTTTATTTAAGTTACAGTAATATTTCATTATAAATTATCTTATAATCTAAATGTATAAGCAGATATTTCTTAAGAATTATGTTTTTGTAATTTTGAACAGTATAAAAAATATAATTTCTTATAAATGTCACACTATTAGATTAGTTTGACTACTTACAAAAGCGTCTTGAAATATAACTCTAAACAATATCTGTAATATATTGGTTTGGTATTATGCCGTAGTTTGTCTCATTTTAAATTAATCTTAATGGCGTTTTGCGGCATCCCACGAAGTCTGACAGTAAATAAGTCAAATACGAGCGATTCAACTTTAACGGGTGGATTTGAAAAGTTTTTAATTTTTACCTTTACTTCGCTATTATTTCTCTGGAAACAGCCCAGTTATTTATTGCCTATTAAATCAATAATCATCAAAATCTCAATTATAAAATGCTTTGAATCTGGGGGCTCTGGGACCGTAAGCCTTCTTATGTTACCTAACTTGTATGCTATATTTTACAAACCACAAATTGAGCTGCGGTTTAGTAATTGGTCAAAATTTTAACTTTTTATTGTTGGTCACTGTCTGAATTCAAAAAGTCATCGTAAAGTGATATATTCAGATTGCTGTTATTACAGTCATCGTGAGGGGTGTCTTTGAAAATATTTTTTTTCTTTATTCTCTTTATCTTATTTTTTCTATTTTTTAGTTACAGTTTTCTCCAAAGTGTCATATATGAGGAGATTTGAAATTCTTAAATAAATAAAATATAAAGTCGGCTTTTTAATGACAAGCATCTATTCAATGGTACATTGTTATAACAAGCAGTTGTTTTTCGAAGTAAATCAAATTATTATTAAAATTAGTCGCTAAAAACTGAAAACGCAGAGCATAACTACATAAAATTATACTTTCTATTGTGAAATTTTTCAATGAATTTCTGCTATTACACTTCATATATTTGTAACACCCAAAATTGCTCAATTTCTTGTCGGTGACACAATATTAGTATTGCCAAACGAAAATAAAGTCACTGTATTATCGCTTTTAACATTTCCGTTACCAAAAATTTTTAGTGATTCTTTAAAATGCCTTTTTCATGCTCATGTCAAAATCTAAAATTTCACTATTCTAAGTTTGTAATCAAAAAATCAATACTCTTTTAGCGTTTTATTACAAAATGTTTGCTAGCCGTAGAAAAAATATTAAAAAGTCTATACCAGCTCTTTTGCATACGTCTATGTACAATTTTACATTCATATTTTGTCTTTCTAAGCTTTACAAAAGATGAAAACAAGTACAATGGAGTATTTTTTGTAATAAGTGCCATTTTCTTCTCTTTTAAATGATAATATTCACTCACTATATTAAGTGTTTAAAATATAATATTTTTTAATAAAAAGTTAATTGTCAAATTTATTGTCCATAGTTCGCGTTATCAAGCCTGAGCTGGATTCAGACTATATTTGATCCTGAACACAGGCTCGTCTGATTGTTAGCATATTTATATTTTATTTTATTTAGCATTATTTCAAAATATCAACCTTAAATTCATAGATATCACTAGATTTAGATAAATTACATTCATAGATATATAGATTTACATTATTTTCGATTAACGATTACAGTACATGCTAATAAAAAAGCAAAGACATGGCACTCGGGTTCATTTAATAGGAGACAGTAGTACTCCATTTACTTATTGGACATTACCACCATTGGACCAAACAGTATTACTATGTTTAAAGGTTTTTTAGTTCGATAAATGAAATTTTAGGTAATCCTAAAGTAGGATGAGGCGAAAAAATATTGAGTGAATATTATTATAATTCAGATTATTTTGAGTGAATATTATACCTTCAAAGTATAAAGAGGCGATCGAACTTGGTACGGCCGCATCACGAACGCGGTCCGCCTTTGGTCCATATTCGATCATGTGTCGCACGGTACGCAGGACATTATTATTATTATTATTAATAATATCGATATGGCTGGTTCGGACCGTTAGCCCATCATATATATATATATATATATATATATATATATATATATATATATATATATATATATATATATATATATATATATATATATATATATATATATATATATTTATATATATATATATATATATATATATATATATATATATATATATATATATATATATATATATATATATATATATATATATATATATATATATATATATATATATATATATATATATATATATATATATATATATATATATATATATATATATATATATATATATATATATATATATATATATATATATATATATATATATATATATATATATATATATATAACCACTTCTAAATCCCGCCTGTTTTCTTGGTTGTCGTTAAGTTATACAATTAAGATTACCTTTGCGAAGACTTTGTAAATATTAATCATGAGGCTTATTTATATACATAATATTGCTACACCTTTCATGTGTAGCAATACTATGGTAGATGACGTCCATTGTTCTGGTATAGACTCTGACTCCAAGACTTTGTTGAACATTTGTGTGAGTATTGATTGGTGCAAGAAGCTCTACGTTTTCTAATAGCTGTTCATTGCATATATTGTCCGCACTAAGGATTTTGTCCTTTTATTGAGATTTAATGACTTTTACTACTTTTAAGAGCAATTTATCTGGTATCAATTCTTCTTTTATCAATTTTGTTGTTTCTAAGGTATGTTTGCTTGAATACAAGTCTCTTTAAAAGTTTGTAGCTATTGATAAAATTTCAGCTCTTTTCGACTCTGGTTTATTATTTTTATCCTACATGTACGGTAGCCATTCTATCTTGTTTGTTAGTTCTTTAATGGCTTTTTTAGTGCCACCAGATCTTTCAATGTATTTTTCTAAAGTCTTTATTCTATACACTTTCCTGTCGTTACTCATGTTCTCTTTTTCCATATTTTCTATACTTGGAATTGATTTTGTAATTTTGAAAGGTCTGTTTTTCTTGAATTTTGACTTTGACTTGATTTTGACTTTAATTTGATTTACTACTCTACAATCTTGGAAGATGTTGCTTCTGTTATTGAGAATAAAACCAATTTCATTCTTATACCGGCCGTCTGGTGATATTCATGTTCATCTATTTGTGATTCGGTTTTTGTAACAGCTATTGATTATTTTCAGATTGTTTTCACATATCATTGGTACTAATTTTTCTCCGTTCCTCGATCTTTTACCAGAGCTATAGGGACCCAATACATTTTCCTCTCCATTAATTCTGTGTCCTAATTTGGCATTAAAGTGTCCCATAACAATTAAATTACTGTTAGTATGTTCTTTAATTGCTCCAGATAAGTTTGAGTTTGAGTAAAATCAATCCAGTTTGAGTAAAAGCAATCGATGTCGGCCTGCATAGATTATTCCGTTGGAGAGTAAACTTGTACTATAGACCATAATGACTTACTTGAGGTAAGCTGGAGGCTAAGTATTGTGGTACGTTCTGAAATACCTATAAATTCAACTATGTTTTGTTTTATTTCTGTTTTAGAAAACCTACACGGTATTGCTCAGCTGTTTCACCTTTATAATAGAATATTTAATCGTCGTAGTCTTCTATTACTTCGCCGAGCCGTCGGATTCCACTTATTCCCAAAATTGTACACTTTTACGGAGCTAACAGTAATTCACTCAGATTTTCGTTAGTCCTTAATGATAGTGCAATATACTTTATATCTTTATTTTTGCAATATACATTTTATCTTCATTTTTGCAGATTGGTTTAGATTTATTTTTTGGAGGATAGTAGTCTTCTTCCCCTACAGGACTGGCCGGCTTGGTGTTCTAATGTCTAATGTTAATATTGGTTATGGTTGGATTTTGTTTGTTTTGGTTCCGGATATTGTCGTAGGCAATTACTTTTTTTTTGAGAGTTCCTTAACGTAAGCTGCTAAAAACTAATTAGCTAACAGGAAATGTTTATTTATGTTTAGCATTATTTCTTTTTATCCGTTGACGCAAAAAGAGGTGAGTTAGTTTATTCTGCCTGTGTGTTTGTCTATGGCACTATAGCTTCTAAATGAATGAACCGATTTCTTCGACTTCCAAAAATCCTAAGGCGTTGATAAGCTAAACCGTCGTTCCGGAACGGCACAGCGTCTTTAACTATATAGGCGTTATTGGTTAGCGCGGCGGTGAGATCCACGATTTAACACGCAATAATGACACTAAAATGGGACGGAAAGACAATATAACTAAGTTTTAAAAAACATAAATCACATCAACTGTTTTTTGAGCCCCTTGGACTCTCCTACCTTACATCTTTTAAATTTAATAACGAAACATACAAATTTTTTGCTAAATAATTAAAATATTTGAATTTATTGTTTTGTTTACAATTTATGTATGTTGTTTTCTTGTAAACTATATATGTATTATGAAAAAAAAAACTTACGTTAATGACGACTCGCTCGCAAAAGTCGTGGTCATGTTGTATAGGTTCGAATGTAATTACGCCGCCCTGAGGCGGCCGGCCCTGTTCTTCTTCTTGACTGCACAATTTTGGCAGCGACCTTGAACAAAGACAAGCAGATTAACAAAATTGAATGTAACAGATTAGCCTTTTAACACATTACTTATATAAATTATGGGGATTACGGTTTTCAAATGAATTTTGATGTTATGTATGAAGTCTCTAAATTATCAGTGTATTAGTTTATAGATCTAAAGATTATTACCATCGGTTTAACAGATACAAAAGGGTAATTTTACACAACACAATCATGGATAAATTGAATAATTAGATAACTGGATAGATTCAGATGACAATATAAGGTTATATCTTTTAGTTTTTATATAACTTGTCAGTAGCTGGATCTTACTTTTCTGTGGTCTCCACAAATTTCACAATAAAATTGTATTAATTATAGAAACAAAATCAAACTAAATAAATAAAATCACAGATAAATATTTTTTTATATATAAATATATTTATATAAATTTACTAGTTTCACTGATATAGACTTTCTCTGTTGTGACTAATTTGTTCTTTATATCCTAAAAAGTATATAAAAAACCTCAAAAAACACCGTCTCTTTGTCTTGTATCTGTCGGTCAAGATCATTTATCTCAGATCTGTATATCTATAGATAGATATCCACACAATCTGAGAAATAGGTATAAATATCTTAGATCGCGCTGAGATATCAAGCTCAAATATCTAGGTCTAAAATCCCTAGGATCATAGAAAAATAAGGGACAAAGCAATCAAAAGATACGTACCTAATGTTTATACATTGTTTTTATACATTTAATATGAAATTTGTGAATACATATAAGTATATAAATGACTATTGCTTATTTTTAGCATTTGACCATTGTTTGCTCATTAAAATCAACTACAAATTAATATTCGTAATTTATTTTATGCTGAATGAATTCGTACGCTCGCAAACATAAATTTATCAGATTTTGTAAGTTGTGATTCACGTTGACCTACAATCCTGAAATTGGTACGGAATCTATGGCGGCGAGTCCGACTCGCACTTAATTAGTATTTTTCTTAAAGGCGGCCAACTTTCCTATCAATAGACACTTGTGTAAATGCCAAGCGTATTAGCGTATATAAGCATTTAATAAATCATATGCCATTAGATAATCAGAAAATTGAATGGGTGATTATACCACAATAGCTCCATAGTTCAGCTAATTATTATGGATGTTACGTACGTAGTAACGTTATTTCAAGTATGTCCGAATGTAAAAATATCTTGCATAGGTTTCTTGTATATCAACATTTAAGCAGTTTATATTTAAAAAGATCGTCTAAAAAGATCCCCGAACTTTAGAAGACAACAACTATTTTTTGCATTTATTTTTTATGAAAATTCAAAAGGCCGTTGAAAAAAAGAAATTTTAAAAGATAAATGTCTCTAGGGACTCAATTCTATACAGCAAGAGCATTGTCATAGAGTTTTGTTTTTCATATCACTTCACGGACAAGAAAGCATCTGTTAAAAAATATCCAATATTTATATTGGATATTTTTTAACAGATGCTTTCTTTATTATACAATATTTATTATACAATATTTATATAAAAAAAACCCGTACCATTCTGCAGCCGTCTATCCCTTTTAGAATTTTCCCGGTAGGGCAGCTCCATACACTTAGGCATCTATTTCCAAAAAAGGGTTCCAGGACAAGCTTAACTTTAGTCAATTACGTGGACCACTTATAAAATAATTATTCAATATAAAGGATTAAAGTAGTTAAAATTATGGAAATCGCTTAAAAACATTTATATTTTTAAATGTTATTTCAAAAAGTGGGATATTATTGTTTTTTTGTTGGTGATCGCTTACATAAAAGCTCAACTTACATTTCGCGGACTTCAATCTCATGTGAACCTTGTTTGCAATATAGAAATTAGAGATCTGGAAGATCTAGTCTATATAGATACTCTAATTATTGACATATTCATGTACAATGGACAATAAATACTATACACCTTTTGGGTCAATTTATCAATTTCATTTATAATTTGGTAATAATTATCTTTTTAATTTTTTTCTATTTACCTTAGAAATGTTATCTTAGAAATAGCTCTTAGTAAAGTTTCGTTAAGTAATTGTCGTATTTTGGCTATATGCTTAACGAAAGTTTATAGACCGTTACCTCTAATTTATTCACTAACTCTTTCATACCGCTTTAGTTGTGACTGTGCGGATGAAAGCCAAAGTTTCACTGCATTGTACATGCGACAGTAAATAAACAAACATGTTAACGATTTTTTTTATCTTCACACTGTATTCTGAATATAGCAGGGTAGACAGCGGTAACTTTGTATTAAGAGAATTCATGCTTTACTTTGCGCCAATCAATTTAGCCTAGTTACTAGAATGAAAAAGGATAATATAAAATATGTCAATCCTCCGATTAGAAATCCACGATCACATTTTTACACGCTTATGCTACTGCATTACAGCAGCCTTTTTGGATTGATTGACAAGCACATTTTAGCTCATACACTATTTATTAACTTTCCAATGCTATACTTACTAATATCGAATAGGCGGTAACCATCTCTCATAGAAAATATTTAGTTTTACCTTCTAAAATAACAAACATGTGTCTTTTCTCTTCTTGACCTTCCTCTCCAAAACTTGATTTCAAAGTTTGTTTGCGGTGTTAGGAAATTCCTTTGTATTTTTAATTCTTGATTTTTCCTGCTTTGCTAAAATTTTCTCAGCACACAATGAAGTGATGAAAGTGAGGTTAGGGAGACATGATTTATAATGATCCATGAAGCAGGGAATGACGCTAATTCTGGTGATGTTTGTAACTCAAAATTATACCTGTATAATAATGCTTTGTATATGTTTTTAGACTATTAAGATAGAAGCTTTTGTAACGTTGCTAAACGGCTTAAAGTAAAAGGGGGTTCAACCCTCCTGGACTCCGACTACTGAAATGGAGCTTTAAATATTGGTGATAATACTCGGAGTAGGTATGCTGAAATGATAAAAGTTTGGACTAATTTTCCGTAACTCGTAGTGAAAGTGATAGACATAAAGCCCACGTATGAAATAAAGTTGCAAATAAGAGAATTTTTTAAATATTTTTACGTGATCATTTAGAAAAACACAATAAAATAAATATTTTGTTGAGTAAATAATCATACAGGTTTTCCATTAACTATATATATAGTATAAAAATTACAAAGTTCCAAATAATATAAAATTATAAATTAAAATATTTATAGATCTAATGCTGGTTCATGGTAAGACTAAAACACATAAACATGAACGGTGAAGTGAACTATACTTAAATGCTCGTACTCGTAATACATTTTACGCTCTGCTGTATGTGTATTAACAAAAAGCTTATAAGTTTTCATATAAACCATACGACCTAGTTTCCTAGTTATGCCATTTTTATTGGAGAGAAACAGTCTGGCGACTAAGTCCTCTAGAGACGTTCCCTCTATTGAATCAAATGTTATTCTTGTCTTAAGAAATCCCATATAAAGCTCTTCATCTAACCGGGCCGTGTCCCCGTTGCGACATTCACACTATCACATTTTATATAAACAAGTTAAAATCTAGTTAACAGTAAAATATCAATACTTCTGTAGTAAGTACATTGATCAACAGCGATGTATATATTATAAAAATAATCATATTAGATTTCTTAACACCGTAAACGTCGTCCGAATATCACGGAATAAAATATTTACTCTATCAATATATTCAAAATTCATAATACTTTACTTAATACTTTACTTATGAATATATTAATCAATTCAAAAGTTATAATTTGTTAATTACGACTTTTGAAGAGATTCTCATGTTGCTTTTAAAATACGTTTTATCTCTATAGAGGCCTTAAAGTATTGCAGCGCTGACCTCAGCTCTTAAAGGCTCAAACTGAGTACCAGTACCTCTTTAGACAACGTGTCTATCTTCAAACGTTAATAACGATCTCTGTGGGGCCTTTACAACACATATTTAGTTTTAGGCATGTTATTTGTATGATTGTACAAAAACATGCTTCTGAATTGTTACAACAGCAGATTTCAATGATTTTCTTTGTTTGTAGGCCGAGTCTTTTTTATTGACGAACTCGTGTAAATTAATTATTTTCTATTGATATGTACACTGAAGAATCTTAATACTCCAGCTAAACTGTAAGATATAATAAAACGTCATCTTAACAAAATTTGTTCAGTGTAATCAGCATTTCTTCTTGAAATATAAAAATGAAAGATCTAGAATATTAGATAAAAACCATAATAAACAGGTCAAAGTTAGCGCAACGCAGCAACGCAAAAGCGCAGCGTTATCTGGAAGTAGTACGCAATAACACTAGCAATATATAAAAGTAGTATCGTGTAGGTACTTTTAATAGTAACTTATATATTTAATATAAATAGTAAGATTTTTAATTATATATTGATTTCTATTAGCTGGAAAAAAACATCAAATGTATTTCGTTAGTTTTTAAAATAATATGTAGTTTGTACTTTCACAAAAGTATATCTAAGATAAGACTGAGTATTTTATGAGTTTATCAATACAGTATTGATTACAATTTTTTATATTTGTTCTTATGGCACGATTTGATGCAATATAGCCTTATGTAATTGATTAGAAAAATGTATATGTTACTGCCTATCGATGTAATTTAGGTGGGCTGTACAATACTTAGGTACTGTATAGTACACCTATAACGGCGTCCATGAATTGTATGAAGTATAATGAATATTTTTTTTTTCATTATTATTAATGAATATTTTTGACCATTACATTCTTTACTGGGGTTGTTCCATTGTCAATGTGTAAAATAAATAGATTTTGGTCAATATGTTTATAATTGAACTACATATTTAGCGGTTTTTTCAAAGAAGTAAAGTTGGAACTTTCAAATCTACAAAAATAACTAAACTAATCTAGACTTAATAACTCCTAAATATGTAGCTGTGGTGTCGTCAGTACATAAGTATCAATAAAAATATGCATGAAATACTAGCCAGTAAACAATTCACAACACGTTTATTGCTTGCCCGCCCGTACTTCCTTTCAAGGCCTCGTCTTATACATACATTAACGGCTTTGCATTCGGTATTGTACCGAAATATCGTACCCTATGTAGGGTATATAGGGTAGGGGTAAGGGTAAATTTTTTTTTTATCTAATTAATCTAAATTTCTAATTCTAAGTATTATATCTTTGAATAAGAAATTTAGATAGAAGCAAATAATATTTTATACATTATAATAAATTTTAAGTGGTCTATACATTACCTAGGTTTTTTACAGGTAGGTATAATGTTAGAGTATACAGATGGCTAGTAAAATATATATCACAAACGAAAATAAAACGTGTCATTGGCTTTTCACATGCTGTCCACATAATATTAACGTGGAAACGCCGAGTTCCAGTTTATTAATTTTTCTTTTCTCGTCATAGTGCCTATGTCTTTATTTTGTTTCATTTTTTCTCTACTGCATATAAGAAAATAAAGAGAAAATTAATGTTTCTAAATCTTTTTGTGCACTGGTAATAGCTAGAAGATTATTTTAGGCCTTCTTTATTGCATTAGTACGAACAATGTTGATTTTAGAGATTGCTATCGGCTACACGGTAAAATTATACGTCCAAATATAAATTCTTGTGGATACGTGTGAGATTGTATTTTATATATCGATACAGTAAAGTTGCGATTTCCTAGATTTTATATTTGGTAAGTAAATAAGGACATATAAAATCATATATTATTTAATTTTAAAAATTGTCCTAACTTTTTTTTGTTAGTCTTTACGAAGCATAATGAATGTCCTTAACAAATTAGTTTAACGAAAATATGCTTTTGTCAATTTAACGTTAGGAACTTAAAACGGGGAAACTATTTCACTATGCAAGATAATTAGATTTTTGGTTGACACAAATGTTAAATACCTATCAAATGTTAGACATTCATTCACATTTAATTTACTATTAAACTAGTTTAATATTAACCATATGCACTATATACAGCACAGGTAAAAAATACCTTCCAAATACTATCCAAATAGTATGGATAAAAGCAGATAGATCTAGGTATATTTTTTGTGTTTTTTAGCATTATTTATAGTCCTTAGAACAAAAATGTAAGCAAGGGTATTTGTATTATCATAGATATTATTCGCCACTAGTTACCTTGACAAGCCTAGTGCTAATTTTGGTAGTAGTCGAAAAAAGATACGTACCTCATGTTTCCATTACATTGCAACGTTGAAAGAAAACATCTGGTCGTCTTAGAAAATATAAGCATTGATTTAAAACAACAGAACAGAAAATATCATATTTTTGCCTTCGAAATAAACATTTTACAAAAGTTAAATCACACAAATCAGCACATCGAATAATGGTTGAAAGTGCACTTAAAATGGATATATAAATATATTATGAGAAAGTGGTGTAATATATATTGATTTTATCTGTTTTAAATGTCACATAGGAAGTACCGTTACACGGCAGATGTTTTATTGATCAATATCCGCCACCGATATTGTCGGAACATCAATCTCCGTAAGAGGAAATTCGGTCCGTGTTATTATGCACGATTGTGTTTCAGGAAATATCAGGGTTGACAAAGGTTAATATCATATTATTATTAATATACATAGTTGCTTGTTATTCAACTTGTATCAGATATACATAACATACTCATGAGATAAACAAATCACAAAAAACAAAGTAAATTTACTATCCCGTTTATTTCGCATGACTTATATTCATATTTTCAATTTATTTTAATAAAATATTAATAACAAATATTTTCATTTGACCGGACGATTTTAAATTGCCAGTTCCGTTTATAAGATAAGCACGCGGTAAGATAATCCAGATTGGAGTTTAAAGTATACATATACATACAATAATTCTATAATACTAATAAGATACTGAATGATGTGTAAGTGATCTTTCTTTCAGTACGTCTGCTTATGAGGATTGCTGTCGTCGTCGATACAGTGTGTCTGGGAGTCTGACTATAGTCCGAAGTACCTAGCCGTGTAAGTTTTCCAAAACCGTTGTAAAAAGTATACAACCTAGAAATGGCTATTTCTCACAGACACAAAAAGAAGATTTGCATACTAGCTAGAGAAAATTTAACATAACTAACTTAAAAAAAGGCAACACCAACCAAGAACAAAAGAAGATACTGACCAAAACATATCAGGAGATTTAACAAACATGAAAATATATCTAACTTTATATCCAACTTATAGAAAGAATAAGTAAGAAACATAACAAAAAAGGTATATTTATAATAAATATATGTATAAGGCATTCTGCATATAATAGGGTAGGCAGAGGTAACCTAGTGCCAAGTCACTCCATTTCCTACTTTTCGCTGAATATTCGAGACGCGTGTTGAGTATCGCCGCATTTTTTTCTATTGTAGAATACATAATTAATCCGTCAGATTTAATGCGGAAGTTTTGGTTGCACGAATTGTGTCTTGTAAACGAAAGCTTACTGTACGATATTCAATATATATATATATATATATATATATATATATATATATATATATATATATATATATATATATATATATATATATATATATATAAAAATTGAAGATCGTACAGTAAAGGTCACACCGGATGAGCTTACATACTACAAACTAACTACCTATATATATATATATATATATATATATATATATATATATATATATATATATATATATATATATATATATATATATATATATATATATGCCGCGTGATGTCGTATCTGTAATCAGGAAACTTATCAGTTCATTATACACTCAGATGTCAAAGTAGAAGGTAGTTAGTATGTAGTATGTAAGCTCATCCGTTGTGACCTTTACCTGCTTAGAAGTGACCTACAGCAAAGGTCCGCATAGGTAGTGTATTTTAATACGGACATTGTACACGTACGTTATACAAGATACTTATAGAAACTAACTAGACCAATAGCCAATATTACCTAACGCCATGTTACGTGCTTCATGAACGTGACAGCTCAGCCAAATATAGGAAACTATTTTTCAATTTTTGACAGTTGAAGGCTAGACTATGCAGCTTTAAAGAGAATGCCTAATTTGATGGATAAAGTCAAGGCTATGCATGCTGACCATGGAAAGGTGAAAAGTTTAAGTCAGCTTAATTATTAATTGATTCATTCGCAAGACACGATATAAATTTTCTTTGCTTGTATTTTTCTTGGGAAGTAAAATATATTCTTTCCTTTACTAAATATTTTTTAATCATCATTTTAAGTCAACATATTTTTCATAATCATTTAAAAAACATGAATTCTCTATAAACGCCATGAGACAGAAAATTGACAAATATTTTGTTGTAATTCCGGTGTATTAGCTATAAGCCATGTGAGCACTGGAATAAAATGACGTTATAAGTTATAGAAGCAAAATTATATAACATCTGCATGATGTATCGACCTAAGAAGAAACATCTGTATTATTGTAGTAACAATAGTTCATGTTTTGTTTTTTCATTAAGAAATGTAAGTGTAAGTGTAAAATTTTATAATTAAGGAAATATTCAGTAAGTATTTTTTAAGAAATATATATTAATAATAATATATTCTGTGGCAAAGGTTATTGTAACATTAAATGAAATGAAAAATTGAGAAATAAAGTTACAAATATATTTCTTAAATTATCTTATGATAATAATATATATCATCGCTAAAAATGTGCGCTAAAAACGCAAAAAGAAACCAGACATACACTTACATGTCATAATACTGAAGATGTGTAATCTACTCCCAAGTGCGTTTAATCACTCATATATATTTTTAACTGAAAATAATTTTACAAAATAAGAAAATCTAGATAATAATGAACTAAATTTATTCACCACAATTAAAAGCTTTGTAACTGTGAGTCCATTTTAATTAAAACTCTTGGTGTTTTCTTGGGGTGAACCAAAAAGTTTTGTATCATAACGGAACAACACTCAAATAGTTAAACAAAACCTCTAGTAATGTTCCGAGATAAACAAGAGGAAAAAGCGGACAAAAGCAAGGTAAATTAGAACTGCGACGAGAGTGTTCTCAATACTGACGCTATAGCAGAACTGTGCGGCTCGCTGAGTTGATGCAACCCTTACTCCATGAGAGTGAATAATGCCGAAACGCTAAAACAACAGAATATAGGTCGACAAGAAAAGAAAAAACACTACATTTACCTTCCCGTATCTGAGTTGGTTAGTGCAGTTAGTAGCGGCCGTCACGCGGCTCACTCACCAACACATGTAGAAATATTCCATGACAAGGACGACGTACAATTGTCACCGAAAAAACATTGAGGCGCGTGCATCGGTCTCACCTCGCACCGCATGTGGCGCGACGTGAACGGCGAGACCGATTCCTATGACGTAATCGACATCCTGACCGCAACCCTGAACATCTTCGCAGCTTCTGCCCCATATTTACAACAAAATTTTATATATTTTTACGTACCTTTGGTCTTCGTTTTGCTCCTGGGCGCGGGGGCATTCCTGCCTCGGCCTGAGGACAGGCGTCAGCCCCCATTTCTCGACCAACTCTATGCGAGCAATGGTGGCTGCTCAACGTCAATATGTCATCGGGTCGCAGTGGGTACAATGAAGCAGTGGATAAGCGGGTGAGAGGCCGGCTGGCCCGCGGCGCCCCCCGGCCGGCTGGTGGCGCTCGCGGCCGCCGCCACTTTACTCGTGCGCCATGTCGCACCTGGCTGCCGCGTCGGCCACCGCCACTACGCCCGCTCGAGGTCCTCGAGCGCGTCCGCGCCGCCTCGCATAATGGGCTCACAGCGCACAGCGCGGCGGGCGCATCCCCCCGTCAGGAGCGTCACGCCCGTACCCGGGTTACTTCTTAATTTGAAGTATATTAATATGTGATTGATATGTTTAGGAGTTGGCTCGCGAGGTGCTTATGTAACGGGCGAGGAGCACGTTTGGCCGTCGGCGGGACCTCACCGAGTACTGGCCGTCATCGTCGTCGTACAGAGCCGCGGGTCCCAAGGCGCGAGAAGGCACGTGCGAGACGAATGCGCGACGGCCGTGGACTGGAGCCGGGGCGCGCGTGCGTCCCGCCCCCGCGCTTCCCCCCGCTGCCCGCTGTCCGCACACGTATCGACACCGCGTGCCAACCACTGCACCGCGGAGCGGGCCGCCCCCCGAGCTCCGCCGCCCGCAGCCACCGCTCGTCGGCCGCCGCACGCCTCTACAGTCTACACGTCGTTGCACGCAATCCTTGAAAACTACGGCCCTCCAAGCAAAACATTCGCTTTCCTTACCATTATTTTTACTTCCGAACAATTATTTCACTTCCTATCATCTTCTTAAAAAACTAAGGCATAATGCGCTTCATGAAAAATTAAACACATTACCTACCACAACATTTAATATATATCTACGCTTAATTTGTAAAGTTACGCAGCAAATATAAGCATTTAACTAACTTAAATATGTAGAAGATATTATATGACCAAAATTACATTATTGTCATTGAGTGGAGAGGTGATGGCCAGTAGAGCTGTTCGCCGTTGTGCTCAAGTCGGTGGGCGGCTGTCACGGGATCACATTAGGCGGTGGGCGCGCGTGCCCGGCGAGGTAGCATAGCAAGCGGCGAGTGGCGCCTGCAACGCGACGCTATGCACCGCGGTGCCAAGCCGACCCAACCTCAGGAAAGAAAGCTTGCAAATGCAACCCGTGAGCCAAATGCTTGATCTGATAACGTGTTAACGACCTTCAACCTATCGATGGTTAGCAACCACAATTACAAAATGTTATATTATCATGGCATATATACGGTACAATCTAGCAAAAATTAGGTTATTTATCGAATCATTTATTTTAGACGCATTAGCAATTTTTGTAAACTTTTTCTAAAGATGTTGTTGCTGTATGGCTTGGTCAACTGATACTGCCTTGGGTCGATGCAATTCGTTGTCGATGCTCTTTCATTTTCATTTCACAAAGCGTACAATTTAGACCTGTCAGTCCTGAACTCTATGAATTATTTGTTAGTTAGAAGTACTTATTATTTATTCTCAAAGTCTAGGTCAGTAGGGTTGCGAGATTAAATTTTTCACCTCTAAGAAATGGTTTAAATAATACTGTATAAATTATCACTTTAAAAATAAAAACATTATTGTAGGTTCTTTAATTGCTTTCCAAATAAACCGATTAAGATGACAGCCTATATTTAGACGTTCCGCGGTAACTCAGTTTTGAGGAATAAATAATTTAATAATTTTCCAAATGAGTTTTTCTATATAATTAAAAAAAACACTAACATACCCAATAATATATTTTAACTTGTCATGAACATAATGTCAGGCGGTCGGTTTTCAACTTACCATGTGATGCTGAACTCTACCACACCCTTCAAGCTGTCCCCATATTTATTTTGGAAAAATGTAAAGAACTAAAAAAAATGAATTTTCAGTCCCCCCAGTGCGAGTCAAGCCCACAGCCAGTCGCGTTTATACCTTGCACTACGACGATCTCATCTCATTATTAAATAATATCTGATAATGATGAATAATTAGCACAAAGTAAAAAATATTTATACAATTATTATTAATAAATTTATTATAAAATAAAAACTTCAAACTATCTAGGTACATACCTACTAGTTGGTATGGTTACCCTATGTAAATATAGTAAAATAACCTGTAGAAATTACTGCATGGATTTCTAATGAATGGTTCACTCTCATAAAATATTCTTTAGGTAATAATAAACAATTAGAGTTCGGTTCATAAAGAATTAGGTACTTTTATTTATTTTACACATAAAATATTATTAATATAGTAAAAAAGTTAAACAATGTGTTAACAATGAAATAAATATGTAGAGGACAGATGAAACATTTACTATGCCTTGATCTTCTCTATTTAGTTAGTCAAATAAATTTCAACCTACTACTGATTTAAATTTAATTGATGTTATTTATATCACGTAACGGTTATTTTTTTTATTCCGTGGCCTGTATTGTTGGTAGAAGTTAAGTTTCAAATTTGTCTTTGAAACATTATATCTATTAAAGAAAATCTTCCATTATGCCCCACTTCCTGTGTACATGTTGTCCCACGACAAAATAATATTTTCAAAACATGAACTTGATACTTATTTATAAAATAAAAAAAAAACAATCTAATTCTTACATTATAATTAGCAGTGCTTATGTAATGTCGGTATGTATTATGTACATAACCTTATATCATACAGCCGCATGTTGTGCATAGTTACAACTACCTTCGATGTTCCTATCAGTTATTGAACATTAAAAAAAATATATTTTTTTATTTAGCTTCACGCTGTAGGTACAGTGTTGGTACATGGCAGGCTAGGCAGAGGGGACCTTGGGAACCTAGTGTTAGACAATCCATTTAATTCCGAACTTTTCGCTCAAATTATGTTACTGTTTATTGAACGGCGGAAATCAACCCCGCGCTTTGCGAAAAAGTGAAATCATAAAGTTTTTAAATTAAAAATATTTATCATTTATTTTCTTCGCGTGGGGATCGAACTCACAAAATGTTGCGTTTCTGTCCCTGTGTGTCAGGCCAGTGCCCCTGCGCCATGACGGGCCTCATTAATATTTTTTTAAAATAAAAATAAAGAGGCATATATCTAATAATTTGAGATCTTAAATAATTATATTACCTTTGTAGAACAATAGATGTAATTGATTAATTTACTGATTAGATTACTTGGTTATCATAATTAAAAAAAAAACCGTAAAAAGATTATTATACACCGTTGTCCCTTTTTCATTTATCATGAAATATTTTATAAGTATATTCCACTACATTTTAATTATATGAGAATGTTCCAATACAACCTCATTCTTACCAAAGCAATGTAGATTAATATTCACGGTCAGTATTATTTCTCTTCAATAAATTGAATTTGTAGTATCTCAGCTAATGGAATAAGATATACCTTGACACCACAAGCACTTGTTTAGTTAAAAAGAAGGAGGAAAGGTCAAGAGTATTACCTAAGTAATATGGCACAGCTCATTCATGTGTGGATTGAACGCATTGAATCACGAATACAAATAGTCGAATACAAAATAGGGAATTTTGGTGTTATTCACAAACTCTTCTGTTAGAAATATAAATAATAATTGTACTGTATGAGAAAGAACATTTGATACTTTGCATATATACTGTATTTTTTTCTATGAGAAACATATATCTACATTAGTAATGCTTATATGAGCCCAAATGACTATTCAAAGAGATCATATATATTTTTTAATTGCATTTTGAACGTTGTCATCTAGGAATTCTAACTATAGTATCATGAGATAACCAAATCTCGTTCATAACAGCTATTGGAATGGAATGACATATTTTACGAGTAAAATTGTTGTAAAACAGGAAGCGGTTCCTTCCACGCTGAGCGAGTGAGAGGGAATATTTGGGACTATCGATCGACTCTGAAGCAGACGAAGGCCGGTACCGTAGGCCAGGTATTATAATTGCATATAATTGTCATTTTTTGATATAGTGACAGTATGTAATTACAAAAGTAAAATAAGTGAGTTAATATTTGGAGTCATTTTTTAAATAATAGATTTTAAATTATATATATTAAAAACTAAAATATCAAGTAAAATCTTACAACTAAAGTCCATTGACTAAATTACCTCACTCATCAACTATTGTAAACGTTGAAAAACATTAAAAAGAACTTCAACAGAAAAGGGCACTAAGAAAACAAACGGCTACTATTCAGGTTTTAGCTCAATGCATCTTTTATTTTGGTTTGCATGGACAAAGCGGGGCCACCGGCTCACCGGCAAGTTTTTGTGTGGTCTATCTTTTGGTTCGCTGAAAAGCTTTTTCTGTGCTAAATTAAGCTCTCTTGGAAACGCTTATTTGTGAATCGAAAATGTTCAAAGGGGACAATTCTGTTTAATGTCTTTCTACTCTTAACATTACAATGAATTTTGTAGTGTGTTTTCTTACTATTTTTATAATAATTTCTTTTTTTAAATTCTCTGTTGGATTTTAATAATATTATATGTATGTTTCTTTGGTCGGCTAATAATGTAGTTTACATGTGACGAGACAGTAGTACGTTCGCGCCGTCCCCTGTATTGCATTGCGGAATGTTGCGGCGTGACGTCACGAGGGGGAGGAGAATATGGCCTACTTATTCCAGGAAAAAGTGGGCCTCGTCCCGGATTTTCGGACAGCTCTAATAATTATACGAGAGATACTGGTAGTGTATATGTATCTCATGAGGTATTAAATATAAACGTGATAATGAAATGTATTGCTACATTAAAAGATAAATAAAGATAGATTTGTTATTATTGTATTTATTTTTGTTAAAGTTAACTTTATGTCTAGAGTTCAGCAGAAAGTGGGGAACCGAACAGAGTGTCTTAACCCCAGTTTCCCAAGTTCTCTCTGCCTACCCTGCCATGTGCGGGACGCAGTGTGAAGCTAAGGAAAAAAATATCGCAAATATATGACCCAAGCATGTAATTCTTAACATATAAACTTAAGGTAAATATGATAAGAATAGCGCATAGTCGCTACATATGATAGTTAAATATAGAAATGGACAACGGTTAAGCTTTTTATCGGATAGTTAAAACAGAAATAGCCAAGTGTTGACCCTCAGGTAATACCGCAATAAGTTCTTTTCAATTTAATTTTTCAGTTTCTAGAGAAGAACGAGACTTGGTAATACATCATCCATCAATAATAAATTCAAATTAATAAATTCAAATTAAGAAGATGATAGTGAATCCAACTTTTTAAAGTTTCTGGTTTTAATAGATACGGCCTAAAATGTAGTTGTGCACAAGGTAAGAATTTTTTTTTATGAAAAGTAAAATACTTATAATTTATAATAAATGTAAGCCAAAACCTTAATTAGTTGTAGATCCAACAATATAAATTTTAAAAACTAGTAGGATTACGTAAGAGAACGAATGAATGACATAGTATCTCTGTGAGTGACGTCAAAGTGCATATGCTATGGCAAAAACCTGTGTGATAACACCCCAATTGGTGGGCTCGGTCGTGACCTAGAAAAGACAGGCGTCGCGGCGTCTACTTTAGCTCGAACGTCGCACTGCCGTATCGTTCCCGGGCTTCCCCTGCGGGGATGCCCCTCATCCCTCTCGCGGGGGGCCGGGAATTTGTGAAGATGTACAAATTATGGATTACTCCGGGAAGCTGCGACTGCGTGATATATGTTTGTATGCAAACAAATGTGGTGATAACGTTTATTTCATTTACAACATTTAAAATTCCATATAAAATTTATAACTCTCTGCAAACGCAATTTAAATTTTCGAAATATAATTAAACCACATGCATCTCTGCTTTCGAAAACCATAGTCGTAATAAGGAGTAATATTTGAAACATTAGTATGTATGTATATGTCCGTAGCATTATCTACGAAGTCTACGAATATTCGTAGAGAGCAAAAATAAAACAAATAAATAAAAAATGATTGCATATATATATATATATATATATATATATATATATATATATATATATATATATATATATATATATATATATATATATATATATATATATATATATATATATATATATATATATATATATATATATATATATATATATATATATATATATATATATATATATATATATATATATATATATATATATATATATATATATATATATATATATATATATATATATATATATATATATATATATATATATATATATATATATATATATATATATATATATATATATATATATATATATATATATATATATATATATATATATATATATATATATATATATATATATATATATATATGCAATCATTTTTTATTTATTTGTTTTACTTTTGCTCGCTATGAATATTCGTAGACCTCGTAGATAATGCTACGGACATATACATACATACGAATGTTTCAAATATTATTCCTTATTACGACTATGGTTTTCGAAAGCAGATATGCATGTGGTTTAATTATATTTCGATATATATATATATATATATATATATATATATATATATATATATATATGCATTGGGGCGACTTACCAAGGCACATTAAGCATTATTACAACCATTTATGTTGTAATAATGATTATTAATATACGTGCCCCTAAATATTTCTATCATCTCAATTAAAGTAACTTAGATTTAATAAATTGTAACATAAAATAATTATACACATTATAATACAGCGAAAAACTATTTGATTAAAATGACACAATTTTCTCTCGTGAAATCACATTTAGTAAGAAGAATTAACGTTTGTGGTTAACCATATTCCGTGCTTGATTTTTCATTAAAATTTCTATAATTCTTTAACAATGCAATCAGATCGCCATCTATGAGGAGTGGCGCCATCTCTCAGGAAATGAATAATCTCATTCCTAAGGGTAGCTTTCGAAAGAAAAAGAATATTAATAAACCTATAAAAATTTGTAATTTGTTATTGGTTTTTTTATATATATAGTAATAAATATTACTTAAATAAAATTAAAAATAGAAATATTTTTTACAAAATATTAGTGGCGCCACCATTCCATCAAATGTACAACCTCTGTGCTGTGGTAAGGTAATACACAGTAGTTCTATTACTTGACGGTAGAGGGCGTTCTGTCGTAATCTACTTGTCTATGTTTATTCAATGTTTTTTTTTTAAGTTTTCTTTCTCTTATTAATTTATATCATTTAATTTAACATTTTGACGACATATATTATGTAATAAAACATCGTCTATGAGTACAATTTATTTTCGAGGACAATTCTAGGCTACTGAAGATATTAGTATTAAAAAGTTACCTAAAGCAAGTGTATCTGTCTATTTTGATATGCTTTTATCTCACGATGAATGATTTTGGAAATAACCTTTGTCCTACACACTAAATAAGCAACAAGGTGAGATATTTTTGCCTAGAACAAATTTTCATCACGTTTTAGAGCACCTTTCTTAGATTTATGTGACAGTTATTAAAATTGAACCATAATTTGATAGTTCGGGATAAGTTTCATCAACGTTTGTCAAAAAATGTACGTAAATGTAAATTTCACTGTAGATACAGTTTCCAAATCGATATAGATATATATCGTTATATGATTGCAGGCATAACTTATTCAGATAAGATTTATCTGTTTCATATATTAATAATACTTAAGAAAATATATCAACTTCGCAATAGCTGCATCTATATAATCTGTTATATATTATTTTTCCTAATTTATCTCTTATTACGTGCAACAATTTTATTTAGTCCCTTAATATCGTTAACAAGTAATAACAATTACAAGCAGACAATATTTTGAACTTCTTAGTTTTCAATTCGAGGTAAACGTTGAAATCGCTTCCATTATCGCAAAGTACTCTCTAAGGTCTACTAACAAAGATTTCATTCCTTTCGTCCCTGATTTCTTACTTGCTTTAACCTTAAGATTGAAAGGAATGTTTGAGATGAGAAACCCATAATTCTTATAGTTAATATTTATTCTCAAAAGCCTTACATTTTTATTTAAAAGTAGTTTAAAGTTAATATTATTATTATTATTAAAAGTATATCAAAAGTATATTCCTAACAGAATAAGTAATAATTTGAAATTGTTTTATTTATTAAAAATAAATAATTCATTAAACATAAATGTTATACAGTGCATTATGTGTAGTTAAATGGATATTGATGTGTAATTAATAAAAGATTTGGAAAAAATACGAATAAAAATTCTTTAGAGAGGAAGCGGAGCTTGTAACCTTCGCCATGACAAATAGCGCGAACAAATTTCTGTAGACCGTTGATATCACTTTGCAGATTGCTACTTTGAAACGTCGAAATACTTAAGTCTTACATTTTATATGATATATATATATATATATATATATATATATATATATATATATATATATATATATATATATATATTTATATATATGCTCGTTCCTATTTACCGAAGACATTTTTACGATTTTCAAAATTTTTAAATTGAGAACCTAGTGTGAGGCATTGCGCGTTGAGTGGCGGAACCCAACAGAATTATTTCGTAACCAATAGAAAAACTTTGATGTTGATATCACTTTACAGCATTGCTTTTCGAAGATGTCCACACTCATTTCTCAAGTGTCGTATTCCTAGGTATATTTGATTTAGCCACAAATGCACTATCCATGTCTGACAAAGCACGTAAGCACATCCATTAATCATTTTAGTGAATAATTGTTTCTATGCCTTAGTTGTATGACGTACTAATTTGTTTTATTACTTTTTGATTTTTTTAATTGTATTTTACAAATATGGACAGACGAATTAGTCTTGTGTAAGGTGTCTTGGAGATAGTGTTCACTACTTCATAAATAAATGGAATTTAATCTTATGATATGTGATGTGAATAGCCTTGAACCATTGTAAGCGAATACAATAAAATTCTAGAATATTTAGTTAAATTCTTCATATTGTAAACAATCTTTTTTTGGAAATTTGTGTTGGTGCTGAATGACTTGGGAATAATTTTCTGTGCTTGTGGGAATGACTGGAAGGTCCGTCCTTTTTTCTGCTTGGCGAAATATATATATATATATATATATATATATATATATATATATATATATATATATATATATATATATATATATATATATATAAAGCAAAAAAGAAATGTATGACGGAACTATTCTACTTTAAAAGTTCTAATCAAAAAATCACCAAAGTCAACTCTCCTTAAGATAGCCCACAGTAACCATTGTAATTGTTATACTTTATTAATTACAAAATAAAAAAGATTTATTTACTAAAAAAAACTAGCAATGAATTAAAATAGTGGTTCAAAATATTATTCAATATTCTATTTAATGTATTAGGTCATATAGAAACAATGCTTTGAATTTAGATTTAATACGTATATGGTCTGTTTATTACATAAATAACCGCTTTGTTTCAGTGAAGCCCCAAGCAGGTTGGAGTATAACAATACTTAATGCTATAAGCTATTAAAATAGTGGCTCAAAATATTAGCCGAATGTACATCTCTAATCTGTGATGTGTACATCTCTAAATATGAAATAAAACAAACTAAATATTCTATGAATACACTATGCGGACACCTGGCCCACCGTATTGCCGAGAGAGGAAATGCTGAGGAAAGTATCTAGAACTTGCGACCCGTGTGCCGTGTAGGCTTAAACTATTTTTTTTCTTTTTTTATATAGTATTATTTTTATTGCAATAATTCTTAAACATTTCTTAGATTTACAGATTGTCCATATTTTGAGAAATAGTAATAATACATAGTTGAGTAATTAACAAATTTAAATATGAGACACAATAATAAAATATATAACACAAAAGACATATAAATGAATGATATGTAAATGTATACGTACATTGTAAATTTATTTGAAAGTGGCATCTGTAGAAATTAACCACCGGCGTCGTCTTCCAACTGCGTTGGAACTAACTTGAGTTACATTTTACTGATATCACAGGCTACGACCTTTCATTATTAATAATCACATATCTCAAGATTATTTCAAACACTAATAATATTATGTAAATATATATACTGTCACCATTAGACTTTGATCTTGTAATCATTATATTTATAATTGCTTTTATGGACTGCAATTTAAAAAAACTAATAACGTTAATAATATAATAATGTTGTTAGCCAAGTAGCGTTACATATATGCTTTTTTTAATATTGAATTCTAATAAAATCTTTTCATGTTAATAAAAATTAAGTACCTGCGATTGCGTGCATAGCATATGACTTTTTTTTTTCTAATTTAACTTAAAGGGATTAATTTACTTACTAATATATATTAAAGGAAAAAATATATATTTAAATTTATTCGCTCTGGTACCGAAGTAACATCCGGTGCACAAGAATTGGGCAGAAAATGAGGAACGAAAGTGTCTTTGCCCGCTATGTCTGGGACACAGCATTAAGCTAATACATTAATGACACCTTATCAGTTATATAATTTAAGGTTAAAAATGTCATTCGATATTTTTTATGTTTTAGCTTTATTACGTATTACTTATGCTACTAGGTTATCATTTGGTGAAGTTCCCGGTAGTAAAAAAAAACCTAAGTCAAATTTAGAGGTTATTTTTAATCCCAGGTGATCACAAAACTCGATACTCACGTAGATGTAATATTATTTTGACGGTGAAGTTGATAACGATTCATTATTGATGTTTAATTTGGCTCTAATTTCAATAAAGGCTCGTCTAGATTTTTCTATTCAAAAGAAATTGATAGTATTAATAACGGGCTAAATTAAATAATCTACTAACTATAACTAACCTAATTTATAAGAAGAATTGTTACTTAATGTGTCATTAACAATATATGTCTATTAATCTGAAATAAATTAGTTTATTAATTTTGTTATTATTTCACGTTTAAGTTATTGATAAAATAAAAATTTGCAAAAAGATTGTTTATAGTGTAGAGGAAATTCATTGAGTATTTTTGCCATTATTATATATAGGCATATATACTAATTATTAGACCATGATGATGCTATAGAGTGTAGGCTATGCTCAATTTATTAGCTATCGGAAGCACTTTAAGATTTATTACATTTCCTCCGCAGCTGCATATAAAATATGAGACCTCATTTGTTAGTGTTCGATAACACTGTGAACTTCTCATAGGCTTTTTTAAAATAATATATTATGGATATTTTATGTCAACAAGAAAGAATCTATCAATATAACCGTAAAAGGGTCAATTCTGTTTATTGAAAATAAAATTAAAATAACGGATTTTAAATAGTGAATACGTTTAATAATGAATACACCTATTATTAATTTTATTTATTACTTGTATTTTTTTCTTTACACCAGCAAGACAGGGGGGGGGGGGGGGGGGGGGAGGAGTATATTGGTCTCATTCAAAGAAGGTACAAAATGTATATATCTTATTTTAGTTGTTAATGATGTTAATTTACATATTCATCAGCGTTCCAAGTAATAGGTACTTACTTCGTTACTCAGTAAATTATGTTAATCTTTACATAATATACACGTCAATGGGACAAATGGGAGAGTACATTCTTGAAATAAAAAAGAATTTTTGGAGAAATTGGACAAATATAAAAAATATACTTGATATTTACTAGGATTTATGAGTATGAGCTTCTAATCTTAGTTTTGTTTGACTATTAATTATGAAGCTGGTTAAATATGAATGTGATGAGTTAGATATTTCCTAATTATTTGCAGTACTTTAATATCAATGTCCAGTTCACTTTTTACTGACCCATTGACACATTTCTTCTTTTCAATTGACGTTTATTTTTTTGTAGATATAAGTTTTTTTTATCACAACAGAAAATTTTAGAATATTTCTGCCTTTTAATTGAAAATTTAATAAATTTAAATTACAAGAATAACATTTCTTTCTACAGGAATATTGTTTGATAATTTTTTTTTAATATTAAAAACGCTTTTATTGAAAAGAATAAACCTCATCGAAAACAATTACTACTTTACAACATTTTGTATTATTTAACTTAACTTTCTGAATCTATTTTAGATATTTGATTTTGTAAGTGGACTTCCAGTTGGACAACTTAATAAGCGGTTTCCAAGACATTTGCCGTCCAAATTTCCATGGCATTAACTGCTTAAAGGAACTAACTTATTTCATGGCGCAAATTCATGACATTTTTGTAGAACAACATAGAAATGAGGCCTTGACCTAATTTTCTAAAATGTACTCTTCTAGTTTTTATTTTTATAATTATAATAATCATGTTAAAACAAATTCCAATACTAGGATAGATTGTGCCACTATGTGGTTTTCTTATTATCGTCTTATTATTAAAAAATAGTACTAGATAGTAGTTAATAGACATTTTATTATTCAAACATACATTTTCGTATAGTACGTGAGCCTCAGGTGTTATAAGTAAAACACATTTTTATGGAGGTTTATCAATGATAAACAAAGATTTTAGTGTTTTTTTTGTTTGCTTGTACGTTTGTGCACGCTAGGCTTAGAAGCAGCTTCATTGATATAAATACAGTTTTCACTATTTTATTTTCAGAAACTTTGTTTAACAATAAGTATTTGTTGTATTTCAATTGGATCATAAATAAAAAAAAATATATGAACATAAACTATTTGGTTCGATAAAATTGCTACAAGATCACAGATTACAGATATTATTGAATTAAAAGAAGAAGTTCTCAAAGTACCTATTAATGAATGTGACAAATGTGGTAGTATCATTAATAAACGATAGTGTTATTATCAAATAAAAATATTATTGAAATACGAATATATCAGATGAGTAAAGAGCCTAATTCTGTAGTTGAAACAGGAGAAGCCGCGATTGGTACACTTACACTAAATTCGAAATGATCCTGGTAGGATGTGCCGCCTTCAAAGTAAGATCTAGAAAATATTTTCTTGTATATACAAAGATCATTTTTGTAGGTAGGTAAATATTTAAAACTGATAATTATTTTATTTCTGGTTTATATTCATAAGAAACGACGTCTTCTTTGTTGTCGAAGATGAAGTCAATATTTATTAATGATTCAGTGTAAATTGTCAAGAAAATTGTGTATAAGTACTATAATATTTTGGGAATGTGTACCTAATATTTTTTGAATTATATAATTAAATATTTTTTATAAAATATTGGACACATTACCAAAATATTGACGAAATATTATATTCGCTGTGCTTTGTTACTTTACCTTAAAATATTTAGTACGATAAAGTAATATTTATTTACATAAAAAAAGTATATATACAATAAAATATACATAAAAAATTATTTAGAATAAATTAAATTATTTAGTATAAAACAAATAGCCATAATAATACACTCACGCCTCTGTATTGTCGTCTCTTGACTCAGACCGCTCGGCGGCGGCCTGTCCGCGACGGTGCCGCCCGCGCTGCTCGTCGCCTAGCCCGTAGAGGCCGGCCACTGCCGCCATGCTGGCCTGACCTCCTTACACCGTTCCACAATCACATAGTCATCAACACTCCCCCATAGTAACACCCCGACACGTCCATTGCTACTATAGTTTCATCAGTGTCTATATCTAAGCTAAATTTTTATCTAACTCGAAAAGTTTGGACGCCTTCATTGGTACAGTACATTTTAAACATCACAATTGAATTATTGTAACTCGTTATTATTAACTAAGCTTTATTTTTATTGCATTGGCCACGTTTGATTCATGTCGCTTGTGAACGGTTCGCTCGTAATCATCTATTAAATTGAAAAATGTTTAATATGCTTATTGAATATTTACTACTCGTACCATAGTAATCGTTGATTAAGCAGAATGGTCAAGCCCGGACTCTATTGTTCAACAGTTAGTGTAATTTAGGAGTTTCTGATATCATATTTTCGCTATTACAATATGTTTTATATTAATAATAAAGAATTTTAAAGTAAAAATAATAAATATTAGGTTTGTTCCGAATTTTTAAGGTTATTAATATTGATATATAGAACTATCTTAAGAATCATCTTCAATTTAGCTCACTTTATCACAATTTAGTAAAAAATATATCGATATTATCAATACTTATTTACAAAACATTACAGAACATATTCAATGTTTGGGTGAAATTGAATAGAGTATAAGTGTAGAGCTATTTTAATAAAGCAAGTGAAATAAATGGTCTCCAATCGACATTGCGGTAGGGGAGTGTAAATCGTGATTTATTTACATACTATAGCCACTTGCGATAAATGCTACTCTACTCATATAATAGAAAAGAGGCATAATGTCAATGCTGGCATAACTAATAAACAAGGCCATCTGAAGCTATCTATTTCATGAGTTCATTGCAAAATTTTATGTTTTTTTCTATTTTTTTTTAATTGTCCCTATTGTAGAACAACATTAGGTTTACTGTTGTACTTTATCTCTATAAAGTAAAGATTTTTTTTATCTTTATATAGATAACAAAAGAATGAAGTCTACATATCTATTCGATATTTTTATATAAACTTTTTTATCCTCTACAATCTTCGTAATCATAAAAAGTACCCTGTGCAATGCACTTTCAATCTACTTCTAATACTTTAAAAATTACGCGCTATTAAAGCACGCGATCTCGTTTATTCTCTCCAAAAGAAACAGTATAAAGTTTAGTTGCAAGTACAAACCATCTGATAAGAATCATATTAAAAAGGTTTTTATTTTAGTTTCACGCTGTATCCCGCACATAGCAGAGTATACAGAAAAACTAGGGAGCCTTTTTATCAAATTTAAGGCATTGCGCGTAGGGAATTTCTTGATTAGGAATGGAACTCTCAACCTGCCGCGTTTATACTCCCCCAAGTTAAGCTAATTGTTAAAAAAAATTTGTTAAGTATATTTTTAATTTTCACGATTTTGAATGGATTAATTAATCACTTATATGAACATTTTTGGAAACCCGACGTTTCGAACAGTTTACAGTAGTCCGTTACCACGGACCGCGAAGTAAGTATCCGCTCAAAATCGTTTCATTTCAAATTGTTAAAGATATTTCGTGTCAAAGTAGTCTTAATGAGTATTATAGATCGTATCAAAATCTAGAGCAACCTTGTGTTTACAATTTCGTATATAGCTGTAGAACGGATCAAATTTTCTCATTAATGTAAGTACTATTATAATCATATTCAATTATTGTTAATATTTCTGTTATGACATTTTTCAGTAGTCGTAACAAATAAACGATACGTAATACGGATGCCAATAAAATATTATTGCGTTGTTGAGGAGAAGATAATCGCAAATAGAAATAAAAGTCACATAAAAAATGACTAAATCTAGTGAATGTCTCACGAGCTACAATGGCGACTAGCTTCTTGGTATTGATAAATTATTTTGCGTTAAATCTATTCTTTAAAAGCAAGTTATATTATTTATAAGTATATTTATATACAGCATTTTATCTTGTCAAGTTCTTTTAATGTAGTTACGTACGAAAATATGATTTCGATTTTTCTTGGTTGCACCTTAATTTTTCCTTTATTTAAAATTTGTAGTCTGCTAATAAATATAAAATTTATTAATAATAAAATAAGGGGTTGTGTAATTATGAAATATATTCGAATTTTTCACGTTGTCTGTATGTGTACTTTTGCCTAAATAATGTTTTTGAATAATGATGATGATCTACCATAACGTAGATTTCAGAGAGGTGAAAGTGCTGAATGTTACATAAGTATAATAAGCAATAATATCCAAACTTGGGTTAAAATCCTATCTGGAATTTCCACTAATTTTGGAGTGAGATTTGGCATCAAGGTACTGCACTTAATCCATTCCTGTGTATAATAGTATACTGTGTACGGTTATGAAATATCTAATTGCAAAAATTAAAAAACCGAGTCTATCGAAATTTTTCTTATTTCACTTTTTATGTCAGTTAATGTCCATGGCTAGGAAGATCAAAATAGAAAAAGGGAGTGGTTTACATATTAGCAGGATGAAAAATGAATATATGTTTTGTAACTTTAATGACCCTCCACCACAATGATACTGGTGTAACATTTAATTTCTAGAGCTTAAACTTTAATGTACCTATGTCGATGTCTCAGTCAGACTCGATTCAACAAACATGTTTAAAGTCTGTCTGGCCAATTAAAAAAACTCAGGATAAAAAGCGTCACGACATCTTAATCAGGGTAGTTGTCCTAAAAGACAAGGTACGCAAGGACCACATAAGAAATACCTTCAAGATTACACTTCCATTTGATAAATTATCAGAAGTAAAGCTCAGATATATACACAGGTAATGAGACTATGCTGCTTATAATTTTAAATTTTTTATGCTTACTTACTATGGTGTAAAAAGACATCTTGCCAGCTAAGCTCGTTAAAAAAATTCGTCGATTTTATATAACATCGATTTTATATACTTTATAGTTGTCGAGACTTAAGTTAAGCTTTTCATTTCTATGAGTGATTATAAAAGTAGAGCCAGATTTATAAAAAGAAATATTACAAAATGTAGTAAATAATTCTAATAATTTAAAACAAATATGTCAATTTCGCTGTTTCGGACAATGCATCCTTATAATTTCTTTCTTGTCTGACGACGCTGGATCAAGAACGCAATTTTTTTTTATTGCTTGGTCACATACATATTATGCTATTTTTGTACTGTAATAAAGCCAGGCTTATCTTTTATTAGTATTTTTTATATAATTCAAAAAAGATACTTTAACTGACTATATTTAGTGTCGGGAGAATAATCTGTTTACATTTGAAATATAAATACATATCTATATAAAATCGTTACAAGCATAAGAGGTTTAGTGCAGATGTAGCCTTCACACCCCAGAGACGACCCACATAGAGGTGCTAATCCAATATATTTAAAGCCTTTGAGCATGGTCGAGTTGTCGATTGTCTGAAGCATTTCATTTCCGTTGTAACGATTATATAACATCAAAGAATTGTAATAATTGTAGATTGAAACACACATTAAATTTTAATATAAATTTTAATTACTCTTAGTAGCCTTTATCTCCAAAAATATCTTGCAACCGAACATTATTCATAATATATGAGTAAATAACAGACCTCTTGTGTCGAAAGAGGTTAAATGGAATTCCTCAAAATATTTTTATTGTATAATTAGTAAGTTGCATATTATGCTATTGAGTATATAGATGGTAATTTAACTATTAGATTCACGGCTACGTTTCTAAACTGTGTTAAAATAAACATCAGCTCATTAAGTTTTGTTTGATATACTCGTAGCTGCGTGCTACAATTATTTCAATTCTATTCACTGAACTTTGGATTTGAATTTGTTTAATTTAGTTTCAATTTGTTTAAGAGTATATATAATTCTTTTGTACACAATATAATAATAAATTAAATTATAATTGTAAATGTAACTTACTATCATTTTGCATCGTCCTTTAAATTTTAGAGAATATTTTGTTTTTCTCTAGCTTTATTGACAACTAAATAGGAGAAGTTATCCTGAATATTTGTTATTTAACATTCTATTTCATGTTACTAGTTACTTTACACAAACGCATAAACATGCACACACACACATAGGTACATAGGTACATATATATAAAAAATATGCACTCGCAATGTATTCACCGCACAATCGTTTCGTACTCGTAATGGGAACAATTTTACACACAATGCTTGTATCATGTTTTAGACATACGCGATATTTTCAGGAGAATATTGTTTCCCAAGAATGAATTTGATGAATATGAAATGAAAAGATTTTCTACCTGTTTCTGAACTACGTAACATGTTTTACTTCACATTTAAAACTACTGAAGCCATAGTTTTTTTTTCGAATTAAATTTTAAGTAATTTCTTTATATAGTATATTTTTTATATTTAATATATTTCTTTACAAGCAATCTGTATATCGTAGTAAATTATATTAGATGGACATTTCTAAATTAAGAAAGCAAAAATACGTCTCATTTCGATTTCTCCGTGTATCCACAAAAAAGAAAAAAAATAAATAAATTATGATATCATATAATCATAATAATGTTAAGTAATAATTAAATAACATTATTAAATTGCTGTTAAAAATATAACTACATTCTGGCGTGACGTGTGTCAAATAATATAATTGGTCGATTGCGTGTGCAGTTTAGTCAATTTTGATAAATTGAAACGTCGAGACGCTTTGACAATTGAAACGTCGAGAACCTAAAAAGGCGTTATTATTAAATAGACTAAATATTAAAGATATCTACGACGGCTTATAATTTCGAATATTTTTCCTTACTTATTTTACAGTAATAAAATTAGTGTGGATCTTCAAACAATGAAAAAAAAATGAGGATTTTACATCACATAAATACATTTTAATCTTAAAATATATCTTCGTGTACAATATAAAAACGTTTCATATGACATTTAAAATAAAATATGGCTCTAATTTAATATTTTTTTAACTGATAAAAAAAGGAAAAGAATACGTTGCAAAAATATCAAATAGCATTGATAAAGATAAAGCGTAAAAATTCAGAGAAAAAAGGAGATGAAATTTAACGAACACTTCCGGGAAAGCACGAAGGTTTCCTGGTGAGAAGTCAGTCCCACCAGAAAACCTTCGTGCTTTCCCGGAAGAATGATCGGGGAGAGGGGGTTTGCTTGCGAAGGACGGTTAATATTTAACACAACAATCACATGTTTTTATACAAGAAAGAATATCGATATCGACATTAGTATAAAAGAAGTTGACAGTGCAATACAATGTAAGTTCGAAATGTGGTAAAGCAACGAGTGTAATTGAAGTAACTGCCAAGGTGATCAAGCAAAGTAGGCCACGCGTCTTGGATCTTTTCTGATATTTATGCAGCTTATACTGAAAATCTGGGGAGTCATCGTGACATTGTATAAAGATAGAGATTAAAAAATAGACTGTGCAAGCCATCAATTTGATTAGCAAGATCCGAAAGCCTGTTATTGGAAGCCCAAGGATGCTTACAATTTACCAAAATCTTGGTCATAAATCCAAAAGTTTTCTGTATTTTTCTGCACTTTGAAAAAATAAATTATAAGAGGTAATGCCCTTGGCCGGTCCCCGGCCCCGGTAACTATGCCGGGCAATGTCTATATCTGACATCGGTCAGCGGGTTCTTACTGCCGACTGTAAAGTCATTTTACAGAGATCACTCAGCCTAAATGTGAGTAGGATGTGGTATGTCGTGTTGTTTTTACATCCAATCGGGTACTAAATAAGATTGCGCCATGTCAGTTTTGTTGTTACCGCTTACCAAATGAAAAATTAATTGCGCAAATTTTTAATTTCATTGTAAAGAATGAAGAGTACTTTTTAAAAACAGATTTACTACTTATTACAAAGCTTCGAAAACTTTGCAATTTATAACATTTATTTTTATTTAGGATATTATTATCAGAGTTTCTTATATGAAATTAGCAACTTAGTGGACTGTGGCTGCGGCACGGCAGCGCCCCCGCCAGGTAGTGCGCGAAGCGAAGAACTACCGTACCATCCTTTTCTGAAACTATTATAGGATATTTTCGTACCGCTACTTGAGAATCAATTAATAACTAAAAATTTTAAACTATGTTTGCTACTACTCATGTTTTTGAACTATGTCTTCTCGTAAACTATAGGCACACAGACACAACAGGACCTCAAAAATTCGAATTTGTAGATCATATATTTTAGAAATTATGCGAAAGCAAAGTACCACTATTTTGCCAGTCATCATCATCAACATAGACCTAGTGCTCCTGATAGACCTAGTGAGCTGAAATTTGGTAAAAAGATAGGGTTTATTGCCCAAATAATGGGAAAGTTACAAAATTAGGAAAACTGAAAATCTGGAATAACTGGCGACCCTGATGGCAATCTGTTAGAACCTAGCCAAGCTGTTTACATATTGACATACTGTTTTAACAAAATATATTCATCATGGCGAGCTTATTTTGATGTACAAAAATTGGAATCCGGAGAATCTCGTAAATGAAGAACCTGGAAATGGAAATGTCGCCTTAGTAAAAAAAATCAGTGTGATCCTCTTAAACTGATGTCCATATGTATAGAATACGGGAAGTTGAAGTAAAATGCATAAAGCATTTTCAAGCAGTAGAAACATTGAAGACCTAGAGTACCTGGGGACTCTGATGAGAAAACGCAAGAACTTGCATTCTGCAAAAAGAAGTGAAATCCTACCAAATACAATCAGCCAAATTTCAATGAAGCTCTGTATTTTTTTTTTCTAAAAAGTATCGAAAAAAAATCGATTTTTTTAATAAAATAGTTAATTTTTGTTATCGTTCGTAATATAGCAATATAGCCTATAAGGGTCCTTGATACATTTATCAAGGACGCCTATGGTCTATTCAATACAAAAATATTTTTATACTGATCCTGTAGTTACTGAGATTAGCTTGATGTCATTATCTTTATGAAAATGTTAAGAAATCTAAGATGTTATTATTGCAATATAAGGGATGATCGAAGAAAATTTTTGGTGCAAAAATGAACATTAAATGTTAATAATAATGCTAAACGCGTTTACGGTCCGCCTTTGAAATGAAGTACTTACTATTAATCCATATTTTTTTTGTGTTTTACTTGTCTTGCTAAAGTCTCATTTGACCAGATATTTTGGTATTATACTATTTATATTATTGTAGCATCAAAATTTTATTAACTTCCTCAAATACAACTACTTCATGTAGACCGGTTTTGCATTAAAAGGCAATATTATGTTTTATCTCTAGCGAGGTAGACAAAGAAAACGGTGTACCAGACGCTACTATAAGTAAGTAGGTACATACGAGTACATAGTACGTCGTAACTTCGAATAGTAAAAACGATTTTCTTAAAAGTCTAAACATGTAGTACTTTTAAGAAAATCGCTACTACGGTTTAATTATTTAACATATTCTTTGGAAGTTTGGTACTATCAGACGAAATGATCATTGATGACCATTTTGTCTTTTTCGTCGTTCGTCTTTTTAAATAAGATAAATAATATGAAGTGCTTTTTTTTTTTACATTATCGCGGCGGGGTAGGCAAGGGGAATCGAATAATCTAGAGTTAAAACTCTCAATTCCGATTGAGGTTTCCGTTTCCCACTCTCCACAGCCCTTGGCGCCGCACGTGTTGAATGGTGGAACTCAACGCCGTGTTTATTAGCCTGGTTATTAGAGCCAAGACTACTACTAGAGAATAAATATATTTAATATATGAATTTAACGTATATCGCACGCTTGAGCCCCTGCTCCACGGTAGACCTCAATGTATATGTCTTTAAATAGGTAAATTACGTTTGCCCTTATTGCTCAGACAATCGACTCCGATATCTGAATATTCTGAACAATAGAAATACTTGACAAATGCCAATGTTGAATCTCATTCGTATTATTTTGACCTCGTTACTCGTATACTTACGATAAAGAACGTATAATTAAAACTTTTAATTAAAACTTTCTACGTTGTTGAACTATTTTATAATTATTAAATTACTTTTGATTACAAAATAAAATCATTTCAAAAAAATATTGAAGATTGATAATGAGTTTGAGATAACGGATAACTCGATGAACCGAATAACTATAAAAACCGAACGAATAACGTTCACACTTACGTAAATACGAGTATGTACCTACTGATTCGATTAAAATAGAAAATACAAGTATATCAATATAAAGGACTGAACAAGTTATTGTTATTAAAATAATGCATGTAAATGTACATCATATTTACAACATAGACAAACAAAACAGATAAAAATAGAAACTTAGAGTTATTTTCTTAACAACCTTGAAAACATATTTAAAACTAAGGCTTTACGTAAATATAGTTTTCAAACAACATTCCGGTAAATACTTGTTAGTATTCGAATACAACACTATCCAATAGTTTCTGCATAGCCTCGAAACCGAAACAAGTGAGATATGCCGTTGAATTTGCGAGTCAACTGTAGCATTATTCAAGCAGATATTCAGACGGGTGGAATTTAAATTGTAACCTACTATATTTTTCATTCAAAATATCTTTAAATCCCTCAATAGTCAAACCAGCCCTGTACTGTACAATTTTTTCAGCTTCACGCTATATCCCACATTCGGCTTTCGGCAAAGGGAATTTGTGAACCTAGTGTAAAGACACTTCGTTCTTCTTCCTTTCCATTTTCCACAGAATTTGAGGCATTGCGTGTTGAGTGGCGAAATTCAACACCGCGCTTTGCCTTATTACCAGAGCGAAGAAATGAAAACATGAACTATTTAATTTGGAAATATTCAATATTTCATTTCCTCGAGTGGGAATCGAACCCACACCACACCCAACCGAACCTGTCGTTTACAGACACACGCTTGTGCCGCCTGTGGTGGCCCACAGGCTTTGAAAATTTTGCAAATACGTTAATTGTACGGCGTAAATGAAAATGAAATGGAAAATATTAATAAAATATTTTTGCAAGATAAAATATTAGTAAAAATAAGTTTTAATACTTTATTTGTAGAGTATGCCACTTTTCATTGTGAATGAATATAAAAATCAAACATTATAGTAAGCAAGTCGATACTACAAAAGTATAATTTGTAATTATATTTTATTTTGTAAGGCTTGTCATGGCCTAGCGTGACTCTAAAATTTTATATTTTCATTTCTTTGCTCTCAAGGCAAAGGAGCGCCTTAAGTTCCACCATTCAACACTCGCTGACTCAAATGTCTGCGTCTTAAAGGAAACGGAATGTCTGAACATTAGGTACCTAAGTTCACATTGCCTAAGCTGACATGTGCGGGCAACAGAGTGAAGATGAAAAACAATTGTCAAATTTAATAGCCCATGTATTTTTGTGGCCATTTAATTGTATGATTTTCGGTATGTTGATTCAATATTGTAACAAATAATATCGGTTAACCACACAACAGATTTTTTTGGTTTGACTGTTAAGTTTGATCGCCAATCATGTTTACAACTAAGCGTAAATGAAAAAAATTATACAAAAGTAGTTATTTTAGTGGAATAAGTAATTTATCTTATTATTTACTTTAACTGTTAGGTACTTAAATACTACTATCAACGGATTCAATGCATTAGCAAAATAAAAAAATAAAAAAATAAGAAAAAGTGGACCTTACCCATCCTGACAGTATTAGCAATTTTCTTATTTAGAAAACGTATAAAAATTTGAGCGTTGTGCACATTTTCTACACTAGTAGACCGTTTTCTATATTTTTTTATTATGTATTTGTTAAGCCTACGCAAATAGCCTAGATCCTGACCAAACAAAATTTGAAGTGCCTGCTAAACTGTAAGAAATAATTAAACTATAATAAATATAAAATAAAATTTCTCCTTAACCATTTTTTTGTGTATGAGGAGCATTTTACATTGATATACAAATTTTGTATCAATTAAAAAATAGGCTTTTCAATTAGGCGATACATAAAGCCTAAAACTATATTTTTGACTGCTTTGGGAAATATGTACTCGTACATTTTAATTAAGAGTGAATATTTTAACGAATATTACTTAGTAAATAGTAGAAGCAGTATTGTGGACTTATATTTTGTTAAAATACGGTAAGTTAGCATACATACATACGTGAATTTAATTTTGAACGTGATCTATCTTTATAATGAGTAAAGTGTGCTACAAAATAAGTAAAATAAATAAAAACGACATTGATAAAAACTTGAATTATAATTTATATATCGATATCATAAAAATAATTGACATTTTTTAAGCTTCACAAGCTTTTATAATATTGTTCTAAGTCATATAGTTTACATTTTTTATGTATGAACTTTGTAAACGGCTTATTTAACATAACATGGGGAATATATTGATATTTTTACTATGTTTTAAAGTGTTATTCCACACTTAGGACAGAAAATTAAATTTAAGTTTAGAATATATTGATATTTAGGCAAATTCCATTTTAGCTGAAAGCAAATATTGTTGTACAAGACTAATAGTGTTATTAGTAATTCATTTATCTCGTGACTACCACTCGCTGGAGCGGAATAGAAAGCCCATGTCTATCACGATGCATTATTAGGTTAATTGTTTACCGCTAAATTAGATCTAGACATCAAAACTGTAGGAACCAATACGTTAGCAAACAGATTTTACTATATCTTTGAAGAGATCATTAGGGTTGAAATTCAAAGCTCTACATAGTAAAGATTGCTACTGATCTGATAAATTCTATTTATAGTATAATAAAGTAATAATTAATGTAAGTAGTATTACTATTTTTATTCTTTTAAATACACAATACTTAAGTATTTTGAAAATACGAAAAAAATGGTGTAGGGAGTTTAAAATAACGGTGGAAGAGTCGAGTCGCGTCATGGCAGTTGGCATACAGCATGAAGCTATTAAAATGCGTATTTGAAATTATTAAGTGTGTCATTTCTTCGAGTGGAACTCTAACCTACAACCAATTATTAGGGTATCACGTAAAATGTGAGAACAGACCCACCATTGTTAAACTTTCTAGAGTAGTTTATTTTGCGTCATCATAAAATGTTTTAAGTATTATGAATAAAAATATCCTTTAGTAGGTGTATGATATTTTCAATAAGTAGCTACGGGCTTCCACTTCCACCGGGTGCAATGTTAATACTAAACATAACTAAATTAGTGTGATCTCGCTTATGGTGTTGGTATAAATATAATGGAGGTTCAAACGATGTTTTTGTAACTATCAAAACATACTACTGAATCTGTTTGTTCTCTTTTTTCCGATATAATGATAAGCAGAAACTGAAATAAATTAACTTTTAATTTAAGAAATTAATCCACTACGTAGCCTTACGATGTTGATAGTTTTACAAAACAAAGAAGAAACTGCCTAAAAAAAAACTTTCTTTGCGTGCACCAAAAAAAATATTAGTATTAAGTGACAAAAAAATACGATGGGTACGTTTTAAACATTTTTACTAACATAAAAACAAGCTTCACAATAATATGTCTTTCGATTGATTCAATATAAAAAATGCACAAAAAAGTATCCTATCGGGACCGATATGAACGTTAAAGTTATATTAATTTTAAAATTGTAAGCGAATACAGTAAAATAAATGTTGTCACTGATAGCAAGCCGTTCTAAGGATCAGAATTTATATACTGCATAGATAAAAAAAAAAGATAAGGCTCAAAGTTAGATTATTTATATAATCATTGTTTATTTACTTTTCAAAACAATGAAAAATAATGTCATACTTAAATTTTTAAAATGTTTACAGTACAAATTATTACAAGGTTGCTTGTGCTGTTTGCTGTTAACACGTTGTTAAAACACGGACGGGAATCAAAAATCAATATATTAAATAAATAATTAGTATATTTAATGAATAATCAGTATATTAAATAAATAAGGTACTTAAGCAATTTTAGCAGCAAAGCCTGTGAACCAGCGAGCGGGTCGCTTGCATAGGATAACGCAGATGTACCTACATTAAATAGTTCATGTCGTTCTAGTATGTAAGGTATGTTAATATGACTGAGGAACAGCTTTGTCTAGGCAGGATTATTATCAAAGCAGAAGGAAATTTAATAAATGGCACATTTCATGAAGGACCCAATATTTGATTATAATTATCCTTTACATACACTTTTCCATATAAATTGTTCTTATTTCCTGTCACTTTTGACGTTTATCCTTTTGGTACAGTAGACTAGGGCCCTAAAATCGACGAGACAGATGTTGTTGGAAAAGACATTAATTCTATCGATCGTCGTAATATCAAAATGGTTATGAAAGTAACAGGTAAAGATATAAAATAATATATAAAATAGTATCTACATAATTATTTGTCATTTATGATTCCAGGTGCTAAACTAACAAGAAAGGTAGTGTTATAAATATTTCTTGATGCAGAAGAATATATTCATGTCCGTGATAGTATTAATGTAATCCACATTAACAGATATCAAGAAGAAATTGATACACACTACAAATACAGCCAAACACTATTTGATATTACATCTAATGAGTTTTGTATAAAGCATCGTGTTAATGGTCATATCCGTTGTTGGACGATTGGCAAATTAAAGTTTGCCACAAGCGCACATATTACATTGATTAATTGACAAAAGGCTTTAATTCTATAACTTCTCGAGGCAAAGCGCGGCGTTGACTCACTTAGGGGATATCCCGATGTATTCAATGGATGTCCCCTATATTATAAATTAATTAAAATGATACTTTATATTGCACAAACCTACACATAAAGTAAATGTGTAACTAAATTGAAGTTTAAGACTGAGACTTTTAAAGTAACATGTTTTAATTGCATATATTTTTCGATCCGTCTATCTTGAACTCTTTATCTGTCTGTCCGGAACAACTGAACCGATTTTCTAGATTAAGAAAGGTAGAGTGTAGCACATACTATCATCTCACCATGTAACACTTCCTGAGCCATATTATCCCTATATTTCATCCATAATTGAAAACGGATTTGAAAGGTGATGATATTATAATAAAAAAAATGTATGATACTAAACTTACATTTAAAACTGTATGAATTTGATGCGGCGAGAAGTACATCGACTGTTGTCAGTCGTTGAAATAATATTCACGATCACCAACATCCACTAACAATAATTCTCTAATATTCTAATCAGCTTCTCGTTTTATCTCGCACTTGGGTAACCAACCTAGTGCTAAGTCACTCCTTTCCCCTTCCGTTTCCCACTTTCCGCCGAATTTGAGGCATTGCGTGTTGAGTGGCGGAACTCAACTGATATATCCGATGGATATCTATTGGACATATCGGAGGGCTATATTTTTGTAGGATCGAATTCAACTTAGGACCTTTTTTGTCTATGAAACTAATTAAACATAGATTCTTAAAGAAACTTCTTTCTTGAATGATTATACACTTGTTGCTCTGTCCTTCGGATGATATTCAATGAGCTCGAGTATCTTACTTCACCATGAAGCACGCTTTTGATACTTTTTGCATATGTCAAGTATACGTTGTAGATATTGTCGATACACATATTCTTAGGTGCAAACTACACTAAGCTTGATATATTAAATTAATTTATTCATAGTTATAGTGTAGGTAAGGAAGTATATTCACTAATTTTCACAATTAAATAAATGTATTTGCTATAGGCTTAAGCTTAATTTACTCATTTACTGTATTTTTTTCTGTAAACATTTATTACATTACAAAAGCAGGAGAGTAATCCGCTTTAAATTTTAAGCCCAGCCTAAAGTTTGAAACTTTAGACTTTAGCCTAATAAGTTATTAAAATTTAAACAGTTTTTATAATTTCTCTTCTTGGAACCTTTATATTTATTGTGTGCTTAGTTCTTTTATGGGTATATATGGTCTTGAGTAGGGTTTAATTTATATCACGTGTTTAAAGTACAGTTCTTGCATATTTATATTTGAAAATTCAATAATAAGATCGTCTTTAGTCAATTCGGTTGACGAGTATGAGTCTTTTAACTATCTTTTATTAATATTCATAAATAATGAAATTGAAGTGAATGTGGTCGGTAGTGCGGGTCTGAGATGTGGAAAATCGATGTAGACCACGCCGTATTACGACCTTCACATAACAACCTATGCGTAAGGCCAGTTATTTTTTATTAAATACCTTGCTTTGTTTGTGTTAATATTTTTATGTAATGTTCTATAGCAAAATCTTCAATTGGATATATTATAAGTTAATCTAGAATATATCTATAGCCCTAGCGGGGTAGCCTCTGCCGACCCTGCTAGGGATATAGCGTGAAGCTCAGTATCCAGACAATATTTAACTGATAGTATACTTACTATCAGTAGACAACAACTTAACCTACTGGTTAAGTTAGATTTAGCCTTTTACTGATAAAATGGCCCAAATTTAATCTATTAATGTGGAATCAATATTTTAATATGTTCCATGAATAGAAATTTTGTTACGATACAGACTGAACTTATTGTTGCTACAACAGAAAAATGTAAATGGAATTTATTAAAAGTTTTGACACAAATGTCATATGCCACTTAACACAGGTAACGCCAACCAGAGTAACTAACAATGAAGTACACTATTTAATGTAGTTTCAAAGTCGACTGCCGTAACTCTAAAAATAGGTCGACGACGACGTCGACACCCCTCATAACACTTTCATGAAAGGATGATCATTAAAAGGTATGATTCTTTTTGGTAGGTACGTATTTAAGTCTATATATGTTAAAGTAAGCTTTTAAACGGTTGAAGCCTAAGAATCTTTAAAACAAAAAGTTAAGAATATCAGTATAGGCGAAGCAGATAAAACTGACACAATCGATATAAAGATACTAGTCGTTTTTTTATTTTTTTCTTTCATTTTACGTTTCTGATAATAAATCATGAAAAAATAATGAAAACCAGTATAAACGAATTCTTTTACTCTATCTAAATGCTATCTAATCGGTGAAATATATAACGACGTGACTAGCAACATTACTACACCTTACTTTATTTAATCGGACCAAAAACAAAATGTTTTTCCAGAAAAATAAAAAACTATGTATTAATTATTAAGTGATCTGGATTGATGTTTTATCTTTAATTCAACTCTTTCTCATTTTTTTTTTCTAAAATTTTATCAGCATGTAAATGCTGATTTCAAATTTTTGATATTCCGTAACCGTAACTTTATAAAAAACACTCGTAAAGTGTACAACTCATTGAATTCACTGGTAATTAATTATCCATTGTAGGATCGATATCATTAATATACATACGCCTATTATTAAATTAGCTAGAAGGGGAAAACTTTTTCTATAATCTTAGTTTAAGTTGTTGTTTTTTTCTATTAACTTTTGCAGGAAGAGTAAACTGTGTGAGTAGAATCTTCTGTTTTTCTTTCAGGGAAGCGCAAGAAAATTTAACTGTATAATTTATAAATATATATCTAATCTATACTCTACAGTGTACAGTTTACTGTATACTTTAAATATATTTAAAATCAATGTATGTAGATAATCATTCATTATATATAATTTTATGATAAAATAAATAATTTTATGATTAATATCGATCTACTAAACTTAAATTTAAAAAGGGTATAAAAATTTTGAACGAAGCAGGATTTGAACCCGCGCCTCTGGAATACCGTTCCAGCGCTCTGACCACTAAGCCATTCGTTCTCACCGAGCTCCGTCGAAATTCTTATACGCTTGTTACAACTTATTTTTGTTGTTAGCATCTCTGTAGGGAGATTTTTACAAATTTCCGCTACCCAAAGACAACTCATAAGAATTATCGTTTGGCAAGAGAGAATACTATTTACTTTAATATTTTTACTATGTTTTAAAGTGTTATTCCACACTTAGGACAGAAAATACTAAACTTAAATTTAAAAAGCGTATAAAAATTTTGAACGAAGCAGGATTTGAACCCGCGCCTCTGGAATACCGTTCCAGCGCTCTGACCACTAAGCCATTCGTTCTCACCGAGCTCCGTCGAAATTCTTATACGCTTGTTACAACTTATTTTTGTTGTTAGCATCTCTGTAGGGAGATTTTTACAAATTTCCGCTACCCAAAGACAACTCATAAGAATTATCGTTTGGCAAGAGAGAATACTATTTACTTTAATATTTTTACTATGTTTTAAAGTGTTATTCCACACTTAGGACAGAAAATACTAAACTTAAATTTAAAAAGCGTATAAAAATTTTGAACGAAGCAGGATTTGAACCCGCGCCTCTGGAATACCGTTCCAGCGCTCTGACCACTAAGCCATTCGTTCTCACCGAGCTCCGTCGAAATTCTTATACGCTTGTTACAACTTATTTTTGTTGTTAGCATCTCTGTAGGGAGATTTTTACAAATTTCCGCTACCCAAAGACAACTCATAAGAATTATCGTTTGGCAAGAGAGAATACTATTTACTTTAATATTTTTACTATGTTTTAAAGTGTTATTCCACACTTAGGACAGAAAATACTAAACTTAAATTTAAAAAGCGTATAAAAATTTTGAACGAAGCAGGATTTGAACCCGCGCCTCTGGAATACCGTTCCAGCGCTCTGACCACTAAGCCATTCGTTCTCACCGAGCTCCGTCGAAATTCTTATACGCTTGTTACAACTTATTTTTGTTGTTAGCATCTCTGTAGGGAGATTTTTACAAATTTCCGCTACCCAAAGACAACTCATAAGAATTATCGTTTGGCAAGAGAGAATACTATTTACTTTAATATTTTTACTATGTTTTAAAGTGTTATTCCACACTTAGGACATTTAAGTTTAGTTTAGTAGGAAATTTAAGTTTAGTATTTTCTGTCCTAAGTGTGGAATAACACTTTAAAACATAGTAAAAATATTAAAGTAAATAGTATTCTCTCTTGCCAAACGATAATTCTTATGAGTTGTCTTTGGGTAGCGGAAATTTGTAAAAATCTCCCTACAGAGATGCTAACAACAAAAATAAGTTGTAACAAGCGTATAAGAATTTCGACGGAGCTCGGTGAGAACGAATGGCTTAGTGGTCAGAGCGCTGGAACGGTATTCCAGAGGCGCGGGTTCAAATCCTGCTTCGTTCAAAATTTTTATACGCTTTTTAAATTTAAGTTTAGTATTTTCTGTCCTAAGTGTGGAATAACACTTTAAAACATAGTAAAAATATTAAAGTAAATAGTATTCTCTCTTGCCAAACGATAATTCTTATGAGTTGTCTTTGGGTAGCGGAAATTTGTAAAAATCTCCCTACAGAGATGCTAACAACAAAAATAAGTTGTAACAAGCGTATAAGAATTTCGACGGAGCTCGGTGAGAACGAATGGCTTAGTGGTCAGAGCGCTGGAACGGTATTCCAGAGGCGCGGGTTCAAATCCTGCTTCGTTCAAAATTTTTATACGCTTTTTAAATTTAAGTTTAGTATTTTCTGTCCTAAGTGTGGAATAACACTTTAAAACATAGTAAAAATATTAAAGTAAATAGTATTCTCTCTTGCCAAACGATAATTCTTATGAGTTGTCTTTGGGTAGCGGAAATTTGTAAAAATCTCCCTACAGAGATGCTAACAACAAAAATAAGTTGTAACAAGCGTATAAGAATTTCGACGGAGCTCGGTGAGAACGAATGGCTTAGTGGTCAGAGCGCTGGAACGGTATTCCAGAGGCGCGGGTTCAAATCCTGCTTCGTTCAAAATTTTTATACGCTTTTTAAATTTAAGTTTAGTATTTTCTGTCCTAAGTGTGGAATAACACTTTAAAACATAGTAAAAATATTAAAGTAAATAGTATTCTCTCTTGCCAAACGATAATTCTTATGAGTTGTCTTTGGGTAGCGGAAATTTGTAAAAATCTCCCTACAGAGATGCTAACAACAAAAATAAGTTGTAACAAGCGTATAAGAATTTCGACGGAGCTCGGTGAGAACGAATGGCTTAGTGGTCAGAGCGCTGGAACGGTATTCCAGAGGCGCGGGTTCAAATCCTGCTTCGTTCAAAATTTTTATACGCTTTTTAAATTTAAGTTTAGTATTTTCTGTCCTAAGTGTGGAATAACACTTTAAATAATTTTATGATTAATATCGATCTATCTTTCTTTCAATAGATGTTTTTTAAAAACATTTTTCAAAAAAGGATACCATCAAATAGTTTTCTTACAATAAAACGTGCTCTCAATAGTACTGTTTTAGAATTAATTTGTAATGTTTGTATATTTATACGGTCGTTCTCTCTCAGCTTCACGCTGTATTCCGCACATGGCAGGGTAGGCAGAGGGAACTTGGGAACCCAGTGTTAAGACACTGCGTTCCACTTCCGTTCCCCACTTTCCGCCGAATTTTTGAGGCATAGCGTGTTGAGTTGCGGAACTCAACGCCGCGTTTTGCCTTGTACCAGAGCGAGGAAATGAAAACATTGAATATTTAAATTGAAAATATTAAATATTTCATTTATTCAAGTGGGTATCGAACCCGCAACCCATCAGTTTTATTCACACGTTTTGTGCCGCTGCGCCACGACAGGCATCAATAATATACGGTCGTTAAAGAACCGATTTTGTTAATATACTGAGGATATAAACTGATCATAAAGTAATTGATAATGAGAATGAGTTTTAAGTTAAAATCAGATAAATTTCTTTTATATGTTTTTCCTGAAGTATAAGTTATTTTCTTAATAAAACTTGCAGTGTATGAAAGAATCTAGTTAAATATCGATTGTGTAATCAAAAGAATCATTTCATCTTACATGATCAGGAAGCAGAAAGGAAAAAAATGATTATTATTTTGAATATAATCGTTGCCCCGAGGGCGCATCAAACCTTCAACCGTCGCATATACAGTTACGCATGGCTGATCTTCGTCATGATTGTGTTGTAACTGTTTTAGAATAAGTAATCAAATTGGACTGATACATTCTATATTTGAGGAATTAACTAACTAACATTATATATATAAACTAACATTGAAATATTAATTATATTATAAAGTATGAATCAATAACTATATTGCGTGTAGCAACAGATCCATAATATCGGCCATTATTAGCTTACATGGATTCCGTGGCTATTATCAATTTTGTAGGGTTTCTTGCATATGATGGTTATTCGGTTTGTGGCAAGTCGTAGATAGTTAACACCACAACAGCTGCTTAGATGCTTGTTATTAATATTATTTATATATATATGCATATAAGTTTAGTATCAGTTATTTATCTATGTATATAAAATAATTTGTGCAATGTATGCGCATAACTTCTGAACGATTGCATAATATAATTTTTGTGTATTATTATTATATAGCTGTAGCTAGATATGGGTGGCGATGTATATATTATAAAACAGGAATTTAAAGATTTTTTTACAGAAATAAGCTTAATTATAATAAATTATGGAGTAACAGTTATACAGCATAGTTAGCCATACATATGTTAACGAGATAGCTTTAAACAAAGATTATTCTTTGAACTATAATAATTAGTATAAACTTAAGGTGTATTTGTTGACTTTTGTGTTTTTTTGGACAATTAATCGATTTTTAACAAATTAAACCTTTAATAATTATATGGTCTCAAATCTTATGTACTAATTTTTATGTTCTTACTTTTCTATGAAAACAATCAAACGTCGATAATTCCTTAAAAGTAACACTAAAAACGCAGAATGCTCCATTTTCCGAGCAACTAATTTCGATGTACTTTATAAATGTTATATTATAATTCACAACAGAATTAACTATGCTTTTAAATTTCTTACTTTACATAAAATATTTTTTTTATACTATTTGATAAAAATAATGACAGCTGTAATTCAACACTCCAGCTCATCATACATTCGCTCATAGACATGCATATGTGTGTGTGTGTGTGTGGGTAAATAACTGTTATTATTAAAGTCCTATTTAGCAGTTAATTTTGATTTTCAACTGATAAGTTAACAAAAAATATTAACTCTTATAACTAAGTGTAGGCGATTATTATGAAAATAGGGCAGTAAATATATAAAACGAGTTAAATTCATTCGGTAGTCAAAATAGCCAGTAATAGAAAATGTCTGTAGGTCTCTCTCTCTATAATTTGATATCTCGTCTCTATAAGATAAATAAGCTATATGTACACATTTATAAATTACATTGATAAAATATATTTTATAATAATGAATTATAGCAACGAATTAGTCGAGTGAAGGTAGGTTAAGCACTGAGAAATTCACCTTTACTAACATTTAAAATCATCATATTTAATCATATTGTACGTCCTTGCTTGCGACACTAAACAAATTTTTAAAAGTAGAATAAATGTGCGAAAATAGAGAATGGTTTATATTCTCTACAGTTCTTTCTACAAGACCTCTGAATCTATCTGTATTCATTTCAATTTCATTTAATCTAAATAAAATACCTAAAAAAATATATATATTAAGAAAGAAAGTTATATATTTTTTTATAAAGTACACCAAATGAAGATATAAAAATTTACCGTATAATTTAGTATAAAAATAGTTCTTCATGAAGTAGTTCTAACGACAACACAAAAATTGTGATTGCTGCTGCATTAATAAAATATTGATCGACAACTGGGCCGTGTCGTAGCTGGTGGTAGATCGACGTGCCTGTCGTTGAATCACACAAATTACTTTTCTCGTATAGTATTTTGTGGATTAAAATAGTAAAACATATTTTTTGAGCTTCTGTATTAAAAAAATAATAAAATAATGAAATATAATATAAGCCGAATTAATTGCATCATGTTATATTAAATTTTAATTGAGTTTAATTACTAACCAGTGTCAATTATACACTTTATTTTTATTTTCACGCTGTATCTCCCTTAGCATGGTAGGCAGAAGGGATCTGGAAACATCGTATTAAGACACTGCATTCTCACTAAACCACTTCCGTTCTGAAATTTCCACCGAATTCTGGACGTATTTTGTGTTGGGAGGCGTAACTGAATGCGGCGCTTTGCGTTTCAACAGAGCAAGAAAATGAAATGAAAATATTAAATATTTCATTACCTCGGGTGGCGGTCGTACCCACAACACAACAACCACAACGGTCGCTTTAACAATATTAGTCGTATGCCGTAATCTATATCAGTTGAACTTTATTTATTGAAGCTCATTAATTCCGTTTGACTCATGTACATAAATTTTAACTTATACTTCTGAGTAAAAACAAGAAAAATGTATTTGTATTTTTAAGCCCCGACGCAAAAAGAGAGGTCTTACAAGTTTTACCTGCTTGTCTAACGTATCGTAGCTCCTGAATTAATGAACCAATTTAAGGGTGTTTTTAAGATTCAAAACTTTGTTTATAACAGTAGTTTAATGAAAATCGAATTAGCAGTTTAAGAGCTACAGCACTTATAGAGATATTTATTGAATACCATACCCTATAAATATCATAAAATTTGAATATCAATCGATTTAAATATAGGACGTTATATTTCAGGTATAAAGATTTATTACTCAAATCTTTAGAAATTTCAATATACAGGCATTTATCTCGATTTGGCAAACTAAATAGCGTAGTTGAAAACTTTCCGACTTTTGGCTGAACAAACGTCTGAGAATTAAAGAAAAAGGAGCAAACTATCGCAGCTTGCCTTTTAAAGCCTGCCAACTTGGCTGTATACACTAAACTGAAAGTAATATGGCCTTAAATTATTTCATGGCATAATTAAAATAATATAAATATATATTTTTTTAAGAAACATTGTTATGTTAGTCTTGTTACCATTTACCGTACTTAAAAGGAACATACATACTTATTTTTTAATAGTTTAATTTGAAATAAAATCATCAATCGAAAATCATAATAATTTAATTTTTCACTTTAAAATTTAAAGGTTTATTTTGAAACAATTATACGTAAAAATAGTTAGTTAAGTAGTAGTAGTAAAAAATATGTTTTTGCTTTATATTCAAAATGAGCTTTGTTTATTATAAAATAAAAGCTTTGTGTAATGCGATACTTGAATGAAATTTAGATTATTTTACTAAAAAATGACCTTCAACATTTATAGTAAATAAATACAAATAAATTATTTGCCAAAATATATGTATAGATTTGAAAAGCGTCTAAAAGTTTTATTTTTTTCTAAGGTTAAGTTCAACTTAAAAAATAAATTGTTTTACATTGAAAATAATAAACGTAATTTTGTCCTTAAAATAACACATAAAATACATATTACCACAGTTAAGGGACAAACGACACTTTAAATATAACAATTATAAAAATATTTTAAAGCACATTAAACACTACTATCACTTGTATAATAGAGTAAGGCTACACATAGGCAACAGCGCGTTGCTCGCGACGCGGGCGAGAACAGACTGAGCAGTGCTAGTTTAGCCTCCCCTCCAAACTAATGGGTAGAAACGCAAATTGTATTCCTGTGGGTGTTTAAGAAAACCTATTAATATTTCATTCTTTCAGTGTTACGACATATAATAATGGTTTTAACCTTACTTATTTACAAGGTGATGTATAATACATTACTGCACTGATTTTGTTAATGATAATCTGCAAATCTATGATTAGACTAGACTAGACTTATTGACTTTTATATTTATAACAGGTAGTTTTTTTTTTTAAATTATGTGAAAGACCTTTATATATTTATTTTTGTGATGGTGCATAATTTTAAACTTCAAGTGCGTCATTAGTGTCATTTAATTTATTATACATATATTAAAATTATAACAACTTCATGTCTGTACATTATAGTTATTAAAGAAAAACTAAGATGGGGGATCCTCATACAACCAATAGAAGCCAAAAATATAGGCTATCTTTTAATAACATATAGAGTATCTTTTTTTTGGAAATTCGCTCTTTAAGGGGTAAAAGGGTGGGGGGTAAGTCTGTATGAAACTCCGTCAGTTTTGAAGCTAATTCGATTTAAATTAATATTTGACTATTTGGTTAGAAATTAAGAATGACTTAATAAGGATTTTTGGAAATTCTGCCTTAACGGGGGTGAAAAGGGGAGGGGTAAGTTTCTATGAAACTCCGTCAGTTTGCGATGTATTTTGACATTTGGTATGGTGGGAGTAAAAAGTGTCCTGATCAACATCTATGAGAAGTGATTATTTTAAAGCTCTGGAGTCCGTCTGCCTACCTAACTGGCATGCAACACCAAGAGCATGGCTTCACTTTAAAAACATACGGAAATGACTCTATTATAATAGTAATTTATCTTCTGTTCGCGCATAAACATCTCTTGGCGAGACGAAGTTCGCGGGCACCAGCTAGTTTCTAAATAAATTTATTGTATTCACAGTACTATTGTTATTAGTGTTACGTTTTGTTTTTTATTTTATTACTTAATTTATTTTTAGCAAGTATATATTGTACTATAATACTAATTGTACTATAATATGGTGCACAATTTGATATTTTTTTTGGATTTTGTAGGAAATTTTGAACTTTATTTTTCTCTTTCTTTTTCTCTAATACTTTATCATTCAAGTGAAATAACAGTTATACCAACTGGCTATTATCAAATTAAATACTTTACTTGTCGTTGGAATATAATAATATCTTTTAAACTAAAGCCTTACATAAGCCTGCACTTTAAAAAGGCACATCCTAATCAATGATGTCCAGCACTATTAAAATTCTATCTTATGCATTCTAAGTGACTCTTTCAAATCAAAGTACGTTAGAAAAATGAGGATCAAAATTAAAACCCACCGAAAAGTCTTTGGAGATGTAGCACTACGAACAGCTATACTTTCAAACAGAAGTCAATAATCGCGTTTCCACGAAAAAAGGTCATATCACACTTGAAGCATAAGTTTTTTTGTAGCAAGTACACAAAGAAAAATTTCCACCAACAAACCAGATGAAGCTTATGAAAGAAGTCTTGCTAAAAATATATAGGTATACTTATGAAAGCAGTTATGCATTTGTGCGAATTATCTGAGAATGTTGGTGTTTCGCCGTCTAGACCGAACATTTTCCTTTATCTCTATCTTAGCAGCCCGAAATGCATAATATGTACAAAATACACGGATCAATTATCTCGAAATATCAACATTTTAAAACAACTAACTTAAATTTCTTATAATCGTGGTTATACTAAGTATGTGCTTATGATAAATGTGTGGATTTTGCTACACTTTATTTATGTAACCTTACAGTCTTCTTGTATAACGAATGTATAACGAATAGAATTAATTATTACTTCGAATTTAATAACTTTTTCTATTAATTTGTACGAGGTAGGAGTAGGAGCGAGAGGTGTCACAATTAATGATTTAATTGTGACACCTCTCGCTCCTTATATGGTGCTAAAACACCTGTGCCTGTCCAGAACCATCCTCAATTCTTTGAGAAAATTTTTATTGAGAGAGAGAAACATTTCGAACTTAGTTAGGTGACCATTAAACATATACTGGGAAGCACCCGGCGCGACTTTTTCTCAATGGCTGAGATTACTTTTTAGGGTTCCGTACCTCAAAAGAAAAAAACGAAATGGTTATAAAATAACTTTTTATCAGTCTGTCTTTTGTTGACACTATAAATCTCAACAACGCGTGGCAATATCAAATTGTAGCACAGAAAAAATCAACCTTCTAACTCAATACAATCATAAGATACTAGCCTTAACGTACGCCTGCAAACTTGTCAACTTGTCAACAAGTTTGTCAATTGTTTACAACCTGTACTTCCCGTTGACCTACAATCCTGAATCTGATAAGGAAACCTAGGGAGTATGACTAGCGCTTGAGATTTTTATATATTATATTGTTTTTTTTATTTCAAATAAAAAGCAACCTGTTATTATTTTACGATTCAGTTAATGAGCTTTATGCTTGTGTTCGACTTGGAAATTACGAGTAAAAATCAAATTTACTAAACTTAAATTTAAAAATCAAATATTTATTGACTTTCCTTTGCATTGCATTATTACGTACCTTTAATGTACTTTTTATTTTTAAATATAACATTAAAATTAAAATTAAGATGTTCCTGATTTCGAGTCCATTGCGATGATCTTGATTTCCTGATTTCGAGTCCGTGCTTACAGTTTTACGCACGAGCGTAAAACTGTAAGCGCGACAAGTTGTGGGTTAGCTTCCATTGGAGGATAGGATTTTTTTCAAGTTTCGTCAAGCGATTTCTCAATTTAGCAAACTGAAGTCTCTTAGTCTTAATGTTCCCATTAGTCGGAGTTAGTTCCCGGAAATTCGCGGAAGGTAAATAAATATTTTTTGATATATTTGTAGGGATATCTAGTTTTTATTATATTCTACTTAATAGTAATTATCATGTTAAAGTTAACTAGCCCATTGATGATACAATAAGTACTTTAATGCTTAATAAAAATAACTAGGACATTCAAGTTTAGAGTAGGTATAATTTGTTGTAAAAAACTTACTATTAAAATTTCAGTGATGGTATATCATATGTAGATATATGTAGGTTATAAAAGACTGTCCTAAGGCTCCTCGTATTGGCTAGCAGCCAACTTAGCCAAGAGTTCGGTCGAGAAAAATACGGCTACATCGGAAAGAAGTACGTAATGTACGGGTAGTTTTATGGGGAAGCACCCTGAAGGGGAGGTCATAGTCTAGTTGCGCAATTGAATATATAGGTTAAATGTTTGTAACAAATGCGTCACTGCGTGTCCTTGTATCTTTGGCAGAAAAATTAATATCGGGAATAATACTTTGAGGTACGATTACTCAAAATATAGTCTCTTGCTTTTGGTACGAGTATATAGGTATAATAATTTTTTTAACCATTTCTTTTCAATGTTATTTTTGCTTTATAACGACATTTCATAAGACACATTGTTATGTTCATATGTATTATTTTTTTATGATAAAATTAGCGAAAAATGAATTTAGTTAATGAATTATCGATGATGACGTAAACGTGAAGCAACAGGGAACACGTGATTATTTTCTTTCACATATAACATAGTTAAGAGTAGGTATAAAATAACATTAGCTATCTGTATCTAAATAATATTTTTTCTCTTATTTGATTATTTTTCAATTTTGGCTAGATGGAAACATATGCTTACTACTATTGTCCAGCCCAGTCATCATGATCTGATCAGTTTATTTCTAGAGAGAAGCTAACCTCTTTAGTAAGTTATTCTTTTAATGTATGAGTATAAAACATTTTATTGCTTTTAATGTTTTTTAATTCGATTTATATGGAAATATCTCTTGTTATATTAGCGTGATAATAACTATTATCAGTCTGACTCACGTTATTCGGTGTTCTATCAATATATTTGGTTTGTAAATCAATTGGCCTTCGTGGCTGCTTATTATTATTTCTATAATGAAGAAATTTTTTAAAGTTATCATTGAGAATTGTACATTGTATTTTTGATTTTGAATTTAAATATAACTGAGACAAAATAAAACCAAATGAGATGAAAGTAAGTCTTCAAGTACATGAATTAAGGTGGGTTCAATATCCTTTACATCCTTTCTTACCTTCTAATGAGGATCTCTCTGAAGAAGGCGGTAATTGGAACCACTAAAAGTAGGACAAGGTCACCACTTCATCTGATGATACTTCACATTCTCGATATAAATCAAGCTTATTAGTTTATGCCGTCACAGCGCAGTGATTGTAGAATCAGATGATGATATATGTACGTGATATAGTTGCGGGTTAATGAACCTTTTATTTGCAATTAAATTTGCTGTAGTGTAAATACAGATATTTTTCTTGTTGATTTCTTTTGTTGTCTCTCTAAAATTCACACAAAGTGACGAATTTTGTTTCATACATATCTCACTGAAATGTATGTGTGAAAAATAGTAATACTTTCTATTAATGTAAACATTAATAAAACATAATTGATTATTCTTTAATATTATTTATTTTCTAGGTGTATCTTTAACATAGAATGTAAAATATTTGTTAGGAATAATAATTTTAAATATTGAATTGTAAAATTATTTATATAAAGTTATTTATTTATTTCGATAACGTCAAGTAAAATCGGACATCAATATGTGTGATCGAAACATAAATTGATGTGGACTAAAATCTGAGCAACGAGTACTGAAGTGATTAAGTATCGTGCTCTGTATACTATACAAGATGATTTCGCGGCATATATATACGGCTTTTCCAAGTTAATTTAAAAATTTATCAGAAAACCAGAATAAAGTGGAAAAATATGCAATAATGGAAAATAATTAATATTAATATTTTCATTGTGTCCTAGTAATCAAACACGCCGACAGCTTAATTCAAAAATTCAAAATTCAAATATTTTTATTCAAAATAAGAAGTTACAAGCTTCGTTTTTGAACGTCAAACAATTTACCACCAGTTCACTAAAGTTACTGCCTCAGACCTGAGAAGAACCGGCGAAAGAAACTCAGCGGGACATGTCTTTGTTTTTAATCAAATTTTACATTATATAATCAATTGTGACAATGATACATTTGAAATAGCCTGGAGCGAGCATTTTATTCCCAAGGCGTGTTATCATTTATGAAATCTTTATGTTATTTGTTTAATAAATTAAAATTTTAAATAATCTACTTAAAATAATTCTAATTCTCTTTCAATATCTCTTCTCTTTCAATTCCCTTTAATTAAAATTTTAAATTATCTATACTAAGACTGATATAGGAACATAGACTGTTTGAGCAATGTAGGCTGGGGATCTGGAAAGAAATTTTAGTCGGTCACATAGTTGACGAGACTACTTCATTTTAACTTAGCAAACTGTAAACTTGCGGCTTTTGTGTGAATTAATTTACACTGTAATGTAAAGAATCTCATTATATAAGAATATTATATGAAAGACTACGGTCACATTTCTACTTTAAATTTTAAATATATTAGGAAACTAATAAATTAGCCACGTGGTTATCTACTACCATATATTGGTTTGGTTGATAAATTATCTGGAGCTATTTAAATATTTTGAAGAAAAACAATAATAAAGTAATGTAGTCTTGTTTATTTATTTATTTTTATTATATTATATATTTGCCCTATTTTCAAGTAAAAAAATAAAAATTATTATTAAGTAATTTTTATTATTATATTTTGGTAACATTTAAAATAGTATAACTAGTAATTTGTGATATCTTATGACTTTGCTACGCTAGTTAATAAAGAATGGTCAAAGGAAGTAAAGTATATTCTTATTTATTTATTTTTTCAGTTTTTTCGCTGTATTCCGCACGTAGAAGGGTACGCACAGGGGATATGGGAAGCTAGTGTTAAAATACTCCGTTCTGTTACCCACTTAACAAGTAAATGATAGTATATTTTGTTAATATACCATATTTAATACATATGCAAATATACTATAGTCCAACGACATCAAGTTTTTAATTAAATGCAAAGTCATATAACACGAGACGTATTTCCCCGACATTCATTACGACATGAAATCGAAATTGCAAGTAAAACCGCACATTGATTTTATTTATGCTTATCAAATACCTAGTACCTACCTTCGGGTTTAAAGGGAGTTTGTTGTTAAGCGAGATTTTCATTATCGTACGTAATCCAATTTATGTTAGTGCAATAGTTCCATTTAGTGCAATAGTTATAATTTTTAATTTACTTTGGGTCAAAAACTACTTACACGTACAATTTAAAATAACGACAAATTAAATTTGCTAAACTTTTCCTATTACTTTAAACTTTCATTATTATATAGTTAAAAATTTTTGACACTTCATTATTTTTATTAATATTATGTTATGAAATTAGTCCAAAATTATTGGAAAGTAATATACAATATTCAAATCATATATATTCAACTAATTTCTTACAAATCTTCATCAATATAAATTAATTTAATTATTGCATTGATGTCATATATTTAAAGGTTCTCTGTAAAACCAAATATTTATTATTTTTAAAGTTTTAATATTGATTAAAAAAATTGTAAAAGTTAATTATGTGTTCGCGTAAATATTAAATCTTAGACGTTAATCTTAATTAATTAAAATATATAGTGCCTAATTTATTATTATCAGTTAAAATAATACAGATTCCTTAATTATTTTGACGTAAAATAAAATTTCATTCCAATTTTATTAAATTGCAAGTTGCGGAAAGAGGGCTTAGTAAAAAAAATATAAGACTAAAAATACAGGTTTAACTTATAACTGACGTTAATAAGTATCATTTAAAATGCACGTTGAAACGAGCATCAAAATAAAAGATATAATGAATTACTGACCTACTAAGTTACTAGGCGCTTTCCAGTGGTATTGGTTGCCCTTTAATAAGTAAGTACGAGTTATTGAAATACAAATATAATTGACTTGTATTAATTTATAAAAAAAAATAAAATATTATAATTGCATAATGTATACAATATTACGAGTTATTTCAGTTATATTTTTTAAGTTATATATCAGGCCAATAAAGGTGAATAAAGTAATTTTTTTGCTGGTATTACGTCATCTAGTGGTTTGACATAGTATCATATGCGAAGTAAAAAGAGACATTTCAATTAATCTTGAGTTATAATGATGAAAGTCAATAGAATTTGTTTATTTAAAACAAATATTGTAAGAAATTCTCATTTAATGTTTTAAAGTAGATAATATGAGAGTAAGTAGCCTATTGTTATTTGCAGGTATAAAAGCTAATTTATATATTAGAATGAGGAGCCTTCGTGACGCAGTGGGACAGCGACTAGCTAAAAGCACGATGATTGCTATTTTGACACCTACTTGAGGCAATATATATATATTTTTTTACTTCCTTGCTATACTAGATAGCTTATTAATTATTTAATTGCTAGACTTTTGTCTATATGTACATATTATGTTTTGAGTATCACGCTGTATCCCACACATAGGGTAGGGTAGGCAGATAGAACTTAGGAAACTAGATAAAGACTCCTTTCCGTTCCACACCGCCGCCAAATTTGGCGTGGCTGTCACGTCTTCAGTGATGGATTTCAACGCCGCGCTTTGCTTTGTTACCAGAACGGAGAATAATATATTAAATATTTTATTTCCTCGAGTGGGGATCGAACCCACAAGCGCGCTGTCGCTTTTACAGTTAAACGCTTGTGCTTCCGCGCCACTACAGGCTTTATAGATATTGTGTATATGAGCAAAAACACAACAAAGCAAAAGAATTATGTGAGTGACAGATGAGCGCGCCGTCACTGAATAATGCAGGAGTGAAATACGATAAGTGTTAATAGCTAGTTTAATAAATTGTGGCACACTACTGCTGCATTATATTTTTGTAAAATAAAGAGATTGTTAATAAAAAATATAATGTAATAAAATAATCAAGGTATTACAGTTTTTTATTAATATATAAGATAATATTATATGTATGATTTTTGACTTCTAACTAAACTTGTTGAATAGAAAGCATGTTGGATATATTTTTTTTTTCACATAAAAAAAATCATGATGTAATATGGAAAGTTTACTAAGTATATACGTTTACTATTATCCTTGTGATACGCCAACAATTTTCTGGTCGCATTGCAGTTGCTGTCACTGCAGCCCTACAATAATTTACTGTGTGTGTTGTAGGTACTCAGGAATAATAAAATGAAATGTTATCATTATTGAAAACTTAATAAAATATTGTTTTGTATTAATTTATTTATATTTGTAAATGTGATTGTTGAGTGTACCACTTGGGGAATAAATTATTTAATATTTTTATTTACCCGCTTAGGAACGGTAGAGTACGGCGTTGAGTTCTGTTACTAAAACGCTATGTCTTTCAGTTTTAGTAGCGAACGGAGTGTTACCGCAACGTTCCTCCTGCCTAACCTGCTACATGAATGGGTACAGTAGGTACTAGCTTAAAAAATATATTTTTACGTATAGTTCATAAAAGTCTTAAAAATTGATTAAATCGTTAAGAAACAATAACATTTAAAACGATATAACAATTAATATAAATTAAATATTTTTTCAACAGTAAGGAATCCTTTGTTCATTTGTAATTCAATTTGTCTTCTAAATTGTATTATTTATGTCTGTTGGTTTGGAATGATATTAAAAAATGTGTCTCAATCATTAATTATTTTTTAAATAAATATACTTGTGTATATTAATATATAATTATTTACTTTGATATGTATTTATTTCAAATAATCTCATTACGTTCTGTACTTACTCATTATTATTGATTATCTAAATGCTTAACGAATAATGAGTCCGGCTAATTTAGTTTCTATGGTACTGGTAATATTAAAATATATATTATATTTTAATGTCTAAAGCAATTAGGTATAGGTTATATACCATTATTACCACAATATCAGCACTAGCAGAAATCGTTTCTTGACTCTCCTAAAAGACTTGTTAACAACAAGGAAAATTTTAATTGCATTATTATAAGCTTTTTCATTTTTCACATAAGAAAAGTAAGTAAACCCAACAATAGAGATACGTTCACGTCACAATTTAAATTAAAAGATATATTAAGTTTATAAGGAATTATACATAATTTGCTTTATTATACATAAAATCAGTCACCAGGGTGTTGATAATTAATGGTAAAATGTTATTTTAGAAATTGTAAGCATAAAAACGTGACATATCATTGGATTAAAAGACACGATGCTTGTCAACATGTTAATGTAGTTAAAACGGTTGCGACGGGAGCTATCGTAAAAAAGGCCATTCCGAGTGCGGAAATTCAATCGGTGCAGCCATTCGCCTATAAAACTTAGATTTTACTAATAGAGCTCCATTTAGAAGTAGAATGCAAATATGAAAGTCTGCAATTTATATCGTTACAAACGAAACCTAGGGTTCTTTGAGTCAAATACTTAAAAGTAGGTACCAATTTTAAAACAGGCAATCAGTATGTTTAGAGATGGTAGTATTTTTTAATAAAATTAACTTTTCAAAATGTGAAGCGTACATAGCGTAGCCACAGCACAAAATATGTTAATTGTAAGCGATAGTCTTAAATTATAAGGTATCTGTACTAAATTATATGATTTATAATGACCAAAAAAAATAAAATGTTATTACAATATCAATATTATTGATATTTACATTCACTAAAAGTAGTTTATAAATCTGTTATTCTCTTTGTTCCTGTCTTGTTATATAAATATTAAAACTATAATAAGTAAATAATTTCATACTGTGGGCAATGTAAATATTATAATAATATTTTTGTGGCAGTAAATCGACTCTACTTTTTACGTATATATAATATTACTTTGAAGAAAATCTTTCATAAAATGTATTTGTAAGCATCACTTAGTTGTTTCACTCTTATTGCATTGTGATTTTATTTTATTACATATTATCCAAAACCATATTACATATTTTTGTTATTACCCAATAACAAAAATATGTGATAATTAATATAAATGACAAGTCTAATTGTGGTTACCGTCTAGTTAGTAAACGAAAAAAAATAAGAAAACTTGTTTTCACTTTTTAAATTTAAAGCGCGATGCGATGTGATTTTTAGAAATTTCATTATTCGCACTATATTTATTCTTAAAAAGTGTTCAAAAACTCTACACATTTCGTTTCAAATTCAATGGCACTACAACAAAAATCCAAGTACCTAGAGCTTTTCTTTATCAAAGAGACAATTTGAGCTAAAAGAAAACGATAGCGAAATATGCACCACAGAGCCTCCTTTAGTTTTAAACAATTCACATTCGCTGTTGAAAATATGCTACATTATAACTCAGCTTCACGCTGTATCCCGCACATGGCAGGGTAGGCAGAGGGAACTACATTATTACATTTTATTTATTTGCTATTTATGGAAGAAAATATTTGTTCAATATTTATAGGCACACAATTAACGTTTTTTTTAAGATAAATAGTATAAATTATAATATTTATTGCATTAATTCCTAATAAACAAATTAAAAATCTTATTAATTTTAATTATTTTTTTTATATGTTAGCTAAAAATACCGTAAAAATCTAATCCCTACTGGCATTTTTAAGTATTGGATGCATTGAGTGGAACATTTTTTTTTATTATTGTTATTTCATTGAAGAGTTATGCAACAACATAAATATAAATATCTGATTTTTTTTAAAATCTATTTATTAAATTGATTCTTTCAAAGCAATTACTTCGACGGTCTGCTCACGATTTTAGTAAGTGTGCTGAATTTCGTAGCTTCTTATAGAACAGATTGGAGTATCGAGCTCTTTAACAATGACAATTCCGTTTCGTTAATTTAAGATATGAATTGTTTGTCAAATTTCTGAGTTTGCAAACAACAAATAATAGTTGCAAGCAGATCAATGTCTATCAATGGTAATGGTATCAGATTATCGTATAGTTATCACTGCTGTCTGATCAAATTTGTAAATGGTGTTTTTTTAAGCAATGTAAAATATAGTTCTTTGTAATTTTTTGTTGAATACATAGAACAGCCATAAAAAAATGTAACTTTTGATGAATGACATTAATGCCTTTCGTAAAATTAAGTCAAAACTTTCTTTTGTTATTTATTTTACAGCTTATTTAATGACATTAATCGGAGTTTCTTTCAAAATGTAGACAAAATTTGTAACGACTAAATTGAAAAAGTCTACAAAATTTATCAAAACCCGTGAATAAAACGGAGACTATATTGCAATGTTAGCATATCGTACTTTAGCGGAAGTTTCACCGCGAGATAGAGCAGCATAATTATATCTGTATATTCTTTAAAAAAGAGCAGCGTCTCCCCACGAAAGACTGTAATAATATTTAAGTAATCGTTTTAGTGTTCATCATACACATTTTTTGGTAAAATCGCATTGCAGAAACAATCGTAAGTGAGCGATAGAATAAGACAGAGTTTCGTAACAATAAGCGAAGGGTGGGCGGCGGGAGGCGCAACTACGAGAGCCGGCTCCGAAGCGGGTCGTACGAAACTCCTAAAGTGGCACTGAACTGGTGAACCTGTCCGTTTGGCACTGAGCGCCCGAGGACCACCACGGCGCCAAACACGCGGTGAACCGCGTTGGCGACGGCGGGGTCGGCGTGGCAGGCGAGCGGCCGCGGCACCTCCACGCTACTGCGGCACGCGCCAAGCCGCGCCGGCCCGCGCCCGCGCCCGCAGCGACGCATCCCCCACCGCGCTGCGTCCCGCGCCGCTCGCCGCCCGCCACCGCCCGCCCGCCCGCGCCTCCGCCGGGCCCGCGCCGCCCGCCCGCACGCACGCCGCATTCTTGCCTTCCACAATCCGCACAAAGAGCCTACAGCCTACTAGCTACAGCTAGGACTCGGCGTGCGACGCTTGAGCCGACCTGCACCCTTCACATTGTCACCGAGTCATCGACTCACCGCCTTATAATAATCATACCGGTAATATGATATATCAACAGATTAATGACTTATATTGCTCTAGTTTGGTTTGACAAACATTTTATTAGTTTAAGAATGTATTGCTTATAGTCATCCTATTCATGAAATTAGTATCAATTATTTATAATTTATAATTTATATTGAAATATAAATAAATTAAAGCGAGTATAATATGTCTAATTTGTTAGTTTAACAGTAACTTATTTCATATTTAATTTATTTCCAACGTCTCATTCATCTTCTAGAATGATCATTTTACTTACTTGTCGGTTGTAAGTCTTGTTTATCTGTGACTTATTAAAAGAAAGTGCATTTTTATAAAATAATATGAATTTACCTATATACAATAATTAATTACATTTATTGTCGAATGTCTGTCCCAAGCACCAAATTTTCACTATGTCTTAAATATTAAATGTTAAAGTCTAACGAAATATTAAACAATTTAGATTGATGTTAACTCAATAATTGAAAGAAACGTGTAAATAAAAATTCAAATTGCTACCAGAGGTGAAGGTAAGGCTTTAACACGACAGATTTACGGTTATCTCCCTAGCGACCAAGCGGATGTGATCAAGCGTTAGAAATACGTTGAACCATAATAAAGTTGAACCGTTTAGTAACAAATGCTTTTTACGTTAATACTTCTAAATAGAAAATAGAACATTTTTTTAATATACTCTGCACTCCCACTTGAAAATGTATTGTGTTTATGACTAATAATTGTGGAATGTTTAGGGGGCATAATGATATTATAGAACAAAAACATATTTTTTATGCTTATTATAAAGAGTACTCCCAAACACAAAAAAAAATATTACGTAAAGAAAATTATAAGTTATAAAAAAGTTTACCAGTATGCACACATCCGATAATCCGAAAAATGTATGATAAAGACATAAAAAACATTATGAAATACAGAAGAAATAACATCTCTTTTGTTAAGACCAGTTAGTATTACAGTACATAATAGGTATATAATATACCTTTTGCTTTGCCAGCTTTGTTAGAAAATAATAAATAAATAGTAATGAAATAATGTTAATTTATAGTGTTACTATTATTTCATATTCAGCGTTGCGTTAAAAACAGTCATCGTTAAAAAAATAATGTTAAAATATTCAGTGCATAATTTTAATATAGGTAAAATGTGAGTAAAAACACCACGTAAACATTGAAAGAGAAGAATTAAATTCTTTTTCAAGCTTCCAGCCGAAAAGCCTCTCTTACTGCACGTAATTAAAAATAGGGCTTAGGGACTGTTAGGCCGAATGGCACTAAATGATGTTGCTTTGCACCATATTTTTTAGATTTTTTTTTGAAGTCTTGCAAACAGGTTAACGAGTTACAACAATCTTTTATATAAAATAGTGAGTTGGCATATACGGTTAGTTTATTATTCACTTCTAACAAATAAGTTATTTAACGAATACATTAGCACAGTAGCTCAGGTCATATTAGAAAATATATCTTTATATAATATATATATAGATGAAAATTGCCGTAAATTACCTTGAGCCATAATTATTCTTTCTAAATGAATTAACTTTAATTCACTACATAATTATTGAACTGGTTACATACTAGTAGCCACCCGCAACTTCGTTTGTATGGGCTTTTTAAAACTAACATTCGCAATGCTTGTGTTAAATGGCAACACTTGCTTTGTTTTATTGGTGGTAAAAGTAAAGAATTTAATTATAATCAGTCCCTTGTTCCATTGTGGATATCAACTTTGAACTCTCGCTAATAGGTAAATTGTCACGTTTTTCAATAAATTTTATGTGTAGACGGAAAGTTTGCTTATTCTTGACTCTTAAATTTTATGTGTAGACGGAAAGTTTGCTTATTCTGAACTGATTGTGTTGAAATTTTATATAAAGATGCTTGAGGGTCTTGGGATGGTCTAGGTCGACAAAAATGGGATTCCTGGAGGCTTAGCCTGCGTACTTTGGCTCAACCTTATAGCCGTAACAGACGACCGAACCGACCCTCGAACATGATTCACCATCGAACCATGTTCGATCGTGTGTAGCACGGTTCGCCGATAAAAAGGTGGTGCGGACCAACTTTACTTCGGATCGGCAGGTGTGGGGTCAACTTCACTTCGGTATGCGGGGCAGACCACACCGTGTTCTCTATCATGTGTACGGCGAACCGAACCAATTTTTGGTTCAGTTGCTATTAGGCTACCGTAAGCGGTACGTCGTAACAAATATGAATTAGTAACGCTAAGACGACAACATTGCTTCGGATAAGAATAGGAGAGATATATAAAGACTAGTTTCATCACTGGTCTTTTGTATGCAAGGATCGTGAATAATACGTCATATATTATTCGTGTATTAAGGAAATGTTTGCAAATTTTGTTACATTTCAAGTTATACTCTAAATCCATTGAATAAGAGCTATAATAGTCATGAATTCATTAAATTAGTTATATAAAAATAATTTAAAAAATACTTACTTTAAATAATTACTCGCAATAACTATTAAATAAAAAATATTTTATCGTTTAATGGTTATACTTAGATGTAGACTGTAAGAGTTATATTTCGCAACATGTTTGCAATAATTATGGATTCGGAGCGCCTAGACGATAATATTGAAAAGTTTATTATATAAAATTTTGGAGCTATATAAAGATGTTCATCATTTCAATCATGTTTGTAGAATATAGCACATAAACTGTATTTTAATAAAGATGCACGTAATGATTTTTTCGCGTATTTTTTTTGATATTGAAGGTATATCAAGGCGTGTTCACGCTTTGCTAGCAAAAGCAATAAATAATATGGACAATAGTGTTGTCGACTGATCAAAAGCATATTTTAAAATCCCACTTTTTTATATTTTTGAATATATCCTTACCCTGCTTTTATTTACTTTGGGCATTATTTATTGTTATATATGGAGAATAAATGCTTATTATTTTAATAATAGTAATTTAAATATCATTTTTCTTTTCTTTTAATTTTATTTTTCTCGTTTACTTTTAGTCGTTTGTTTTAAGATATTTACTCCGACTACAGAGGGCACCAAGCTACCACGCGAATTTTATATAGTCAATTTATAAATACTTTTTCAAATATAGTTAATTTTGTTTTAAAAGATACGTGAAGCAAAACATTCTTATTAATAAAGTTCTTTAGCCGTTATTTTCCTTAAAAAAATACGCTAAATAATTTTTCACCCTAAAAGTTTTCCTCACTCATTTTTTTTCCTAAATTTAGGGGAAAAACCCCAAGCTGACAGCACTGCTGGACGATACGGTTCGTGGTTCGGTCGTCTGGCCATACCGAACGGTTTGGGGTTCGATTGAACCAAGTTCGGTCGTCTATGAGCACTTTTATGAGATACATAAAACAATGTTTACAAAATAATTGTTCATTAAAAAGTCCATAAAAAAGGCCGCGAACGTATATATTTATACCTAAAGATTCTGCCACAGTGGCCATTTCAGTATAAGGAATTTAAATTTTATTTAATAGGGTTAAAAGATAAAAATCTATTTTCTACAATTTGGTATTAATCCTTATAAAGAGAAATATAATAGTCCCCTTTGGCAATTCATTTAAATTGAAATTGTACTATTCATATATCATTACAATAAATACTTTAGGACAGATCATAAATTCATAATACCTATGCTACGAGCCACGCGATGTGCGGAGACGGCTTGATTACCGACTAGTAAGTTGTGTCAATTTTCATACATTTTTGATATTTAACTAATTATCGACCCCGCTCGAACTACTACATTATTAATAGTAATGCAGATTAGTAATCTGCATTATTTCCGTATTCTAATAATGTCATTAATCTATTACCTTACTAATTTCTTGGTTAGGTATCTCATAGCTAAATATTTTGTTTTATATTATTCCAGCATTTTGTTTTATATGACTTTTAATTTTGATACTTCTAAATATTTAATATAATATATTACTATAGCGACTTCGCCGTGGAATATAAAAAATATTCCACGGCGAAGTCGCGGGAAGGTCGGTAGTAAAGCTTAAGCAAAATTTCTGTATACACATAAAACTAATTGAAAATTTGGCTGTTTATCTGTTATCGGGACAGTTCAAAGTTGGTATCCACAAAGGGGAATGATTATAATTAATTTTTTTACTTTCTCCACCAGTAAAACAACGCGAATTTTTGAGTGTTGCCATTCAACACAAACAATATAAACAGAGTTGCGAATGTTAAATCTAAATTTCAGTAACTAAAGTAGAAAATATTATTAAAAGTCTATATATATATATATATATATATATATATATATATATATATATATATATATATATATATATATATATATATATATATATATATATATTTATATATATATATATATATATATATATATATATATATATATATGTATATATATATATATATATATATATATACTTCTTTGTATGCAAGCCGTAAGCAGGATTTGAACTCGCGCCTCTTGGAAACCGGCCAAGCGCTCTTAGCAACTAAGCCATGAATGTATGGCCAACTAAGCCACACAAATTGTAAGTCAAATGAGATCTGTCTCAGGGCTATGTATTGACGATTTTCTTTTAAATCACTTTCACTGAATCTAGAAGCACTAAGTTACTTGTAACTTTAAGGATCTTCAAAAGACATGGTAGCGGTAAAGTAGAAATTTTGCTTCTTAGGCGGAAATAAGCTGCAAATTTTTTCATCTTGCTTGATTAATCTTAATTCAAATTCAAATTCAAAATATTTTTATTCAAAATAAGAAGTTACAACTTCGTTTTTTGAACGTCAAACAATTTACCACCAGTTCACAAAAGTTACTGCCTCAGACCTGAGAAGAACCGGCGAAAGAAACTCAGCGGGACATGTCTATTCTTTTTTTTTTATCAAAAACTTTACATTATATAATTAAGTGACAATGATACACTTGAAACAGCCTGGAGTGAGCATTTTATTCCCAAGGCGTGTTATCATTTATAAAATCGTTAATATGGTAATAACCTTTAACACACAAACGTCTCTTCACAACTTTTTTAAATTGTGAAACAGAAAATTCTCTGACGTTTTCTGGGATCCTATTGTAAAAGCGTACACCCTGTCCCATAAACAAATTACGGACTCGATGCAATCGAGTTACAGACGCACTAAGTTTAAGCCTATTTCTAGTATTAATATTATGTACATCACTGATTTTATTAAACTTATTAATATTTTTCTTGACATACACATTTGACATACATATTTTTCTTGACATTGTCAAAAATGTATTGAGATGCAACGGTCAATATATTAATATTTTTAAACATTTCCCTTAAAGAATCCTTAGGGCTTAAGTTATAGATTGCGCGAATAGCTCGCTTCTGCAAGATAAAGATTGACCTAATACCGGCTGCATTACCCCAAAGTAAGATGCCGTAAGACATAATACTGTTGAAGTAGCTAAAGTAAACAAGGCGAGCCGTTTCCTCATCAGTCAATAGTCTAATTTTTTTTACAGCGAAAGCTGCAGAGCTCAGTCTATTCGCCAATCTATCAATATGAGGTCCCCACTGTAGTTTGGAGTCAATGGTGATACCGAGAAATACCGTAGAATCAACAGGCTCTACGGCTTCACCATTCAAAAGTACATTGGCTTTCACAATTTTCGTTTGAGGTGTTCTGAATATTACTCATTTTGTTTTTTTTACTATTTAACAGCAAGTTATTAGCGCTAAACCAATGTACTATTTTGGAGAGAGCATTGTTTACTTCGTCATATACTATTTGTCTTCTTCGCATTTTAAAAATCAACGAAGTATCATCAGCAAACAATACTATCTCATGGCTCCTCTCAACTAAATAAGGTAAATCATTTATATATATTAAAAAGAGAAAAGGACCAAGAATAGAGCCCTGTGGGACCCCCATACTGATTAGTGATCCAGGAGATTTCTTGCCATTTACATCAACCTTCTGAACCCTGTTAGTTAAATAAGAGGTCAGAAGATCGAGTGCACGTCCTCTTATGCCATAATGATGTAGCTTCATGACCAATGTTGAGTGCTGGACGCAATCAAACGCTTTGGATAAGTCACAGAACATGCCAAGAGCATCTTGCGATCCTTCCCACGCCTCATAAATATTCTTTAAGAGACCTACACCGGCGTCGGTAGTAGAGCGACCCTTAGTAAAACCATACTGTTTATCATGCATTAGCTTATTTGAATTAAAATGCATTAATATTTGATTTAAGATCACCTTTTCAAAGATTTTACTGAATAACGGTAGCACAGATACTGGTCGAAAATTGTTTGGATCTGATGTACTACCAGATTTAAATTTAGGTATGATTTTACTAAATTTCATTAGGTCAGGAAACACACCATACTCTATACAATTATTAAATATATTGGCAAGATGAGGAGCGACAGCGTCTATTATATGACTAATCAACTTAACAGAGATACCCCACAGATCTGATGATTTCTTGATATCCAGGGTCTTAAATGTCTTAACAATGTCTCTTGAGTTGACTAGATTAAATTTGAAATTTACATTACATTTGTGAACGCTCTCCTTAAGTAATGATTTAGCGACGGTTGTGGAATGATCGGATTTGATTTTGTTGCTTAAATAAGTGTTATCCATTGCCTAACTCATTATCATATTCATTAAATGGCGTATCTTAATCCGAATTGAGCATCGTTGATAATTCTTTGATTATCTTGTAACGTGCATTTAGTTAATAAGAACAAAAAAATACAATTTTTCATATAATTCCTATTCCAAATCAGTAATCATTATATTTGATTAACTTAAATACATGTTAACTTTATATATTTCTATAGTATAATATTTAGATTAAGTCAAGTTGGGTTAAATTTAGATTAAGTCAATGCTTAATACATTTTATAGTCACATTATGTGAGTGTTTTAAGTCAAATTGTTTTGTTTTTGATGAACTTAAACTAAACTAAGTAACTTGAAATGTAATGGGCCATATGTAACTGTTCAATATAAAGAGTTCAACCAAAGATATGGCCACTGTTTATAATATTCATGTATGTTAATTTGAAAGTAGTGGAAAACCCTGATCAAGTCCGAGTCGGACTCGTGACTGGATGGATCCGTCCATTATCTACAAAAATGGCAAAAAAAATCATAATTGTTGCATGGAAGCTAAATGGTTAAGGCATTTATTGTAATCTATTATTTTCATGTATTTTTTGATGTAGCGAAAATATAATTAGGTAATATAATTGTGTATGTACTCAGTACATTAACTACCTATTTTCTACACCTCCAAGAATAAGAAAATTTGGAAAAATTGAAATAACCAATTGTACGTATAAAGATTATAAATTTTTAATTAGTTTGAACACATAATGGTTTTTTAATTGGTAACTTTTGCAGGTTTTATAATCAGTATGGGATGAAAATCTTATTTTCATAAACAAAATTATTGTCTTGCATACTAAGTGCTCTTACTTTCTTTCACTTCACACAGTATCTCGCACATGACAGGATAGGTAGAGAGGACTTGGGATCCTGGTTTTAATATACTTCTTTCCGTTCTCCACATTCAGAAATTGAGGAAACAACACGCAGTTGAGTAGCGGAAATCAACGCCACGCTTTGTCCAAACGAAGACACGAAAATTTTAAATATTTAATTCTCTCGAGCCCCCCACTTGAACTTAGCTTGTCACATTTTAAGTCACACGCTTGTGCCTCAGCGCTACTACAAGCCTCAACAAAATGGTAATTTTTAAATAATACTTCAATAATAATTTATTAATACAGTATCTGTGCAACCGGTAACATACCGACAAGTAGATATTTAATTTACTTTATTCCAAGTCGCATTCGTGTTAATCTATTCTGTGTATATATCAAACATATACCTGAACTTTAACTATACCAAATTTACTTCTATATGTATACAGAAATAAGATATTAATGTGATAAGATATTAAGATGATAAAGTATGCTCGTTACTTTGTTAAGACAAAATCTATACTTATATTAAATCTTTAACCAATCACTGTCTGTACATGGAAGAAATATAGAGAAAAACCTTGGTTATTAATCTAATTTGTACCAACATAGTGTTTCTTTTAAAAAAAAATATCTGTTTGTCTGTGCGTTTGTACGCGCGAATCTCAGAACAATGACCAGATTTAAATGTAGTTTTCACAATTATATTTTAGCAACCTTCTTTCAACATTTAGTGTTTGTTTTATTTAAATCGGTTTAAAAAATGTTACGTCAATATCAGTAGTTCGTCAAAGTGAGGTTCGTCAAAATTGCTACAAAATTTTAGTGTTTGTTTTATTTAAATCTAAAATTTTATTTGGCAATTGTCTTATAGGTAATAATGTAACTCGAAAAAGAAAGGTGTTGAAGTCGCTGCCGCGGGCAGGTCGCTAGTAAATAATACAATAATAATGTAGTGGCAATAATATCCGTCATTTATAACGCAGTGCCTCAAAAATGTCTTATTTTTCCAAATATTTCATTAAAGCATAGAAAATTAGTAATATAACTATAATTAAACATGATATTTCATAATATTAACTAAAATATTTTTCAGATTTAGTTCAACCTTAATAAAATTCGCAGACCAGACATCGAAATTGAATTGGACCCATTAAGCCATTTTCACGTTCATGATGACATTGAAACAGAAATAACCCTAAGACAAAAATTATAAAAATAAAATCATCACCACTGGATACTTTAAAATATTAATAAAACGATATACGTAATGCGTGTCAGCGATAATATACGAGCTCGCGTAATCGTAGCGTCCCATATAATTTATATATAGGTACCTACATGCACATAATAAAGAGGCTTAAATAGTCTTAAAAGTGTATAAAAGTTTTTTTTTTCCTTAGGGACTCTAAAATATTATTACTGAAACATTGGTAAATGAACCAATTAGCAATTATTCGTATTAATAATAATATTTTTTATAATTGTTTTTTTGTGTATAAATAAGATTTTATAACGACTGCAGTATACTAATACTGTGTCCCAGCTACTGTCACCCCCATCACAAACGTCGTTACAAAAGTTATATCACATGTAAATAGTACTAAATGCAAGCCTAATAATAATTATTGCATATAGTATGTAAAACGATAAAACTCAATCAATTTTAAGTCAATCAATAATGAAAAAAAAAAAATGACAATCATTCATTAAGGCGTTCTATGAATAATATCTCGATAATAGAAGCTAAAAGGCTACTCAGCAGAATGTTTGTCTTTTTATGAGATTGCTCGCCAAAAAAGCACCGACTGGACACCGAAATCGGACAAAAATCAATGAATCTTGGGTTACTAGGAGAAAATTTTGTTTCTCTTTTATATATAACAAGGTCAAAGTCAAAGTTGTCACCTATGAGACAGTACTGGTAACTATTTTTAAAGTGTTAGTTCACACTTAGGAAAAAAAATACTTAATTTTGAAAACGTATAAAAAATCGATCGAAGCAGTATTTGAATCCGCGCCTCTGGGAAACCGTCCAAGTGCTGTGACCAACTAAGCCATTCGTTCTCACCAAGCTACTTCGAAGTTCTTATACACTTGTTACAACTTATTTTTGTTGTTAGCATCTCTGTAGGGAGATTTTTACAAATTTCCGCTACCCAAAGACAACGAAGTGACTATTAGTCCAATAACTGTACGAATAATTTCTAATTAGTCGTCCGGGTATTTTTTTTTAGTTAGGTTAGGTTAGGAACAGTTTTAGTCGGGCTGCGGATGAATTTGGACTCCCGCGGCCCCGCGCTCACGTGCGAGGAGACAACGGGGTGGTTTTAGCCGGTAAGAGTCCGGCACGCCCCTTCGTCTTTTCTCTAGACGGAGGTAGTCCATGAGGATTTCCACCCATAATAAAAAAAAAAAAAAAGGAACAGTTTTATATTATTGGGAGAGCTTTATACATTTCTTATTTTTTTTTGGTTAAGTTAGGTTAGGAACAGTTTTATATTATTGGGAGAGCTTTATACATTTCTTATTTTTTTTTTGGTTAGGTTAGATTAGGAACAATTTTATATTATTGGGAAAGCTTTATACATTTCTTATTTTCTTTTGGTTAGGTTAGGTTAGGAACAGTTTGAGCCCGACACCCGCTGCCACCACTGCGACTGCCTCGAAGAGACGGCTCAGCACACGCTGGAGGTGTGCCCAGCATGGGCGTCTCAACGTCGCGCATTGCGCGACGTCATAGGGGACGACCTTTCCCTGCCAGCCGTGGTCAAGGCCATGGCCGGTAGCGAGATGTCGTGGGACGCGGTCTCATCCTTCTGCGAGGCAGTGGTGCTCGAGAAGGAGGCGGCGGAGCGGGCGAGGGAGGCTTCTTCCGAACTCGCCGTCCGCCGCAAAAGACCGGGTCGCCGGAGGGCGGCACACGATCGTCGCCTTCGGCCCTAATCGGCCAGAGGGCAGTCAGCTTGGGGAAGCTGATCGCCTACAAACCTGGCCCGAGTAGGCGCGCGCAGGTTGCTCCTGCGCGCTGCTCAGAGCAGGCCGTCGAGGGTGGCCCACCACCCCCGACTCCGAGACGTGCCTAGCAGGTTCCCGCCGCCGAGGCTATGGACGAATCCTTGGCACCCGTAGCCCCGGCCTGTGGTGGTCGAGGAGGAGCACCGTGAGGTTTTAGTGGGTAGCGTGGACGGCCTATATCTGCCGGTCCATTAGTCCCACATAACCCACCCGAGTCCCCACTCGGGCAGAGTACCCGTAAAAGGGTGTCCTCACGATAAAAATAATAATAATAAAAAAAAAGGTTAGGAACACTTTTATATTATTGGGAGAGCTTTATACATTTCTTATTTTTTTTTTGGTTAGGGTAGGTTAGGAACAGTTTTATATTATTCGGAGAGCTTTATACATTTCTTATTTTTTTTTTTGGTTAGGTTAGGTTAGGAACAGTTTTATATTATTGGGAGAGCTTTATACATTTCTTATTTTTTATTGCCTCCATGATGATATTTTACCACCGTTACCTCTTAAGACGATATAATTTAAAAAAAAGTTCTAATTGTTGAAGATAATGTATCTTAAATGTATCTGGACTAATAATCCCGTTACTGTACAAATAACTATCAATTATTCGTACAGTAAGCGGACTAATAATTAAAATTATTCGTACGGTTATCGTATGAATAGATTCAGCCCAAAGACAATTCGTTAGAATAATTATTTGGCAAGAGAGAATGCTATTTATTTAATAAGTTTATTATTTTTAAAGTGTTATTCCACACTAAGGAAAGAATAATACTAAATTTATAAACGTAAAATAAACGACGTAGCTTGGTGAGAACAAATGGCTTAGTTGGTCAAAGCGCTTGGGCGGTTTCCAAGAGGCGCGGGTTTAAATCCTACTTTATTCAAATTTATATACGTTTTTATATTTAGTAAGTACTGGTAACATGCATAAATTTATTTTTTACTATGATGTTATTACGTTTACTTTTTAGCATTTCTTTAAGTGATCAAGATATTTTTCAACCCATGGTTTCATCTCAAGCTCTAAGTTGCTTAGATTATTAAATGAAATGAGCTGTCCTATATAAACATAGACATTTACATACTGTATTTTCGCCTAATCTACTTCGATACTTACGAAGTAGATAAGGCGAAATTTTTTTTTTGGATCAATATAAATCAATATAAATTTATGGTTTATTTATTTATGATAAGTATAGTCATATATATGATTTTAATGGTTATTAAACGCTTAGAAATATGTTATTTATTTTATGCACTTTAATTAACAAGTAATTGACACATCAGACGACACAATATTTTATGTGTATTTTGAAATTAGCCATCACGTTTTAAATTGGTGACATACTTATTATAAAATTAAAATGATATCTACAAGAAAATAATAATTTAGTAAAAATACAATACTAAACATATTGTACGAAAGCACTGCTACCAAAATTTAGAGATGGTCGTAAATTAAAGTGTTCTTTGATTTTACCACAGCGAAACGTTTAGCTTTCGTTTATATCATTATGATGAAGTATATTTTTATTATATTACGTTATCTAGTAGAGGTACATACAATAAAAATATAAAAGTATTTATTTTTAGTTGCCGTATTTATTAAGTATTATTAAATATTCTAGTAGAAGATCGAATGGTGAATATATAAATGTGCTACACAACTTTTATCATGGGTTTACGTGACCTTCCTGTGTATTTTGAGAATCTATGCTGTGTTTTCGAAGGTCAAACTAGGTCTTCTCAAAGAGGTCTTCTCCTATCTCTCTTACCGCTCAATTTTCACATCACATTTCCACCGGGACATCCTAGTATTTACCATTCTGTGTATTTTATATTGGAAATACAATCAATCAATCCTACAAAGATATCACATCTCTTTATTTTTCTTAAATTCTTCTTCTAGAATACTACGTTTCGCGGCCGTATAACAGCGTGGGTACCAATACTGCATTGTGTACGGCCAAATGTGAAGCTGTGCTGACGTTTCAACGACTGATCAACACAGCTAAGCTAACCCTGTGACCAGCAGCAAAACAGCTTACCATATTCATTTCTTATCTTTTGTCTCTACTAAACATACTTTCCAAGTATTTCACTTCACTTCACTTCACTTCACTTGTTCTAACACCTTGTCGCACCCTTCTATCAGAGTAGTAACCAATGCCTGTAACTCGCATTCTAATAAACGAATTACCTACATTAACTCCTAGGACTTCGATAGATCGTTGGTTGTCCGATTGATAAATATTTTTTTATGACACTTTATTTCACTCCTTTTAGACATTCTATCCAAATATAAATTGAACAACCAAGCTTGCATGGCGCACGCTTTTTTAAAAACCAATTGGATCTCAAACCAAGGTGACACGACACCTACTCGCATACGTCCAGTGATCTCTATCTCTTATTTCGAGTGATCTCTGTAAAGAGTTGTAAAGTACAACCTGCGACATGGGTCCGCTCACATTGGGCCGGGGCAATCTCTCCTACAATTTCTTTCTAACAACATAGTATTTATACCTGTAGGCCCCTTGAACCTACCAAAACAGCTTTTCGGCTTTCATATCTCTTGCTTTCCTGTAGCTATATATTTTAGCATATATTAATTTTTATCAGTACTTGGTTTTGCATATTACAATTTTTCTTCCTTATCTCTCTCATATTTTTATCTTTACTCGAAGTTTTATAATCCATAAAACATGTTATATTTTCTTCTTTGTTTCTATAACAACTTCACTTGATCATGTCACCATTCATTGCACCTTTTGCTAAAGTCTCTTTTTTCTTTACCAAATATCTCTGTCGTTGTTGCCTTCATATAGTTCCTAAGGATTTGCCAACATATTTCAACATTTGAATTACCAAATTCTTTCTTAATATTCTTCTCTGATCGATGTGTTTCTGTTCTTATGCGATAGTTAAACATTAAGATTGAACATCTAATGTGGCTGCACCAACCTGCGATGAGGTCTCTTCCCAGTTCAGCACCCTTAATGAATACTGACGTGACCATAACATAGAATTATTTTTTTGTAATATATCAATTGTCATTAACTATCAATTGAAAGAACGTGAGCGTTGTTTATTAAATTGTAAGATATACATATTTTGATAAAAAATCTAAAAATATTTTACAAGTTTTTACCTTATTGCCCGGGATGAATCTCTGGATAGCCACAGGTAATTAACCACAGATGGTCCACAGATCTGGCATAGGAACTATAGATTATTAAAACTAAAATAGGACTATGGATTGGAAGATGAAGATACTAGGCTATTGGATGAGACAAACTGACATTTACCTTTTCAAAAGTCTCAATGTAATTGGCGGGCAATGAGTGGGGGTCCACTAGATGGACCCTCACTAAGTCGAGTTATGCCTCGGGCGTAACAGCGGCGTGGTCTGTTAAGGGTGAAGAGAGGAGTGCCCCGGTTTCATCATCACGAGAAACAATATTAATATTAATATATACATGTACCAAAAATGTGAACGATGAAATTTATATACAACTAAAAGTGTAATTCAGATAGTACTATCTGCTTTAGTTATATTAATATTATATTTTTGCATTATTAATACAAGAAAGTTTTGTATAAAAAATGGACAGTTCGTGACATATCTACATTTCCGTCGCTTAACTAAGTAAAAATAATTTCAGTGACTGAAGTAAGTCCCTAGCCCTACAGTAAATATTTTACTAAGCGACGTCTTTTTAATTTATTGTATAGCTCCATATTGGTTCAGAAATTGCCAAAATTGATACATTCACAATAAAATAATATTGTAAATATATATTGCGGGGTAGCGGCTTCTATATTAAATCGAAACTTTACATAACATGTAATATATAATGTTAACCTAATACAGTTTTCAGGTTGTAATTATTTTAAATTTAGTGTTAGAGACATCTTAAGCAAATGCATAAATCATGAATATTTTGTAATATTTTTTACAAAATGTTTTGTACCCATTAAATAATATAAAAAAAAATGTCACTGGTAAGTCTTTTAATACGTAAGGCAATATATTAATATTCTATTTTAAAACAACCGACGTCATTTATTTCTATGTTCAATGCTGTTCTATAATAAGGAATCAATGAGTTGTAGAAACTATATATTATTTTATATGTTTATGCTAAGTTCTTGCCAAAAATATTTCCAAATTATTTAATTTTTTTTGAATATTACTTAGAAATAGACAGCTCACAACTAATCACATTTTAGCATAGCAGTGTTCATTATTTGCCTCAAGTAACTTATTCTATCTTAAAAAAAATCGTGTATACCTAACGATTATTTATTTGAAATGAATAATTTTCCAGTTTCATTTTATGAATTAACAATCAATTTATATTATTTTATATCTCTCTTAGATTATTTTTTTACAAACTAGATGACACGAGCGTTACAATACGTAACGCTCGTGTCGAGAGATATATATATATATATATATATATATATATATATATATATATATATATATATATATATATATATATATATATACATATACATATATATATATATATATATATATATATATATATATATATATATATATATATATATATATATATATATATATATATATATATATATAACGGAAAATAACAAGATTCGTAAGTTTATCAATTTACTAGGAAGTTTATAAACTTTCGTAGGACTCTAAACGGGAGATAAATTGTATTATTTTACGCCTACATTTTCGTAAATTGATAAACTTACTGAACTCACTCGTAAAATAATGAGTAAGCAATAACCAAACGCCACGCGCGATCTGATTGGTTAACTGTCACGTCCAATTTTCCTTCCTCGCAGCCGCCACTGTTCGCCACGGAACATAAACAAACCGGTTTGCTAGTGCGATTTATTAGTTTTAAATGTTGAACTGTGTTGAAACTGTGAAGAATAGGTTAATTTTGTTAAGTTTATTTAGTTGTACTTATAATGAGTGACCTACAAGCTGCGGACACCCAAAAGGAAAGAGATAGTGTGGTAAATGCTAAAATATTTGTTGACGAAGGAAAATTTACCACAGAACTACGAAAGTTTTATAGTGGGCATGAACAAAATAGTAAGAAATCCGAATGGACAGAGGAAAAAATTAAAAATGTTATTAAAATGATAGAAAATTATAATAAAGCTAAAGTTTTGGGAAGTCGGCCTACAGATAAGGAATATTATCATGCCAAAAAGTATCACATTATGACTTTTAGTGACGAAAAAGTATTGATATTAAAAAGGAAATCTCAGCAGGATCCAGTGATACAAGTAGTTCCAAGCAGTAAATACTACCAAAAAAATACTTGATGCAAATGTTGCTACAGGTCACGGACGACGTGACAAAATTATTTACAGCCTGAAAGACAGTTACATGGTTCCAGTGTTTGCCATAAATATTTTTCTTCAATTGTGCAATACTTGCCAAGAAAAGTTTTCCTAAAACTGGGATAGTCGTGAAGCCACTAATTACAGATGACTTTAATAGAAGAGGACAGGTAGATTTGGTGGATTTTCAATCATCTCCAGATGGGGAGTACAAATGGATGTTACAGTACCAAGATCATTTGACCAAATTTTGTTTTTTACGGCCGCTTAAAAGCAAAGAAGCAAAAGAAGTAGCAATTGAAATTTTAAAGAAATTTTTAGAAGTTGGTTGCCCCAATATTCTCCAAAGCGACAATGGACGTGAATTCACGGCATCAATATTGAAAGAAATTGTGAGCTTATGGCCAGCTTGCAAAATTGTTAATGAAAGACCTAGATACCCCCAAAGCCAGGGAAGTGTAGAACGTTCAAACCAAGACGTGAAGAATATGATTTGTGCTTGGATGGTGGATAATAATTCCACTAATTAGTCAATAGGTTGTTACTTTGCCCAATTCCAGAAAAATTCATCGTACCATTCTACGATTGCAAGGACACCGTTTAAAGCCCTGTGTGGAGATGATTCTAGATGCGGTCTAACTTCTACACATTTGTCCGAGAATAAAATTTCTCAATTTAAAATATATATTAATATATATATATATATATATATATATATATATATATATATATATATATATATATATATGGGTCATTCTACAAAAATGGTACTAATCATTGTCCTCGCACATTTCATATACTATAATTATTAATATTTTGTTCCAAAATTGTAAACTAACAGCTTGCAATGTGTTTTATTGAGTACACATATTTAGAAACGAATATATATTTAAAATAAATCTGAAATCTCTCATAAAAACCCTAAAATGTCAGTCCCTAGACATGTCCGCACTCCAAAATTTTATGTTTGGGCATCCATATTTTTAGATACATCAACTATATACTTTATTTGATTTAACAATTGACTACTTTATCGTACATACAACAAATTTTATTAATATTTTGTAGATTCAATAAAAAATAGTTACATTTTCAATAGCTTAAAAAGTGTCCTCGATTTTATCCGTCATTCCCTAGCCACGCCAACATTTACAATTTAGCGCCATAATAAGAATAATAAGTGAATGACATCTAGTGAATTTAAAAGAACGACACTAAATTATTCATAGACAATAATCGCTGAGCTGCTGTAATTTTGTAAATCAGTGCAAAGGTGGCAGTTGTTTCAGAAACACGGACTGATCCACTCACTTTGTCAGTCCCTCGGTGAGTAGTTTTATTGTTTTATAATATGAAATTAACGATAATTAAATAATATTTTCGTGTTATTTGTCGGTCTTCTTTAGTACATCGTTTAAATAGCTTTAATTAGAGGTTTAACCTACATTTCTCTTAAGTTTTACTCCAAATCGTCAGTCCCTAGACCATCAGGCCCTAGCTCTTAATTGTGCTAGGGACTGATAGATGTAGCTAGGGAATGACTTTTATTGTATATTCTGATATTTTTAATAAGTCATTTAGGGCATATGTTATTTATATAAAAATGTTTAATAAAATGCCTAATGCGACATTCTACGATTGGCTTTTTTATTTTGAATTTAGAAACTGGGAAGCTATAGACTGATAATAAGTGGTTTACAGTCGTTGGTCACAATAGTCGTATTAAGTGCTAATTAAGTGTTAAGTGTTATTAAGTGTTATTTTTCCATTTTGCAGAAAAATGCCACCCAAAAAGAACACAAGCTTACAAAGTTATCCAAAGAGGAAATAGACAACAAAAAATCATCCGCCGCTACAGCTCGATTGGAAAAATCAAGATCGATTCAATTCTGTTATGAGAATATAAAGAGAAAGAAAGACTGAGATATATAGAAAGAGTAAGGACCACATAAGTCTATTCAAGATATGACCCCACATGAGCAGAGAAAAAATAAAAACAATGGAAGAATTATTCAACTAATTACAGAAAAAAGAAAACAATTAAAAAAGATTGTGAGAAATATGTTGCTCAGAATACGCCACCTACACCTGAAAAGGGAGAAAGTGTAGCTTCAGAACTGCAGATGAATGACTACAATAAAACTTTAGACAAGTGGAAGCTAAAAGAAGAAGCAGGCATCAACAGAAGATAAGAAATAAAGTGTTACAGGATAAATGTGCGATTATACTCAGCTTCACGCTGTATCCCGCACACGGAACTTGAAAACCTAGTGTTAAGACACTCCGTTCCACTTTCGTTCCTCACCTTCTGCCGAATTGGAGGCATTGCGTGTTGAGTGGCGAAACTCAACGATGCGTTTTGCCTTGTACCATAGCGAAGAAATAAAAACATTAAATATTTAAATTGGAAATATTAAAAATTGTAATTCTATTTTACAAATAAATCTGATTTTGAATGTGTAACCAACTTATTTTATTACAATATCATTATTGTTTATCAGTCCATAATTATATCTATCAGTTCCCAGAGCTGTCAGTCCCTAGATGCCTAAATTAGAAAAACTCATTTTTTTTCTAAAATAACGGATATAATGACTGGCCCTCTTAGATGTAAGATACTTGATCAATTATATATAATATACGCTATTCAAATATCCGAAAGCATTTAAAAAAGGTTGAGGACAAAAAAGCATCAGAAATATGTCGATTTTTGTAGAATGACCCATATATATATATATATATATATATATATATATATATACACATACATACATACATACAAAACCGGCTGCCGGTCCTTATATTGTTTTATATCTCTCTTAGATTTTTTTTTTATAAACGCTCGTGTCTTCTAGTTTGTATAAAAAAAAATACCCAATGCGAAACGCAGTGGCCGAAGCTACTACTTAACGCCGATTTTAAATGCCGTGGGTAGTAATGATCCGGTCGAATCTGCCAAAGTGTGTTGCCATTGCAATAATTTTATAATTAACTCATAAGATTTAACTTATATAATAAATGAAGGTCGCCCATAAATTCTTGCTTTTTCTCATACTCAGTATTCTACACTCCCTCAGGGAACAAGGAAGCAAGCTACTAAGTAGTACCTGCCAAATTTCGACGTTCCGTGCCGCGTAGTTACGTAAAGAGATTAATATAAATTTATCCTAAAATTATAATTTGATATTTAAAATATGTGGTCCATATTTTTTTATATAATATACTTCATTATTTATAATTCATTCATTATCGCTAAGAAAATAAGAAATAAAGAATCCCAAACTAAGTTACTTTCAATGTATTCTTTTATTAATTCTAATTAACACTATCACTGAAAAAGAAAACTTTAAAACTTGTTGAAATTCATTCAAATTTCATGAATCTGTCAACCTGCCAGCCACGAATGACGTCGTTGTGACATTAAAAAGATGGTGAAGAAGGTATTCTGTATATGTTACTAGATAATATACGTGTTGTAATATCTTAAATACGTTTGCAGTTTAACTATAACACACATGTTATTTATTGGTAGAACAATGAATAATTACTGTATCATTTAAATTTTTTGTTAAATTATGATGGATATATATGTGTTTAGTTGAACATTTAATTATGATCATTATAATTATTACACGACTAAGGTCGTGGAATCTTTTAGGACATCTAAAATTTATTCAGAGTCTTATCAGGATTCTTTTTTTGATATACAAGAATTGAAATCCTAGATTATCTCGTGACATGAAGAATCCTAAGAGCTGGGCGTTTTTTGTTAAAAAAGTAGCAGTTTTCAGATCTGAAACAACTATCAAATCCTTTTATTATAATGATAGTAAAACAATTACATCCATTCAAAGCATAACTATCATTTCCTTATGATGTATATTACCATTTAATACTACTGTATCATAAAGTTCCGCAGTGAAAGCTCTTTAATTAAACACATTATGAACGTTTTAGGTGAGCCACTTGTTTCTCTTTCTCTATTTTAAGAACCTCAACAGAATAAGACGTTTGAAATATGCCTTAATAGAAATTCTCGGAAAATGAATATTGAAGAGGGCTTCTAGGAATTAGAACAAGAATTTATATTTATTTTTACTATAACAACATCCAATTATTAAGCTATTATATTTTTAAGAGCCCATTGGAAAAATTAAGACAAATATATTTTCTTATTATAATTATAATATAAGGATTAGAGATTGTCTCTTCTTGTGTAATTTGGCACGTGTAAAAGAATATATTCAGTGATAGTGTTAATTATAATTTACAAAAGAATACATTGAAAGTAACTTAGTTTGGGATTCATTATTTCTTATTTTCTTAGCGATAATGAATGAATTATAAATAATGAATAATTAAGTACAGGTATTATAAAAAAAATATGAGCCACATATTTTAAATATCAAATTATAATTTTAAGATAAATTTAAAACGCATGGCCAGAATCGAATTATAATTTTAGGGTACATTTAAAACGCATGGCCAGACTCGACCGAATCATTACCACCCTTGGCATTTAAAACCGTTATTAAGAAGTGGCTTTGTCCACTGCGTTGCGCATTGGGTGATACCGGTCCATTCATCTTTAAGACGGGCAACGCTGTAGGGCAACGGTGATCACTTACCATCAGGTGACTCGTACGCTCGTTTGACGTGTGGACCACATATTTTAAATATCAAATTATAATTTTAGGATAAATTTATATTAATCTCTTTACGTAACTACGCGGCACGGAACGTCGAAATTTGGCAGGTACTACTTAGTAGCTTGCTTCCTTGTTCCCTGAGGGAGTGTAGAATACTGAGTATGAGAAAAAGCAAGAATTTATGGGCGACCTTCATTTATTATATAAGTTAAATCTTATGTATTAATTATAAAATTATTGAGAGTAACTTTTTATAATATATACTTCATTTTGATGAACTGTATCCAAATTGACGTATAAATCATGTGTGCTGTTAGGTACTTATCTACGTTTCATAATGAATAAATAGATTATACGATATATTTATATATATTCGGCGGAAAGTGGAGAACGGAAGTGGAACGGAGTGTCTCAACACTAGGTTCCCGAGTTCCCTCTGCCTTCCCTGCCAGAGGATGTGCGGGATACAGCGTGAAGCTGAGTGAGTACTATATATTTAAGCGTCTGTAGGATAATATTATTTTCATAATATATTATAATGGACAAATTGTGACGTGTTTTACACAACAATTTGTTTGAGAGACCAGCGGTATAGAACTTCAATAAGTGCTTCAACGCAGGTGGGGATATATTAAAACGTTTTCTTACATTTGATAAATACATATTAAGATATATTTTTTTTTACTTTTCCCGTGAGTGTTACGTCCTTGAGCGAGTTAGTAGTAGTTCAGCCATTGCGTTTCCTCCTTTTAGTACATTTTAGTGAAATTGCAATTTGAATTCAATGTACTGTAATTAAAACTGCTGAAATCGTTATAGTGGAACTTAGAATTACAGTCAATATGTCCTTTTCTAATTACATCATAAGCTTCAATATTAGATTTAAGATTTGAAAATAATTAGAGATGGTTTAAGAAGTATTGCGTAAAATTGTCTTTATTTAAGAAAAAAATATATACATTACAAACATTTTCATTAATCCAAAAAAAACTCAACCTGCTGTTTTCAAGTCATTAAACGGTACCAAAATTGAATTTTGAAAACCACCTTGTCGTTCAGATTGAAGGCACGGTATTGCAAGCGGAAACGCCTTCCGGTACTGTCTGTCGGCATTAATAGTATGCTTTGTACAATTTGATGCCATTTGTATGCTACTGGCATATAACCACAATGTGGATCGTTAAAATCTGTATAGAACATTTAAGGTAAATTGGCAGGTCCAGGTCATAGATATTGTTTATATTTGAAATGAAATATTATTTCATTACATATATAAACATTATCTGATATAATAATAATATATTTACTAAAGAATGTTTTTAAAACTTAGTATACCAAATTTGAGAGAACATTCTGGAATTTAACTAAACATTATAGCATTTTTAATATTATTTTCAATAAATGACAATGTATATTACCTATGCATATTTAAAATAATTTACTTGTTGGTAAAATCATCTGTGATAAAAAATCTATATTTTTCTTAAAATTTTCGTTTATTAAATAAAGTTAATAAGATTATTGAAACTAGGAATTATAAAAGAACATAATAAATAACTAGGCTAAGCTGAAATGAAATCTTTATTTTATTTCCATCGGTTTTATGCCGCACATTGCAGGATAAGTAGAAAGATCCTCAGTTCTTCGCAAAAATTAACCCCGCATTTTGGTACGGACCCGCAACAATAGTGTTTTTCCAGATTTTGTAAAGCTCCTTCATCGAGGGCCTCTTTAATATTATTAATTCTAAAACATTGTATTGTGCTGTTCCGTGAGCTAAGTTTGTCATTAGTCTTAGCACAAATCAACATTAGCGTTAACGAACCAAGGTTATATTTTAAATTATTTCCCTTTTAGGTTTTTAAAACGATGTATTTATAATCTACGTACTCCTTCGAGATATTTTATGAAAACAAGAATATTAATACATTTTCTTGTAGTGGGTAGAGGACAGGTAGGCAAAAATGACCTAAATTATGTATACGTGTGTGTGAGAATGCGTGTACGCGTGCATGTGTGAGTGCGTGCGTGCATGCATGCGTATGTGTGCTTATGGAATTTCATGGCAGTTCCTTGCATTTTTAATTGACAAGTAAAGTATTTATTATGAAGTTTCATCATCAGTTGAATAGTTCAGTTCAGTTCAGTTCATCAGTTGAAAAGTTTTTTTTACCAGTATCGCTTTAATATAAAACGATTTGAAAAATTATTCGAACTCTAATTGAAAAAAAAAAAAAAATGAATTTTTTGATGGTATTCAGCTAAAAAAACAATCGCTGTGCATGTAAAAGCGAGAGGTTACACTTAGGTTTGATTCCCATCCGAAAAAATGAGATATTTCTTTGATTATTTCTTCGTTCTGGTGACGACGACGACGAGGCCCTGCATATATGGGGTACAGCGTAGAGCTAAAATAAAAAAAATGTTATGCCCCAATATATAGACACATTACCTTACCTTAGTAAAATAAATAAATACAACAACATTTTTTCTTATCTTATAATAATTCAGGTCCAATTCTGTTTATTAACTGTATTCTCTACTTTATCATATATCACTACGGCTGTTATAATTAGATTGCATAAAATTATTAAATAATTAAGATAATTTATTAAATTTTATATATACTATTTACTATCAAATTTGAACATTCTTTGTTTTTGATACCGTTTTTATGAGCTTTGATGCAGTATTTAGATTACTCAGTGCCAAAATTGCTCCATAAAGCTGTATTTATTTGTTAACGTATAACTTAAAACATATTTTTATGATGTACCTATTCATGTTTAACAATTTTGAAATTATTAGGTATATTTAATCCTTATTTTATAATAATTTATATAATTTATATTTCAACGACTTAATTTGGAACTAATATTCAATTTAATATTAAATAATACAACAAAGACTCACCTTTATACAGTGATTGTTACGTAGATTAAGACATAATTATTTTTATTTTTTATGGAAAACACAAGGCGAGCGTATGCGTCTCCTGATGATAAGTGATCAACTCCACCCACGGCCTTGTGTAACACTAGAGGAATCAACATCAACAATCAACTAATTTAACAATTATTAATTAATGAATTATATTCAATTTATGTATTTTTTTTTCAGCGTATTTAACCTCTTTATCCCAAACATGCCACCATAGGCTAATTTCATGCATTGCGTGTTTAGAGGCGAAACTAAACGTCGCCCTTTGCCTTGTTACCAGATCGAAGATATTAAAAAGTTTCTTTCCTTCGGTGGCGATCGAACTCACAAGTGTTACAAGTGTTTACTGTCACACGCTTGTGCCTTCCTGCGCCACGCCACTATATAATTAACATTTGATATATGCATATCAAATGTTAATTATATAGTAACAAACATTTTTAAATATTATTAAATTTTAAAACACCTACATTTGGTAATGGTAGATAACAAATTTTTTGCGTGATAGGCATTAATACACGGTATTGATGTGGATTGCATATAACTGAAATTTTAAAATATATTTAAAATACGGATACAAAAAAAATCTTTACATCCGCCAATATTTAGTACCTATTCTTTAATATTATTATTATTGAATATGAAGTTTACATTATAAAAAAAAGTATTTTTCAGCTATATTAAAGATATACAACATACAAAAGGTTACATTATCTAAATATTTTTATGATGTGATGTTAGAATATATTCATATCCTCTGCCAGTTTTCATGCAGTTTTACAAGGTCGTGTTTTTGGCATCCTAGCTTTACACTTAAAATATAATACTGCACTCTTGATAGTCTAATATAAAAATTTAAATGTGCTATGTGACTTATAACAAAATGTTATACGTTCTTAATTTATATAAAGAATGTAGCTTGTCGATATTCATATTTCGTATAAATACTTTGCTCAATGTATTTTTAAAATTCTTTTATGCCTTAAATTTTGGAAAGCTTGCTCTGAGAGTTATTAATAATCCTGTTTGTACTTTGTTTTCATTTTGTAAACATTTTCGTATTACAGAAACTTTTACTTTATCTTTTAATTAAAATACTTACTATACCTGTATACCTTTGTATACCTTTGGATCACTGCTGATATATACGTTGTTGCATTATTATTTGCAATCTTTTGTAAGAAATCGGTTTAACATTTTAGAGATATTGGTTTTTTTTTTTCACTCGTCATTCCACAAATAAATGCACTGAATTTTATGCCGAATATTAAAAAATAATATTACTAACACCCAATAGCACCCGAAAGAAGAGATAAAACCGAATAGTTACCACATAGAACATCAAAAGACATAAAATGAACAAATCTAGCTCAAAAAAGTTTCCTTTCTGAACATGTCCGAATAAAGAGTAACGTAAAAATTTACTTTTTTTTTAAATTGTACTATTTGGAAGCTGTTTTGAGTAAAATAAATAAAGTTTACGCTATTATTTACTAGATATAAGTTTTATTATTAACATGATTACCATTTTTGTTATTTTAAATGAAAATGAAGTTATGCCAAAGTGAAAAATATACAGCCTAGTGTCCGAATAATAAAGTACATAAATACTAACTGTACGTACGATAACAGAAAATGTCTATTAAGTTGTTAAGCGGAAATTTGGTTTTTATATCTATATCTTTTAGATTAGCTGGACTGTTGGTTATTCATCAGAAGTCAGATCTTCAATTTTATAAGGCAATAGAAAATCACTAACATTTGTTAAAGCTCCACATGCACCTGCATGGTTGTACAAGTATGTTGTTCTTTAAAATGAAATATAACCTAGACTCTGCCGTATAGTCTACGATACGAAAACGATAAGCAAAACATTTTTTTTTATTTGCCCAAAGTTTTAGAAACTAATTTTGGAAAGTTTTCTCTTGATTTATCAGTACTAATTGACAACGACAAAAAATTAAGGATTTTGATGAATGATTAGTCACCTTAAGTAAATGTTTCTTAAATATTATGTAATGAAACAAAAATAGACTGAGTTTAGTAAAATACTAATTTTTAAATTTTACAATTCTAGTTTTTCAATCACCAATCGTTTGCCGCATTGCAAGGACAAGGCACGACGCTACGCTGCTCAGACAATGCAATATACTCGTAAGTACTAAAGTATTTATTTTATCATAGTTAACTGGTTATATATATATATATATATATATATATATATATATATATATATATATATATATATATATATATATATATATATATATATATATATATATATATATATATATATATATATATATATATATATATATATATATATTCGATTCGAAACTCACATTTTAAAAATAACCTTTCACAAAATAATCTTGTACAGGTTATTGTACATTGAAATTATAAATTATTATTCAAAACTGTTATTATTACAACAATAATTTTGCGCATAAATACCAACATTGTGATGCACGATGACACGACCACGCAGAGATCGTATCAAGAACCTGTGGCTTGGTGAATTCTGTGAGGTTTGAGATTCTATAATAGTTTCAAATATGTGATAGCATCTGTGGTTGTGATTTTAAAATAATTGAAATATATCTTTCAACTGATTCAAAATTCGATTTAAATTAAGAATTTAAAGCTGTTGAGTAGATAAGAATGGACAAAGTGTATCTTTGTAGTAAAAAGCGTTTACCGATTTTTGATGAATTGTGAAATAATTTTGGAAGCTATATATTGTATATGTGCATATATAGTGTATGGGCGTAATGTATTGCTAGTTAAAGTTATATATTTTTAAGCACCTTAAGTCCCTGTAAAGGCGTTTCATTGTCTCAATGGTGAAGAAATTAATCATTGAGATTTGTCATTTTTAGCACACATCATCGTCACGATCGTCATTGTTTATTTTTATTATGATATATACGTTATATGCTACAACCATTTAGTAAGCAAGAACAATATGACAAAACCTTTATCTCCTCACAGGATATACGCCAGATTCGATACATCGAAATGTATTTTTTTATTAATGTAAATTGTTTGCTATTAATATTGTAATGTCACTTATGAGTTTAGCCCCTTTAACAGAAACATGAGAACAGTAAGCAAAGAGACTTTTGTTAAAATATTTTCGTATACCTATACCTATACATCTATAGTAGCTCGATATTCTAAAGATTACCCCGAAAAGGTTTATTTCTAAATTTCACTATATGTAAAACTTAGGTGGTGTTCAAAAATATGCTCTATGCACGCTGCGTAGAGCTTGTAATGGTTAAATGGATATATTTTGTAAAGTCAGATGTCGCTACAGAATTCATATAAGCGCATCTATGCGTATTCTGTACTGTCCAGTTAACGTGTAGTGTAAATTGAATACCTTGGCTCCAATCCCAGTGGGCGTCTCTACACTGTGTAATTAAGTCTTACGAGTTCACTTCTCATATTGAATACATGTATGTATGTGTGTAACTATGTTTATTTTGTGATCAGATAACGCAACAAAGTAATACTTTAACAAATACACGTCTGGTGGCCTGGACACGAGTGCAGCGGGACACTGTCTTACCATTTGTAGTTTTTTCCAATTTCTACAACGTGGGTTTGTATTATATAAAATAAACAAATTTTTTGAATTCAGTTTCAGTAGAAGATATATTAAATATATAAAGTTTTATTTCAATAACTCTTTTATTTAGGATTTTATTGATACATTCAAACTGCTGATTTTGCCACTTATTCAACTATATTATAGGATATAATAAGATATTGTATTTTCGCAGTTATTACACATTTTAAATGAAACAATTAATCGCCTATATTGACTTACTATACCCGAGACCACGGACAATGCAAAATATTCGAAACGTTAGGATTTCAAAAGTGTATAAAAGTTGATATACGATTAATCTGATAAGAATTGCTCAATTTCAATGAGTGGTACAAGTTAGTATTTTTTGTAAATAGTTTTCTTTATTTTTTTGAGGCTACATATAATCTGCTGTAAAATGTACTGGTTTTACTTTCTTAAAATAATAATAATAAAGCCTTTATTTTCGCTCTTGGATAATTTTTAACAATATTTATAAAACTATAATCTACATCCACTATAACAGGTCCCTTAGTGCGGTGTGCCTTATGGCAAAGGCCTCCTCCAACTCTTTCCATTGTACTCTGTCTGTCGCCACTCTTGTCCATAGGGGACCTAAAGTCATTTTCAGGTCATCCTCCTATCTTCTCTTTTTACGACCTTGACTCCTAATGCCGTCCCTTGGATACCAGATTGTCACCAGTTTGCTCCATTTCTCCTTTTTACACCTCAGCATATGTCCAGTCCACCTCCACTTGAGTTGATCAATACGGACCAGGATATCAGTCAATTTCGTTTTATGCCTGATGTCTGTATTTCTTTCTTTATCTTTAAGTTTTATTCCTAGCATGCTTCTCTCCATGGTTCTTTGACATCTAGCGAGTTTATCCCTATGGAGTTTTGTCAAAGCCCAGGTTTCGCAGCCATATGTGATACAAGGTAGAATACAGGTATCAAAGGTCTTCTTCTTTATTTTAGTGGGTTTTTCTTTGTTTTTTGTTGTTTTTATTCAAAGCCCAGTATGTTTTCCATCCTGATGCAATTCTTTTCTCTATTTCTTTCAACATCTGGTCCTTAGGTGATATTATCTGGCCAAGATATTCATATTCCTCTACATATTCCAGTTTCTGTCCTCTAACTGTTATATCTACAGGAACTGAATTCGTCATCATCTTAGTTTTACTGGAGTTCATCTCTAGGCCTACTTTTCCACTTTTATCTGCGAAAGTTTGTTTCATGTTCTCCAGTAGTTTTGGGTCTTCTTCTAATAGGACTAGGTCATCCGCAAATCTAAGATGATTTAATCGTAACCCATTTATGTTTAGACCTAGACACTCCCAATCTAACTTCTTGAACATTTGTTCTAACACTGCTGTGAACAGCTTTGGTGAAAGTGGATCACCCTGTCTGACACCTCTTTTTATTGCAAAAGCATCTCCTACTGTTTCCAGTCTTATCCCAGGATAAGACTGGAAACAGTAGGAGATGCCTTTGCTTTACTTTTACTATAAATATTTTTGATGCTTTTAGACCTTACCATACGGCTTCATGTCTGAGACTGTCAAAAGCCTTGGCGTAGTCTATAAAGGCTATATAAATAGTTTTTTTTTCCTCTCATAAGTTAATTTACGATCCTGTCAGGGCCGGGTGCTTATAGCTGTTTATAGCTTTTTCTACTTCCGAAGCTAATATTTCTGGTATGTCTTCATTGTTTTCTTTTCTTCTGTTTGTATCCACTATTTTGTATGTCAAAGCTCGACTCGTTTGAATATATCAACCGATAATAATTTGTTGCTAAATTTTGGATTGAACTTCGGGTAGTAGCTAGCAGTTCTTTTTCTTTGTCTCTCAACTTTGGTATCCATTCTTTTTCGCGAAGTTCCTTAAGTGCTTTCTTCGTGCCTCCCGTTTTATTTATGTGATTTTCTAATACTATATTTCTCCTGATTTTTCTGTCTTTCCTCCTTCCTGTGAGATATTTCATTTTGGTTCTCCTTATTATCCTTTTTTGATAACAAATTCTTTCGATCTTCAATTAGTTTTAACGTTTTCTCACTCAAAAAGTTTTCCTTTACTCTTGTTTGTTTGTTTTGCTGTCTGTGATTTAAGCTTTTTCTATTTTTTTTATATTTTTCATTTAGGTCCATATCTGAATTAACGGCTTCCATCAGATCTTCCATAGTATTGTCCGTGTCCCTTTGTAAGTTACCTATTTGCATACTGTCCATATGATGTCTAGGAGTTTTTGGGCATCTTTCATTGAGACAGCTGCGTACCATACGATGATTTGTGTTGAAATTTAGCTTTTGTATTACTTCGGTATCACTAAATACCCTAGCTTTGTTGGTTATTATGTAGTAGATTTCATTTCTAACCTTTCCGTCTGGAGACATCCATGTCCATTTATTCTTGTGTTTTTTAAGGAACATGGAATTCAGAAGTGTTAGGTTTTGCTTAAGAAGCAACTCTAACAGTTTTTCTCCATTTTTACTTCTTTTGCCTTTTCCGTATTTTCCTATTATATATTCTTCTCCCGGTGTTTGAACGCCCACTTGGGCATTGAAATCTCCCATGAGCACGAGATTATTTTCGGAATATTTATCGGTAGCTTCACGTTATTTGTTATAAAATTTGTCGATCTCTGTTTTCGTTGCTTGCTCTGTTGGTGAGTAGACTTGGATGATTTTCCAGTTTTTCTTGTACTTTGGTAAGTTAATATGAATTACCGCTATCCTGTCCGATATTCCTTCAAAACCGATTATCTGGCTTTTGAATTTTACTAGGAATCCAACCCCTCTGTGTCTAGCTATTTCGCCTTTGAAGTACATAATATAATTGTTTTACTCTTCTATTCCTTCTCATAATCTTCGCATCTTACTTATGCCCAAGATGTCCCACTTGAGGTTTTCAATAGCTATCTCTAGCTCATGCAGACTTTCTGATGTTCTCAATGTTCGTGTGTTTAGTGTACATACGTATAGACTTCTTCGTTTTCGTTTCTCTTTTTGGGTATTTGATTTTGTTGACTGATAAGTTGGAGGGTAGTGGTCGGCTTCCCCCACGGTGACCGGCCGGATTGGGGGACAAAATATTGAAGTTTTGCTTATGTCTAAGTTTGTTATTGCATCTGTTTGATGTTTCCGGTCCGAGGACGCCTTTACTCGTTTTTTTGCAACTCTGACATCGAGGCGGATCTTTCGCGCGTTACAAACGCCAGTATGCTTGGCTTAAGTACTTCCTTATTTGTACTTGGGGGCTGCGTTCTAATTTTTTCATTCTTCGTATTTGGCTTTTTCTGAGATGGAGTGGGAGTGGTTGGGGACCCTGTTATTGTTTCTCTCTTCCTCTTTTCGCGGTTAGAGTTCGTTGGATTTTTAACAATTAGCTTATCGTATTTAGGAACGCTATATTTCCTTTTTTTCTTTCTGTTTCTAATTGTGGCTTAAGTTGTTTGCGTGTTTCCAGAACTTCTTTAGGATAGTACTCATTCACAAACACATGTGCAGAAAGGTTGCGCTTGTTTTTCAATATAAGATGTTTCTTCCAAGATGATGTGAAAGATATTATTATTGGTCGGTTCTTTTCAGAATTTGTACCGATCCTATGGAATAATATTTCCTTCACAAACTCCACTAACTCTAACTGGGTTTTTCCTTTTTCTTCATTACCAAAAAAAAAATAGATTTTTCATACGTTTTTCCTTCTCTAAAGTCGATATTTTTTGTTCTAAGTTACCGACCCTAGTTTTGAGGTTGTTGTTTTCTTCTGTTATTACTTTTAACTTATCATCAAGGGCCTTCGTTACATTTTTTGTTATTGCTGTTGTTAATGTTATTGTTTGTTCATTAAACTTTTAATTTATTTTAGAGAGTAAAATTTCCAATTGTTTTTCCATCTTTTTTATTTTTATTTTGGGTAATTTAGTTTTATAAGTGGTAGCACTTGGATATGTGGAAATCGTCTTTCTACGTTGGCAACACTTGTTACAGTTATCAGCTGTCGCTGTCAAGTGACAGATTAGTTTGGTTGGCACTACTTGTAATCTTGATGTTAATGGGTGTATGATTAACTTAGAGGTTAAATCAATAAACACTTTGTTTGGACACAATCTATGGATTTCACTGTAATTTTTGGTGAAGTACTCTTCTGGTTTGATCTTCTTACGATTTCACTATAGTAAGCGTTTGATTTTTTACTTTTTTTTCGGAAATATTCACAGAAAAAAACGGGCAACGTTTTGCCTTTACAATGTTTAGAGCCTGTGATGTTAGAATGGAGCTAGAATCTTCTTAACATATAAAGCAATAGGAGATTTGAAAACTTTTCGCCAGTAACAACCATCTTAGACTCATTTTATATAAAAATGTTCTGGTGATATATGGAATAATGTGAATTTAATATTATATATATATATATATATATATATATATATATATATATATATATATATATATATATATATATATATATATATATATATATATATATATATATATATATATATATATATATATATATATATATATATATATATATATATATATATATATATATATATATATAAGAACTTAATTTCCACCTTTCTTTATATTTTATTTTGCTAATAGTAAATATTACTAGTGTACATTTCAGCCCTTCTAAATAATGTTACGATTTTTAGATATGGAAATCATTCTGTAATTTATTTTGCTTTACATTTATTTGTAGTGTAAATAATAATGAATTACCTGTTATTATACTTTGTCTAATCAACATAATATTCTTATAGTCCATTATATAGATAAGAGTGTGTTAGACCCACGAAAGCTTGCATAAACACAGAAAATGTATCTACTTAAACATAGCGATAGCTCAATATTAGCGAGTAAAAAAATATTTAATATAAAAAATATTTGTGCTAATATTGCACAAATATTTTTATTATTTTACAATGTAGTTACATAAAACGAAATTAAAGATAGTAATTAATGATTCGACACAACTGTGCAAGTGTCGTCGACCTTAATAAAATGACGAACCATTCTACTTTAGTACTTTATTTCTAGTATAGTTTGCGTGATGTTTTTAATGAATGGGGTCTTGCTTTAATGACACTGAAATGAAATGCAGATGGATCTGATATAAATATGATAGGAAAACAAGTAGAAATAAATATATTTTCTTCATCTTCACGCTGTGTCCTGCACATGGCAAGGTAGGCAGAGGGAACTTGGGAACCTCGTGTTAAGACACTCTTTCCGTATATTTTGAGGCATTGCATGGTGTGTGGCGGAGCTCAACGCTGCGCTTTGCCTTGTTACCAGAGCGAAGAAATAAAAACATTAAATATTTTATTTCCGCAAGTGAGGATCGAACTTACAACCCGTCACGTTTACAAAACATACTATACTGCTTATGACTCTGCACAACGATACCTATATTTTTAATACTATATAATCCATTAAATATTATTTTTAATATAATAATTAAGATATTTTTACGACGTTTGTATACACAACAAAAACTTCTAGAATATTTGAAGCAAGCTACAAATTGTATAGTTTTAAATTTCAATTCATTAGGATAATATTGTTGTCACTTTGTATTATAACGTTACAGTACTATCAAATAATCGGACGTAGGTGGGATCAGCTCTTCATCAATAAATTAAAAATTCGATAACACATAGCTTGCTGCTGATTGACCGGCTAATTAAGCAAAGTCTCAGGGATAAAAAATTAATACCTTGATTATTGTGACAGTATAAAAATGCACAATTATTAACCAAGTCAATATCTTAACATTAACACCAACCATAGCCTTATTAGAACGCAACTTAAGACAATACCATCAAAAAGGCTTTGTTAACAAAGAAGATAAAGGACGTCAAATAGAACAAATTAGGAACACTACCCTGAGAGACGGATTATGATAAAATCTTCTCAAAAAGTTACAATTGCATTAAGAACATTATTAAAATCTAAACAACTCATTACGAATACCAAAATAGTCAACCACAAGAACAATATTTCTACTCGAGTAAAGGAACCACTTAATAAGTGCAACAAAGCTTCTTTTTGTGTGTCTTTTGCTATGTTCACTAGGTCTTTACATCTGTAAACTAGAGTAGAGTAAAGTAGGTAGAAAAGTTATCAAAGACACCATTTTAATAACAGAAAATAAAATAAAATGATGGAAAGGAAGGAAAATTGTAGTTGAGGCTTTAATACACACGTGTCGGGTTTCATTATCAATTTTGACGCTGATTTGATGCTGTATGTCAGCGCACATTGGCAAACCTTTAGGTTGGCTTCTGCGAATTTGTAAAAGACTATCTAGGTCTGGTCAGGTGAGCATTGGGAGGATGCATATGCCAACCAGTTTCTTTATTTAGCTGTACTCTGTTGGTCGTCAGCTTGGTTTTAGACATATTCATCTTTACACCAACATAAGAGCTCCCTTTTATTATTAACGAAAATTTCCTTAATTATTTTTGCTGCCGACTGCTAATTTACGGAAAACTTCCTTTAGAACACTGAAGAACAATTTCGGAGATACCGAGTTACACTATTACACTATTACTCATATTGAACATCATATACAGGATGTCAAAATTTATTGTAACTGTGTTTTGTCCATGAATATTACGAAGCGAAGCAATATATAGATATATAGATCGATGTTTGATTTTGCATTCTTTCATTATTCGGCTATCGAGAGATCCGATGTAATTGTGATAGTTAGGTAGATAGAGAATAAGCTAATGGTAGTAACTGTTGATGTCTTGGTCACCTCTTATGAAGCAATACGATATTTGAAAGACAAATCTTTAAAGGAATCGGCCAGACCATAATATTAACTTAATGAAGCTACAAGTTTATTTAACATGGATAAAAAGATGGTTTCATCGATTTTATGAACTTCCTTAGTTATCCAATCCTTATAGGGGGATTTGTTGTGTTTCAACTTTTGTTAATTAGATTTTATAGCGGGTCAATAGAGAAATTTAGTTGGAGTACGCAATGACAAGACCGAGGTTGCTAAATAGTAGCAACCTCGGTTTCGTCAAATGCTGTTGAACATAAAAAAAAGTTTACACACAAAAATGATTGTTTCATACACTGCCTTTATTCCGCTACATATACTACATATACTTATAAAATACTTGTTAGGCTTCGCAAGTAAGTATTTAAGTCTAAAGCATTAAGCAGCTGTAATTTGAGATCATTTTCTCATATATCTTTCTAAAATAAAAGAATATTCTTTTTGCGACATCTTATGTCCCAAAAAGAACATACGCCTAAAGAAGTGGAAGAAAGAACCAGTAGGTCCTTAAGAGAAATTTTATGAAAAAAACACTTAATATAAACAAAAAGCACTTGCATATTATCCATCCTTACATATAGGTGCTAATTATGGCCAGTCATAAAGTACATGATCGGCACTCATATGTCAATAACTATATTACATTTCTAAATAACATTTACAATCTGCAAACTGCAATGGAGTAGATGATGCAATGTAATGGTAAAAAATATTGTCATCACGAGTGAAACTACAATACAGTATGTAGCATTTAAACCTGGAGACTAAAGAAAAACTGTGCTATGCACAGCACAGTTTTTCTTCTCATCATAAGATGAAGTCAGGGCAAATATGTAGGAAAGTGACACGATAATTCCCTAGATAAAGTAAAATGGCTCTAGAAATAAATAATATATGAATGATGATAACTAAAGGCGAAGCAATAAGCATGTAAACATATATTTTTATTATGTTTCTTTTATTATGAGGATTTTAAGTTCATATAATCCAAATCTATTGGAAGAAAAGAAAAAGATAAATTCAATAAATAGAGGCCCCTTTGCGCATCAGCCGGGATCCATCTCTGAATAACCAAGGACCATCTGTAGGGACTATGAAAAATGTGTAAGTTTAAACAAGGAATACGAAATGGTATGTGGGTGGACTGAGCTATCGGCTGAAAATAACTGACGTTCGTCATTACAATAGTATCAAATTGTATGGTTGGCAACATCCTAGGGAGATTTTCCTGCGTTCAAGATCAGAAGTTTGTGTTTCTATAATAATGGTAACAAATTGGACTCTAATGTAAGGGTAAAAAAAGCTTTAATTATTGTTGAGAAGTATTATGTGCATACTTATATCTCATATTAAACAAACACAGTATTCTTTGTCAACTAGGTTTGCAGTGACAATCAATAAACATTAGTCACCAGTCAACGAAAATTAAGCTGATGTTAGCCTAGGCTTCATTATTCATGTTCAACTTTATGTTATTTTCAGTCTGTCTTTCAATAGTCTGTTAAACGTCGTATTTGTATGACATAAGAAAAACATCAGTATTTGCTGCTATTGTATTATTGTATCATTGATAAGCATTTTAATAGTTTGTAAAAAAATAAACATTTGGTTTAAGGTATTATTTTTTTATGGAAAAGGCAATACGTAAGAGATACGTCACTCACGGCCCGTGTAACAGAGAGACTACATTTGCATTGCCAGCCTTTAATATGGAGATAGACTCCCCATACCCATGTTGTATGGACCCCATACCCATGTTGTATGGACTGGGAGCACTGCCACAGCTAGGCCATTCTACAATACTGCACAGTACTAGAGCTCCATGTGAGGATGATGTCTTGTGACATACACGTGGTGGTTAAAATATTCGGCAGCACGAACCAAGCCGAACAGATCTCCAGAAAATTCTCCATGATAGATGGGCGGTAGAGAAGACACAGCGAAGAGGTCAAATGAGGCCAAACGTGTGCTGAATCTAAATAGGCCAATTGGTGTTTTGGCGAGAAGTACTGTCTCTCTGTGGCGATTGGCCTTGCTTTTGAGATGATCGTAATACTGGTAGAACTCTAAACGCTAAGGCTCAATATAATGAAACTGGGCGCCACTTTAAGAGGAGTGTTGCCTACAACTGGTGACACGAAAAATGGGGTTTTTTTAGTAGTTACCGCGAAATCTTGTGTCTTCTTGGAGTTAAATTGAACCTGGTTCCTTTTAATTCTTAAGGAGACATTACAGAGGGCTTAAGAAGACATAAGTTTATTTCGACACTAGTCGACATTTTGTCGTGTGCTTTCCATAACTTTGAGTGTTGAGGAGACAGCAATAGCTTGTGGTTAGTTGGATCGGAACCACTGCCTTTTATCGGGACCGAGTGATCGAGGAGCACTAAAGATGGGATTTCATATTTTCACTCGAGGAGTGGATGTCCAAGGATGATAGAGCTCGCTTGACAGGTTTTTTGTTGAATCTAGCGAAAGCATTGAGTTCTCACACCGTAAGCTTAGCAAAGGCTGACTAAAGTTGCCAAGTGCAGCCCTGTCCTCCCTATAACAGAGACGTATAAGTTGTATACGATTTTGACGTAGCTTAATAATAACGTATATCTTGACCTACAGAGATGCTAATAACATAAATAAGTTGTAATAAGTGTATAAGAATTTCGACGAAGCTTGGTTGGCTTAGTCAGTGCGCTTGAACGATTTACAAGAAACGCGGGTTCAAATCCTGCATCGTTCAAAAATTTTATACGCTTTTTAAATTTAAGTTTAGTAAAGTATAAATATTCTAATAGGTAGAATATTTATACTTTTTTTATTTAATATACTATAGGCTAGGCTATGCTAGGTACCCTGATGAATTTTATTTTCACATTTAAGGTTAAATTAGGGTAATGTTGAAATGTCCAACAAAATTAGTTCTATTAACCATATACTAAGGTCCTATTGACCGTACACGTAACCGTAATTATTTTCTTTATTTGTATAAATATTGATGAAAACGAGTTTATACTGATCGACATAAAGTTCACTATAGTTATTATGTATTTACAAAGTAGCTTGGCACGTCTGAACTAAATATAACATCATTGATTTTATATTATTTAAGTGTAGTAAATAAAGTACTAATTAATATAAATAACATACAACATACAACATATGAAAGAAGAAGATTAAAAAATGATATGAAAAAGAAAAAAAATGTTACAAAAAGCTTTTTATTTTACACTACATCAATGCCCAGGTGGTACAAGCAATTTTATTTTCAAGCAGGTTAAGATTATTGCTTTCAATTAATCCGAGGCTGGGCGTTAACTCAAGGCCTATTGAAACAGTTCCCTATGCGTGTTTAAGGATCTTTTACCCAAATTTTTGGAGAGCCAAATTATTTAACATTTTCGGTTACGGTTTAGAAATATGTTTTAGTAACTAAATTTTGTGTATTTTTAAATGAAATAATAATATGCAATTTTCAGAACAAAGGAAATTTATAGAACATGTCATTTGTAATTTTATACTAATTGTATATATAATTTTTCACCTTTACACCGTCTTCCGCACTTGGTAGCAAGGTAGGCAGAAGGAACTTGGAAATATACTGTTAAGATACCGTTTTCCGTTTTCCACTTTCCGCCGAATTTGAGACATTGTGTGTGTAAAGGACGAAACTCAAAATCGCGTCGTGCCTTGCACCAGAGCGAAGAAATGGAAATACTGAGTATAGTCACAGGCTTGTGTAAATTATGTAAATAATCACAATAATTTATAATACTTTATAACATAATACTTTTATATATTCTTCTTGTTTATATAATTCATAGTTACAATTGAACAAATTGTATTGAATTATAATATTGCCCTAACAGTTAATATTGACCACATTCAATATTCCCTGAATAGAAGTTGTGATGGAGAACTAAAATATATTTACTAAATTTGCTGCTTGTTGGTTTCAATCTATTCTATTTGTCCACTTTGACAGTCAACTTCCATTAAGGCGACCCAATAATCTGTTTTAAAAATACCTCAAGTACCAAAATATTTTAGTTATTTCTAAATCAGATTATAACTAAATTAAAACTTAGATTATCTGTTCGTTCAATCATTTCATTGTATTCTAAAAAAGATACAATAGGTACTGCTACTATAACGTATTGATGACGTGACTCACAAAATTATACTTATCCAAAGATCGTCCAACGCTCACATAATACAGTCAGAAATAGTCGACGTATTAGTGTATACGTGTACACAGGCTACTGCGCGTGCGCTAGTCTGGCTCTCCATAGCGATAGATATACTATTATCATTAGCATGTCGGTGAGGCGAACCGAGGATTTTACCCTCTACCAAAACGCTTAACGCTTCAAAAATAGAAATTTAGAGATTTTAATTATGTTACAATATTTTTTCTAATAGTGAAATTAAATTATATAAGTTCATAAATAATTATTTGGGAAAAAATTAACAAAGCACGTATTTTACAAATTACACAAACTATTTTATCTAACAAATTACACAAACAAACAATAACTTCGTAAAATTTACTTTAAAATAAATGACATATTTCATAAAACTAAAATTATTAAAACATGTTTTTAATTTTCCAATTTTAAAATCCACGAAAAAATATTATCAAATAACTAGAAATCTATTTTACCACGCTAGTAAGATAAATCTTATACCGTAATAATACTCATTTCATGATGAAGAGGTTAAATATTAAAAACATAATTAAAAAGAAATAGTCAATGTATTAGTGTATAGGTGTACACAGGCTATATTAGTGTACTATATACGTGTACTACTACGCATGCGCTAGTCGCACGTCTGCTATTATCATTAGCATGTCGGTGACGCGAACCGAGGATTTTACCCTCTACCAAAACGCTCAACGCGCCTAAAGAAGTTTTCACTTCAAAAATAATTTAGTTATTCTTAAAACAGTTTAATTTTAAAATGACTTGGAATTAGTTTATATTATTGTCTCAAAGATTGTATGCTAATTAAAAAGGGCTTTAGTAGTTATAAAATGTTTGATAGACAATGCCTTTTTTTTTAAAATGTGTAAAATATGTGAGCTTTCGTTTTAAACTAAATTGAAATAATCAATATATTTTTTTTATTTGTTTTTCTCTTAATTAACCCAGGTAAATACTATACAGGCAACCTATGCAAGACACAAGAAATTCAAGAGTTTACATGAAATTTAAAAAAAACCCCGATCGAAAACATGACTACTTCATCTCGGAAAAGTGCAGGTAACTCCTAAACTGTTGAATCGATTTTCATTAAAAGAACCGTCGCGATGAGTAAAATTTCGTTATTTTAGGAGCTACGGTACTACAGACAGACCCAGACAGACAGACAGGCCAAATTTATAACATCAGGGGCTTAAAAAGATAACAAAATAAAAAAAAAAACCTTATATATCAGTTACGAATAAATTTAAAATCATGATTTTTAAAAAATTCTACGAAAATTTATTCAAATTATTCTTTATTCATTCATTAAGATCTCACTGAGCAATTTTAAATCGTTAAATAAATATAAAAGTTTCCTTCAAATAAGTAATTTAATTTAAGTCATTCAATTAAGTACTTTAATTTGCTTATTTTTACGAGGAAAGAGTAATACTCACTCAAACTAATAACAGACAGATGGACTAAATTCTATTGAGTGCTTTTTCGCTTCTGTTTTCAATATATTAACCAACACATTATTAATTTCATTTTCTATAAATAAAAATTGGAATTGCCAAAATATAAATAAAACTTGATGATTGGAACTAGTAATATTTAATGCGGTGGAGACCTTAAACAGGCGAGTCGCGTGCGTCAGTTGGCAGGAAGTGTAAAGGAAGTGACGATTAGGTTCTATAAGCCATTTTCCGCCGATAATGGCTGACAACAAGCGTTTAATGACTATACTCAAATATTGACCCGATTAGTGTTATTACACTAATCGAGTTATCTGGTTTTCAAATATATTTTTATATATTAGTTTTCTTTAATTTAAATAAATGTATCTCAAAATAAAAGATACATCAATTTAAAATATTCAGTTAGACAAAAATGCTAAAAAAATGTTATTCAAAACATTAGAAAATGACTGTTATATTTTGAGCCACCGTATAACATTATAAAACTTATCAGAACATACAAATAGCCGATATGATCTGAAGATATAAATAGCAATGTATCAGTTTAATAATTTAGTTACAAAAAGAAAAATTAAATTTATTTTTTTATACTAAAATACATATTTTTTCGCTTTAACCACAGAATGCCTATCGCCTATGTACTTATACCTCCCCTTCCCCCACCAACCTTCATGACAGTCGGTTCTGCTCTATCCGCGTTGAGACTCTTTTAGATTAGCGTTATTTCGGTGCCGTATCAACACACTCACTCTTCCACTGCCCCGTACACACTGTAAACTGTAGTTCTCCGAACAAAATAAGGTACCTTTTTTATAACTATCGGACGCTTAAGTAATTGATTATTTCTCTGTCTATAGCTTGCTGAATGATATTAAACCTTCATGTTAGAGCCACAGTGAACAACCACATTTCGTTTCCTTGTCACGAAAATACACCACTTGCATCTAGTGACACTAAGATAATTTGGAAGCAATAACTTTATTATGATAACTCTGCTTTTAGCTGGATTCGATAAAAGATCTAGTTCAAAGCTGGACTTATGTAACAATATTTTTAATTGCTGGTTTACAGGTGAATAATCTTCAAAATTTTCGAGAGTTCGCAAAATAAATAAGAGAGAGTATTTGCTTAGTTTGTGTCATGATCACCTTAAAACTGCCCATTAGTAGAATATGAACATTGTGTTTAGGTTTTACAAGGTTTCAAACAGTGGTACTGCTTCGTTGACAAGCAGATTATGTGTAAGGTACTCGTTGTACCTATATGTTAATGCCGAATTGTTTGCTTGCAATACAAATAGAGCAAATGTAATTGATATGAATGGCAAACGATATATTTACGTATGGTAACATATTGCGTGTGAACAATAATTAATATGGCCCTATTAGTCATGTTATTTCACTGGCTCCTCGTGATAAGCTTTGACAAATGCCTTTGTCAACGGATTACAATATATGTTAAAGACATGCATGATATAACGTTCAGGTACAAAAGTTCCTTAAAAATGGCGATTTTTGATGTAGAAGTATGAATTTAGAGTGTAAAGTTTATATTATGTAGTTTATTTATAAGCTTTTCTTTTCACTCTAAATTCATACTTATAGTATTTTTATTTCATTATTATATAGTACCTGTAGTTATTTCATCATTTGATCATTGAAAAAAAAAATTCAATGATCAAATAATTAAAAATATTTAAGAAATGACAACATAAACAATTCTTTCAAGAAAATATTAGTTACGAGGAAGAGATATTTTAAAGTTGCATTTTAGTGCAATACCTGGGGGAAATGAGACCTGATTTAAAATACAGAATGTACAAGTAATTATGTCGAGAGCATCGGCAAATGCACTTTAAAACTTAAAATAACGTTTTTATTTTTTTCTCTTTTACGTATACCATGAATTCCAAGACAATACGCCTTATTAGTTATTAAACAAATATAAAAAAAAATAAAAATGATACATAAATAAATTATTATCATAATAAAATATTAAATAATATTACATATAAATACATCAAACTTTATTTAAAAATGTGAATATTTTCTTACTAGTTTCATTGCTCGAAAATTATAGTATTTTTTTATGTTTAATTTAAATATATATTTTGACAAATCATTTTTTTTATCTAGTATTTAATTAAAAGTATAGTTTAAAAGGCTTTTAAAATTATATTGCTACATAAAGTTTAAAAACATTGCTTATACATACACCTTCAACGGCTTCTTTATATTTATTTTTACGATCAGCCATACTTATCTATTCGTACTTACCTTCAAACTGCATGTTTCACGAAAGAAGGTTAAAAGGACTTACCTGAAAAGAAAAAAAATGAATGTGATTATAACCGGCATGTTTGTCAGATTAGAGGATTATATAGTTAAATACTATATTATATAGTTAAATACTATATTATATAGTTAAATACTATATTCGATGTTTATAGAATATATTATAGAACAACAAAAGTTTATAATATAGAGAGAAAAGCAGCAGTAACTTCAAGTAACTTATGTAAAACGATTTCACAACGCGAACAATGATCTGAAGCTTAAGAACATTTTCATCATCTTGTATAGGTGATGAAAATGTTCTTAAGCTTGTATTTTACAGCACATGAAATTGTTAATATATCGATTTTAGTAAGTATGTTGACCCTCTTAACTTATTTGAAATATTTGTAGTTACAAATTTTGAAACCTGGAAATAAAGAATCAGCTTTTCATCTCTTTCAAGACGAATAATTTTCTCTAGCTATATATACTAATAATAGACGTATAGTCTTACTTTTTTAATATTTTTTTGTCTCTTGTATAATTTTTCTTAATAGGTCCGGCGTGTTCCATAATTCATCATCGTGCAATATCATTCAGTCCGCCGAAAATCAAAACAGAAAATATATTGACGAATGGTAGTTTAGTAGCAGTTGTTTTAAGTTTTTATTCTTAAAAGCTTACGATTATTTTCAAATAACCCCAACTAATTTTGTATGACTTTATAAATATATTTATTATAGCAGATAGATGACATAAAAACAATACATTATTAATAACAGCAATCATAGATAAGTCATAATGTACTTAATCTCACGTTTGTATCTCCATGTAATATGAAAGTAAAGTAGAAATATAAAGCTTAGTTTATTATCCCAGCTTGATAGTAAAGTACCTACACTTGCATATATGGTAGCAATGTTTTATGCATGCATCATCATACACATTACGTGTTTTGTGAACGAATAATTTTCATTCCGCAACGTACGTACGGTATTGTTTTGTCATGACGGTTTAAGCTCACGTTAAATTTAAATTGATGTGGAAAACAGAAACACCAGCGCCCGTTACTTGGGTACATTTGATAAGGATTGCAAGTAAATGGAGTGTTTAACGGCGTATTTTAATTTTCAAAGATTTGAAAATGTGTACCTGTCATCTTTGAAATTTACATTTTTGTGTGTTCATTACTGGGATACGCTATAGTTTTTAAATTAACTGAAAATTGAATACCTAATCAAACTCAAACAAAGAAATTACACAAACGTAAAAATCTGATATTAGCTGATTTAAATGTAATAGTTGTTGAAAAAATAAAAGCAAATAAAGATTTATTAGAGTAATTTAGACATTTACATTTTATATTTTAAAGCTTAAACAAGCCTTTATACATTGCTGACGTCACTATTTAAGCGGTAAGAATGAATACATATTCAGCAAGAATGAAGATAGTTAAGTCGATATTACTACTGCATAATGCTAACGCCATCTAGGATCTGCCAGCTGTAGTAAGGGAGTGAATCCAAGAAGTTAGTTTTCTTTATGCTGGTTAAAATAATAAATTATTTTATAAAACAGCTCCACCTATAAAAAGTAAATAAAACAGTATCATGTGACTTGTAGATGGCGTTATATGCGGTAATATGGTTTAATATAGAAGCTTGTTTAGTGCCATCTCTTGGGGGGTACTGAAAACGGAAACTTGAAATTTCACTGAAGACGCTACAAGAATAAATAGTATATCTAAAGTAAGCCAGATGGCGTTATCACATGATATATATTTTTAACTGTAACTAACTGTAAACTACCCGATCATGTACACATTACGTCGTATGATATATATTTAAGATATGTAAAAAAAGAACAGCTAAAATGTTTTTTTTAATGAAAGACAAGATAAATTTGCGTACAGGTGGGTACGGTACAACGATAACATAAAAATCCTAGTTATTTTAATATGTCATGTAATACAATACATAACTTTTATTATTTTATTTACTTTTGTTAGTTGAAATTGTCATAGTTAATAGAAAAATGTTTGGTTATTTCATAGTTATTGAGCAGTAAGTACATACACGCGCGCGCGCTGTAAGCGAGGTTTTTTCCCAAATTCCGCGTGGAATCCTAGTAAAAAGAATCCTAAGCTTTTTTCCACAATCTCTTGTATCTTGCAGTGCAATCCGGTAAAAAAAAAACTGTTCCAGAAATTGCCCAGAAAAGAAGAAAGATAGACTGAGGCACAGAAACATTCTATAATCAATTCTTTTCTTCATGTACTAAAATATGAAACAAAAAAAAATTACGTCAGATAAAACAAAGTTTGTAATCACAGTCAAAATTTTTGATTTCATTTATATATATAAATATATATTTTTTAATTTATAATATATTAAGTTTTATATTTATAATTTTTTTTATTAACAGACAAATTTTAAGTTGATTAGTTAGTTTAAATTTTAAATTATAATTTAAATTTACTAAAACGTGATGTTATATTTAACATACACGTATATTTTATGCAAAAGTCTTAGGAAATTACTTGCTCTTTGAAATTGCTATGTAGTATGTATGTTGCTTCAATAAATGACATACTGAGCTAAACTAGTGTCGTTACGCAAGTACAAGATGTATGAGGAAAGTAGGTTATGACGTAGTTTTTGACAAAGAAAAATCCACTCAAACCAATTTAATCAGTTTCAGCTGTATTTTTGTTTACCCCTGTATTATGGTAAAAACTCTCCATGATCAAAAAATATAATTTTGTTTCGTCACAGCTTCCGAAGCCTGTCCAATCTAGCATCAATATAGAAGCATTATTTCCGTTTCCAATATCTGATTTGTGGTTCTACATCACACATTTTTCTTGAGTCTTTTATTAAGTTATCTAAAGGGCCAATTGTATGTAATCAACGCTACCTTCCTAGCATGCAAATTAGTGAATTCATGAAAGTCTAGATTTTGCCTGCGGCTTCGCTAGCGTGCAATTTGGTCAGCCACATTAAGTTCATAATAGATAATTTTCAATAAATATATTTTTTTACTATTTATTATGGCTGCACCCAAAATATTAATTAGATTAAAACCATTTATACGTTAAACTGACCGCTATTCTTAACATAACAAAATAAACTACATAAATATAATAAACACAAAAATAACCTATTTATTGTAATAATAATAATCTTTATTAAAAGTAACTAAGACTCAATTTGTTAGTATTACAGAATTAAAAAATATATTAGTAGAATTAAAAACTTATAATTAAACATTTAAATCGCCACGACACATATCTGTACCATTCCCGCAGACACAGCACAGTAGTCGTCTAGACTGCACATGTGACTCACATATGTGCAGGCTAGACGACAAGCAATCAGTTCCCGGATGCTGTTGGTACTGCAACGAATTCTGTGTACAAGAGACCCGCATCTTTTACGCATTGTGGCATAGAAAGTCCACTCTAGCTGCCGCAAACATCCCTGATACACTACAGAAACGGGACAGCCCCAACTACGTTCTGAAAGAATTATTATATTGCACGTATAAGGCATTATACGATTTACCTAGATTTACCGCGAATACCTGCACGTGTAGATACTTGTACAATATTTACTTGTATTCATAAAAACTATTATAATATATATAACTAATTTAATAAAGTATAACTAATATATATAATAATAAACTATGTTGTATTTACTTGTCACACTAATAAAAACTGATGTTTTCGTGGCGAAGGGAAGGGATCGCGTAAGGTTGTGGGTTCGATCCCTACTCGAGAAAATGAAATGTTTTCAATTTAAATATTTAATCTGGTAACTCTGGTAACAAAGCGAGGCGGAGGAGGTTTACCCTGCCATGTGCGGGAGACTACTTGAAGCTGAGTGAATAACTGAGTGAGTAATAATAAAAATTATACCTAAATAACTGTGATCTGAGCGTAATCCGCTCCCGTGTCGCCTTTATTGGACGCTCTATGGCGCTCCATTCAAGTCAACCGTATTATGATAACTTTTTAGGTAGATAAAGTTTATCTTTTACAATAAGTAATTTACTTATTGTAAAAGATAAACTTTATCTATATTAAATACTTAACAACAAATGAAATTGATTTTATTGAAAGTTTCAAATATACTTAAAAGTTCATTATAAAATAGTATCCAATTTAATTTAAATTCTATTTCACAATTTTGTTCATAGTGGTTTTCACATGAAAGGTAGATATGCTATATATGCTGTCACGGACTTGGACTTTTCATTCAGAACTGTTTGTCTTGAGTACAAGATAAACAATCCTACGCTCTACCATCTTTGTGTTACTCTAATAGTTTAGGCAGCGTACGCCATCGTAGATTTTAGAGGGCTGATTTTTTTCCGACCTACATAATTGACATCTGTCGTTATATCATGACCAAAATTACATAAAATAATTACTATTTGTAGTCTATATGTTATTCTAATTACTGTAAACTGTATTCTATAGTACTGTTTCATCAAAATACGTCAAGAAAATTTTTTGTGAAAGAGTAAAAAACGTAAGAGAGGGTGGGGGAGATCTCGGTTGACCTTCGAAAATACAGTATCGACGATACTGGAGGAAGGTCACGTAAAAAGTATGAGGACCCCCCGGAGGGCATGTATGAAAAGGTTGATGACAGTGGACGAGGCGAAAAAGGTATGCGAGACCGTAGCGTTTGGCGCTCCGTTCTCTCTGCCTACCTCACTAGGGAATTTATAATATTACTATTATGTAGGATATATTTATGAATTATTCACAGATGAAATTTTATCAATGTAAAAAGATTTGTTATATATTTTTCGACCTTTAATTAAAAAGTTAGGCGACAAATCCAATTGATTTTAACTAAATTATTTAGCTATGATTTTATTGAAACCATATTTTGGAAACGATTTTATTTATTACAAAAAAATAATTTGTCTTAATCTCAAATGTATATATTTATTATATTTTCAAATCGCAGCGCAAACAGTTGACATGTTGGATTATAAATTTTACTGTTACTATCACAAACTGATTATATTGTATTGTTTCTAAGCTACTAAGTTACTATTTTTTTTTTTCAATTGAATGTTAAAGAGAAAAGCTGGTGAAGTGGGAATTGGACTTATCCACCGATAGTTCTGTATATGTAAATGTAGGTCAACGAGAACTATGACTTATAAAAGTTGATAAACTTAAGTTTGCGGACGTAAAAGTACTATGAAGTATCTATAAATTTTTACATTATTAGGGGAACATATTCTGGAACTCTACGATCTTCTGGAATTTTTGTGTTCTTTGAGATGAAGAGTTTTAATAAAGGAGCTCCATCCGATACAGAAGAACAAATTGGCTGTGCTAAATCCACAAATTACCACTTCACCAGTAAATACTTCACCAGATCACAATATAATAATGGTTTATAATATATTTTACATATACTTGGACACGCCTCTTGGAAACGGATGGCAGTGGGTTTAAATCCTGCTACGTTCAAATTTTTAATAAATTTTCTAAATAACTAGGTATAAGATTATTATAAAAATGATATGACATATAGAATCACCTTTTTTTAGAAAAGATTTCGGCAAGAAAGAGTACAATTGAATTCCTATTTTTGTTTCAATGGTGTCCAACCCAAGAATCAACAAATCTTTACTTCTTTCAAAGAGACAATTCTGATAACTAAACACATATGTGATAAATATTGTTTTTTTATAAAAAATGTTGGATTTAAAATATTTTTAAGCCTCGTCAATAACCAAATCTATCTTGCTGAGTGGAAAACCACAAGTTTATATAAAATTAGCCCCATCTCTGAGGAGATTAATGTAGATCACTTTTATATATTTGGTAAAACATTATTAGTATTATATTAATTCATGATATGAGAACAACATGATGTATGCCGATGACATAGCACTCGTTGAAGAGAACCGGCTGATGCTAGAGCGTAAAGTGAACCTCTGGAATGGTACGCTTGAGAACGGCGGTCTTAAACTAAATGTGTCGAAGACCGAGTACATGGCTTGCGGGAGACCGGACTCGAGCACTATCAATATAGGTACTGAACCAGCCGTTAAGTCGGAAAAGTTCAGGTACCTCGGATCCGTTATGCACGAGTCTGGAGGCATCGATCACGACGTTCACGGTCGGATAAGCGCTGCCTGGGCCAAATGGCGGGAGGTCACTGGTGTGGTCTGCGATCGCAGAATACCAACCAAACTCAAGGGGCTGATATATAAGAGCATCGTTTGACCGGTTCTTTTATACGGCAGCGAATGCTGGCCAGTACTATCTCGGCACACTCAGGAGCTTCATGTCACGGAAATGAAGATGCTGAGATGGATGTGCGGCGTAAAGCGGTCTGACCGCATACGTAACACATTCATTCGAGGTAGTCTTGGAGTCCGTGACATAGCGGATAAGCTCCAAGAGCGTCGCCTGAGGTGGTATGGTCACGTTGCGCGCCGGCCTAGGAACTATGTCGGACGCAAGTGCCTTGATATGTCTGTCCCTGGAGTGAGACCTCCCGGACGCCCAAGGAAGCGCTGGTTGGATGTGGTGGTGCAGGACATGAGAGCCAATGGTCTAACCACTGAGGACGTACAAGATCGTGCAAAGTGGAGTAGGCTCAGTAAGAAGGCAGACCCTGGCACAGCAAGCCGGGATTAATGCCAGGAAGAAGAAGGAAGAAGAAGATATGAGAACAACAACGTCTAATAAATTTATTACTGAACCCCACAAAAGCAAGTATGCATTTTGAATGCATAATTTTATAATTACAAACTTCATTACAGCTTGTGTAACAAGATGACATTTTAAAGTATTCTATGAATATATTGTGTTTGATGTCGCCATTTTGTGAAAAAAATTATACAGTAAATAATGCACACGTGGGAGATATTTACTATGCTTAATATGAACACGTAGTGGCGAAGTTTAGTGGTACTTGACAAGTATTCTCATATATGTACATACCATTATCAAATATTTTCGTTTATACACACGTTTATACAACAACATCAAGTTCAAAATGTATGTTTCCCTTTTATGGTTCAGTTTTTGAAAAGGATCAAACTTTATTTCTATAAAGGTTCATTTTTGTGACCCAGACGGTCACAAAAATATATCAGTCTGTTTTTGTGTCTGTTCATGTATGAAGATATTTTTTCTTAACAATTCGTAGACCTTATAAATTGAAACGAATATCACACTGGTCTACAGTCACATCATCAAAAGACAAAGACAACTCAATGGAAATATACGCTCTGCTCTGAAATTTGGTAAAAATCAAGTTAGACAAAGCATCAAATCTAAACATTCATAGCTTTTAAGTATATTGCATTTTTCTAACTTCCAATACAAATTTATATTTGTAGTTCATTCCATAAATTTCCTTATTATTTTACTCTAAAATGCTAATGTTACTAATCTTTCAATTAATTAAGAAAATACTGTGAATAGGTCACGGAACTTTTCAGTTTTATCAGTATGAAATTCTTCATAATCCTTTGAGCGGGACTCAGTGGATTTATGAGTCCAATTTCAACAATGCAACATGCAATTTCAATATTTTAAAGTGAATTGTATGATTACCATTGTTTTAATTTAGTTAGGTAACTTATGAAGTTAATTAGTTGTTGTTGCCACAAAATTATAAGTAAAGTATAGTTAACATTGTCACAAAAGATAAGTAAGTTGTATTAACAAAAAAAAAAATAATCGTAACATCAATCACAATAAAGTTTATATAAATTTGATCATTTCATAGTTGAAACTATAATTCACAATAATATTATGCAACAAGCACTACATCGGTAATCTATGCTATAGCAAAATAGCAAAAAATGTAACTGTAAAAAACAAAAATTTTTGATATTCAGAATTTTTGTCTGTCTGCTTGTTTGTTTCAAATCTTCTGAACTACTGGGCTTATTTGAAAAATACATTTTTTATTGTATAGTTGTGTTTGGCCTAATCGTGATCGAGGCTATATTTAATTTTGGAAACAGTAAGAGTCCAGCTACAGCTAATAGATATATAAGCGATGCTGAAACTATAAAATAAAAAAGCATTATATATAATACTATGTTATAACTATATAAATATTTTACATCAAATTCATCTTTGCAAACTATGCAATAATATAATCTCTAGAAAGCAAATATTGTCCCTTGGTAGAGAGTCTAGTAATATAATACAGTAGAGATGCTTTGTGCATGTTAGATGATCTATGATATTGCTTTCTCTGCAGAAACTAATATGATATTCCTTGCCTGCACTGAGGTAAACTGTATTAATTACAACCACTTTTTTGTTTTGACCATGGTGGCGCAGTGGAAGAACGTAAGCGTGATGTTTGTTTGGTTCGAATTTCTTTTACTATTTGGGGTAATATATGATTATATATAAGATGTATATATATTAAGTCATAAATCAAATTATTGAGAATTATTTCCCTTTAAAAATATTATTAGCCCTGTCGTGGCGCAGAGGCACAAGCGTGGTATTGTAAAACGACAGGTTGTGGGTTCCATAACCACTCGTGGAAATGAAATATATAATATTTTCAATTTAAATATTTAATATTCTTATTTCTTCCCTCTGGTAACAAGGTAAAGCACGGCGTTGAGATCCGCCACTCAACACGCAATGTCTCAAATTCGGCGGAAAGTGGAAAACAGAACGGAGTACCTTAACACTAGGTTCTCAAGATATCGCCGCCTACTCTACAATGTGCGTAAGAGCTAGAGTGAGTAAGTAAAAATATTATTACTATTCTTTTTAAACTTACCCTCCGGCTACCAATATCATCTGCATGACGCCGTAAGTTGCTTCCACACTCTTTGTATAATATTCTCATAACTTCACATAATTTCACAAAGACACTTTATATTTTTTTGCCATATGCCAAAAAAAATCATCATAATGTCTATTGGCTCAGTCCATAATCTAAAGTTGATTGAATTTTCACATATAGTCATTATTCACTTAAATTTACCGTCGTTTTCAAATTATTTTTAAAGCTTATACAAACATTATAAAGCCACATCATTCACTTTTAATTTAAACTTTTTTTAAACTTATCAATTAAAAACATATTGAATCCCCTTAAAAAAAGAAAGACTTTAAGCTAGTGTTTAACGGCTTCGTTGTGAGGACTGCACGATTGTGACCAATTCGCTATTTCACGTTTAAGCGCGTAAGTAGAACACGGAAAAGTTATGTATAGCCAAAAATTTGTTCTCATAGTTGACACTGTTGTGTAAATTAAACGTTTTATTCATTATTTTATCCATAGTGAAATCTGATTAACGATACAAATATATTCTTACATGAATAAATTTTAAATACAAAATATTTATTTTTAATCATATTAAATATGTATAAGTACAAAATAATATGAGGATAGAAGTTCAAAATTATACAGAACTAATTGATTATACGTGAAATTATAATTAGGAAACTTTTATTCATGTAAAAGTCTTGGAATCATCTTATTAAAACTTTAAGCAACAAAAAGTTAACATATGAAAAAAAACTTCTTAAAACGAAAATTACCGAAAAGAAATATATTACTTAAGCATCAGCATTGAATGAGATACGTTAGATACGTATCTCATTATATTCTTATAATGTAAAAGTATAATTTGTAGAGTTAATACATTTTTTTCGTATGTTATTACTATTATTTCAATATAGTATTATTGTCATAGATTATTTCAAATATTTTTCTTCCCATAATTAAATTATTCTAAACTATTATAATAATATTTGTTTAATTTTATTCAAATTTGTAGAGGGGAATGTATATATTAAAATATTTGAATCTCCGGTAAAATCGAAGAGTCAGTCAACTTAAAAAAACAGATCCTATAAGGGTTATGTTTTAGCTTTGGAGACAAGGAGCCCTAAAAACGTTTTGAATGATAAGCCATAGATATGTATTATATAAATGATATATTTATATAATTAATAGACAAAAAAAACTTTTTAACGTTAAAACGTTTGCTATTTAGTAAATATTTCTTTGATTTTCATTTTAACGTACTTATAACTAAATATTTCTTTGACTTTCTTTTTTATTTTGGCAACCGTGAAAGTAACCCTTCCAGTATTATTACCTTATACCTACTATTTTAATGAGATGCCAGATTGTATTATCATTACGCTTGTATATATCCGATAAGTTTTTTCCCTTATCTGATTTCTATATAATTTTTTCTTTTTTTCTTTACATGGATTTTTTAAAGTGATGTTACTGAAGCTAATATCATTAATTTTATTATTATGATATAGTGATAATTGTTTTGATGTACATACTATATATTTCTTAATTCCTATGGTCAGTATGCATGACAAAATGCGAATGGTTCAAATTGAATGTATTTTTTCTATAGTCAATTTATATAAATAATAATAGTTTGTCTTCATGACCTATTTAAATGACTTTAATTGTTCTTATGCAGCCCATCGTGCCAGCGGCTGGAATTACCACGTATATTTAAAATGTGTCATGTATCATTCACAGTTTGGGTATTTCCATTTGGCTACAAAGCCGCTATAAGCTATTGTATATTACTCAGAATTAAAATTCTCTATAAATTTAATTTAATTAAATATATTTTCAATTGAATAATAAACTCCAAAGTCACTAATATCCTATTCCCTATCTATTAATGTTTTTATATATTTTTATAAAAACATTAATAGATAGGGAATAGGATAGTAAGTATTAGAATCGTTTGGAACGCAGATGCAGTATCCGGAATCTATAGTTGTATAAAGTGTAGTTATATATATTTAAGGTAGGTAGGTAGGCGCCTTTAAAATGAGCATATCTTAAAACTGTCCTATGCGTACAGTATTATGCCTCACACTAAATACAAATTGTAAAATACAATTAATTATGAAAAACCTCTCTATATTTTTTTTAATATGTATTTTATTTTTCGAAATGATTCAATTTTAATCATTTATCTTAATTTAGATATTTATTAAAGTAATACGTCTAGAAACGCTGTACTTCCTTTTGTTCTATAGGGATTAAACATTGTCGACGTAAAGTGATTTTCGTTTCCAAAATAAAAGCTATAAGACATCGTCCTATATTTGACTTGATCAAAAGTGAATTTTATTTTTAAAGGACTAACTTACAAAGTCCTTTACCAGACAGCGCTGAGTAGTCGCCATTACGGCGAGACTGGATGGCGTCACGGAGATCAGTTATGATAAATAGAAAAGGATATCAGACGTTTTTTTTTCAGATTTACAAGGAACAAATAATTGATGCGTTTTTGGCCGTCTTCCTAATGCCCTTAACTGGCTTTATGTTCTCTGGACCATTCTAACAAATTAGTATTTTTATGATCAAAAGTTAATAATTTTCACAAAGTATCCCATATACATATATGAGTATATGTATATAGGTCATTATTTTACAAACCGTACAGATTCAGGCAGTCTTGGATCAAACTAAATATTTCATTTATAAATACAAATAAGTAGGACATTATAAACTACTGAAACTGAAACAAAAAGGTTTTTAAGAAAGAAAAAAAATATTAAAATATTAAATAATCATTGTTTCTTTTAACATTTTATTATTTTGTTTAATTAATAATAAAGTCCTGTTTGCCATTAATTGTTTGTACTTAATTGACTAAGTAGTCTAATAGTTATACTATAACCATGCGACGATACCGCGCTAGATAAATTAATGCATTTTAAATAGTAAAAATTGTTTATTTCATGATTAATTTATTAAACATAAGTTTATTAAAAGAAGGTGAGGTATTTTTATTATTTAGTTGCTGATATTAACCAATTTGCGTATTTGATTTAAAATTCTATTTTAAATAACAAAATTGCGACAAAAAATAAAATTGGATTATTAAGATGGTTTTATAATGATATGTCACTGTCACTCATTTAAAGGTCAACAATCAATTTCCTCTTTAAAGTAAATATAAACATAACTATAATTGCTCTGCTAGGAACTAAACCAAAAGTGGAATGTGGATCCAAAACCACTTCAGCTCCAGCTCCTGCTAGTGCAGACGATTCAAATAAAAAGTTAAGTGTTCATCTTTATTATTTATAATAACTATTTCTTAATCATAAAAGAAATTAAAAAGATTTATTATATATTTCATTTCTTAATTTGAATTTTAATTTATAATTTATAAATCATTTTTTAATTTAACTTTAAATTTATTTGCTAAACAAACGTGAATATTTACTATTTTATATCTTTGTAATGATGTACAGCACTTGACGTCAACGACTAGTTATTATAATTACTTGAATGCAATCAATCGTTAGACCGAGAACTTTTATCCTCTTTCCCCGGACCTCCGTAAGGTGCGAACGTGTTCACAGTTCTGTCAATATTTTAATTTTTAATAAAATTATAACAGTTTTGTCAAATTAAATCACTTGAAATAATAGGAGTGTATAACTTAAAGAAGGTGTTTCAATAATTGCTGAAGTTCCGCGATCCCTGGGCGCCTGGTACTTTACTCATTGTAGCCGACTGGTGACTCCGCCCCTACGGCCTTGGATATCATCAACCTTTCAACTCCGCATTGGGCCCGCCTCTAAGACCGTGCGAGTGGACGACGTTCTTGGTGCGTACCTAACATAAGTATACTCTTACGTTTACTGTAAGCCTAGTACTGATGGAGTCTCAAATAAATAAATCCCTGTCAGAATCGGACCTAAACCAGGCAGAGATGAGTACCCCTCCCAGCTATGTATTCCAGCGGGTCAAAAGAAGCATTGATCAAATTGATGAATCAATTATAAAACAACTCGAGGATTTTAAGGACGAAATAAGGAAAATGTTTAGTGTCTTTTCTCTTAAACAGGAAAGAGAGATACAAAATATGACGACCACACTGAAAGAAATTCAGCAATCTAATATTAATATAGAGAGTTCCATTATCTTTCTCACAGCAGAAAATGAAGATCTTAAAACAAAAGTAGGTGTTTTAGAGGAGAAGGCCAAGCAGGATAGTAATTACATTAAGCTACTTGAAGACAAGATTGAAACAATCCAAATCGGTGCCCAGAAACCCAACTTTGTTATAAAAAATGTTCCTCGTAGATCCAACGAAACTAAAGAAGACTTAATGGATATGGTATTATGTCTCTCAAAAAGTATAGACTGCGCAATCAGCAAGCAGGATATAAAAGATATATATAGAGTACGTGGGAAACATAGTGAAAAGATGAATACCCCAATAATAGTAGTAACTGGCTCTACTGTAATTAAGACAGACTTTGTGAAAATGGGTAAGACATTTAATATTAAACACAAATCAAAGTTATCCTGTAAAAATTTGGGCTTTAAATCGCAAGAGGATACGCTCATTTTCCTTTCTGAACATTTAACTTCGAAGGGCTCTCGACTATTCTTTCTTGCTCGTGACTTGGCTAAGTCTGGTAGTTATAAATTCTGTTGGACAGCTTTTAGTAGGGTTCTGATTAAGAAGGATGAAAGGTCACCAACAATAACCATAAGAAATGAACAACAGATTCAACAACTACGAATGAATAAATGACTAGGACTTGAACTTTCATAATAAGCATGCATAAGTTTAATAGTACAGAGGGAATATTGTCTTACTTCGTCGTAATATCTTCACTTTTCTCCAGTTATGTTAATATTATGCAGATATTTTTTTGTTATTGTATTGTAGTTATACTAAACCATTGTCTCTTTCTAGCTGTAAATCACTTGTATGTAAAAAAATTTACGCATATCCAACACTTCAGTCTACAACACTTACAAAAACACACTTATTATTTTTATGTATACATTCACTGCTTAAGTGCTCGCTATTCACATATTTTTAACTTATATTTTTATTACTCACATATTATTTTCACATATACTTATTCAGTAAAGTCTCATTGTCATACATATACACATTAATCTACAAATATTCACGAACATCCAAAATCACGTTTACCTTGTTAGCACACATTTTTAAAGAAGCATTACCAAAGGATACATATTTTTCAATTATTATTATAAATAATGGATAATTCACTACACACTGTGAATGATATTGATAAAATAGAGATTGCTCAAGCAATACAATGCGACTGTACGGAACTAAAGAAACGTTTGAATATAAAAAGAGATGACTTTACTATAATTTCCCAGAATATTAGGAGTATTCTATGTAATTTTGATAATTTTATAGTCTCATTATCTACACTTAAATTTGAGACGGATGTCATAATCTTGACAGAATGTAAATTAAGTCCCAATAAACGTATTCCGCACCTCAATAATTACAATGCTTATACTACAACTCACCATTTGAACCAAAATGATGGAGTTACTGTATATGTAAAAAAAAATTAAAAAATTACTGTTAAAGAAACAATACTTTCACAGGCGTCTTGCTTACAGCTTAATATACTAAATTACACTATCTTGTGCATATACCGATCCCCTTCAAATATAAACACTTGTGTTTATATAAATTCCCTAAGTTGTTATCTGGATATGCTAAAGCCTCAAAAAATATAATTATAGCCGGTGATATAAACATTAACATTAAATACAAAGAATCTGAATTATCTTATGAATTAACGAATAGAATAAATTACCTTAACATGCTGGCATTGTATGGAATATATATTACTATACGTATGGAATATGTTTAGACCACTTTATGCTAAAAAATTATAAACGAAATGTATTAGCATTTATTGCCATCTTACACACTAGTATAACAGATCATTTTACTACTTTTTTATCCCTAAGTAAAACAAAAAATGTTAATGTAAGTCATAAAACTAGATCTACTGTAGATTTTGAGCAAGCTTATAAGTACCTATTAGAAAATAATCTGTCTGATTTACTTTTCTGTAATGACCCGGAATTATTAAATAATCTTCTAATTAATAAATTAATTGAATCAATAAATAAAAATACAGTCATCACGAAAATTTCAAGCAGTAAGCGCATAATAAAACCTTGGATCACTGAAGGGCTCTTACGTTGTATAAAGAATCGCAATAAACTACAACAAAAATATAAACGCGATCCATACAATGACCTAATGAAAATATCATATCTTAGATATCGAAATCACTGCAATAATCTTATTAAAAGAAAAAATGAAAATATTCACTCACTCACTCAGCTTCACGCTGTATCCCGCACGAGGCAGGGCAGAGGGAACCCGGGAACCTAGTGTAAAGACACTCCGTTCCACTTCAGTTCCCCACTTTCCGCCGAGTTTTGAGGCACTGCGTGTTGAGTGGCGGAACTCAACGCCGCGCTTTGCCTTATTACCAGAGCGAAGAATTGAAACATTAAATATTTAAATTGAAAATATTAAATCGAACCCAGAACCTGTCGGTTACAGTCACACTCTTGTGCGGCTGCGCCACGACAGGCCTCAAAAAAAAAAAAGAAATAAGACAGAGAATTAATTACTAATTATATTAAAAATAATAAAATACTCTGGAAAAATATTAAGGACATAACATATACGAATCAATCTAAGAATCACAACGATGAATTATTAACTACAAAATCTTCTCTACAATCAGTTAATTACATTAACGACTATTTCGCTAATGTTGGAATTAAACTTGCTCAAAAAATACAACAAAATCACAACATTTCTTACACCAACCATAAAACAAAATCACCGCAAGCCAATTCTTTTATAATAATAGATACAGACGCTGACGAAGTCTAATAGGTCTTAAAACATATTGTGCCCTGGGTTGGGATAATGTTCCAACACGATTTCTAAAGCATATAAGTAGAGATATTGTTCCTATAATTACACATCTTGCTAATCTGTGTTTTAGTAAGGGAGTTTTTCCAAGTCTGCCCAAACGAGCGATTGTAACACCAGTATTCAAAGGAGGGGATAAAGATGATTTAAGTAATTATAGACCTATTTCTGTCTTGCCACCAATATCAAAAATAATTGAAAAACTCATAAATAAGCGGTTATTGGAATATCTAGAACGATTTGGAATACTATCAGACTCTCAATATGGTTTTCGACATGGTATTTCCACTGAAGATGCAATTGGTGCAGTATCTAAGCTAGTGACTGAACAACTTGATCAGAGTAAGAAATGTCCAACTATTTTCTTGGACATAAAAAAAGGTTTTGATACTGTGTCTATCCCGCTGCTTGTAAGCAAATTGGATCATATCGGTGTTCGTGGAATGGCACTCGAATTATTGAGAGACTTCCTTTCGAATAGAAAACAGAGAGTTAAAGTAAATCAATATATCAGTGAAGATATGGATGAGTGGATGTTTTATATGGTGTTCCTCAAGGCAGCGTACTAGGACCCACACTTTTTCTCATTTATGTAAATCAGATTTGTAGTTTACGACTTGAAAACGGGAAAGTGATTGGTGCAGTGTGTACGCTGATGACACTGCTGTTGTTTTTACTGATAAAACTTGGCAAGACGTCCGTCCGACTTACTGCTGAAGCAGGCTTGGCAAAAATATCCGAATGGCTATGTGAAACCATGTTAACCCTAAATATTGCTAAGACTAATTTTATATGTTTTAGTATTTGTAATCGTTCCCAACCCCCCAAAGATTTTAAAGTTAAAATACATATTTGTGGCAATGGAAGAAACACCAACTGCAATTGCCTAACCATTGATGGGGTATCATCTACTAAATACTTAGGTGTTATAATCGATCATAGGCTATCCTGGTATTCGCAAATTGATCAAGTTGCTAACAGGGTCAGAAAATTAAGCTGGATATTCAGAAAATTGAGATATGTATTACCCAAAAGTATTGCCTCTGCGTCAGCTATCCCCAGAAACCCCTTTAAATGAAGTATATATATCACTTGTAAAATCGGTGCTATCTTACTGCAACTCTATATAGGGCGGTACCAAAAAGACAAAATTTCTTGAATTAGAAAGGGCTCAAAGAACGTTAATCAAGTGTATGTACTTTAAAAAACTTAGATTCTCAACTGAACATTTATACCAACTAAGTTCACTGCTCTCTGTCAGGAAATTATATATAACTCAAATCATATTAAAAACTCATAAGTCAGTTTATTATGATGGTGTAACGGACGCTAAAAACGAACGCTAAAGAAAACACGATATCTTTAAATTTTCTCAAACAAATACTAGATTTGCTTCGATGCAATTTGTAAAACGATATACACAATTGTATAATGAAATAAATAAGCACATTTATATCTATCCTAAAAATAACCGTGATTGCAAAGTAATCATCACTGATTGGATCAAGACACTTACATATCAAGACACTGAGAATTTTCTACACACAAACACACACACGCACACACACACACACACACATACACAAACACACACACACACATTCACACACTTACACACGCACACACTTACTTTTATTATAATAGAACATTTAAATTAACTTACTTTTATTATAATAGAACATTATAATAGAAAAATTTATATTATAATAGAACCAACATATCTGTTATAATTGTATACTTTTTTTTTGTGTCATTGTTAGACAGATAAAACTAGATTGTATTGGAAGAGCGGAGTCTCCTAATACAGGCAACACTTGCTTAAAAGGAGATCTCTGTGACAATTGTAATCGTGTAAAATCTGTCGAAGAAATAAACTATTTTTTATTTTTTTATTATATCTTTGACTAAATTGATGGTGGTTACCGAAAAAAATAATTTTATGTTTCACTTATTATTATTACCTTATTTATTAACTATTTCCAACGTGGTGTTGTCGTTCTTCTCTTGTACGTGTTTAGAGTGATCCGCCAATACTAATGCGTAACACGTATAATCTGGCATTATCCAGGCTTTATAGTAAAGAATTTAGGATAACATTCAAAAAGATGGTCCACCGATTAAGCCTTGCACACTGTAGTGTGACATTCGAAATGGTACATAATGGGTTAACGAGCTACTGTTAATGAATAGTCAGTGTAACCGAAAAAGACTTGACTTTGTGTTTTATTTACATTAAATCGGTGATGAAGTTTGGACTTGCTTAGGGAATGGATTTATTATATAAACACGGATTTACTTAGGAAAGTATCATTGAAAGTAATTAAATATGCCTGTCGGAAGCCCCATCGGGCCGATCCGTGCCGGTTTGCGAACTATAACTGTGAAGATTATTATAGACGGTACTTTAAATGAGAGAATCGTATTGCAGATCAGTTAAACATTCGTAGTTATGTAGGCTCAAAAATACAACTAATGGGTTTTATTTTAGTATCTTAAACTCAATGGTGTATCCATAGTGTAAATTATATGTAATTAAAAAAGGATCTCTACCATGGTTAGACCGAGTTCTTGAAATAGTTAATATTAGAATAAAAAATTAAGAAATTCTACCGAGGATTACTCAACCTGCCATCCCTTTGTAAATAAGCTGATTGTCGAATTCCTGAACGTGTTTACTGATAAGCTAAACAAATCAATAACTTTACATGTGTGTGAAAATAAGCCAGTGCATATGCGCGCGCGACCGGATCCGTTAGGGTTAAAGGCGGTCGTTGAATATGAACTTCACCGTACAGCGAGAGAGAGAAGATTTTGAAACGTCTGATTACAGTACGCCTACGCCTCCCGTGAAAATAGTAATATGCGGATATTCGAGGATTACAGAATTACTATTAACCCTAATATTGCTGCTCCTTCTGAATTGAAGAACTGTTCGCTACACTCATTGTGAGAAAGGAGTATATTCTCGAAAATTGTTTTAAAGAATGGCTATCAATAGCTTTTAAAGAATGGCTATCAACAACTTTTAAAGAATGGCTATCAATAACTTTAAAACAGTATACCGCCTCTACGACGTTTTTGTGACGATATTTGTATCGTTGTACCCCGTGCGGTTTGTCATGTGTACCCGAAAATATTCAAAAAACAATGGAAGATACCCTTCGTGGTATACCGGTCGACCTATATATATATATATATAGGTCGACCGGTATACTACGAAGGGTCGATAGCAGCGCTTATGATTTAGGTGCCGGTACAGCACCTAAATCATGTATAATCGAACGGCAGCGAGCGACCAGTTGGCTGTTTGTCAGGGACACTGAACTCGGCTAAAAGGAACTAAAGTTAGTTAGACTAAGAGGCCTTCGCTATATTTTTTGGTGTTATTAAGTACCATCTATAATTATTCGGGTGGTCCTTTATATTACAAACGGATCATCAACCCTTAAGTTTTATTGAGATTTTTGTTGTTAAGAATGGCGAATTCCCACACACAACAGCTAGCCGATTGCAACGATGGGCTACTCGACTATCGGGTTATATATTTTCGGAGTGAGCGACGTCACAAGGAGACTGACCATTACGTAGACTTAGTTAGAAACCCCATACCGATAAATTTTACAATGGTCAAAACCGAAACCGATAAAGATAAATTATTAATCTAAGTATATTAAAAGGTTACATTTCATTTGGATGGCCTTCGTGAGCGAGTGTTGAGCAGCATAAACTGTATTTTTCACGTAAGGAAGAATTAATACTCGAATTAGGTGAAAACATATGGAAATCAACGACTTACAAACTTTTTTTCGAAGCCTGTCGTGGCGCAGCGGCACAAGCGTGTGACTGTAACCGACAGGTTCTGGGTTCGATCCACAGTCGAGGAAATGAAGAAAGAAGAAATTTTATATTTCATTTCTTCGCTCTGGTAATAAGGCAAAGCACGGCGTTGAGTTCCGCCACTCAATACGCAATGTCTCAAATTTGGCGGAAAGTGGGGAACAGAAGTGGAACGGAGTGTCTTAACACTAGGTTCCCGGGTTCCCTCTGCCTACCCTGCCTCGTGCAGAATACAGCGTGAAGCTACGAAAGAAAGATAAACTTTTTTGTTTCAATATCACAACGTCGAGCATGTGACGACGGGGGCTGAGCTGGCGGTTGTATCTTTAGGGCATGGGTTGCGCTAGCGCCTGGACTTGCGTACCGACGTGTCAAGTTTAGTAGGGCTTTGAAGGGGTTTTGAGGTCAGATGGCAGTCGCTCCATTTAAAAACTGCCAACCGCCACATTCATGGCAAAGAAAAGAAAAAGATTGGGTAACTGCGTCAAGTGGGCCAGAGCTACCGTGTCAAGTACGGGCACGGCTAAAGACGTGAGTACCCAGATAGAATCTCCGCTTTGCAACGTGGAATAATGGCTCTCTTACCGGCCGATGCAGAGAACTCGCAGATGTACTCACGAGACGTCGGGTCCAGTGCGCTTTCCTACAGGAAACTCGCTAGAAGGGCAATAAGTCCTGTAACATCGGACAGAGTTACCGGCTTATATACGCTGGGTCACCTTCTGGTAAAAACGGTGTGGCGGTAGTGATTTCTGAAGAGCTTCAGAATGGACTCCTCAAAGTTGACCGTCGCTGCGATCGCTTGATGCGGGTAAAGGCACTGATTGAGGGCGTTACCACAAACTTCATCAGTGCCTACGATTCCCAGGTGGGCTGTAGCACGATCGAAAAGGAGTCATTTTGGGAGCAGTATGAAGAGGTTATACTTGCTATTCCGTCTACCGAAGTAATCCTAGTTGGGGGGGACTTAAACGGCCACATCAGTAAGGCTGCAGAGACGTATGAACGTGTTCACGGTGGTTTTGGACACGGTGTTTGCACGCAAAACAGATGGCGAAAATACTCTAAGAACCTGTATTGCGTCTGATCTGGCCGTTGTGAACACATTCTTCCAAAAGAATCCTCAGCACCTTATCACGTATATACATATGGGCAGGGTTACTAACTGTAAGGTCATTCCAGGTGAAAGCTTGACGGCCCAACATCGTCTTCTCGTCATGGACTTTAACGTCACTCCAAAGAAGAAAGTAGCCGAGAAACGTAGGCCCCGGATCAAGTGGTGGTTGCTGAATGGACCGATGCAGATCGACTTCTTGGCAGAGGTAAAATGTCGAAATCTTACGAATAGCACCGAAACTGCTCAGGATGCTTGGGATCGAGCTCATACGGTAACCATTGCGGCAGGCAATATAGGCCAAGAACTCGGCTTTCTTGGCGTTTCTAAGGGTGTTCGTGAACGTGTCATCGACAGGGAGACATGGTGGTGGAATGACAAGGTGCAGGAGGTGATTCGTGAAAAGAAGGCTGCCTTTAAGAAGTGGCAGAAATCCAACTCTCCTGAAGACAGACTGGAGTACATAGTAGCAAAACGTGTTAGCAAAATAGCAGTAGCCAGAGCCCGCAGTGAGAGTTTATGACCATTATATGATAAACTTGAAACTGCGGAGGGGCAGAAGCTCATATACAAACTGGCCTGTGACCGGGATAAAGCGACGCAAGATATCGCAAAATGTCTTTGTGTCAAAGATTCCCAGGACACGTTGCTCTGTAATCACGCTTCCGTGAAGGAGAGATGGAGAAGCTATTTCCAGAAGCTACTGAACACTCAGCATCTGTGCAGTCTTCATCACGACCCACCGCCTAACCTCGGACTTGTTGCCCCAATATCCTTTGACGAAACTCGGAATTGCCTTCGACGCATGAAGAACGGAAAAGCGGTGGGGCCTGACGAAATTCCGATCGAAGCGTGGAAATCGTTGGGCTCTCTTGGTGTGCTCATACTTACTGACCTTTTTAACCATATCTTGAACACTGGAAAGATGCCACACCAGTGGCGGCTTAGTTTTATTACCTCTATTTACAAGGGAAGGAGCAGTGTTCAAGATTGTGGTAGTTAATTAAGCTTATGAGTCACACCATGAAGCTCTTCGAGCGTCTCAATATGGATTTCAGCCAGGATCGGGTACTATGGACGCCATTTTTGTCCTCAGAACTTTGGATGGAGGCATATAGCATACACAGGGTTCACCAGGGCTCAGCTCTTAGCCTCTCGGCTCATATCCAAGACCAAACTCCATGGCTGACGATGTATGCTGATGATATAGCACTCATTAAAGAGAACCGGCTGATGCTAGAGCGTAAAGTGAATTTCTGGAATGGTACGCTTGAGAACGGCAGTCTTAAATTAAATGTGTCGAAGACCGAGTACATGGCCTGCGGGAGACCGGACTCGAGCACTATCATATAGGTACTGCCGCCGGCCCCAGCCATTAAGTAGGAAAAGTTCAGGTACCTCGGATCCGTTATGCACGAGTCTGGAGGCATCGATCACGACGTTTATGATCGGATCGGACGGTCAGGTGCTGCATGGGCCAAATGGCAGGAGGTCACTGGTTTAGTCTGCGATAGCAAAATACCAACCAAGCTTAAGGGGTTGATATACAAAAGCATCGTTCGACCGGTTCTTTTATACGGCAGCTTCATGTAACGGAAATGAAGATGCTGAGGTGGATGTGCGGCGTAAAGCGGTCTGACCGCTTACGTAACACATTTATTCGAGGTAGTCTTGGAGTCCGTGACATAGCGGATAAGCTCCAAGAGCGTCATCTGAGGTGATATGGTCACGTTGCGCGCCGGCCTAGGAACTATGTCGGACGCAAGTGCCTTGATGTGTCTGTCCCTGGAGTGAGACCTCCCGGACGCCCAAGGAAGCGCTGGTTAGATGTCGTGATATAGGACATGAGAGCCAATAGTCTAACCACTGCGGACGTAAAAGATCGTGCAAAGTGGCGTAGGCTTTATAGAAAGGACAGACCCTGGCACAGCAAGCCGGGATTAATGCCAGGAGGAACATATATGTATATATATATATATATATATATATATATATATATATATATATATATATATATATATATATATATATATATATATATAAATATATATATATATATATATATATATATATATATATATATATATATATATATATATATATATATATATATATATATATATATATATATATTATTGCGTGGGACATCCCACAAATCACATGCTCTTCTGCTCTAAATGTCCATTTTCCTGATCGTATGATGATTTGTCTAATGCAACGTGGCCAAATATTAGAAAAAAAAAATCCTTTTAAAATGTTCTCCGTGGAAGTGTGCACTCCGTTCCCAATTTTCTGCCTTATTTTTAGAGCATTGTATGTTGAGTGCCGGAAAGCAAGGCTGCTTTTTTTTTATTCCCAAGGTAAGAAAATTAAAACGAAATATGTGTCACTTATCCGACAAAGATTCCAAGCCACAACTAATTCTAAAATCCACAACTAAATAACAAGTTGTCTAACTTGTTATTAGTTATTTGTTTTAAAATTGTAAAGGTCACAAACTAACAGTGCAATAAGTTGCACTAAATTGGCCTCTAGAACTCTGCCGAATTCAACAGAATATATCTCGTGAAATTTGAACAAACTATTATAAATAACACTAATAACACTAAATAACTTTATAAACTATAAAATTTACTAATAGATATATATGTAAATACATGTCGGAAAATTAAAAAAAAAATTTTATTATGTCGTTATTTTTTCTTTAAAAAGCAAAAACAAAGGATATGGAAGTTTATATCGATAATATTGCAGACAGTACTGAACTTGATATGATTTGATTATTAATATGTTATTGCCTAATGACAGTAAAGCAATTGAGAAGCTTGTAATTTACTGTTCTTATTGGATAGGAAACCACTTGCATAATATATCGATTTAGGTATTATTCCAATAATATAAAATCGGGGCGCAAGAGCACATACGTCTGACTGTAAAATCGTCGGGTTGTGGGTACGATCCCCATTGGAAGAAATGAAATATTATATATTCTCATTTCCTAGGTCTGGTAACGAGGCAAAAGCGTGGTGTTGAGTCCCGCTACTCAATATGCATACAATGCTTACTAAATACGGCCAAAAGTCAGCTACAAAAGCATATTTATTGAGAAGAAGAAGAAGAAGAAGAGATGATGTAACGAGAAGCTTACAATAAAATAAGCAACTAGCAACAAACAACTTACATTGTTTAAACTTTTGAATTAAAGCTTATTCTTAAAAAGATATATTTACAGAATTTTTCAATATTTTTTTTTTTAATTCTATTTTTTACTTTTTCGTATTCTCTCTTAATCTTCCCATTTCTATTAATACGAGTACAATATTATTTCAAAATATATTTTCAGTCAAATTTTAGTTTAAATTACTCGTCAAGACATATCAAACAAACCCAAACACAATTGTTTTTGTCATCAGAAATGAGAAAGGGGTCAAATTGGGTTTATAAAATTTTACACGTACTTAACACGGCAAGTGAAATAAAAGCTTGGAAAAAAGAAGCACGCCCCCTTTGTTAGGTAAGTTGACATATAAATTCATCTTTGTATATATAAATAATAAACACAGTAATCTTAAAATATTTATACATAAAACTCAAATAAGAAAAAGACCTTAAATTATATTTTGATCGTGACTCGTGATTGTGAGTGTTCTTCAAGTTTAATCAACTTAAAGAATACTGGTAATCAAGAGAATACAAATTATTATGAATGTAAATTATAACAAGTGAAGCATTTTGAGATATTTGCTATTGCAGTTGCTCTTTTTACCCCTTTATTGGAGCTTGATACCAGTAAAGGCAATTCCGCTTGAATGCCTCAAATTCTTTTAAAAGACTCGACACTTATGTTCTATTTTCAGATTTGTCCTTTATTTGAAATTGCGTCACCTTTGATGTGTACTATTGCAGGATTTTAATTTATTGCAAGCGTCAGTTTATTAATGGCATAGGTACTTAACACAGACTAAGTATATATATATTTTTCGGTCCATCTGTCGTTTTCATAGGCATAGTTTTAAAGAGCTTATATATTTCACATTTTTACATTATCTACAGGTGAAGCAATGACTCTAACCTAGAAAGTTACCTGGTTAAACTCTAGTACTTGTACTAGTTGATACATTTATAGAAATAAACATCATTATAAGGCAAATGCAAGTAGAGAGATCTTTATCAATTTCAGCATTTTTTATCAATGGGAAGTATAAGAGATATAAACTAACAATTTTGCATAACCACTCATTTTGTATGAAGTTATATATAATAAATAGATTTGTTGAAATTAGATTTGTACTGCAAGTTCTCACTTTAGCAAAATTTCACAATTGCCTACAATTATAAAATTAGTACGAGAAATACTCTGTTACAAAATGAACAAGAAATATAATTTGTAATGATTTCTAATGGTACATCCACGAATTTTAACACTGTGGAATTTCGTGGGGAAGAATTCATACAAAATGAAGCAATAATGATAAACAATGGTCTAATAAATAATCTATCGATTGTGTTCAATTGTTCTTTTCTTTGCTTCAAGAAACCTTATACCTAGATATTTGATATTATTTTTTGATATCTCCAGGCCATTTTAAAGGTAAATGGTTTTAATAAAGGAACAGACGGACAACGAGATACGGAACCATAAAAAAGTCAGTTGAAGCTCACTAAAAGATTTTCTAACAAAAAAAAATAAATATTTCAAGTTATATATCTAGTTACATATTTTATATATATAACACAATATGTATTCTTTTATATATATATTTTTTATTTTCTATTTGTTTTATTTAATAATAATCCCATAAAAACATTTTTATGTAAAATTTTGCCAAGACGAGACAGACATACAGCTCACACTGTAATGAGATCTCATGAAGAGTCAAATTACTGACCCTACATGCCCACTCCTAAATAGGTATATAAGCCCTAATTTTGATTTGTAGCTCGTAGCAACGTTTTCCCGCTATTAATCGCGTAGATGTGCACACCGCGGACACGGCTAACGTCCGCCACACAAAAAAAATATAAACTCAACACCTTAGTCAAATGCGTAGTCTCGCCATTTTGTCCCTACAAACACTATAGCTTAAAAGTACGTTGAATAGATTTTGAGGTACTTTTAGGTCCATAGAAGGGATAAAGTAAATTAAACTCTTTTGGCTTTCTTGTGTGGCCATAGTGCCTTTACTGTTTATGCCAAATTTAAAAAAAAAAACTTCTAAAGTACAAGTTTACTTTGAAATACAGTGTACAAATAATGAACTAATAAATAAATACTGATCTTACTCTTTTTGCATATGTTTCATGACATTGTTCTTATAATAATCTATTCAATTAACAAAATCAACTTAAACTTGCATTTTTTTTCAGGACAGGAAAAAAACTTATTTCTGTCTCCGTGAGCAAAGCAGATGAGAGACAATTAACAAACCGTAGTAATTATGTTCTTTAGTATTTATTTGAGACTAAAAGTTAAAATTATTGAGTCATTTCTTTGTTTTTCAATAATGACGAACGAATTAGACACAACGCACTAAAGGTATAATATACATGAATAACAGTTTTTTGTAAATAAATGAGATATATCAGACATTTCTCATTGCAAATCATATCACATCATAGCAAATCACGATGCTAAAAACTTCTATTTTGACAGACACTAGGTTCTGCCGCTTGGTTTTTTACAGCTTTGGCATAGAATTGTATTTAGGGACAAGTAAAGTTATGAAAAACCAATCCGAAATCATTGCAGAGTAAAATTACTTTCCATTGTGGACCAAATGTTACAACAGTGAGTGTGCATAGATTTTGAAATAATATTCTTATTACCCGATTCACATATTCTTTTTGCATCTATATACTATTTTCACAATAATTAATAATTCTAAATACAACTTTCACACTGTACGATCCAACTAAGCCATTTAAAAATCCATATTGGATTTATATCCATCTTTGATTTCTCTACATGGATAACTCTTAAAGACAGTTTTTTAGAAGCTTCCTCAGTAAAAGATACTTAGAAAAAAAGACACGCTTTATGATGTTTTCCTTCCACTCTACGAACTCTAATGTAATGCCTTCTGATATCGTTTTTCAAACCTGTTTTTTTTTCATCTTCACGCAATTAGGCAGAGAATATTTGGGAAACTAGTGTTAATACACCCACAATTTCTAAAGAGAAAATGATGAAGTGAATTTGGGATGTTGATGTTCAGAAGTGAATGTAGTAGCAAAATAATAATGATATTTTCCCTTTCGGAATCTATAATTCGTCAACTGATATATATAATACGTTATGATGCAATACGTTAAACTTTGTGCTGAAATTTGAGACATTGTGTATTGAGTGATAGAATTCAACACCGCCTTGTTACCAGATCGAAGATTGACATATTAAAATTTTCATTTCCTCGGGTGGGAATAGAACCCACAACTTGTCACAATTGTCGAACAACACCTATTTTTGTCGTATTCATTTAAATTTTTCGTTAGTTAATCTTTTTTCAGAATTTTTTGATTAAGGTAAAAATTTTTTAGATTAAGGTAAAATGTTTAATTGAAGTATTGAATAAAGTAAAATTATACATAGTAAAGTTACCGATATTCTAACAATTATAGACAAAATAAAAAAAAAATGTAACACTTGAAAATTTAATTATTATTTCTTGAAATTTATTTCACTTTGATCTAAGAGTATACTTTTAATTGAAACTCCAGCAGAATATTTGTGTTGGAGGCACAAAGACAATCTGTTTGTGATTACTTAGGTAGTGTTTGATGAAATATGTATAGGGAAATTAAAGTCTGATGTTGTACTAACTTTATTTTTAAAAAATGTCACAGCACTTATTATTTTGTAGGTACATTTTTAAGAAGGATTGTATTTTTTTTCCTTATTAAGTTTTTTAAATAATAGGTTTACATAAATTTTATCTTAAATTGGAATAATATATTAAAATCAGCATACAAAATCTGTATCTTTTCTATCTTGATATCAATGAAAATATTTACTGTAAATCTACAAAATATTCTTTGTTTGTTAGTATCTACCTCTTCTGTAAATTTGAACTTGCAATAACTGTAATATGTTTTTGAAAGCACAACATGGTCATAATATATTGAAGTAAGGACAAGAACAACTTAGTTACTGGTATGCACCTAACGGCTAACGGCTACGTGTCGTATGACGTTAATATTGAATTTCCTTATAACCACTTGATCACTATAACCTTTCAGTATATGTAGAACACCATATAGAGTTCAAATAGTTTCAGCTCGTATCTCCTTTACATGAACTATTGAATAAGTTGTGGTTTTCCTATAACATATAATTATAATAAATGTCAAAAAATCTACCAAAGTGATATGTTGCTTTTCCTGAATTCTGATACATAGACAATAATTAATTTTCTTTTTATATGTACATGTAGCAAAATTTAAGAAATCTAAGAAATTATCATCAAATTTAAGTAATGAACTTAATATTATAAAGATTATGTAATGACTATTTTTTAATTAGTTAGATCTTCCTTTTTTATAATTTTTAGTATATTTATTTTTGGTTAATCTACAATTGAATTTATATCAATGAGTTGCATATTCTCCACGTTATATTATCCTTTTATGTTTCAGCTTTTCCTATTATTTTAATATTCACATTGGTTGGGTGATTTTGTAGTCTACATGCTAGTATAAGAATGAGTAGGCAAAAAGAATCGGCCATAAATGCCAGCTGCATCACTTCACATGCTTGTTAATAGTTAAATATAGTGGATTGAGAGACTATTACATTAAGCTTTATACCATTTTTGTTACTGAGTTCCGATTTTATTTAAGTATGTCTCAAAGTAAAAGGGAAAATTTTACTTTTTCTTATAGAAAGATCTTGTTTTTTGTTTATGGAAAAGACAAGTCAAACGAGCGTGCACGTCACCTGATGGTGAGTGATCACAGCCGCCCACGGCCCCGTTGTAACACCAGGGGAGCTACAGTTTATTTTCATTCTTCTAAAATCGATAGTAATTTATTTTGGAGTAATTAAGTTAAGTTGTATCATTTTCTTTAACAGCTTCACTAACCTGCTAAAGAAAATGGTAAAAAATACATGAATCTAATTGAAAAATCTAGGTTAACAGAAAGTGCACTTTTATTTAATCACCTTAGTATAAAGAGCAGCGGCCTCAGCCTCCAAAGGATACAAATGTGATTACGTTGCGTCCGAATCCTCTACAAACGTCAGTTTGTTGTGGTAAAATTGTTTAATTTAAATTATGATAATAATTACTTTTACCATTAAATGTATCCAATATCTGTTCTAATATTTAAGGTCTAGTTAAGTTTTAGGTTAAGTTAGGTAAGTAGTTTAGGTTAAATTTTATAAAAGAACAAGTATTTTAATCTATCTATATATAAAAAAGCGAAAGCTCACTAATTTACCTGTCACAAAATCTTAGAAACTACAAGTGCTAGAAGTTTTTAAATTTTGCGTAGAGATTATTTTTAGGATGCATGTGCTCACTTAGAAGGAATTTTACAACTTGAGAAGTTAATCCCTAAGAGACTGTGACGTTTTTAACTTTGAAATTCATTTACTAAGAGACTGTTTTTGAGATATATAGCTTGTATGGAACTTCGTTACTACAAATGCTTGCAATCTCAAATTTTGCATACACGTTATGTTTAGGATGTATGTAGGTAGAATGTATGAATGTATTTTACATAATTTGACCTTTAAGGGGTTGATAGTACGTATGAAATAGATACTTCCGATCTTCACTTTACATGCAAAACTTTGGTATGCTAGTTCATCAACGAACAAAGACGAAACGTATTTCTCTCAACCGGATCTGGCGAGTTTTAGTTTGTGTCACTTATTTATATACGCATCTAAGCGCAAGGAACATTGTGCATTTGAAAATTTTACGGAATGATATTCATATCTTAATCATACTATTAGATTAAAACAAAAATAGATTTTTTACATAATTACTAAAAATATTGAATTGCTAATGATACAGAGCAATATGCTTAAGAATCTACATCGACATATACATTTAAAAAATAATCGATAAATATTTTAAAGAACCATTAATTTTTATTGCGTGAATAACTTATAAATTAATACTGAGGAATACGCTTAGGAGACAGAAACAATTCCGACATTTATGATTTTTGCCTAGATTTACCCGTTTACGAAGCGCACGCACGCCCTCGATTTTTCCCCCCTTATCAATATTTTTATTCCACTTGTATAAGTTTTGTCGTGATTTAATATAGCCTAAAGTCTTCGTCGAACTTTCGTCTTTTAATAAAAAAAGCGAACCCGTAGTTCCTGAGATTAAACATAAAGACGTTTAAACAAACAAAATCTCTTTATAATATTAGTTATAATAAGTTAAGTAAGTAGTAGTATATAATAAGTTATTTTGGTACCTTAAAGTAATAAGCATTTTTTATATGTTTAGAGTCAAATTAAGAAGTTTAAAAATATATTTGTTTTTCGTTTCCACTTTGTAAGAAAAATACACACATTACAGAGTGATTTAATATTTTAGGTAGAGAAGTGAGTAAATTTGGATGTTGATGTCATTCTGTTTTTGCGGGTACATCATACAATATTGAAAATAATATGGAGTACACCAAAAGACCTTGGGACGTTGCGTGTACCAAGGACGTTACATATGCACTTCGTTCGTTCGTAGCTTATTGACTGCAACCCTTAGAATCGAAAGTTGTATGTGTGTGTGTGTGTGTGTATGTATATATAAAGCTGATAATCAGCTTCACCGTATGTCTTTCATATGGCAGGGCAGGCGGAGGCAAAAATATTATAATGTAAACGTGTCATTAATAAAACTTGTGTATATTTTAACAATGTAATTTTTATAATCATGTACATGCTGTACTCGAATGTATATTATACATATGAACAGTCAAAAAAAAATAAAATTAAATTGTATATGTAATTAAATAAAAAAATATAATCAAATATTTTTACGGATTAATAAATACTCAATTAAGTATATCAACGCTCTGCATTTGATTTAAAAGTAGTCAGTAATTAAATTTTACAGTTGTAGAAGGTATAACAAAAGGTGAAATATCCGAAAGTAATGAGTAAGTCGTTGAATCGTTAAAGGTAACTTCTTTACTGGACTGTACAACATCTGCCGAGTTCTCTAGTTTGTAATGACTAGTACTTGTGAGAAGATAATTTAAATGAAACATTTGTAATCAATATGTATCTTATTAAAAAACTACTATACCTATTTTATAATTCATACAGTTAGTGTAGATTTACTCTTTTGGTAGCAACAAAATGCGTATTTCTATGAATTAAAATATTTGTTTTATAATATATAGAACTTGTTTAAAAAAATATAATTTATATACTCGTATTTCCCATATCTGTACATACATTTTATAGATTATGGAGATATAGATCATATGAAGTATCGTATAGTAAATATCTAAACAAGTGATAGCAAACAAAACTTACGTATGTTTGTTGCCAGGGAATATTTTCGTCTAACAAATAATGTGTAGTTATTTTAGGTTGCTATCGCGATGGCCTTTTATTTCCTATATACTACGCCATGTAGTCTTTTGCATATTCGACCTTATGGTGCCTTCGTGAGCACGATTGCGTTGCGTATACTGCTCAAATGTAGTTTTAGTTGCATTTCTACAATCTTTATTGCTTTTTTAAGGCTATACATCCTTTAAAATAACAACCTAAAAAAATATAATTTAATAGATGTCATTTATTCTAATGAGAGCGATAACAGAACATTTGTGATAATATGAATTTCTTATCACTCTCCGTTTTTATAGTTAGTTATATTCTTACGAATACCTTACTTTATTTATGGTTCTGTTTCATTTGATAAATTACTAAATAACAAAATTTGAAATAATAAGCGTCATGCGTAAGAATAGACTTGTCAGTTTATTTCGACGAGAAATTTTCTTTAAGCATACATATAAGTCACAAGAGGTTTAGTAGTTTGTGTTTCACATCTCACGTTCTTTGGTTTTGTTTATAGATGTAGCTTATCCAATCACTAAAACGTTGTAAAGTTTATCAAGTGTTAAAATCTTAAAAAATAATTATAGCTGGTGTAAAACATACTTATAGTTACAATATGAAAAAAAATATATTAAAAGTAGAACCTTCGTGTGACAAGCGAGACAGCCAGACAAATACCTATACAAAAATATATATATTTGCTTTTGCTGCTTGTGTTACGATTTCTAGGGCTTCTGGTACGAGCATATATTATTTTTTATTATACTCGTGTATATACAATATGCATAATTAATCCTCAATTTTACGTTGGATGTATAATAAAAATATTTATGATAAAAAATATATTTTCATGTTTTTTTTGTTATTTTTTGCCGGTGCCCACATAAACTTGTCTTCCGTTAAGAAGTTCTTCGGTAAATCATCCCAATATCCGTCATCAGTCATCCAAATAAAGTGAAAATTAAAAAAGTAGAATAAAGAGGTTACAAGTTTCGTTTTTTGAACGTCAAACAATTTTCCACCGGTTCACTAAAGTTACTCCCTTCCTGAGAACCTGAGAAAAACCGGTGCAAGGAATTCAGCGGGACTTGTCCTTTTTTAATAGAGTTTACGAAATATTATTATAAGTGACAATGATACATTTGAAATAGCCTGGAGCGAGTATTTCATTCCAAAGACGTTTGTTCGTTTCATGTATAAAATCGTTAACTTGGTAATAACATTTAACACACAAACGTCTTTTCACAACTTTTATAAATTGTGAGGTAGAAAATTCTCGGACGTTTTCTGGGATCCTATTGTAAAAGCGTACACCCTGACTCATACAGGAATTACGGATTCGATGCAATCGAGTTACAGGAGCACTAAGTTTAAGCTTATTTCTAGTATTCATATTATGTACATCACCGATTTTAGTAAATTTATTAATGTTTTTTTTTAACATACATAACACTTTCAAAAATATATTGAGATGCAACGCTCAATATGTTAATTTTTTTAAACGTTTCTCTTAAAGAATCCTTAGGGCCTAAGTTATAAATTGCATGAATAGGAAAAGAAGCTGGTTTAATTTAACCTCTAGAAGACTCAAGCTAGCGCAATAACCACTAAGCACCAACAACCACCAGTTTTAGAAGACGTTCATCTTAAATCCGCACCCAGTTTCACCATTAACATTTCGAGTGCGAAATTCGAGAGACCAATATTACCATCATCAGGAAGAAAAAGCCAAGTTGGATAAAAAAAAACTGAGCAATAATAACCAGAGCGAGACATTATTTCATTTCAATAGACCGATTGACCTCCATTGGATCCAGGTTCAGACTCATTTGAAAAGCACGAAAACCTTAAACGTCGGCAACGCACTTGTAAGTCCACTGGTGTTACACGGGGCCGTGGACGGCGGTAATGACGTCGTTTGCCTTCTCTTTTCCATAAAAATAAAATAATTAACGGATAATTCTGTGATATAATAAATTGTATTCTTATACATATATAACAATTGTTTAAAGTGAAGAATGAATTAGGGATTTAAGTACGAAAACGGCCGTATTTCATCGAAATACTTACGAGTACTACTACTTACGAGTACTTGTCATAAGTTTTCTATTAAGCAGTTCAATCAAAGTTCAATAGGCTTCTTAGTCTTTTTGACTACAGCAAAATTTTAGTAATAACTTAAATTAACGTATCAATATTTTTCATTGTGGGTACTAATGTTTTCGTTCGTTTTATAGTCTCTATGAAATAGGTAATATTTTTTGTATTCCTTGAATAGGTTTTATCAGTCGTATTTAAAAATATAGTATGAATTTTAAAATTGCAAATTACTAAAAAATATATGCTATGATATTATTACAATTTCAGACTCAACGTCTAGCGTGAACTTTTTAATGTAATTCATTATGTTGATCTGATTTTAAAAGAGTCATCAAATTTGAACGTTAATCTCGTTTCTCCAATACAGTAGAATTAATTAGTGTTTGCAAGTTATAGCACTAACTGCTATATATTTAGATTTAGGAAATATAAGAAAAAAAAGTCTACATTGGATATCGAATCAATATCCGATTAATTAATTAATTGATGATGTGGCTTGTCGTGGCACAGTAGCATAAGCGTGTGACTGTACACGAGAAGTCAGCTTTACGCTGTACACAATACTTCAAATTTGCCGGAAAGTCGGGAACGGAACGGATCTCTTAAAACTAGGTTGTCAAGTTCCCTCTGCCTACCCTGCCATGTGCGTAATACAGTGTAAAGTTAAAAAAATGTAAATTCAATCAGGATTTTTATACAGCATACTTTTTAAGCTCTAATATAGTATCAATTATTAAAAATCTATTCAAATCACACTTAAACTATTTCCGTATTTTTGTAAATAACACGATCCATAAATTAGATATTTACTCGCTATATATGTAATGTAAGTACATACAGATTATTTCATTATTTTTTACTTAGTTAAATGAGCAGTTAATAATGTGTTTCATTATGTTATACGTCGGCCTGTTTATTAATATACTGAACCAGTTGTATTCAATTGTTTGCATCGTGTGGAAGCGAGCCGGTGAGGCAATACCAACGGCTTTGTCATTTAGCTTAGTCACGCGTATATAGGGGCTTCAATATTTACAAGTCAGTAGAAAACAGCTTCAATTACGTATTAAAATAGATCCTTAAATTATAAAAGTTAAATAACAAAAAAATATATAGTGGTGACTTTTAATTGGATATATTTTTATAACTTTAACTTTTTATTTATAAACAACCAAATAACAATTTGTAAGGATACATTGAATCTTTGTTACCTTCTTTGCGTGCGTACTATTGAACTTTGTACTGTATTGTCTGTCTGTAACCCTCAATGTATATGAGTTTTCTAATAATAAATGTAATTGTAATTACAATCAAAACGTTTAAAATTAATTAAATATAACTTAACCTGTTAAATATTATAAAAATATATATATTTTAATTACTCCCTAATTTTATAATAACATTTTCTAGTGTATCCTTCTAATATCTTCTAGAGTATCCAAATCTTTCTATTAACAATGTTACAAATAAGCTATCCCATGTGTACATTACGCTCTACAACCCTGAACATGCTCATCGAACGTTAGTTTAGTAGCTGCCTACACCATATGGCGCCCGTAGTAAAATATCATTGAAAGTCTGCAGCAAAATGTTTATGTCAAGTAAGATGCTTGTTTCATATTATATTTGATATCTGTTTTATTATTTTATGGTAATATTGTACAATAATTCCTACTAATTATTTTAACAGTTTATACGGCATTCTTCGTACGCGTACGTTTAAGGCATATAAAAAAAATTATTGCCAGTAACTTTTCATCATTATCACCTTATAATATAAATGAAGTTGTATGTCCAATTTTTTCTAGAATTTCTTTGATTATATTTTATATTTTCATGCGAAAAATTCAGGAATACGTACCTGCTAACTAATACTTTTCTGTTTGCGTAGTTTTTTTTTATAAACAAAACTTACTCTCATGCCACTCTGTATCACTCTTCTTATAACATGTTCATTACTTTATTTTGAAATTATTTTAATCCACAATATGTAAGTATGGTAAGTAAATTCAAAGGTTTGTAAGGAGGGATCTCTTTGAAGACAGCTGCTATTGATAAACAGTGGAACATAAAGATTTCCTCATTTTGAAAATGCTGTTGAAATTAATTATTATTATTTTTATTACCACACTCTGATGAAGATACTGAGATTCTATAATGCCTTTAATATGCTTGTTCAGTAGGGATCGGATAGTTAAAACTGTAATTTGTTTTTATGTATATGTAATACTTCTTATTTTAAAGTAAACAGTACAAAATAAACAAACGTAAGATATAGCTATACAAGGTTTCTTTAATTGAGTTATTTAACAAACACGTCATTCTATCACCGGTGTGATAGTTAGTTATGTTCAGTGCTTTCAATTAAATGAATGTCATACGCGAGGCCTTCGTGTGTTTTATTTATCATACAGTAACTATATGACAGAAAAAGGACAGCCGAGGCTCATATACTTTGCAGGTTAAATGTATAGATATATGTAACAAAAAGTTTATATAGCTCGGAATTGGCTTTCACAACGTTGTTTCAATATATAGTATATATTTATATATAGTATAGAGTTGCTATGTATCATTCTCAATTTTTTATAAATATATTTATATAATTACTTTCTTGTGATGTTTTATTAGATAATTAATATTTTACTATTCAATCAATTACATTCACATTTAAAGGGAAATTATTTATTGCATTAAAGTTAGTAATTAGATCCGCGCTAAAAATAGAAAACCATATTATGACGTGAATTAGTAAAACAGAAGCATTAAAACCAACAACCTACATTTGAATACCAATGTAAAACATATATCAATGATTCATTCGAAAATGAATTTTCATTATAAACTCAAATTGCATTCTATTTAATCCTATTTGTAATAAAGAAAGATTTCACTGAGGCAGCAAATTGGGACAAAAATAAAAATATCAAGACTTAAAAAAATGGCTCCAGCTCCATCGATACATCCTTGGTAACCAGAAGAAGTCAATAGAATATCTCAAGACGAATCTAACTATTCCAAGCTTAGTGATATTAGAAATAGACGGGGTTTCGTTTCTGACATTCCAGTTACATTATTAATCCAGCTTTATGGTAATTAATTATTTTATTGTCACTGGGTCTACGTATCATTTTCTAATTTCATAGTTATAAAAAAAGTACATTTTATTGCATATTTAACTAAATTCGGATCGACCTATAAAAGCGTGCTAAAAAACGAATGTACACAAAATCACATTAAAAAGAAATAGCTAGTAGTTGCTCGATGTTTATTTATCAAATAGACACATTCGCTATCATACTATAAAATAACCACGCTCAAAAATAGCAAATCAAAATAGACAATTTTTGTTTGAGAAATTTAGCATTTTCCTTGTTTTTTCTGGATACATTCGCTGTATATGCTCCAGCGTTAGTGCAGTGAGTGTTAGTTACATTGTCCCGTAGGTAAAACATGAATTATGAAGTAATTTAATATATAAATACGTAATGAGTAATATTTCTCGAAATAGGGAGGTTGGCTTCAATAAACAGAGGAAGTATCTGGGGACTACAGATAGATTTACATACTTTAATCATTATCTTATTTTCGTATCTAATGTGAAGATAAACTTGTACGTAACTTGTTGTTATATGTAGCGTTTTTATAAATGAATGTGACATCTTCACTAAGTACTTCTTCTTACTTATATTTTAGAGTAATATTACATTAAGAAAATATAGACATATTATGCTGCCAAAGCTTTACATAAAACAAATATGGTATGCTGTTTTATAAAAGCGGTAATAAAAAACTTGTTTACGTTTACACGCAAAGCTTCTAAGCAAAAACAATATGGAAATTTATCAATTCAACATATTTATTACCATTTGTATTAAATACTAAGACAGAAAATTATATTTTCTTAAGAAATTGAGATTAAGGTCTCCAGAAATTATAATGATTTCTCATTATTATAACAACAACGTTAATTTAAGTATTTTATATAAAAACTATAAAAAAGTAAAAACAAGTTCTCCAGATTTAAAACCACAATACTTTTTTTTTAAATTTACTTAACTATTAAGTCGAAAAATTAGATTAAATAACCGTCAATCAAGTTTCACCGTTCGATAATAGAAGTTACAAGTATAATTAGGTCAAGTACGAGTACATCATATAAAATACAAACACGCAGTCAGTGTTAATCACTCATATCGACAAGCGTTCGTCACAGCTCTGTGTGATATCAAGCATTACTTACTTAATGAAAAATATCTTCCATTTTCCATGCTATTACATTAATGCCTATAAAATGTTAATGTATAGACTTACGTATGTCGCGCGTACTGTGGCAAAATATACAGAAACGAATGCATTATGTAGTATATTTTAAAATGATGATGAATATGTTTGGCACCATCTTTGTTTAAGATATTTTAAATCTTTGCCTTTTTTTACGAAAGTTATAAAGATAAACTGTATTTTATTTCTTTCATATTTTGCATGCCTCTGATGTATTACGCCGAGCAAAATGAAACTTTCCACAATATGTATTTGTTTTCACGTATTGTTACTAGATACTGAGCTGTAGTATTGTTGTTCCAAATAAGCTGTTATATAAAAAAACATTCATAAAGTTTATATGTAAAATTATCTGACACTTTGAAGTAGATTTTCTACCACAAATAATTTATTATGTACATACTATATATAAAAACTTATAGCAAAGCAAATCATTTTAATTACTACTGCCTGACCTTATAATTTATTTTTAAGAAGGTACCTAATTACTTCATTAAAGTGAAATAATGTATATTAAATTATAATTTTTACAAGCTTTTAATTTAGTTTCGCTGTTTCATTTAGTTTCACCTAAATTACTCCACTTGCCGGTGTGCGATTGAACTGGAATACGGCCTATGCCTTAATTCCACGTGACAATCTAATCTTATAAATGTAGTTTTATTATCAATCCAATATGTAAAGACAACCCAATATGGGTTTCAAATGACAGGGCTTAACTTGTAAAATACAGCGCATTGAACAAAAACTCAATACCAATATGGCCGCCAGTAAAAAAATTGCGGATCAGGATATATTTTAGACATTTTTTTGTATTGGAAATGTGTCACATTTCATATGGATTACATTGCTTCTGCATGTGGCTCTTTTATTTCTCATCCCTAGTAGTTTCTATATAGTTTAAAATGTTAATTAGTCATATTGGTTGATTATACCAATATGATAATCAATCGTATTGGTTGTATTTCTTGCATGACTGGAGAATTATATATTTTTTAGCTTCAGAACTTGGGAGCCTAGTATGAAGATACCGTTCGTTCGCATCCTTACTTTCTGCCGAATTTATGGCAGTGTGATGAGTGGCGGAACTCAACGCCGCGATTTGCGTTACTACCAAAGTAAGGAAATGAAAATATAAAATATTACATTAATATTACTTTGAGTAGGAATCAAACCCATAATCTATCACGTTTACAGTTACATACTATGCTTACGCTTAACTTTTTCTTAGCATAATGAAATAAAGCAAACTTCTTCTCAACTCCATCAATATATAGTAAAAAACAGTGAAGTTAAGTATACTTCGTTCCTGCCTATTTTTTTCGCCTTTGAATGGTTTATGGTACAAAATTTAATTAGCTAGATATTTCACTTATCCATACACTAAACTAGCCCTACTCTATCTACCCTACTTACTGTTCCACCGACAACGTGTAAAATAAGTAGACCTTGGTCTACATTCCTTTACTCGATCATTCTTAAGTTTATTATTTTGTTATTTAATATAATTCAAATTGTACTATAAACCGCTAAATCTGTAGTTGCAGTGGTGTTAATACCATTGATACCAATAAAAATCAGCCAACCGGTGCTCTTTTTTTTGCCGCTTTTTTTTCTATATAAATGTATACACATCAAAGCCCGAGTTTTGGTAGCCGGAACAACAAATAAAAAACTCACAGTGTTTTTCACATCATTGTAAACAGAAACATACCAGAACTTTTTTGGTCATGTTTCATTTATTTTATAAAATGGCGTAAGCTTTCCGGTCACTGCGGCTAATACTTAAATATGTATGTATATACTTAGCAAATATGATCTGTGATATTTTTGTTTTATCTATCTCTTCGTTTAATGTATATTCATCTACATTATTTATGTGTAAGTATATATATATATATATATATATATATATATATATATATATATATATATATATATATATATATATATATATATATATATATATATATATATATATATATATATATATATATATATATATATATATATATAAATATCATATTTTCTCAGATATACTACACAAAAACAGAAAAATGAGTTTCTTAATAACATCAGAGTTACTAAGCGGTGTAATGATTGGTATGATTATGGTTAAATTTTAAGTTTTCTGAAAACATCAATGTCATTGTCCATTTAAGAAAAAGCAAAAAATAATTAGAATTTAAGTATAATTAATTAATAGTTAAATTGTACTTTTAAAATGTAATTTTACTCACAAATAAAATAAGATAAGAATAAATGATAGTTATGTGTATTTATGTCAGTCATAAAAAAATATTTTTCTTACACAATAGACATAGTTCAACCCTTTAACATATTAAAACAATGAATAATATACAAACAAGAGTTCTTTCACGAATTCACGAAATAGCACAAGCATTCAATTTAATTAAAAAACATACATTAGCGTTATTATTAGTCACAAGTAAATTAGTTTACGTGTGTAAGTATAGGTACACAGTGAACGTAAAAATGATAACGTCGCTGCTGAATATATTATATTTATTGAATTAAACCTGAACAATTATTTGTACAAATAATTTTTAGTACACATTATTTTTATCTCTCTCTTTTCTACAAATTAAAAACAAAATATATATATATTTTTAATTCTTTCCGTTATTAAGGAATTGTTATAGTGAATAGATTAGGCAAAGCTTACAAATTGGTCCTTTCTTATATACAGTACTGCGTCTTACTTGTATTACGACTTTTTACCAATAAAGTTCACGATTTTAGGCGGGAAAGAACATTGTATCGACCGAGACAAGCTTTCCCTTCAAATTCCTTTTGTTTACTGAGGAGAACTTGGATTGCGTAGCGTTGGACAACGTTTAACGCATGCGCGTTTATTTAATATTTTATTATCCACGGAATTCTTGGCGCTAATTTGATAACTTTAAAATTATGAAGTGTCGGTGTCAATATATAGTCTATTCAATTTGGTTTGAGACAAAATGTAAACAAGAAGTCAAACTTCCTTCATGAATAATATCACATTTAACAAAATATACATCCCTTTTTTTCTACGTGTTTGAACCTATTAAGAAAAGCCATCTTAGCCGTATAGAAGTTTTCTTTGATTGACTTTTTTTACGTGAAGAGAAAGTGGGTTCAGTTCCTTGCAGTTGCTTAGTTTATAAGCATGAAAACGTCAATATAACAAAAACAAAACAACCAAAACTTAACTTTAGACTTAATAAAATAAAAAACTTAACTAAAACAACAAAAGTAACATAGGAATGGAATAACAAGAATTCAACGAATATATCTGCAAATGGTTCTGTCTTATCAACAAGTCGATCTTTAATAAAAGTGGCGTATATAATCCGACAGATGACAAAACTTCACATTTTAATGGAAAATGTTCGCAGTATCTGCAAGTATATAGGTATAATATTCACTTCTTTTAAGTCTGAAAGGGCTTACAGTTCTATAAACATAATTCAACTTTTATTTACAGTGCTGTGCTGTATCAGTGTGTTCGTCAACCGATAAAAATAAAATAAAATAAAATAAAGTACAATTATAAATTGATAAAAGTTGTTTGTATTTCAACTTGCCATTTCTAGTCAAATTCCATAACTGTAGGCCTACAATTACGAAATTAGTACGTGAAATACTCAGTAGGTGTTAACTACGCGGCGAATGAAGTTGACAAACTTAAGTTAGCGGCCGTATATATTAATCTTGTATGAAATTAACTCACATATTCTAATGATTTTTCAATGAAATACCAATACATTTTAACTTTAGCAGCAAGAAAGCAGCAACAGCAGAAATGCAGGAAAAACGATGCATAAATACTCTGACTCCTGTTGATTCTGCCTACTTAGAAAGTTGAATTTTGCTGTGTCCCAAAGGACCTAGACATTTGACATTACTATCAGCTTATACTTCCATGCGGTCTCAACCTAAATGGTCTTGATAGGCAGACTCCGGTGCTAACACGTCTATTTCGGTACTCTTACTCAGTCGGCGTAGTCCTAGATTCGTGGAAGAGCGCTCTTATCCACCCGATTTCTAAAAAAGGCGATGGTTCCGTTCCAACTAACTACAGGCCTATTGCGATCACCTCCCTGCTCTTAAAAGTTATGGAGAGCATAATCAATAGCCTAGTAGTAAGGGAGAGGGCCTTGCAGTTAGTCTGGACATGGTGAAGGCCTTCGATCGTGTGTGCCATGGGGTGCTCCTTGCGAAACTTCCATCTTACAGGCTTCCCGAGAACTTATGCAGGTGGATTGCTAGTATTTTCATTGGGCGCAGCATCAAGGTCACTGTCGACGGTTTCTGCTCCAAATACATGCCCGTAAAGGCTGGCTGCTCCCCCAAGGCTGCATGCTGTCACCGGCACTGTGGACGCTGTGCTCCGGCCGTGTAAAACTTTCTCGGGAAAATGTCGACCAATGCCGAAATCAAGTTGTGTCTTTCGATGACGCATCCCTCAAGAATAACTCCGTATGGGGTAAAAAGAACCTGGTTTACACAAAACACAAGTCTGCGCGTTTACCACTAAATAAAACCCTATCTGTCGTATCGCTAAATTGGGCCTCAGCTTTTCGAGTGACTGCCAGTAACGCGATCATCTGGAAAGCAAGGCCAAGTTGGCCTCGAAGAAACTGAGGAACATCAGCAGAGCGAGACAGTATTTCACGCAAAAACACCGTAACCCGGTACAAGGCCCAGGTTTGGCCTCATATGGAACCTGTTATCACCTCTGGGCTGGTGCACCCAGTATCAGCTTGAATCATTTGATCATGTACAACGTAGACCCGTTCGTATCATTGGGGACCCCATGATCTGTAAGAGGCTTGACATTTTGGCTTTGCGTAGAGATGTATCTTCACTCTACCGCATTTATACCGGGGAGTGTTCTGGAGAACTGTTTGACTTAGTACCTGCCGCCGAATTTTCTAACCGCACAGATACACCTGGACACGTCGCACTCTAGTACTGTGCGGTTTAGTAGGAATTTCCTTCCACGCGCCACACATCTCTGGAACGACCTACCCGCGGCAGTATTTCCAAGTCAATATGGCATGGGTACCTTCAAAAAGTGCGTCTACCTCCACCTCAAAGGCCGGCAACGCACCTGTAACTCCCCTGGTGTTACATGAGGCCGTGAACGACGGTGATCACTCACCATCAGGTGACCCTTACGCTTGTTTGTCTTGTCTTTTCCATAAAAAAAAGACAGACAGACAAAAATGTTATTTGATAAGTTCCTAATAAATTAACAGCAGCAATTGTAACCAGTAAACTTTACAGGAAACACACCAAAAATAGGCTTTTCTTGTGTGTTTACCTTTTCTCTCCTGAATAGGGCATAAGCTTTGTATCGAACGTTTTCCAGGAATTCAGTACCATACAGCTTCTCAGGTACTTCTCGGTGCGCAGAATTTTATTTAAGTATACCTGCTGCCATATGTAAAATTTAAGTAGAAAACTGGTGTTGACCATATCTCAATTAGTAAAGTAATTTTCAAACAACATTTACTAATATTATTAATAGTATTTTAGAGATTGTATATTAGTATCATTATTTTTATTGATTTCGTTCATACAATATTTTCCACAGAATTATTATTTAACAATATTAATTTTGTAAGCAACAAAAAAAGCTGTTATTATAAGGGGAAAAGTTTAATTACGATAAGATCCCGCTGCATAACTCTACAGATCTGATCTGTACTTTACTTAAATATATTTTTATGAGTGGTAAACGGCAGTGGAATAAAATACACTTTTGTTTCCTTTCTTTCTTTCTTTCTTAGCTTCACGCTGTATTCCGCACGAGGCAGGGTAGGCAGAGGGAACCCGGGAACCTAGTGTTAAGACACTCTGTTCCACTTTCGTTTCCCACTTTGCGCCGAATTTGGGGCAATGCGTGTTGAGCGGCGGAACTCAACCCCGCACTTTGCCTTACTTTGGTTTCTTCATAAAAAAAACAATTATTTTTATGGTTATTTAGTTTTATCTTAATTATTTATAGGATGGTTTTTAGGCAACCCAACATTTGAAAGAAATTAAAAATAAATCGTTGCTAGCCAAACAACCTTTTCCATAAAAAAACACCATGTAGGTAGGTTTCAAATGTTTGTTAAAAAAACAGCATGTGGGTAGGTTTCAAATGGTTTCAAATGTTTTTCTAAAAACATGTTGGCGTGTGATCATAATCACCTACAAAGCCGTGTAAGTTTTAAAGCCGCACGCCGTATCCCACACATGGCAGGGTAGGCAGAGAGAACTTTGGAACCTAGTGTTAAGACACTCCGTTCCACTTGTGTTCCCCACTTTTCGCCAAATTTGAGGCATTGTGTGTTAAGTGGCGGAACTACCCGCGCTTTGCCTTATACCAGAGCGAAGAAATGAAACATGAAATATTTAAATTGAAAATATTAAATATTTCATATCTTCGAGTGGGGATCGAACCCACAACCTGTCGTTTATAGTCACTCGCTTGTGCCGCTGCGCCACGACCGCCTCTCTCTTTTTTAAGGTACCTGTGACTTATCGACCTAGAAACCTAAGTTGCGTGGCTCGTGGAAGTTCTTATAAAACCGCACAGTTGTGGAGTGCCACGTATCTAGTATAGATAGTTATAGATGGTGACGAGAATATTGCATGTTGTAACGTACTGTGCGATTCGAAAACGCGCTCGCTTGGTTTATACGATCATTTGTTAAACGATCTGAACAAAGTTATATTTATTTAATCATCTGTAATAACTTTTTTTTAAACTTATGTAGTTACAGTGCATTTGTCATCAATTATTCTCTCTCTCTCTCTCTCTCTCTCAGCTTCACGCTGTATCCCGCATATGGCAGGGTAGGCAGAGGGAACTTGGGAACCTAGTGTAAGACACTCCGTTCCACTTCCGTTCCCCACTTACGAGTCCCCGAGTGGCGGAACTCGACGCCGCATTTTGCCTTGTACCAGAGCGAAGAAATGAAAACATTAAATATTTAAATTGAAAATATTAAATATTTCATTTCCTCGAGTGGGGATCGCATCCACAACCCATCGGTTACACTCACACATTTGAACGATTGCGCCACGACAGGCCTCTAGAGGGGATGGTAATTTATTAATACATAATACATAGCAATAATTATGTTAACACATGTTTAAATTATAATATTTGGTATATCATAATTTAAATGAACAAAATAATAAGTAAATGTAACCAAAGGAAATCAGGTATTAATTAATATTGGAAATATAGTAATTATAAAAAAAATATACCTAAACAAATCCAGGTATATTATCCACCTAAACACAACTTAACTAACTTAACTTAGCTTCACGCTATATCCCTGGCGGGACAGATAGATAGAACGGAGCGCCAAACGGTACGATCTCGGCATACCTCTTTTGCCTCGTCCACTGTCATTAACCTCACACATGTACATGACCTCCGGGGGCACCTTATCCTTTTTACGTGACCTTCCTCCAGTATCGATACTGTGTTTAAAACCGTTAACCGAGGTTTTCCCCTCCCTGTCTTACCACTCACTTTTCCTTCATAAATCTTTTTTACCATTCTTTCTTCACCCATTCGCTCAATGTGCCCAAACCACCTCACCACTTTCTTCCTCATTCTCACTGTGACATCCACACTAGTACCTACCATTCTGTGTATCTCTTCATTGGGTATGCAATCAGCTAAACTGACTCCGCATATCCAACGAAGAGATCGCATCTCTACAGTACTCATCTTTTTTACATTCTTCTACTAAACACAATAAACACAATAAACAGTTTCGAATTCTAAAAATTAAAAGTAACACAAAATATTTAATACCCTACCTATATAACGACTTAGACTAATTATCACAACACGTTCGTACACTCGGAGAGCCAACGAGCAACAAGACGGTTCCTTTTTTTTTTTGAGTGACTCAACTGCTCTTGACCTGGGATGGTCTTTACAGTGTCATCGGGCGTGGAGGGGTGAGTGTGTGGCTCGCCCCTGAAGAGATAAATACGAAATTTTATGGACGTTTTGTGAAGCCAGTCAAGGTATGTACTCGTAAGCGCTCAGAAAGCCCATCTTCGGCGATTTTTTTCGAAAAATAACGAAATTCACAAAAATATAGCTTTTGTTCGTGTTATTTGTTTATGAAAGGCAATATGCCTTCGCAAATAAAGGCGAGTTCGATTCAGTGTGTGGGGACTCTGTATCATTATATACCATAATAAAATTTTTGGCTGTTGAATTTAAACGTGGCCGTAAAAACTTGAGAGACAATGAACGATCGACGGACGTCTAGAAACTGCAACTACCGACGAAAACATCGCCAATGTTCACCAAATGATGCTACTTAATGTTACTAAATGAGAACGGAGTGTCATAATACTAGGTTTCCTCTGCCTACCCTACTATGTAAGGGACACTGCGTGAAGCTAAACAAAAAAACACAATTATGATGAATGCACAGTGCTACTCCGCTGCAATAAGTTTCCATAACAGCATAGGAGAGTACACGTTGCTGCTTATGTTACAGTAAACCAGTCAAAAAGTTTACCAGTTGTAATTAGTTCAGGCTAGCAGAAACACTTATGCACTTTAAACAGTTTGCTAAATATTATACTTATGCAATAGGTCTTTGGAGTATTTATTATTTAAAAAAAAACGTAATTCTAACTGAAACGCTTCTTTGTCCTGTCCGTTTTTTACGAGAAGTTTATGTCAAGATCACGTGGAGGCTGAAGAAAACACCAAAAAGAAAAACCTGAATGTAAACTTGAATATTTGATATAAATTTTATTAAAAAGGTCTACATACTTTGTAGCACAGAACAAAATAAGATTCTAAGTCAACGTAATCAAAAGATACGGGCATTAATGCGACTTGTGATCAATCTATTCTTTGATCTTTTTAATCAAACTCGACACGTATTGAAAACCCGTAGTACTTAAAAATAAGTAACTGGTACCATCAACCTACAGTTATGACATTTATCACGAAGTGATTGAGAACTTACAAGAATTCGGTAAGTACAGGTTTTCAAAATTATATATATATATATATATATATATATATATATATATATATATATATATATATATATATATATATATATATATATATATATATATATATATATAAATAAATGTACTACATACGTATACATATACGTATATATGTGTAAGTATATGATTATCAATTTATGATTAAAAATTCACAGTGATTTAAAAAACATTAGAAATCGCTATAAGCATATACATATAGAATATGTCCATTTTGTTAAGAAATTAAGGAGACAATTCGCATAGGTCAAGTGTGCTATGGCGAGGGCAGGTAGTTGTCAAGATTAAAAACAAATATTTACCAGAAAAAAATAATTTAAGTTTACACCTATACGAGGGCATAATTAAATATCACTGCATTATTACACTTTAGAATGACCTTATAGTTGACAGTAAGATTGTTGGAATTTAACGCCTCAATGCTTTAACAGACTTAACTTGGTGACTAGGACAGGGACTTAGTGATATAACATTTACTATTATCGGACGCATTAGTAACTTTTTCAGTAATAACATTAATTATTTAGTCATACATAAAAGTTAGCAGATTAGATTAGGTAATAAAATCAAAGGCGGACCTAGTGTACATATAAATAAAATATAATAAATCAAATAATATAAGGGCAAGCCGCAAAGCTGACATTCTTAACGACAACGTTTTACAAGTATAGCGGTTAAAGGAGTACTTCTGGAACTTACTAAATCATTAGATAAACTCTAACTAGAAACTCTGGGTTGACTTTCTTTTTAAAGGTTTTTTTCTTTTTTTTTTTAAAAAACTTACAAATATCTGAAACTAGACTATCCTTGGGAAATTTAGGTAAATATGTATAAAAAATGTTTCATTAACAACAGAAAAGTAAAATCAGGTAAAAAGTTCTTATATTGCTTATTTTATATCATGAAATTGAAAGGAAATGTTGAAGTTAGATAGAAATAAATAATAAAATAGAAAGTATTTATTGGTTTTTAAATACGCTGTCACGCTGTTCCATATATGCCAGAGTAGATCTTACTTAGGAGCGTGTTAAGAATTCTAGCCTAGTCCTAGCGTTCCGTTCACCACTTTCCGCCGAGCTCGAGGCTATGCGAGTTGAGGGGCGAAACTCAAGGCCGCGGTTTGTCTTGTTACCAGAGCGAAAAAAATTAAAATATAAAATATTTCATTTCAAAATATTAAATTTTCTATTGTATTTCCTCGAGTGGGTATCAAACAGATAACCTGTTGTGTTTGAGTTTGTCACAGGCTTGTGCCCCTGCGTCACGATATACCTCAAGTATTTATTGTAACCTCAGTAAAGTATCTTCTTCGATATCCCGAATGTTTTAAAATATTAAGACAATAATAATTAATAAACTTGCCACCGTGATATACTTCTTATAAATCAATTAATAAAAAACTTTGTATTAAAAAGGGTGATACCTTCGAGCAGGATAATATTCAAAATCATTAAATGACCAAATGTATTAAGTAATGACTTACAGTGATGTTTTCTTTTGACAAAAAAATATTTTTTTCAATATTTAAATATAAATTTACAGTAGTTTGGCAATTACAAATACGTATTACATGAATTAAATGGATGGTTTCTATTTTCTGGCTTCTAAATGTATTTTTATTTGGTTAGGCTTGCTAGATATTTATATAGATTTCATAGCAATGGGCTGACTGAAAGATAGTTTTAATTTTTCTACCAACGATAGCAGTAAATAGCGCTTACAATTTACGTAATGAGCAGCAAAGATACCAAAGCTTTTTGAAAAACGTCTTTCTAAATAGCGATCATTTAAAAAAAGCCTTTAGAAATAACACGTTTAATACTTACAATATCATCTCTCTGTCGCATTGGTAGGAAATTTTCACTTTTACTTTTAATGAACCACATACACTTTTACCACTTTAATATTTTCACGTAAAACACTTGACTAGTATATTACAAAAATGTAACTACACAACACGATCGATGAGGAATTCTAAGTGTGTACTCATCGGGTCTCATACGAGATTTTACTGACAGAGCAAACTAAGACGTTACTTAATACAGTTACAGACGATAATTCAATAACCAATGTGTGCATGTAAAAGTACATAGCAACATCGGATTAGGTGTAACAAGATGTGCAGCTGATGTTCGCATTAACCGCAACTGCATTTATCCATCATGGTGTTGAATAAAAAAAAATTACATTAATTAATTTAATATATATACTGTAACTGTCACCTTCACTAAATTATCTAACAAAGGTCACAAGATAAGGTATCAAGAAAAAAAAATTGTGCACAGTAGTGCAATAAATAATATGGCACGCCGTCGTTACTAATTCATGTTAATTATTAACAATTCATCAGGACCGAAATCCAATATTTATAAACGATTTTCTACTATACTTCTGACCAGTGTATATCCAGTATATTTTGTTATTAATGATTAATAATAATTATTAATCACTAAGTGTCTTATTTCAATTAACACAATACTAAGTGCCTTTTTTGTATTAACCATAAAGTACAGAACTAACCTTAAGCCTAGATAGCTAACGTTATGGAACTACTTTGATAAGGTAATCATTTGACTTTTTGACGAACATATTTTAAAAGGCAATGTGCATTGTTACAGTGTAAAACCAAGTGATAATGAATTTTAATCGGTTGATTGATATATGATCATTTGATTGTGAAAATGCAATTTTGTTAAATTCCATAAAAAATACAAGTTCTTCAAAGCATCATTATGACCATTTTTCATATTTCATTTGCACAAGCTATATTGTCGTCAATTTTTTTAAGTATTTTAAAGTTAATAGCTTGGATCAATGTTTAATTCATCACTAGTACAGAGCAAATATTTTTTTTGAAAACAAAACCTTCCTGGTTTTGTACAAATAATTAAGGTGGCATATAAGAAGAATACAGTCGCTGAGATTAACAATACTATTAAGCATTGTTTTTAAGGAAGTGGCTTGGAAAATGTGGCTATTTGCTAATTTCAACTCTATTGTGTTAGCAATAGGTCCGGTACTTTGTTGATATTGCGCTCTTTAGCTCTCGGCTTATGAAGTATGCGTCCGGTTTCTGACGAGTTTCAAGAGATGGCGCAACAAGTAACCCTTAAAGAATGTTGCGACAATGCTTCACTTAATTTTTAACGTAACAAGTGGTGAAGTGAGCCATTCATTATGTTTAGGGTGTATATTAAGTAACGAAAATGTGTTTGACTTAGATTATAACATTCAAATGTAAACAAAATATAAATTTAGTAAAATCATTATAATATTTGTACTAAATAAAAAAAAATGTTTTATCGTCGCAGTAGACTTTTTTAAGTATACGATATAACAATGTTCGGGCGTCAATTGTGGTAAATTTGGACGCCAATTTACTTTAAAACTTCTTAGCGCCCAAATATTATATCGTATACCTTAAATGTCACCCGCGATGACTTCTTATGTACGCTTTCAATTAATACAATGAAAATTCATACCCACACTCCACTGGGCGGCGGCGGCGTTTTCCTTTTAGAGTCTCTTATGTTAGCAGGATATTTGTGCATAAGGATATTTGTTAAACAGCACTAGAAACATTATGCGCAATTATTTTATTTACTATTATAGAACTTCTATTGTAATAAATTAAAAGAGTCCTTCATTGTCAATTATATAATATTTTTTTTTTTTTTTTTTTTTCTTTTTTTTTTTTTCAGCTTCACGCTGTATCCCGCACTAGGCAGGGTAGGCAGAGGGAACGGAAGTGAAACCTAGTGTTATGACACTCCGTTCCACTTCCGTTCCCCACTTATTATATAATATAAAGTAGATAATAGTAGCGTAGCGTAGCGTTTGGCGCTCCGTTGTCTCTGCCTACCCCGCTAAGGTAAGCAAGTAAGTAAGTAGATAATGATACTTTAATTTGAAAATTATGAATAAGATTCATCAAGTACATATATCCTGTCATGGCGCTGCGCCACAGGTGTAAGACTGTAAACTGTGATAGATTGTGGGTTCGATCCCACTCGTGAAAACGATTTAATATTTTCAAATTTAATATATTATGTTTTCATTTCGTCGCTCTGGTAACCAGGTAAAGCGCGGCGTCGAGTTCCGTTACTCAACACGTAATGCCTCAAATTCGACGGAAAGTTCCCTCTGCCTACCCTGCCATATGCCGGATACAGTGTGAAACTGTTTTAACTACATACATCTCATAAATAAATAATATACAAAAAGTATTGTTAAATAAGTAATATTTAGTAACACTATCTATATAGAGTTACCCGGTTTTTTATTGCATAACTCTTCTTTTAATATCCCAATAGCATCTTATTTTCAACTTTATCATAAATAATAATTAATGTCACATTAATCAGTAAGTTGTGAATGAATTGACTTTGTATAATGTACAAATTTAATTTGAAAAGTATTTTTTCTGATATAGATATCAATTATATAAATAGGAACAATTTGTTTAACCATATATAATTAAATACAATTATTGGGACGTGATGCTGTTTATTTTATTATTCACGTATTCGAACCACTACTGGAACATATTACACCGCGTTGAGTGTCACGATTGAACACACAAGTCCTGCTGCTGCTGCTGCATAATTTGGCGGAAAATGTGAAAATGTAGTTTCTGTTACCCTGCTATGTGCAGGATAAAACTTGAAGTTAAAAAAAGCCTATATGTATATGAAATACGTCCTATGTTTAATAACTATTATGTAAGCCTTTGTTTGTGACACAATTATGATGTTGTGTAAGTCCTCTCGAAAGAATTAGTTTGGCGACCATCCTCTTGCGAAAGGTCAAACGCAAACGCATAGGCATACGTGGGTATATATAGGTACCTTACGTTAAGAATACTTCAGAAATACTTGTGAGATGGGGAGATAAACTCTCTAGAATATTTTAATGGTCCCGTACCTTAAAATGTAAAAATGTCCATTGAAGCATAGACGAAATCATTATTCTTAGTCAAAACCATTAAAAAAGTTATTATACAAATTATTTATACATCGTTTTTAATGTATTTTTCGTGAAGTTCGCTGCGAAATCATATCCTATACTTCCCGTGGATCACTTATATTTATTGCATACTTAGCTTGTAAATTTTTATCGGTTGACATACCATTGACATACAAACCTATTACGTGGTATGACGAATAAGGGTAAAAATGTACTTAGTTCCAATTAATGAAATCACAACAACTCGACATGGCTTCAAATAAAAAATCTCAATTTAATGGTCTCAATAAAGAAAAGCTTGCCTACGAGTCTGTCGAATACTCCTTTTATAAGATGTAGTTAGTGTATGTTTTCCTTTCATCAGTCTTCGCATACAACGTACCTACTGCTGAAGGTGAGTTAGCAATCTATTGTATTCCACAGAATAAAAGCAGTTTCAAGAATAGAAACCTTGTATACGTATAAGTGCGTAAAAATGTAACTTATTGTAGTCAATTTTGTTTTAGTTATAAAAAGATTACTTTCACGGATCACTGTCCATAGTTATGACTACAAATATTTTATTTTCAAATCGAATGGAGGTTTAGATGTAAAAAAACTCTGTGATGTAATTTTAGGAATAGTAACTAAACAGTACATATTAAATAAATTTATTTAAAAATCTTTTATACGTATTAACTGTTGGTTTTGGTAACAAATAAAACAAAATATATAAATTAATAAAGTTGATTTCTAATGAAAATATTATTATATACTCATATCGCTGGCTCGTATATTATTATAGGCATAGGTAACTTGAGAACTTTATGTTAAGACACTCCTTTCTGATCTTTAATTTCCGCCGAATTTGAGGCTTTACGTGTCAATTGGCGAAACGTCGCGTTTTTCCTTATTTCCTCGAGTCACATTCTGTTGCATTTACAGTCACCCACTTGTGCCCTCGCGACAAGCCTCATTTATTATTAGGTAAATGCATTATTATAGTTTGATTGTGATCTTTTTTTTTGAAATGTAAATAAAATCAACGTAAAAAGTGCTAACTTAAACTTTAACATTAAACTTTAGGGTATTTTTTGATAATTTGCAAATTATTAAAAAATACTAATTAATTACTATAAATAAGCTGGAATGTTCAAATAATAGAAGAGAATATTATAATTGAAATATGACGCTGCTGGCTTAATAGTATCTATTTATAGATACTGGAACTACGGCAGAAACGTTATGTTTTACTTCTTTATGTATTTTATTTCCTACAAAATATTTTTTTTTATAATACAAATGATATAAGAAGAAAATAGTGCGAAAATAGTAGTAGTTTATCGAATCTTTCGATCAACTAGTATAAATATTTTTACTAATTTTAATAAAGAAAAATCCTTTCTTTGTGTTAAAGAGATTTCCAGCCAATTTTGATTTATGTATACACAATAAATTCAGTTTATATTCAAATTTTTTTAACAGAACATTGCCTATATGACAAAAATTTAGTATTACTTGTATTTTTTAATTATCTTTAACGCACTTATATACCATCTTCTATTAAAACAGTATTTTTTTTATAGCTTCACGCTGTATCCCCCACTAGGCAGGGTAGGCAGAGGGAACTCGGGAACCTAGTGTAAAGACACTCCGTTCCACTTCCGTTGCCCACTTTCCGCCGAATTTGAGGCATTGCGTGTTGAGTGGCGGAATTCAACGCCGCGCTTTGCCTTATTACCAGAGCGAAGAAGTGAAACATTAAATATTTAAATTGAAAATATTAAATATTTCATTTTCTCGACTGGGAATCGAACCCAGAACCTGTCGGTTACAGTCACATTCTTGTGCCGCTGCGCCACGACAGGCCTCAAAACAGTAATTTGATATGTATTTTAGTTTTTTTAAATTTTAGTCATCAATTTATACTGTAGGTCAATTCATTTTAACGTATAAAAAAAATTATAAAATTTTAAACATATAGTTCTGAAATCTTTATTCTAAAAATGTAATCTATATTCAGTTACTTGTCGTAGTATACCTATATACATTTTATTTTGCAGCGCCATCTTACTGTAAAGAATTGAACTTTTAAAGTACGAGCTTACATTCTTAATGAAGAATTTCTATCATTGTTTGTATTGTAATGATGCTTTTATTATTTATTAATAATGTTAATCAACATAAAGTATTTTTTTCGATATAGTGGTAGTATTCGGCTCTGGTAATCAAAAATGTATCTTTGATTAGTTAATCGTAGTTACATAGTTGCATAGAAATAAAAACTCCAACTGTTTAACAAACATATTTCTTAAGAATTAAACTATTAAATTATAGTTTTTAAAATTAAAACTTTTAGACTAGTTATAGTCTATGACGTCAAAGTTTACGAAATGATAAACCATAACTTTACCTTTTTGGGATGTCCACCACGGCAGGCTTGCTCGCAGCGACACTGCGAGTACAAACAAATTCACATGTACACATGGGAGCTAACGGAAGAGAAAAGTATGATTGATCTATTCCTGGTGGATCAGCGTATTTGAAGCCAAGTTATGGACACGCGAGTGTTAAGCGGTGATGAATTGGGAACAGACCATTATCTAGTCGTAGCTAGAATAAGGGGTCTGTTAGCAGATTGGCGCAGCCGCACCGGTTGTCCAAGTTTTGCACTGATTTATCCGATATGGATGATAGTAATTTATAAATAAAAACTGTTTTACGATACAAAATTCTCTTGATATCATATTTGAAACGCGCGGGTTGTTTTACAACACAAAACAAGCAAAAGATAATAAAAAAGTGAATGATTGTGTTGGCAGTAATACTTCATGTCATATTTTTAAAAAGGATTATTATTATATACGAAAATTTTTGATTTTTTTTCCATTTATTCAAAGATGCTGCAGCTAATGAAATAAAAAGGAATTGTTTTCTTGAACTTTGTAGTTATGTAACTAGTTATTGCTTAGAGAAAACCAGTGGGACGTACTAATAAAAAATACAATTAATAATATGAAAATAAAAATTAATACTTACGCACTACCAATTACAGTTATCAGAATATTAAGAATAAGTGTATATAATCTGTATTGTGTGCGTTGTAGAATTTAATCATGAGAATAATAATTTTAGCTAACTACAAGGAAAATACAACGTGACAATAAATTAGTATTACAATAATATAAAAATTAAGATAACAAAAAATACAGGTCCAATCATAACATTCTTTACTCAGTTTTTAATGTTTAAACAAACCTTATATATTAATATAAAGGTAACAAACAAATGTTAATAAAACCTCAACGGAGTCGAAGTTACCAATAAGTTTTACAAACACAATCTCTCAAATATACCTCTATTTACAGACCAACAAATTGAATGTATACTTTTTATAGCGAAACTCATGGGACATTTGTATTTTTTGTCGTAACCTTGTCTTAACAACCAAATTAACAAGATTTTTTAATGTCTTAGATAAAATATGCTTATCCCATTAAAACAATTAATGTAATGCAATTAAATGTTGCCAAGACGACCACATAAGGTTAGCCCTGTGAAAAAGATATCAGATTTCATGTAGAGCCAACCTACTGTTCTAAAAGGCCTAACTCTACCGACCCAAACTTCACAAATTCTACATATCAGTAAAAATGTATAGCTTCGCCGTTTCGCTACCGTTGTGCAAGTGATGTGAATACTTAGTTTCTGAAGTAAGTATCGAAACAGCCAAGCCATACATTTATTCATTTATTTATTTATTTAATACTTTATTACCACCAACTATAAAAAACTTATATACTATATAAAACTTATAATTAAAAATAATAATGAGAAGAGAAACCACTAAAATTTGGTGTAAAGGCGGCCTTATCACCCCAGGTGATCTCTACCAGGCAATCTACCATTAAAAAGATCAAAGGATGAAGGAAAGGTTGGTTGGTGTAGGTGATTAATGTCTCAATTTACTTAATTTTTTAAGTTATAAAATACTCAAAGTATATGGCGTAAACTACATATAAGATACAGTATTATTCTTTTAAATATATCATAAAAATACATAAATATATATTATAAGCATTTAAAACGATTCATATATACATATAAATTATGTACACATATATACATATACATACGAGTACATACATACTTATAGCGATAAAAAGCAGTTTTACACGTAATATATATATATATATATATATATATATATATATATATATATATATATATATATATATATATATATATATATATATATATATATCGTGGGATTGTGCTTATATTTATATTTAGCTCTATTTTGCTTATTCATGAGAACTCGAATGTCACTACTCAACCAAGTTGCCGGAAGATGTTTCAATTTAATCGACCTGAGTATACGCATCATGGCATAGCATGTAAATCAAGTACTTTGGTCAGAATTGAGTTTAAAATGCTAAGCTTATCATCCATTGTAGATACATTGAGGATAACATCTCAATCGATCATGCTCAGGACATTTAAAAAAGTGTTAAAACATTTATAGCTGCATCTCATTACAATAGTTGGTTCGACTTTAAGGGGGCGTATTTTATAAAATAAATAAAGTAGGTCATGGTATGAGAAAGCTTCAGCCGAGAAATTGCCAAGGGAACTTACATGATCAAGAGACGAAACAATTGAAAGATCCAGTTATGATAGTGTACAATCGGGAAAGAAATGAGTCGCATTATTTCTGTTCAGTAGGTTGACTGCCATTGATAATCTCATTGAGATGTTTTGACTGAGAGTCATTAGTGGCATAAACATGAGAAAACAAATGCAATATCTTAACAAACTTAATTTGATGGAAAATGAAATGATAAAGGGGAAATAATATTTATAATACAGCGCACTTATATAAACGTAAAACAAAACAGTAGTGGTAATATGCAAACAAAATATCATACCAGGTCAAGGGTCAAGGTCACTTTTTGATATTGTATTTCGGTCAGTTAGCAAAAGTCGATGGAGCTGTTTTTGCTTTTGGATTGACGACGTTTGCTGCACGTTTACGCTCCACGAGGCAAGGAATGTTGTCCAATTCTAATCTTGAGAGGATACGGTGCCTAGACCCATCCGGCCTAATTAGAAAGACAACCCCACCTTTAGTCTATCAACTAGAGAGGCCAACCCGCTGTCTAGCAACCATGAAGGCATCATGTCTATTTTTAGTGAGGAACTCTGAGACTGTAATTTTAGATCCCTTCAGTTTAGTTGTAGAATAACAAACACGATTCCTGACTGAGAAATGCTTAAATTTTATCAGCATTGTGCGATTTTTATCTCCTTTGTTGTTGCCAATACGATAACAACGGCTAATATCTTCTGTATTGAGATCAGGCATGTGTAGATTGTGTGTCAAGCATTGGACAATCACTTTGGTAATATCTTCAGATTTTACTTCTTTTAAATCATGAACCAGCAAAATTTTCCTTTTACTAAATATTTCCAGCCGGTCTTGCTGCTCAGTAAGATATTTCATTTGAAGCTGTAGATTGTCAAGAGAAGAAAGTATGAATGTTCTAAAGGAACCAAATTGAGCAGCCTGATTTGAAGTGGGACAGGCTGCAGGGATAGATGTACTCAAGAGTCAGTCCATTGTATGACAATTAAGTGTAGTCAAAAATAATTTTGAACTTTTATGAATTTTTTGGCAATAGGTTGTAATAAAAAATTATGTAAGGATTTCTTGCTGGTAGGTAAATAAAATGAATGATACTAAACTTAAATTTAAAAAACGTATAAAAATTTTGAACGAAGCAGGATTTGAACCTGCGCCTATGGAAAACCGTTCCAGCGCTCTGACCAACTAAGCCATTCGTTCTCACCAAGCTCCGTCGAAATTCTTATACGCTTGTTACAACTTATTTATCTTGTTAGCATCTCTGTAGGGAGATTTTTACAAATTTCCGCTACCCAAAGACAACTCGTAGGAATTATCGTTTGGCAAGAGAGTATACTATTTATTTCAATATTTTTACTAGAAGTAATCCTAGTTTACTTAAAAGGCCACGTCGGTAAGGCTGCAGAGACGTATGAACGTGTTCACAGTGATTTTGGACACGGTGTTCGCAATACAGAGGGCGAAAATATTCTAAGAATCTGTATTGCGTCTGATCTGGCCGTTGTGAACACATTCTTCCAAAAGAATCCTCAGCACCTTATCGTATAAATGTTGGTCCCACTCAACGCAAATTGATTGCTTGTTGACCAGACGGTGTCATATGGGCAGGGTTACTAACTGTAAGGTCAGGTCTGTAAGTCGTCTTCTTGTCATGGACTTTAACGTTATTTCAAAGAAGAAAGTAGCCGAGAAACGTAGGCCTCGGATCAAGTGATGGTTGCTGAATGGACCGATGCAGACCGACTTCCTGGCAGAGGTAAAAAGTCGAAATCTTGCGACTAACACCGAGACTGTTCAGGATGCTTGGGACCGAGCTCAGTTGGCAATCATTGCGGCAGGCAGACGAGTTCTCGGCGTTTCTAAGGGAGGACCTGTCGATGACAGGGAGACATGGTGGTGGAATGACAAGGTGCAGGAGGTGATTCGTGAAAAGAAACCTGTGCCCTGGTGCCTTTATGAAGTGGCAGAAATTCAACTCTCCTGAAGACAGACTGGAGTACATAGTAGCAAAACGTATCAGCAAAAAAGCTGTAGCCAGAGCCCGCAGTGAGAGTTTATCACCATTATATGATAAACTTGAAACTGCGGAGGGGCAGAAGCTCATATACAAACTGGCCCGTGGCCGGGATAATCGTTGGGCTCTCTTGGTGTGCTCATACTTACTGACCTTTTTAACCATATCTTGAACATCGAAAGATGCCACACCAGTGGCGGCTTAGCTTTATTACCCCTATTTACAAGGGAAGGGGCAGTGTTCCGTGGCATTAAGCTTATGAGTCACACCATGAAACTCTTAGAGCGCATTATCGATATCAGGCTCTGACGAGAGTGTACTGTCTCTGAATCTCACTATGGATTTCAGCCAGGTTCGGGTACTATGGACGCCATTTTTGCCTCAGAACTTTGATGGAGGCATACAGGGAAAAGAGGAGAGCTCTGCATGTGGCTTTTTTAGATCTGCAGAAGGCCTTTGACTGTGTGCCTCGTCAGTATATCTGGTGGGCATTGCGTTTGAAAGCGATCCCTGAGGCCTATATTGAGATTATTAAAGATATGTATCACACACAATTCCGCTTCCATGGTTAGGACTGCTGTTGGCGACACCATACCTTTCCAGATTACAGTAGGGGTTCACCAGGGCTCAGCTCTTAGCCCATTCTTATTCAACGTAGTACTAGATACTGTCTCGGCTCACATCCAAGACCAGCCTCCGTGGCTAATGATGTATGCCGATGACATAGCACTCGTTAAAGAGAACCGGCTGATGCTAGAGCATAAAGTGAATCTCTGGAATGGTACGCTTGAGAACGGCGGTCTTAAACTAAATGTGTCGAAGACCGAGTACATGGCTTGCGGGAGACTGGACTCACACCGACAGCCGTTAAGTCGGAAAAGTTCAGGTACCTCGAATCCGTTATGCACGAGTCTGGAGGCATCGATCACGACGTTCATAGTCGGATAAGCGCTGCCTGGGCCAAATGGCGGGAGGTCACTGGTGTGGTCTGCGATCGCAGAATACCAACCAAACTCGTGGGGCTGATATATAAGAGCATCGTTCGGCCGGTTCTTTTATACGGCAGCGCAATGCTGGCCAGTACTATCTCGGCACACTCAGGAGCTTCATGTCACGGAAATGAAGATGCTGAGGTGGATGTGCGGCGTAAAGCAGTCTGACCGCATACGTAACACATTCATTCGAGGTAGTCTTGGAGTCCGTGACATAAGGGATAAGCTCCAAGAGCGTCACCTGCGGTGGTATGGTCACGTTGCGCGCCGGCCTAGTAACTATGTCGGACGCAAGTGCCTTGATATGTTTGTCACTGGAGTGAGACCCCCGGACGTCCAAGGAAGCGCTGGTTGGATGTCGTGATGCAGGACATGAGAGCCAATGATCTAACCACTGAGGATGTAAAAGATCATGCAAAGTGGAGTAGGCTTAGTAGGCAAGGCAGACCCTGGCACAGCAAGCCGGGATTAATGCCAGGAAGAAAAAGAAGAAGAGGAACACATTTTTCCAATTTATAATGTCATTTATTTTCTTTATATAAGTACCACCAGTTGATAAAATTGATACAGTTACTGTATTTTATTTAATATTACAAAAAAAAAAAACTACTATATGCAATTTGCCTTATTACTAATAGGTTGTCTTTATAGAATTAATGATTAAGTAAAAATATTCACACAATTTTATGTGAAATGTGACTTTATAACTCAAATTTTCATGTAGTCAGCAATAAATTGATATTCCTTGGAAAAACGCCAGCCTGATCTTGCAACATTGGGCCGCAGCTTGCAAGCGACCAGGTTGCAAAGTTGCTATATATGTACAAATACATCTGTCATATTTACGTCTTACAAATATTGTATTTATTTGTATTATCATAGTATTTTTAAGGATTCCACTTGTCAAAAGGAAATTTTAATAAAGGATCTGAAAGGTGTGTTTGTTGAGATCGTATAGAGGAATCAAGTTAAAATTAATATCAAATATTCAGGACCGTATAGATCTGCTATACGGTCCTGTCGATTATCGAAAACAAAATAAGCTTAATAAGACAACACAATAAGCATTCAGGCATCGATTCTACTGCATTTTGTACGAAAATCGAATAATTGTCGCTTAATTAACCAAGAGTGATTACCAATAGGGGTAGCTGCCCCGCATTCTAAAAATCTAATTTACAGAAATAAATACAGCAAAAACGTTGTTTAAATATATTTTACATGCTCCCCACTTTGTTGGCACATAACATACACAGTTGATTTTTTTTTTTTTGAGCTTTTATGAGAAAGTTTCAAACGTAAATATTTATTATTTGATAACTTTATAAACAGTAATGGCTTAAAGTAGTAGTAGGTAGTTAGTATTTTAACAGCATTATATATGTGTATATATATATATATATATATATATATATATATATATATATATATATATATATATATATATATATATATATATATATATATATATATGTCACATTGCAGTCCTCTAAGAATGGTGGAGCAACTATCCAATAGGAAGCATCAATCGATTAAAAAAGGGGGTAACTTAATTCTGCTAAATCTGTAGTGGCAAACTCAAAAAGTAACGATAATTCAACATGATTAAACTAAACTAGCTAAATTAATAAACATAATTTATATGACATTAATATTTTCGTAACTAGATTATCAAAAATGGAGCATCTATCCTTGTTTTACCCCATATGGTACTCATCGTATACCTGGAGCCATTGCAATGAGACACATCGTTAGAAGTTATAATACAAATAAGAGGAAAATCCAAAGTAAAACTTTAGAGAAACTTTATAGAAAATGCACTTATAAAATTATTTTTGTAGAAAATAATTAATAAGTGCATATACCAGCAGACTGAGGTTTATATTTCTTTGTTCGGCGCTAAATCTGTAATTATATAATTATCATGTGCTTAAAGCGCCTAACTATATAACCAAATATGAAAGAAAAGTAAAAATATATATAAAATATATGTATACTGTTACTTTATAACTAAATGATTTATATAAGGCCATATGTATAGCGTTCTATTATAAATTATGTTGTTTAGTAAAGTTAGTACTTACCAATCAATATACGGAAATGAGGCTTAAAATTAAGTACTTTACTTACCTGAAAAAAAAGAACATATTAAAATACAGATAAAAAAAAATAAAAAAGTGAAAACTCCACAAACTTAGACATTTTATTTTATATATATATATATATATATATATATATATATATATATATATATATTATATATATATATATATATATATATATATATATATATATATATATATATATATATATATATTATATATATATATATATATATATATATATATATATATATATATATATATATATATATATATATATATATTTATATATATATATATATATATATATATATATATATATATATATATATATAATATATATATATATATATATATATATATATATATACATATATATCTATCCAAACAATCACGCTATATACATAAAATAATAGTAAGTAATGAAAATTGGTTCTTTGCCCTTGGTTTTTGGAAAGTCATCACTATCCGGCACAAATTCATGTCTTATATTTTGAAGTCAACTCATAAATTTTGCAATCAAATGTTTCGCCAAGTCATCTACCGGTAAAAGACTCTTCTACAGGTTTATTATTTAAAGATTATTACTGCCAGATGGTAGAGAGAAAGTTGACTAAAATGGTTATTTTTTTCTTATATACCTAATACCTGTATCGTGAAGCCATCTTGTGATTATTGCTTTCTTCGTTATTTTTTAGTTTCAGATGAAAATCCTTTTTTACGTCTACGTGTTATGTTCTAAATAATTCTAGTTACATCTTTCTCTCTGAGCTTATCTGACCTTAAGCGTTTCCAGCTTCTTAAAAGCTGCAATAATGATATTCAGTATCGAATTCGTTGTTTTTCTACAAATAAAATTATTCACTAGAGCCCAATATACTTAAAGCACGGTACTGAGATTACGATTAATCTTATTAATTAATAGTAATACTCACATAATTTATAGTAAATAATAGTCCTAATTAATTTACTTAACTGAGCAGTCCAAATATAGTAAACACAATATACTTTAATACCTTCATTTTCCATCTGTCCGCTTATCTCTCTATCTGTTCGTTTGTTACTAGACTGAGGCTGAGGCTAAACTTTGATAATTGAAGAGGTGAAATTTTCATACTAAATTTAAATTTAAAAAGCATATTAAAATTTTGAACTTGCATGATTTGAACCCACGCCTCTTGGAAACCGTCCAAGCGCTCTGACCAACTAGGCCATACGTTCATAGTTCATGTATTGATGTCGTCGCACTTAATAACACACACAAAAACAGGAAAAATAAATAAATATTTAAAAGCGCTCCAACACAATATGTTTTGCCGTTTATATAGATAATAGTATGAAACCCTTTTATCCGAGCCAAACTCGATCTTGGTTTTTTTTATATATTGATTAGTATAGAGAACGTTAACGGATAAGTAATATTTCAAATTGATATTATTTACGTAGTGGTAAGATATAGGGATAATTTACTAAAGTTTAATTAAAAAGATTCAAAACAAAACTAATATTTTACACAATGTTTCAGATTATAATCTATCTAATTAAAAACTGGTGAAGCGCGAGTTGGTTTTTATTAGTTGGAGGGTTTCGTATCAATTTTGTAATTGTAAAACGAAGGCGACTTATAAAGATTAACAATCTTAATTGTGAGGGAGTATGCGCTTATTTTGTTTGAAATGAACTACAAATATATTTTCTCTATGCCAGACCTAAAATTTTCTATGTAATATTATAGATTTCGCTTTTTGCCAAATTGGATAATTGTTGTTCCGCCTGAGGTATCGATTTTAGATTACGCGGCAAACTAAGAGATGCAATGAAAACGATGCATAAACTCTCGTATCTTTTGATTACGTTTATTTAGAATTTATATTTTTGCTTTGCTGTGAATTGAATTGTAGGCTTGAACATTTTTTCATATAATTTTATTTTAATCCGATGATACATGGATAATGATACTTTTTTAGAACGCTTATAAAAAAATTAACGCAGTGAGTTTTGGTTCTACCTCAACTAGGCCATACGTTCTCATCTACGAGTAGCTACGTCAAATTTATTGTACACTTGTTACAACTTATTTATTCAGTTATCAAAGATGATTCCATACAATTATAATTTTGCAGAAGATAAAACTATTTATTAAATATCAAACTTAAAGTGAGTTAGGATATGTTTTTAACAAAACGTATATAAAGAAAAATACTTTTTAGAAACCGCTTTTGTACGAGTACATTGTCGTGTATCTTTAAAAATATCAAATACTTCCTTTTCTATATGATTTAAACTGTCTCTATGGTGAATTATATGATAAAAATATATATTACAAATTCTTATGAAATTACTGATATAAAACAAAATATTGGAGATATACAATAAATAATAAATACAATGCTTTTTCATATTCTTATTATTATTTAAGCATTTCAAAGTATAAAGTGCATTCTCCGTATGGTGTACATTCGCTGCACATCTGGCGTCGGCAATATGCCAAGCATGAATATTACACATATAATTTGCCGTCCATATACCAAATTTTATATTCTATTCAAAATCTTTACTATATGTTTTGACATTGCAGTGAATTTTATAAAACTTTTTATAGGAATGTTTTAAAATTTTGTAAACATAACGTCGTATAGATGTTTATTTTTAACATTGTGGTGCGTATTTGTTTTATCTTAATATTATATTAAAATGCGTTAACTTGTCGCAAATAACTTTATTAAAAGTTTAATCTCGCCCATTCATCAATTAGTCTTAATCTTATTTTATTTCCGAATCATTGCAAGCAGGAGCCGGTGCCTCATTATTTTATATTTGAATCACATCGCCAATTTCACTACTAATTATTTAAATATTTATAATACTAGCGTGCCTTCGCCTTTACGGCTCTTCGCCCTTTATACACAGACATATTCATTATATGAAGAACTACTAGAAATGGCTTACCTCCCCTAACCTACCCTAACAGAAGTGTATATGACTGACTGAGAAGTAAGAACGGAAATTTGTCAGTGATTTCAAAATAATCATCCGTTTTTAACTTTTGAGCCCTAAAAATATATAATCACTAAATATTAATTATTACTCTTAATGATATTATAAAGTCAATATTTCAAAATGTTTTATTATGCATAAATCAGTAGTAAATTAAGCACATAGGATAAACGAATATGTTTTGTGGTATCAAATATATGTTTAGTAACAAGCTCAAGTTAGCGTAAAGATCTTTAAAGTTACGCAAACGATTGCGTAACATGCCCTTACATTGACTTTGTAGACCCTTTGTCTCGTTCGGATAAACTTATATATTATTGATTGCGTGCCTGTTAGTTTCAGAAGGCATTTTTATAAAATACTCGTGTGTGTAAAAATATTTGGAATTAGTAGTACACATGTACAATATTGCTTTTGATACAGTATAATATTTTTTTTCTTTTGAGTTTAGCTTTTATGCGGTATATCTGTATATACGGCATAGGCAGATAGGTTGAAGGCTCCTGAAAACTTAGACTTAAGACAACCTGTTCCCATTAAGACATATTTGTCCCCCACTTTTCACCGAAGTATCGAAGCATGGGGTGTTCAGTAGCGGAACTCAACGCTGCGCTTTACCTTTTTAACTCTGGTAGAGTTCGAATTATGGAAATAAATATTTCATTCTCCTGACCGTGAACTGAACCTACAAACATCGCTTTTACAGCCGCACTTACTATACTTTTTGGATCAACTTCTTATATTAAATAAGACCTGCACGTTGTTAGCCCTCGCCACAATCGAACTGAACTTCTTTCAAATCATGTACGAAACGTAATTTAAACGATTTTCATGGTTACTTAATAATTCATTGCAAAGTGCCAAGCATGGACCGGTCACTAGTAAGGTATATAATCTATAGTTTGACAACTATTTGTTCATGGAAGATATATTAAAAAATCTATATAAATGGGGTATGTATATATATATATATATATATATATATATATATATATATATATATATATATATATATATATATATATATATATATATATATATATATATATATATATATATATATTTACATGATAATATAACACAAACAAGCAAATTTTTTTTTTCCTGTCTTTCTGTTCGGGGCAATCTCGAAAACAGTTAATTCGTTTTTATGAGATTTTCACTAGAAAATAGAAAGATTCCAAGTTTTCCAACGGTATACCTTTTTATAAGCCTACGGAGTACATAATAAGATATGAAATAACTAAACATTTCTCTATTAAACGCTTGTATGCGCGGCCTGAGGTAAGGTTTGTGTTACTGTTCGTATTTATATAAAATTGGCGCGTCTTTTGCTTGCTCTAAACAGATTTTTACTGCTTTTCGACAACCGGCCTACTCATCCTGTAAACATAAAAGCGTCACATACATATTAGGTTCTTAATATTTTATTATTGTAGCTGACAAGTAGTAAAAAAGAAACATAAATTGCATTATTAACTTAGTAGATGAAAATTACAAAAGATGCAATGTCATGGTTCATGGCTCTGAGCTGGCAGCGTTTGACTAAGTTAATATCGTTATAACCATATATGGATATAGTATATATAATTGTATTCATGTATTCAAGACTGCGAACAAAGTGTTGCGTCTTAACTCAGTAAACGCAAACTTAATTATTAAAAAACGACAGCCCAGCTCGTTATTTATTAACATTATGGACTGCTGAGACGTACGCTGAGCTTAATTTTTTAAACGTTAAATAAATTACCATCAGTTCACTAAAATTACTACCTCAGACCTGACAAGAACCTCAACGGGACATTTTTTTTTTATCAAAACTTTATATCGTATTATTTTAAGTGACAATGATACATTTGAAATAGCCTGCAGCGAGCATCTTATTCTCAAGGTGTGTTATCATTTATAAAATCGTTAATTTGGCAATAACTTTAAAAACACAAACTTATTTTCACAACCTTTTTATTTGTGAAATAGAGAATTCGCGGACGTTTTCTGGGATCCTGTTGTACACCCTGCGTACACTCAGAACCATAAAATAATTACGGATGTTTTTTTGATACCCAGGGTCTTAAATATCTTAACAATGTATATATGTTGAGTTGACAAGATTAAATTAGAAATTTACATTACATTTGTGAACACTCTCCTTAACTTATGTAGTGCGGATGTGGAAGCTATAAGAATTTAGATTGAGGAAACTGGAATATCAGCAAAGAATTTTTCAAATTCACAAGCGACTATTGAGCAGAGCTGGTAATGCCAATGTCAATTTTTAATTTAAATTCATGATTATAATTCTTACCTTTTCCAGTTTCACAATTTATTGTATTCCTTGTAATTTTTTTTTATCAGAAGAATTTTTAATTTTACTTTTTTAAACAATTTAAAATAGTTCTTCACATAATTAATAAATGATTCGCTGCGGTTATTTATACGTTTTCTCACTATAAAGTACATACAAATTTTGTCTACTCTTATGAATCCCTACAGTGGCCCAATTATGAAATGACATGAAATTTACTGTTTTAGAAATAAACACAGAAATTAATTAAATCTTAATAAAATTGAATATATTCCCCATAACATGGAATAATGAGTTGGGGTTATCATATTATTAGTATTAAAGTTTTACTATTGCTTTACTTTTAACTTTTCAATGCGACCAGTTGTCATCGGAATACAAACAATTTTCTAATAACCAAAGTAAAAAGAAGCCAACTGACCGCTATGATCTGAACTTAACATATTAATTATTAATTTTTGTCTTGGTACAGAGTTTGTAAAAATATTATCAATACAAGTAGCAATACAATTAGTGATTATAGTAAGACCTGAATCAAAATAGTACAAGTGGTGGAATTATCTAGTAAATTAATATTGAAATTCTTCACTTATAACTTTATTATTTTAAGACCCCGATAGGCCTGTCGTGGCACAGCGGCACAAATGTGTGACTGTAACCGAAAAGTTCTGGGTTCGATCCCCACTCAAGAAAATGAAATATTTAATATTTTCAATTTAAATATTTAATGCTCATTTCTTCGCTCTGGTAAAAGGCAAAACACGGCGTTGAGTTTCGCCACTTAACACGCCACGCGGACAATGGGGAACGGAGGGGGAACGGAGTGTCTTAACATTAGGTTCCCAAGTTCCCTCTGCCTACCATGCCACGCGCGGGATACAGAGTGAAGCTGAGTAGAGTAGAGTACATATAGTTTTAAAAGTACTTTGTTCTAAAATATTTTCAAAGTGTTCATATAACCCAGTGGAGGTTTGTACACACTTACAACAATGAAATGCACATTGTCATATAATATACATTGTAATATAATGAAATATACATTTGTAATTTCAATAGTTTGTTCAACGGAGAGGCTCACAATATCTTTACGTTCTTTAAATTTGTAAGAATTTCTCAAAATTATTAAATAGCCACGGCTAATTGCTTAATCTCTGCTGAACATTCTAGCTACTTGGTGATTATTGAAATAAAATATTGCCTCAGAATCTCGGAACCAGTGCTCTGTAATACAAAGTACATGAATGTTATTACAGTTTAACATTTCTGGACCTTCGAGTCGGGATAATAACATTTATTTATTTCATGCTTGATTCTAACATTATAATAGGCACTAAGGCAAAGTGAATGAAGATTCTGTTAAGCTACAGATTATGATCAATAAGAAGTAACAACCGAAATATGTCATTCTTGTATATCGTCATCTGATTGATACTGTACTTTTTACAATTTCAGTACTTCGTATAGTGCTTGCCTGCGTAAGCAGACAAATTGTAAAGATGACTTCATCTTTAGTCTTCACACTCCCCGTTTGTGAGCATTAATCACGTTTTGATTCATTACGAAATAGTTTTATCTGAGCAAAACGATGCAATAAAATAGATTTAAAAAATAATTGAAGATTAATCAAATTTCGGGTTACTATTTTTAAAGAACATGTTTCGTCTTTTTTCTAAATGTCGATGTAAATATTAATAAGCGCGCAGAATTAAGCTATATATTTCAGTAGTACAACATTTATTGAAAATATGTATATGTATGTACCAAGTAGAACATTTATTGAAACATTTTGATAAAATGCAAGGGTAAAGTAGAATAGAAGTTCTAATGACGAAACCAGGAAAGGATAAGCTCATAGAATCACGCATAAAATTTGAAAAGCTAGCGTTTAGCTAGATTAGATGATAAATTCTGAAAATTCCTGTAAAAATTCTGTTCACAAGTCATGAGAGTATTCGTTTTTGTATGACGGTAATAATTTAAATAATGAGTTCCTTAAAATATCAACTATATCTGTCTCTAGGTTTGTTGCTATACATTAATACTAGGTAGAAAATTGCGACATGTTTCACCATTAATACTTATTTCAAATCGATATCAGTAATTTTACCGAGATTCGGTCTTTTACTAACCCCCTATACTCGCAGTGGGTAAACGATACTTGTACAGTGTTTTTCGTTAACATTACTTAAACAATCCTTGTTCGACGATTCTGTGATGCTATTTTAATTTTCAGCTCCGATGTATGTAGTACTACCAAAAAGATCAAACGCACACACTCAGGTGACCCGGAGGGGTCAATGATGACCGTTGTAATGTAGTATTCCCGGTAAATCGGAGGGTAGTGTCCTTTTTTTATTATAATATAACAATAGTAAAGAATTATATGAAAGGAAGATAGGACGTTTAGTATTTGGTATAGAACGTTTTGTCTCTGTTTTGGACCACCTCTGATTTATAACAATGCAAGGCTAACGAGATTTTAGCTAACGAATAATCTTTTGATGGCAAATATATTATTGGGAAGATACCTTCTGATGGCATAATATTTTTTTTTTTTTTTAACAATATACTTTGTGAATCACTAAACGATTTTGGGTTGCCTACTCAAAGTCAATAAAAGATTCCAAAGTGTAGTGGTACACACACATGTGATGTGTCTCCAGCCCGATCGACGGTAAACAGTTTTACGAGCAAACAGAGGTTCGAGTCGCCCTTGTCGCCGCCGACACTTCCTCTCAAGCAGTCACGTAGAGCTTGTATATATCACAGGGACATACTACCCTCCACCTTCCTCAATCGGTGTCGCTGTAAATGCCAATCGGGCTAATAACAAATTCTCAATATCAAAAAAAAGAGCACACACAATACGAACTTTTTTTTTATGGAAAAGACGGCAAACGAGCGTACGGGTCACCTGGTGGTAAGTGATCACCGTCGCCCATGGCGCCGAGTAACTCCAGAGGAGCTACAGGAGCGTTGCCGTCCTTTAAGATAGAAGGGCACCGGGGCCTGGCATAACCTAATGCGAAACGCAGTGGCCAAAGCCACTACTTAACGCCGGTCTTAAATGCCGGGGGTGGTAATAATCTGATCGAGTCTGCCAATGCGTGTTGCCATTACAGGCAACGTGACTCTACCACACGCACTTTAATCGCCTCTTACGACACCATCAGTACCAGGGTGATCAAGTGAAAGCATATATTCAATATAAATGTATTTCAAAGGTAAACGGGCAATTAGTTATTGGCTTTATTATCTATATATATTGTACCTATATTAAAAAATATAATCACCGGGTCAATTAAACTTATAGGTACTATTTTGAAAACATTACATATTCTCTAAATATTAAAACTTTAACAAAGTTGTATTTTGGCAGGATTCTAGCATCGTATTAGGTCGATTAGGTACATCTATTAATTGACCAAGATAACTTAATGTTCAAAAAGGGCCAGGCCATCATCGATCCATACAAAAAAAAAGAAAAAAAAGCATTACTTGATTTATCAATCAAATTTAATTATGCTTATTTTATGACGCATACGGAATATCTGATGGTATATGATAATTGCCGCCCACGACCTCATGTAACACTAGAGAGGGGCTACAGTTGCGTTGCCGGAAATTAAGATGGAGGTGGAGATGGACGCCTTTGAGAAGGCATTCATGTCGTGTCGACGTTGTGTAGTCCGTGAAATAGAATTCCTACGGAAACGCACAGTGATAGAATGCTACATATCCAGGTGGTGTGGATGGTATTGGAGCTTATGACGTACTGTATGGCTGGAAGTTGATTGAGGCCTGTCGTGACGCAGCGTCACAAGCGTGTGACTATAACCGACAGGTTCTGGTTTCGATCCCCGGTCGAGGAAATAAAATATTTAATATTTTCAATTTAGATATTTAATTTTTCATTTCTTCGCTCTGGTAATAAGGCAAAGTGCGGCGTTGAGTTCCGCCACTCAACACGCAATGCCTCAAATTCGGCGGAAAGTGGGGAACAAAGGTGTAACAGAGTGTCTTAACACTAGGTTTCCGGGTTCCCTACCCTGCCTCGTGTGGGATACACCGTGAAGCTGAAAAAAGAAAAAAAATGAAAAAATATATGGCTGGAAAATTCGGAAACTAGTAAATTCGTATTACGTCGAATAGTTCTCCAGAACACTCTCCATAATAAATGCGAACAGCGAGAAGATGTCATTACGTAAAGCTAAAGTGTCAAATCTTTAACAGACTATTGAGCCCTCAACTATTCAAGCGCTTCTACTTTGTAAGCTATTAAGTAGTTCTTCACAGCTGATACTGGGATGAACCAGCCCAAAGATGAGAACTCTACTCCATAAGATGTCTCGCAAAATTGATTAAACTGCTAAATTAAAGTTGGCAATGTGAATTCGAAAGAATATATTCACGCGGTCATTTTTCATTAAAATACAGTATATTATATAGTTTTGTTTTCTATTTTATTATTAGCTGATTTTTTTATACATATACGGCGTAGATAAACATAATTTTAACTCTTTTCAAGCATACCCAGACCTGACCTACTGTTTTAGTGAGGGAGATGTGGTGGCCGATAGGCGGTAGACACCTCCTTAAGAAAATTGTACATTCATACAAGCACCATACGCGACTGCAACTGACAACAGTTATACCTATTATGGGGAATCTGCCGCAAGATCGCCTAGACCGAAATATCCACGTTGAATTGCAAGAGCCGATGTGCTAAAGTACAATACAAATCATATATATACGTTTTGTGATGAGCGCGATGCTTTTAAAAATAGAAAGAGATCTTTTATCGGATTCGTACTCTTATCGCTAAAACGCTTTATTAAGCTTAACATTATTTTTACGGCAGATTTATAAATTATTTAAGAAGTGCTTAGCTTTAAATTATGTTGAAATAAAAGAAAAAGAAAAAAATGTTTAAAATATATATTTACTATCCAACTGTAGTGTATATAACCGACAAACGCATAAAAAAATATATTTTTTTTGTTGAAAATGATTAATTTAAAAACTAACAATTTTTATTACATTTTTAATGTTATAAATTTAGTTTTAATTTACTTCATTTATTAAAAATTGTTCATTTTATTATTAATGTGGAACTATACAATTAAATTCGAAGTATTAATCATAAATATAGAAATAAGTGCATAATTCTGAATTAATAAAATGTAGTAAAAGTACGGTAAACTGCCGTCCTTCGACGTTATTTTTTTACAATTAAATCTAACCTATTTTTATGTACACGCTTTACTGTATCATATTAAAGTTGTAGGTAGAATAGACATTTTGAAAACATCACGTAAAAGTCCACCTTTGATAAGCGAACATCACGTAAAAGTCTACCTTTAAAATTAATAAAGAAAACATTACCGACTATATCATGGCTTTACCCGGCTTATATATATATATATATATATATATATATATATATATATATATATATATATATATATATATATATATATATATAAATATATATATATATATATATATATATATATATATATATATATATATATATATATATATATATATATATATATATAAATATATATATATATATATATATATATATATATATATATATATATATATATATATATATATATATATATATATATATATATATATATATATATATATATTTATATATATATATTTATACCATGAAGAAGACTATTATACTAGACTTTTCACAAACAGTATACTTTACAATATAGCTGTAACTACAACTGTTTCGCATGCCGCCATAGCCGACCTTGCAATGATGGTGCGCCGTCACGAGCGACCAGCATGAAAGCGTTCGAAACACGGAAACAAAAGAGTAATTTTAACGTAAGTATAAAATAAAGTGGTCCGTCATATCGTAATGGCAGATTTTTTTATCATTAATTTGTATGAAAAAATATATATATATATATATATATATATATATATATATATATATATATATATATATATATATATATATATATATATATATATATATATATATATATATATATATATATATATATATATATATATAAAAGAAAATATAAACATAAACTGAGGACAGAAACGCTACTATTCCACATTGAGAAATCAGGAGCAACTAAAGTTGCATGGAAAGAATTACAGGAAAATACGAATTGGATTGGTGACATAACACATCATAAAACTAAGAAACGTTGTTCAAAAACAAATGACATACTGAAAGCAGCGACTGATTTCTATCGTGATCTATACAATGACAAACAAATAATACCAACTATAAATTACCAAAAAGTGGTCGAAGAACCGATTCCCGATAAACTAAAAGATGAAGTTCTAAAAGCAATAACATCTCAAAAGAGAGGGAAAGCACCAGGTGAAGATAATATTTCTAATGAACTTTTGATCGGAACATCAGAAATTATTTTGGGCACACTCACAGACCTATTTAACGACATTTTAGCCACAGAATATATACCGTTTCAATGGGCCACGTCTACTATATTCTTACTACACAAAAAAGGAAAACTTGATGTCCAATACAGTAATGTCCAATATTTATAAAATCTTTTCTAAGATACTATTAGAGCGGCTCACGAAAATCTTAGACGAAAATCAACCTAGAGAACAGGCAGGGTTTAGAAGTGGTTTTTCAACAATTGATCTTATTCATACTATTAAACAGCTAATTCAGAAATGCAACGAATACGGGAAAAACTACTACTTAGCCTACATAGACTATAACAAAGCATTTGACTCGCTAAACCATATAAACATATGGGAAGCCCTGAGCGCACAAGGAGTGCATAATAAATACATTCGTATAATCAAGAATGTTTACGAAAACATGAAAGCAAACATACGTACTGAAAAAGTAGGCGATTACTTCCCTATTAGAAAAGGAGTCAGACAGGGTGACCCTCTATCACCTAAACTCTTTTTAGCAACATTAGAACTCGTATTTAGACAGCTTGATTGTAAGAAATACAGTATTAATATTAATGGGGTACTACAGAACCATCTTAGATTCGCTGGCGACCTTATACTAATAAGCGAAGACCCAGGAATCCTACAGATCATGATAGATCAACTGGTATACCAAAGTGAGGAGGTTGGATTGTCAATTAATACGGCGAAAACAAAGTTGATTAACTCTAATAAGCTTCCAATTAAACTTCAAAACGCTACCGAATTGGAATATGTAGAAGAATACACATATCTAGGCCAAATAATATCTCCTTTTGACCTTACTACTAAGGAAATTAAAAACAGAATAGCCATAGGTTGGAGGAAATATTGGGCTTTGAAGGATATCATGAAAAACCTGGATATACCAATTAAAGGAAAAGCAAAAATATTTAATACGTGTATTCTACCCAGCATGACGTACGGTTGTCAGACTTGGAGTTGTACAAACAAAAATATTGAAGCACTTGAAACCTGTCAACACAGAATGTTAAGGAGTATACTAAACATAACACTAAAAGACAAAATCAGGCTTACAACCATAAGAAAACGTACAAATATGATAGACATAAAATACCGAATTAAGCAATTAAAATGGAAATGGGCAGGTCACATAATGAGAAGCAAAACTGACAAATGGACCAAAGAAGTTACAGAGTGGTGTCCCAGATATAAAAAGAGAAATAAAGGTAGACAATATCGAAGATGGGAGGACGATATCAGAAAGTTAGCAGGAACGACTTGGATGAGGAAAGCAAGGGATAGAGCTTTATGGAGAGTACTTGGGGAGGCCTATACTGATCAGCACGACAATCAAGAAACCGGTGTCTAATAAAGGAAATTATAACTCACTTCACGTTACTAATATAACACTTATTATTAAATATTTAAGTATCAAAAGAATAAATGTAACTAGGAAATAAGGATTGTTAATAAAGGCTATTATTATATATATATATATATATATATATATATATATATATATATATATATATATATATATATATATATATATATATATATATATATATATATATATATATATATATATATATATATATATATATATATATATATATATATATATATATATATATATATATATATATATATATATATATATATATATATATATATATATATATCAATAACAAATAATAATCTCGGTCGGTATTTCACCACACCAGTGGCCTCCCGCTATTTGGCCTATGGACATCGTGATCGCGATACCGATGTCTTTTCCAGTACCTATACAGATAGTGCTCGTGACCACTCGTGTAAGCAATGTACTCGGTCTCGACACTTCCAGGTGTTCACTTTACGTTCTAGGATTAGCCGGTTCTCTCTCTCAATGAATGCTTTGTCACTGGCATACATCATCAGCTACGGAGGCAGGTCTTGAGCCGAGACAGTAAGTATCTAGACAGTAGTATCTAGCACTACATGGAATAAGAATGGACTAAGAGCCGAGCCCTGGTGAACTCCTCCTATATTCTGGAAAGGTTTGATGTCGCCAAAAGCAGTTCTAACCATAGAAGTGGAGTTGTGGTAGGCCTCAGGGAGCCCTTTGTATTGCATGCCAATATTGCCCGATCGTGGCTGAAATCCATATATACATTCAAAAACAATACTCTTGGCGAAGCCTAATGTCGATCATGCGCTCGAAGAGCTTCATGGTGTGAGGCCTAATGCCCAACAACATAACTTGCACAACACAATCTTGAAGACTGCAACTTGCCTTGTATATAGGGGTAATAAAACTAAGCAGCCACTGTTGTGACATCTTTCCAGTTCAAGATATGATTAAAAAGGTCAGCACGAGCACACCAAGTGAGCCCAATGATTTCCTATAATTATGTTTAAAATCTCATACGAATAGTATAATAATTTACTAAGTCCAACTTCAAGTTTTTTAAAACGTATAAATATTTTTTAAAAACATGAATCTTTATTGTCAATGTTTAATATCTTCATTTCTTCGCTCTAGTACTCTGGTAAAGCACGGCGTTGAGTTTCTTCACTCACAACGCAATGTCTCAAATTCGGCGGAAAGTAGGGAACGGATGTGGAACGGAGTGTCTTAACACTAGTTTCCCAAGTTCCCTCAGCCTACTGTGTAATGTGCGGGATGAAGCTGAGTATTATTTTTAAATTTCGTTTCATATTAATTTTACTTTGTAAATTCATATATTTTAAATAACATCATGCTCAGGTGAGGACATTTTCACCGAGTAGATTATTGAATGAGCAGAAAAATGAAGCAATTAAACAAAAACATTGTCATTATTGTTTACACATACTTTTTTTTATTATATAAAAATAATTTTGTAAATAGTACATTTAACTTTAAATTATCATTACTTTATAATGAGCGTATTAAAATTCAAATATAAATAAATGCAAGCAAGCAAGAAATTTAAAAGTTTCTTTTTGTAATTCTGCATATCGATGCTACTACAATGATTAGTATCATAATTATATCGATATTATTTTTCTAAATAATTCATTTGTAGTAAATCAATACTCGAATAAGAATTAATTCAAAAATTAAAAATAACTTTGTAATAAATCTTAGGCTATATACTGTAATTATTTCAGTTGGCTTTATAAATTGTAGGGAAAATAGAGTGTTTAGTGATTTGCCAGCTAAGTTCTTGTTTTTGCTTCAAAAAGTCTTCGGTTACTGCGTGATAACTCAATTATTATACGAGTACGCTAGCAGCTGCAGCTCTACCCGCATGTTTTAAAGGAAACAACTGAGAGTTGAAACATTTCAAGAGTACGTTATAAACACAGATGCCATGCATGGGTTACATTGAAACTATTAGCGAGCAAGTTCGGTCGATGCCGCGGCCGCCCGCCCGTGCCCTCTGAAATCCACGGTACGGTGTGCCACGTTCGAAGCGACTGTCGCTCTGCCTCCGTATTTAAACTGTGATATCTTCTATTATATCCATTTTTGGAATATGCAATAAAGATTTTTCTGTAGAAAATAGACCACCGATCCAACTCACTTAATTGAAATATAATACTATATTGATTGATATAAGTTTCATAAATATCCCTTGTATTATGTGTATTGTGTAAAACATGAAAATGCTTACAGTAGGTTGCTTTTTAGGAAATAAATATAGACCTGTCGTGGCGCAGCGGCACAAACGTGTGACTGTAACCGACAGGTTCTGGGTTCGATCCCCAGTCGAGGAACTAAAATATTTAATATTTTTAATTTAAATATTTAATGTTTCATTTCTTCGCTCTGGTAATAAGGCATAGCGCGGCGTTGAGTTCCGCCACTCAACACGCAATGCCTCAAATTTGGCGGAAAGTGGGGAACGGAAGTGGAACGGAGTGTCTTGACACTAGGTTCCCGGGTTCCCTCTTCCTACCCTGCCTCGCGCGGGATACAGCGTGAAGCTATAAATTAAAAATAAATATAGACGTCTTAAAGAAATCCTATGAGACGATGCCTTAAAGAAATCTTTGTTGAAGGCATTTAAACTGTTCTAGTGTTAAGACACTCCGTTCCGTTCTCCAATTTCCGGCGTACTAGAATACTTTAAACCCCTTTTTAAGAAATTTATGTTGAAGAGTATGAAATTTGGCACAGCTAAAGTTTGTAAAAAGAAAAATGGATGTTTCTTAAACTATGCATAAAATATAAATTAGTAAAATCTATATAACACGTACTACCATATGTTGTACAATAAATAGATTGTTGTTTAAAGTGACCTAATTGGTTGTTGTTGAGGCCTGTCGTGGCGCAGCGGCACAAGAGTGTGACTGTAACCGACAGGTTCTGGGTTCGATCCCCAGTCGAGGAAATGAAATATTTATTATTTTCAATTTAAATATTTAATGTTTCATTTCTTCGCTCTGGTAATAAAGCAAAAGCGCGGCGTTGAGTTCCGCCACTCTATACGCAATGCCTCAAATTCGGCGGAAAGTGGGGAACGGAAGTGGAACGGAGTGTCATAACACTAGGTTTCACTTCCGTTCCCTCTGCCTACCCTGCCTAGTGCGGGATACAGCGTGAAGCTGGAAAAAAAAAAAAAGAAAAAAATAATTGGTTGTTATGATGAAGTTATTGTACGCTTCAAAGGTACGCGTTAACGTTCAATTATTTAGTTTATTTATAATTAAAAATGTATAACTTAATATGTTTATAGTTTGCTTACTTTACGTGTATACGGTGCTTAATAAAAACGAAAATATTAACTTATCAATAAAATAATTTATATTATCGTTTAGGTAGGTACTTAAAAGTCATAAACGAAGTCACGCAATTCCTCAATATTATGGTGCTTATGAATTTCTTATTTTCATTTATAATATTTATTACAAAATGTTGGTTAAATATACCTTAGTAATATTAATACTAAAAATATCTGTAGAATTTATCTTTTCGAAATCTTTCCCTGAACCAAATACGATATAAAAAAGCGATAAATTGAAAGTCGGACTCAATCACCGGGTGCTCCGTACCACCGATAGGTTAACTGGAAATAAAACTAATAAAAGTTGACAAACTTAATTTGCGACAGTATGTACTCATTTTCTGTAAAATAAAATACAGTTATAAGCTTCTAGAAGATTTTATCTTTGCATAAATACAGTAATAGTAACAATAATCATATATATAAGTATATCTCATATTCAGACAATGATCAGTTACAATTATAAAATTATAATTATAAGTGGGGAACGGAAGTGGAACGGAGTGTCTTAGCACTAAATTACTAATACTACTGGGGACATAACATTTTTTTTTATTTTTGTCTGTTTGTCGGTTGGTTTGCTTTCGCTTATCTCAGAATCAGCTTAACCCATTGAAGTGTTATTTCACTAATGAATCATGAAATGATGTTTATTTATACTGAACGAGTTAAAAGGGAGCACTTGCTTCCCTTTTGCTAATTTATATTATTGGGCGACTTGGAGGCTTGATTTCTTCTGTGGTTCAAGGGAGCATAGACCTTAATATTTGATATTAATTTGTAGCTCAAGCTATCATATATAACAATATCGACACTCGATTTAGAGAACTTCTAGTCTTAACAGACGGACACCGTTACCCTAAATGGGAAAAACATAATCCTTGTTAGATCATTTTGTGGTCTATCTACAAAATGATCTAATAAGGATTACGTTTTTCCCATTTAGGGTACGGAAACCTAAAATATAAACATTGATTTCATGTGTACGCATTTTTACTAAACTTTTCTTTATGAAGTCAGTAATTGTTAATCTACAATCCATAAAAAATCTCTCTTAGTTCATCTATAGTTAATATTTTTTTAATTTCTCACAATAGGTTCAGTTTGTATAGTGACTACCCAAAATAGTAACAAGTAAACAAATATATTTTCGGAGCTAACGATAATTGATTTTATTTGAGTGGAAGTTCTATCTAAATTATAACATTTGGTGCGTATAAAATTTGGACATAAATATTTACGCCAAAGCTAACAAATTTACAGATGGATCTCGTATTTAGGCTATATATTTAAAGTTATTTAATTTTAACATGATTTATGAGAATCGAAAATAAAATCATTTTCTATTGGATTGCAGTTATAATAATTGAATATGTGCTGGCATACAGAATCTATATTTCGTCGAAAATATATTTCGTAAGTGCAGAAATATTTATATATATATATATATATATATATATATATATATATATATATATATATATATATATATATATATATATATATATATATATATATATATATATATATATATATATATATATATATATATATATATATATATATATATATATATATATATATATATATATATATATATATATATATATATATTTATATATATATATATATATATATATATATATATATATATATATATATATATATATATATTTATATATATATATATATATATATATATATATATATATATATATATATATATATATATATATATATATATATATATATATATATATATATATATATATATATTTGTAGTGCATGTCATGTAAAGGAGTACATACCCGCAAACTTATGTAATAAAATCTTATAATTACTAATTTTAATATATATAAACTCTAGAAAATATAGCTTGTATAGATAAATTATCTATACAAGCTATATTTTCTAGAGTTTATTATAAAAGACGTGGAATGCTGCCGGCGTGACGGTAAAATAATGCTTGTCACTGTTGGCGAACCGCAAAGTTTGTCTCACACATTATGATATGGAGTTGCACGCCTACAGGTCAAGAAACGTTGCCTTATTACTTTCGTCCTTCAAAAACTTGGTCAGATAGTAGAATAGTAGATTTTATGGTGTTATTAACTTCCTTAATCTTTTTTTTTTTCATTTACAAAATATAAATAAAAGTTATACATTTAGTTTTTGTTAGTTACAGTTACCAAGTAAGTATTTGTGTGATGAGTAAATGCCAAGGATAGAGAAATATTTAGAACGCCATAACAATTGCATGTATAATTTTTTTACACATTTAATGTCATATTGTGTTATGTTTCATTATAATAGATTCTGACTGACCCAATATGCATAATTTACGACTTCAATTATATGAAATCGTTATTAAACGATCAGCCTCCCTTACTGCCTTGAGTATTATATTATTACACTTACTGCCCTTTTGCTTTGTTTTATGGTAATACAAAATTAGAGATAAAATTTCCAAAGATTTTTTTTCAAATACACAATTTCAAATACATAATTGTTAAAATATCAATGTTTGCTCTATTTCTTTTTTAGTTTTACAAACATATATTGGCAAATATTTTTGTTGACCTTTATATATTCAAGAAATAGCTACATCGCAGTTATTTCAAATATCATTTTTAAAGATATTTCAATATACAAAAAAAATGTATAGTAACAAAATCATTTTATTAAAAAATATATATTTTTATTTAATTGAAATCTAATCCACTGGCCTCGCTTTATTATGATATTTGATAATCTTACTACGTAACAAGTAACGATTTCTTCTCTTTCGCTAAGATTATTCTATAATAATTTATTTAATACACCTAAAGACATTAGTATTCGTTATTTTTGATACGAGTATGCAACAGCGCACTTACAGATGTTAGAGTTTATACACCTTATAAGTGCAAAGGTATTCTTTTCGTATATTTGTTGATACCTATAGTCTGTTTTATATATTAGTCACTTACTATCAGCTGACCTACACGCTCGTTTGCCTTGACTTTTTCATAAATAAAAATTGCTGATTCAGTTGGTTATACAATTATCGTCCCTTTCGAATTATTAAAATTTGAGACGCAACAGAGTATATACCAGTAAAACTAAATAGTAAATTATATATTTATTCTAATCCCCTTTTATAACTCAAAACTTGATCCCTCTAAGAAAATACTCAGCCTAACAACACTAGTTACAATGAACTCGATAAATAAATCTTGTCATGCCACAATCACAACCATACGATCAAGGATTTAACAACATCAAGAAGTATATGTGAACTAACAAGGCCATCACGCAGACACATTCTTTGTGACAAAGTGCGGTATGCAATAATGCTCGTAATACAGTCATCGCAGAAGCAATAGTGGAGTTCGAGCTTCATCGTCCATCTTCATTTTTGATGAGTAAAAGGCCAAAGACGATGAGGATGACAGAACAATGAAAGAACCTCTTTCTTTCATTGTTCTCTACCTCCTCACGTGTTAATATTGTAAATAATTTCCATGGAACTCATTTATTCAAACGTTAAATTATAATCAATGAATAAAATTACGATAAAAAAATCACATATTATGTAACGTTTTACCAGAACTTGATCCTATTTCAGACGATTTAACTATAAATAATCGGATTAATTATAAGAGTGCCCAACAACTATATGGTTGGTCTATTAGAATCTATGCCTAGCAGAATTCCTTTAAGTTAGAACACCACTGCTAAATTAAAGAACTTAACTGTTTAGAAATATTTCGGAGCTGTGTACAGATCTGCAATGATCAGTGTAAAAGCTAATCTTGTTATAGCGCGTCCGAATACTATTAAGGTAGTTTTGGACTTAAAATTCCCATATTATGGAGACATAGAGGCAGTAAATTTTTCACAGATAAAAAATAAGCCAAAATCTGCCAAATAGTTATAATAATAATAACACCTCAAAGTCTTGTTCAACGTCCAATAGCAAGACCTATGCCACGTGACGAGTGGAACACCGAATTAAAAATATGAAAACATGACTTAATAGGTGACCTACGGAGCACCAGCAACCACCTTTTTAACCATGAAGAGGCAATTTAAGAATTTATATATATGGTAGCTACCCCAGGGTGATCTCCGGGGCATGACGGGAGCTGCTGCTCTACATGACCACATAGGTGGACTAGAGTTGGAGGAACCGATAATGCTACTGCCGATTCTGAACGGAAGTGGGTAGAGACTAACGAGACTTTACCGAGAAGGAATCTCTTATTGATCTCTCGGCTGATCCATCTCTGGGACCATGATAATCTTAAAAACCGCAAGAAGATAAAAGTGGTCACAAGCTGAATTAGAGAATTAAAAATACTATTGTTTTAAGGATAGAAGAATCGTTTTAAGATAAGATAAGAAAACTTTGAAATTGATAATGTTAATGAAACTAATACAAGGAACTTAAAAAAAATACAACGCATATCTTTCGGCCAATCAAACAAGCATAAATATAAAACAAAATTTTCTATAAAATCTAAATTCAATGCAAAAACAACAAGGTTCCACCTAAATCAGTCAATATCACTACCCACTTCATCATCGTAGCTCATATCATTAATTGTAAACAAAGTAAATAAAAAAAGGTCGATAAATTTCAAGATAAAAGTCGATAAATTTCAAGATGATAGGAGGAAAAAGTGAAAAATCTTATTTTACCTTTTGGTTGGACTGAAGCTAAAATCATCAATTAAAACGTAGCTGGACGTTATTAGTTAGCTTATATTTAATGATTGTTTATTTATTGGTATTGTTATTAATATAAATTACGATTTAAGTTTTATACAGTATCGTGGCAAACAAACTTACCGTATTGTCGAGCAATAATAGAAATATACCTGCGAAAACAGACTAAAACGTATAGTGTAAGCGTTTACCTTCATAAAATGGCAGATAACAATTACTTGAGTTGGTTTTACATCCACGGTTGAGATTGCGAGGTCAACAAAAATGTGAATTTTATTTAATGTCCGTGGAATATAAACTTAAAAATAATCAGGGTTTAATTTTAGTATTAGTTTAAAAAAAGTTTTTTTTTCGACATATCTATGAAATATCTATTCATATTTTAAATTTAAAATATTAAGATAACCTTAAAACCTTAATACGGGTTAAATTATCTCAGTCAGGTCTAAATAACGGGAAAATAAATAGCTTAAAACAATTACAAATCAAATTTTGGAATTAGATCGATTGGACATAAAAATTTACTAGTAATCAAATTTCAAGCTTTCGTTGCAAATATACCCCTAACTTGGTGGCAGCACCAAGAGGAAATACAAAGGTCAAACTTAAATCGGCCAATATTAGAGTATATATTAGGCTTGCTAAGGATCCTAAAATGCTCTTTGCATTTTTACCTTTGTTACTGCACACTTAGAAAAAAAATACTAAATTTTAAAAATCTCTTTTTCTTCTTCTCTTTTTTGACATCTTTTTTAGCTAATAGGGTGCAAAAGATTGATGTGAACAGCATCAAATCTCTTGAGTCAATAATGTAAGGATGTCAGGAGGGAAGTAAAAGACAGCACTCGTTAATCACAATTTACTTATTTCCACTTTCACATATACGCCTTTCATACATTACTCACTACACACCTCACACAATTCACTTTTCTTACTATACTCTTTTACATGTATTATTAAAGCAAAGCAATAATAACACCGACTTTAACACTTATATACCGTGATATTTGTGACTCAATCGAACAAAAACGTCTCTTTATATAGTCATTCCCTTATTTTTTATTTATAATTATGTGGATATTTCTTGTAAATTACTTTAACACTGACTGTTACCTTACAATAAGTAGCACGGGAATACCAAAGAGGTCTATTTTTTATCCTTTTCTCTTTTATTAATAAAATTAGAAAGAACTATTGTATAGTATTGTTGTTAATGATATTTCATTGACTTTTAAAATTAAGCGATAACAAAATTTATGTAGCGATGTGAACAATGCTTTCTCGGTAATAATACATTGGTTTAGTGCTAATAACTTACTATTTGATGTACTCTTGAATGGTGAAACCATGGAGGCTGGTGATTTTACGCAATTGATATCGGTGTATTGATTTTAGTTAGTAGTTCACATTTTATTTTTTTTATTTCCTTAGAAAGAGTAAATAGCAAGGTACTAAGTTTACAAAATGTATGTTATATAAACGACAATTTTTGTGTGATTTAACATCACACTAACAATTAATAAGATAACTTTCAACTCACCTAAAACATTGACTTGGCCGTTGATTTGTATTTATCAATACGTAATTCTGCTTAAAGAATGTTCAACGGTCGGTAACATAATTATAATATACTATATTCTTTAAAAAAATACTGTATGGAACGTTACACTTGGATAAGGTTTCTTAAATTAGGCCCTAAAAATTCTTTAAGGGAAAAATTTAAAGAAATCAATATAATGACCGTTGCATCGCAATACATTTTTGAAAATATAATTTATGTTAAGAAAAATATTAATGAATTTAGCAAAATCTGGGATATACATAATATTAATACTAGAAATAAGTTTAATCTTAGTGCGCCTGTAACTCGATTGCATCGAGTCCGTAATTCTTTTATGGGACAGGGTGTACGCTTTTACAATAGGATCCCAAAAAACGTCCGAGAATTTTCTATTTCACAATATAAAAAGTTGTGAAAAGACGTTTGTGTTTTAAATGTTATTACCAAATTAACGATTTCATAAATGATAACACGCCTTGGGAATAAAATGCTCCAGGCTATTTCAAATGTATCATTGTCACAATTGATTATATGATGTAAAATTTTGATAATAAAAATACATGTCCTGCTGAGTTTCTTTCGCCGGTTCTTCTCAAGTCTGAGGCAGTAACTTTAGTGAACTGGTGGTAAATTGTTTGACGTTCAAAAAACGAAGCTTGTAACTTCTTATTTTGAATAAAAATATTTGAATTTGAATTTGAATTTACCTAGAGATTTTATTATTTTTATAGAGAAACAAGCAGCTTTATCGAGATTTTGCCTTTTACAAAATATTGTAGGTGAGATTTACTTATTTTTGCATATATGTATTAGGTTTTTTACTTGATTAGAGCTCATGCCAACAGATTTCCGAGTCTTATACATATAGCTAGCTCATTATAATGAATTACTTTTTTTAAGGCAACATATCCATCTCTCTGACAGTTCAACTCTTCGGCTCCTTAACAAACAATATACTCCAGAACGTCAATTTTTGAACATCAAAAAAAAGAATCCCACTATGCTGATTAAAATTTTCAAAAGCTGTATATCAATATTTGTTATTGCTCTGCCCTTTGAGCCCTTTAGCTGGACTCTTACAATTTCCCATCAGGGTAACCAGGTATTCCATATTTTGAATATACTTGTAGATTCAATTTGTCATATTATGGTTATCTACATTCTTTCATACTTCTAATATTTCAGCCTGAGATGTAACAGAGATCGTAACAGTAAAGCTTAGTACAAAATTAATTAAATTATACTTTTATTTTAAGCATTTGGGTCAATTATAATAGTGTGATTATTTTATTCTTTGATATATAATATTATTGTAATTTCCCTAAGGAAAGAATATATAATATTTGTGTATATAGAAATTGTACATTTAATAATTGTACATTTGTCTATAACAATATGTAGCTGTTCTTTGTTTTCATCTAATTACTAGCGATTCGCCTGCAGCTCAGCCCGCTTGGACACACAATTATTTATTTAATGTACCCGCTGAATTGCGTTCGTGTTCTAATATATGTTTGGACTGCACTTATAGTGATTTCTTATAAATCTTTTTATTTATTTCTACAATCTTGATACCTGTAAGAATTTTATGAGTGATATATAACCTGGTTATAAAAATACTGAAATTACTAGATTCCATTATTCTACCAATTATATGTTATGTATATATGTATATATATATATATATATATATATATATATATATATATATATATATATATATATATATATATATATCAATTATAAAGACCATAAATTGAGTTTTTAAATTATAGAAATTACAATACTTATGGATCAAATCAGACGATGTTTCATTCACTGAGATAGTCATAATATTTTAGTAGTGAGTATAATATCATAAAGGAATCGATTTGTTTCTTGTTCAAATAAATGAAATTATAGTGCTATTTATTTAAATAAATCCAAATATTTAATGTATTAAGTCTAAATAATGCAATTTACTTGCAGGACGTAAATGTTGTGACATGAATCGTATAATCTGCCTCGTGGGAAATCACGTGAAACCGTGAAAGAGTTGATAAAATCAGTAGGTACATATTATATTTCACATTTTTGCCATTGCCATAGATTTATTTAAATTTCAATTTACAACTTGTAAACCAATAAATTTATACTATATATTAAAAAATATTTATTCAATTTATTTGCATAATTATGCCAGTTTTTCAAGTAAAATATCGCTTTGCCCAGAATGTCTCTTCTTTTTTCGAGTGAGGCAAAAAGGTTTGAATGTCGACATTAATAATAATAGGTAAAGGTAAAGTAATGTAAGACCTGGTATGCATGTAATTAGAAACAGGAGAAAATAATTATTATCCAGGTCACATTTATACGTCATAGAAAAAAAAAAATGATTTATACGACAATCAGCAGAAGTGAAGTAGCTTAGTGTATTTTTACCATCAAAAGTCTAAACAAAGGACCTTAAGTAACTTTCTTTTTATATTAAAATGCTAAACATATTAAAATTTACAGTGATATATTGGAAGTAAAATATTTCTTCTAATGATGTATTTCTTTCTGATGATGGTAAAACTTTCTAGAATATCTGACCGAATGACTGTAATCCTGCTATCTTACAAAAGATATTTAAAATGTCACCTTAATGATTGTAATTAATTTAAAAATAAAAAAATGCCATCGTGGTACTGTCACATAGCGCGAGCGTTTGGCTATAATTGTTATATTGGTTGATTATGAATCTGGCAAGGGCTATAAAGCCAACTACGAACAATAAATTGTTATTATTATATTATTTCTTATTTTTTTATATATCTCAATATTTCAATAGAAATTGAGACCTGTCGTGGCGCAGCGGCACAAACGTGTGACTGTAACTGATGGGTTGTGGGTTCGATCCCTACTCGAGGAAATGAAATATTTAAATTTTCGACTTAAATATTTAATGTTTTTATTTCCTCGCTCTGTTCAAGGCAAAACTGGGCGTTGAGTTCCGCCACTCAACACGCTATGCCTCAAAATTCGTCGGAAAGTGGGGAACGGAAGTGAAACGGAGTGTCTTAACACTAGGTTCCCAAGTTCCCTCTGCCTACCCTGCCATGTGCGGGATGCAGCGTGAAGCTGAGTTCAATAGAAGTTTGAAGTAATATGTCAGCCATAATTAGTAATTTATAAATATTATTGAAAAAATCGTGAGCTCTTCAATTGTTAGTCCAATATATGACATGATAGTATAATCGTTATTAGATATCATATAATGTAACGACGATAATTATGATGTAATAATATTAATTACTATTTTTATGATTTACGTATTACTTATTTGAAACTTTTATCTATTAACAGTAAACTGTAAATAGAAAAAACTTTACGTATATAGAAGTTTAAAGAAAGCATCCACTTCCTTTTGTTGTCATAGTAGACACAATATCTTGGGATTTTCTTAATATCTCAAAGGATTGGATTCAACATTTGTTGTTAATACATTATCGTACTAGTATATGTAGAGGCACTTTAGAATCTAAAGTACACCTTACGCTGCTTTCTTTATTCATAATATCTGTATAGTGTACTAAAACAGAAATATATGAGTTGCATGTATTTTACCAAATGCCTATGGCATACCGACAAACAGAAATGACGTATCTATTCGGGTTACATTTTATGCTATTCGGAAACAATGTCAACAATCGTTAGTTGAAGCCAAACGCTCTGTGTATTTAAAATAAAAACAAACCCTATAGCTCACTATCTATTATAAATTTTTATGAAAGGAAAGCGAGAACATCAGAAAAGATTTTTCAAATATCCATTTTTATCCCCACGTATATAAATAGTTGGAAGATCGGAATGAAAAAATGTTGCAAACGGTTTCACGTGGCTTATAAAATAAAAATATTTACTATAGCAATTCTATAATTTTTTTAAAAAATTTCATCAAGCTTAGTATTTAAAATATCAGTAACAGCAATTACTATATAATCCATGGTTGTGGATTCAATCTTGACTTAGGGACTTGAAGAACAACACCTTTTAATTAATTGTAAGAAACTGTTAACCTCCAGTTCTTGGTGGGTTATTGTTCTTAAGGAGGCAGATACAGTCCACGATTTGGGCGTTACTTTAGGTTGCTCTTTAAGATAAAATGCGCACATAGATGCTCTAATCACCAAAGCATTAAAAAAAATATACTTTGTTTTAAGAAATTGAAAGAATTTTAAAAATCCAGTCAAAATAAAATAGTTAATGTTTTAGTACGAAGTGGTCTAGAATATTGTAGTGTCGTATGGAATCTGCATGACATTTATGTAGAAAAAATTGGAAGCGTACAGGTTACTGTGGCATTTCTCATATCAATGGAATATATATATATATATATATATATATATATATATATATATATATATATATATATATATATATATATATATATATATATATATTATTATAAGTATTAATAATAGGCTATAGCCATCGTAGGTAGACAATTCCACAGACGTGTAGCGTGTGAAAGGAAGTTCCTACGAGACCCGCACAGGATTAGAGTACCAGGTAGACATACAGACATACTGTGTGGTAAGAAAATTCGACGGCAACGGCAGGAACCAATCCAATCAGTTCTCCAGAATACTCACTATGATAATTGTGGTACAGATTGCATATGCTTACTGGTAGGTAATAGAATAAAATAAAAAATAATTATTCGCTACCGTTTATTTTACCTTTTTTTATTGACGAGAAACTTAAAATTGAAATTTTAAAAGTACTAATTTTACATAATCACTTTGTTTATAGTAGTTTAACATGCATTACGTTAAATTAATGTTAGTAGTTGTTTTAATAAATTTGGTTTTGAAATACAAAATAGTTATATTATATACATTTTGGTAAGCTGTAACTATGTATTATAAATTTGGTGGGTGCTGAGAAAGATAAGATAGGTGCGAAAGATAACATAGATGAGAAAGATAATATTGTAGATGTCATATAAATGATTTCCTTGCTTTAATTGGCATTTTAATATAGGGGAACGGAAGTGGAACGGAGTGTCTTAACAATAGGTTCCCTAGTTCCCTCTGCCTACCCTGCTATATGCGGGACATAGCGTGAAGCTGAGAGAGAGAGAGAAATTTTTAATTGGCATTTCAATTTTTATGCAGATGAAAAAAACTATTTAAGAAGAAAATTCAATAACATTATTGAATTTTCTTATTACATAATAATTGTACGCACTGGAGATCAGTTCAATAATATTTTTAATATTTTTCTGTTATTGTTTTTATATCCATGTAACACATTTCGATGGATAGGCATTTAGGCAAAATTAATAAAAATTATTAATTAAATGGAACGCCAAACTATACATCTAAACAACTTACATTTTTTATGAACAACATGAGCTAGTGTATTTCTTTAGTAGACGAATACGTACGAGTAATACTTCTATAATGTACATGTAGAAGTTAACTATTTGCTGTATATTGTAAAAACAATAATATTTGTAAGCATTTCAAGATGCTGATTAGAATAGTCATAAATAATATTGAATATTTTATAATAAAGCATTTTAAATTATATCTACAGTCGACGTTATCTATCTTCTTTTATATTTTTTTAATCTCATCAGTACAGTAGCACTAGAGCAGTAGTCAGTGTAGTGAATAATAATATTGGCCCTTTGAACCAAATCACTTCAAATAATCGTAAAGACTTATAAAATTTACAATTTGACCTTCTTATAAATTTATTTATCAAAGAACCTTCACCTTTAAAATATTTTCTAGCTTTAGGAATATTAAATATAGTTTAGTTTCCATATTTTAATTGTAAACGAAGAAGTTTTAATGAGCTAACGAGCAATTAATTAATTTAGTTTAATCTGCAATGAAACTTAGTTTTCTACAAAACACACCACACACACAACCCATTTGACGTTGTGTAATCAAAAGTAGTGTACGGTAAAGCCTAGCGCAGTCTCTTGAAGTGCTTCATATGCTATTATATTTTGTATCGGTGCAGTAATCGCGTTTGCATAAATAGACAATATCATGATATATTTATATGAATACACATTGGAGTTGCATAGAATAGAGTTTAACACTGGCATGCTATGAAAGAAGAATAACTTACTATTTATGCTGACGGTCGCAACTGAATATTTTACATTTCTGTTTGGTACCACGCTATATCTCGCATTTAGCAGAGTAGGTAAAGGGACCTAACATTATTGTTTTAACGCTAGTTCTTCACATTACGTAAAATATTTGAGACTGTGTCTTGCTTAGTTACAAGAGCAAAGAAATGAAAATATTAAAATATTTATTTCCTATACTGGAACATGCTACCGTCGCGTTTATAGTTAGCGAATGGCACCGTCATCATCGTCGCCACAACAATTTTTATCAAAATATATATTAATTAAAAATATTGGCTTCCAGAAGCTTAACTGAGTTTAGCTTAGGATTTTTTATTTAGATATAATAAATGTATAATTATATAAAATGTAATAATATGAAAAAATAAACAGCTTATCCTGGAATTAGTCTTATCACCAAGTAATAACTTTGAACTTGCTGGCCCGTATCTTTTTATTATTTTATCCACGAGTTTTCTCACTATTACTTTGACCCTTATGATAAAAGATATGTATATAGAACACATTATCAAAGGCATAGGGATAAAAGATATATTTTATTGAAGATTTAAATTAACTAGATTTTACATTATTTTTTAAATATAAGTTTAATAAGTTTTAGTAAATGTAAATAGTAAACATTATACACAACTGCACCTATACATATTCTACGATTGGGAAAATATATAACTATAAACATACCTGATTGAAATAAAAGAGCCTTGAAACTTTACGTAGTAACTGACATACTTTGTTATAATTATAAAGGGAGATCGAACAAGTCAATTAAGACATTATATATTAGTGTAAATTGGAAACTAAGGTGATTAGAAGATCGATCTATCTTTTCTTTTACAAATTTGTACTTAGAATATAAATATATACTCAATCTGTCTTTTCTACTTTAACCAAGTAACTTGATATTAAAAAGCTGGCTGGCTGCCTTATTAACCGAACCGTTTATGCGGCTGTTATTTATACGCCTCATTTAAAATATAATTATGTTTGATCAGCAATCTATATTATTAATTTTTGGTCATCTAAATATATTTTTAATACATATATTTTTAATACATATGTACAATTTGAATTTTTAAGGACAAATGAGTTCAGCCACTCATCACGCAGTGCCTCAAATTTTGCAGACAGTGGGGACTAGAAGTATCATAAAGGGAGCGGAATGTAAGACATTTCTCTCCTATTATGGCACTAGGTTCCAAAGTTCCCTAAGCATATAAAAAAGTCAAACTGTTATTTTTCAATAATGGATGAAAAATATATCACATTATAATTTTATATGGTTTATATACGACTGATAGTACTAAAACATCGAAAACTAATAACTGTTTTAGATATTAGCATCGATATGTATCGTCGAGACGTATTTGTAAGTGAATTCTTTGGCACATTTGGTCAAAACATCGTGAGACAGATGTTACCTCCGCATAAGTTTAATGCACTTGACCTATATTAAATTCCTTGCCATCGAGGCCTCAGACTCAATCGGACACTAACTGTGGAAAACATGTGTTTTAGGAAAAGCTAATTAATTAAGTAATGAATAATAAAACATGATTATGGTGTATTCGAAAACATTTCAGTAAAATTATCACAAGTAATAATTTATACGATGGAAACGCAACTTGTAACTTAATTGGTAATTCTAGGAAATCACTAAAAGATTCCTTGAAAACGCTTGCGTATAACTTTTAAAACTCTAAGTGGAGCAAACTTCAAATCAATACAAGCTTAATACAACTGAGCGTAACCAAAAAGTAGAAGGCATAAAGCTCGATGAATAATGTAGTGAGTTTAGCGAATATAATTGTATCAAACTTGTTGAAAATTTGACTCCGAGGTGTGGGTCATGCTTCAGCACCCGAATCGATAGGCGGACGGTCGACGCGGCAGTCCTTCTGTTTCGCAAGTCCAAGGTGAAGCTTTACTGCCTCATTTTTAGGTCGAGCAATGTTCAATGTCAAAACAGCCGCAGGACTAAATTAGGCCTCCTATTTATTTAGATCACGCAATTCAGCATATATTTTTTACATTACTATGAACACAAACATTGAATTTATTGAATTTATTTAGAATTTCCGAAAAACTCGCGTACACTTAATACAAAAAAAATATAAAACCTCAAATTAGCAATCAAGTACTATATATATTCTACATGCTTTTTAATAAAAAAAATATAATGCATTGTACATACAGGCCTAAAATAAATTGAAGCGTTAAGAGAAATTCATTAGTTAAACATGATTATTATAACAGAGTCGTTTTTGACAGATTGCTGTGTATAAACTACGCGTTAATCTCACGTGTTTGAATTGGAGTTCCGTGCCACACGTGAAGCATATCGTATGGTGTAGAAAGTTTCGTACCTCAAATATACATTATAGAAGAAGATGAAAATAATGTGTTAGTAAGATTTTCTTTTTATTGATATTATAATTAATTATTTAGATATTCATGACATTTTATTAAATTTATAAATTGTGATTTGAATGTTACGTAGTATCATTTGAAAGTGTAAACATAAAACCAACCTCTTGCGTGGCTTACGCCTTGGGCGGCGGCGTTCGCCCTCCAATTCGTTTTCAAGGCCACGCCGCCGCGGGCCGCTCGCTGCCCGTCGTCGCTCCAGCTTGCGCTCTGGCTGCTGATGGCTGTCCTCGACTACGGCCACGCGGGGCACGCAGTCATCCTCCTCTATTTGTTTTGGGGTGTGCGGTGCGCCCATCCGAAGATGGCGTTGACGCCACCACAGCACCCACGAACTGATGTTGTCACGAATTTTGGAGAAGACCGACGCTTCGTCGACCTCTAAACTCGCGGACAGCAGGGTGTAGGCTCTCCCTGCTAGCTGAAGAGATTACTTTCAGGCCCCGTGGCTTCTTACGACTAACTTAACACGCTAGTAGTGGAAGGCTTAGGCGGCAGTGAAAGCGTGTTTTAGCAATGGTTCTGAGGTTCAAAACAGCAATTGCATTCTTCGAGGTTTTGTATCTCGAAGATCGACGGCGTATTCGGGTCTCCCCATCAGTCTTATTCTCTTTACATCACAAAGTCCACTTAAGCGAAAGCACTACTTAAATATATAACTTAAAATTATCTGGCAGGATGAATGGCAGTAAAGTTGATGATCGCAGATCTACATCTTATTAAGTATCGCCGGCCGGATGGTCAAATGCCACGTCGGCGTCGCGCCGGCTTGAGGTGTTCACGGTGGGATACATGACGTGCGCGGATGGTCAGCGGTGAGCAAGCGTGCCGCGCTGTGGCCGACGCACTCAACAGATGTCGTAGTAAATAGGGTTACGTAACATGGGCGTACCGAGCGCGGGCGTGGAAACGCGTCGATTGCAGACGCGCGAATGTCGCGGAGGCTTCGCTCGTAACGCATGGAGCCGCGGCGCCCCCGCCCGCTCCACTCGGCCGCCCGCCCTGCCGTACCTGTAACTGCTCGCTACTATTGTCCTTATTGTTATTGCTTTATTTTAGTCGTATTTTTCACATAAAAGTGTTGATTTTTTATTAATCGATAGTCATGTTTTAATTATATATTACATAAAAAAATGTTTTTCTTAATACATCAAGGAAAACATTTTCTTTATGTATTTCTCTATCTTAATATTGTTATTTTTATAATTTTAAAAGTATAAAGATTTTTAACTAAAACTCAAACAAATAGCAAATCGAGCATAATTTTATTTTTTTTTCCTAACAAGAAAACAACTCAAAGATTATAAGTAATGTAAAATAATATTAATAATTAGAATAAAAATATACAAAAAGATATGTATTCCACAATAGAGGTATTGTGTCAGTCTATGGTCCAAAAAAAAGGTTCTAGGAAATAAATTATTTCTGCAAAATTTTTAATTTACATCTTTAAAAAGCACGTAATAATTTAACATAAATGATTAATTATAAATCCAAATTATTTATTTATATTTTAGAGAAACCAACACTAAATTGAATATTAGCTAATAAGTAACATAAAAAAATGATTACAAAAGTCATCAAATTTCCAAAGATACCAAAAATTCCAAAGATACATAAGTTGTGGGTTCGATCTCCGTCCGAAGAAGTGAAAAATTAAACATTCTCAAATGAAATACTAAATATCTTATCTTCGTTACCAAAGTAAAGCGCGTCGTTGAGTTCGGCCACTCAAAACATCTGGGATACAACGTGAAGGTGAAAAAAAAAACATTAAACGTTATGTTTAAATTATTGTATGTTGACGAGATTATTATCAGAAATTAACCAACTAATAAACTTTTACACAGCTAGGCACGAAAGATTTAATGTCGACATCTAACGACTTTGCTTGTTTTTTAAGTAAATCGGATGACTTTTTAAGTATTTTTGTTGTTAATTGTATTAATAATAATATTCAGTTCACAATGGAATTACAGGCAAATAATTATTTAGCTTTTCTTCATGTTTTAGTTATAAAGAATCCTAATAGCACAATAGGCCACACAGTATATAGGAAACCCTCAACCCTCTCGTCTCCACCCTATACAGTTATCTACCGCTGGCAAATCTTTGTTTCAGAGAGCCCACCACCACTGCGATGCTGAACACGTAAGGGATGAGCTTCGACAGGTGAAGACTGCGCTTCATCAGAACGCGTTGTCAGAAGCATTGTCAGAAGACCAATAAGCCACCCACAGTTGAAAGGCAGCCGACACTTTTACCATATGTAAAGAGGGTTACAGACAGGACCTTGTAACCTCTTAAGAAGAGCTTATATTAGAACTATATTCAAGCCTAACAAGAAAGTGAGCCAATTCTTGAGACCAGTGAAGAGTAATATTCCATTGCAGTGTGCAGGTGTATACAAACTTGATTGTATCTGAGTGTGCTATATATAGATCAAACATAGAGAAGCACCGGTGTTAGGGTGACGGAACATATTTCCGTTGTCAAGAATGGACATGTATCAAAGTCACTTGTGTGAAAGCATACAGTGAACAAATCCAATCATTACGTCAGGTTTGATAAACCTCACATACTCGCTGAAGAGAATTAATTTATCTCCAGAATCATCCGCGAGGCTATTGAAATACAAAAACATCGTAATTTCAATAGAAAAGATGGTTGGAATCATTCCACCACCTGGACCCACTCTTAAAAAAAATTAAGTCTCAAACACACTATACCACCGGACCAGATTAAGTAAGTTCATTCTACAAGAATCCATGGTAGTGGCGTGAGACGATTAAGAAATTGTTGGTGGTATTTTGATGTAATAATTATGTCAAATGGCAGACGAATGCCACCTCAGATTACCCGTGATGACGGAATATTTATTATAAAGTGTTCAAAACGTTGGATATTAAAATTGTTTAAAAACCAATATACGCTATATAAATGTGTAAAAGTGTTTCATTGAAAATGTGTAACAATCGCAAAAATCAAAGATATTAAACAAAACTTTAGAATTATGAGTGGTCGAACTGTTTGTGTAAACTTGTCATAAATCACTTTTTCAAATAATTCTCGTTAACACTTAATTTTGAAATTGGACGGTAACTACATATAACACCTTTATCATTGATCTTAAATACAGAAGTTATGGAGGATTATTTTTATTCTAAAGGACTTTTCATGGAGCCCAGTTTCATGGAGCTAGAAAATAACCTTACCAATAGTTCCGCTAAGTGCTAATGGCACTTCTGTAAAAAGAAAGGCAGAATTTTGATCAAGTATGTTCCATTTACAATGATATCATAATATCTCTAATAGAGATATTATGATATTCAGATACGCGATGTTTATTAAGACACGATTATATAAAACCAGGTGATTTGTATCAAAATTAGTATCCTATTTATGCAAAATATTTATATAACATTTTATATAATATTTATGTATACAACTTTTGAAAGTAGGAAGCTTTTTGAGATATAGAACCCTAAAAATTTTTAAAAGTGGGGGATCTATCCTAGTTCACTATAGCCTTTCTCGATAAATTGTTTATCTACATAAATAAATTTTGTAACTTAAGCCGGTGTTCCTGTTCAAAAAAGCTCTTGATGAATTAACACATCAGTAGTATTGCAATTTTACAAAACTAAACTATTTAATGGTAGATATGTGTAATTAAAGCTTGATCTAATAAACTCAATTGGCTATGTTTGCTTAAAAACACAACCCGTTATAGTTGGCAACATTCCAAAGCGGATGATTGCGTATTCCAACCTGCCAATGCTGATTTGACTGTTATAACTTGATTTTACTTTTATTTCCATATATACAAGTATTATTTTTTGTGTCCACGTCGGATTATTAGATGTTGTGAGGTATCACAAGAAATAAACCATTTGAGTTTGCCAATAAAATGTAGAGTAAATTTCGTGGACCTATATTTATGAAATTTGGCATTAAGTGTGAGCTTATATAATACAAGCAAAGAAAAAAATCTAAAAAGTAATTATTTATTTCTTATTTTACAACAAACGCCCGCAAAGTTAAGTTTGTCAACTTTATTACACGCGTAGTCAAAGCCTATTGAATATTTCGTCTACTTATTTGAGTTTGAGTCTGCAATTATAAAATTTAGCTAGAAGTGGGAACTTGCAGTATAAATTAAGTAAGTTGTTTATGGCTACTGTTAACTTATAATTGCATTTCATTTCATACACAATGCATATGTGTGTAAATTTCGTTAAATCCATTTTTGTTAGTTATTCTTCCCGTTGGAATGAATAAATATTACACTTAATGTTTCTGTCTGTTATTCTTCCCATTGGAATATTATCCCTAAATATGGTACAGATACCTCGGTGGGTGGGTATATCTAAGGTTTTATCACCTGTTAAGTCTAATATAAAGATGAAAACGTTGAAATGACACTTACACATAGAATCAGACCTCATAAATAAAATAGTAAGAGTCCTTACAAAAGTAATATTTATTTTTTAATAATATAAGTGCTTGGAAATCTGAACAATATAAAAAACAATATGTTTTGTTTTAAATAAAATAATATTATCTAAATAAAACAAATAATTTGTTAACATACTTCTGTTTCATATAAAACTGAAAATAATTCTTCCAATGTAGTTACATTGCAGTTGCAAAGAATATGGTACACCAGTACCTCAGCAGTAGGTAGATCTACCTATATACGCCCAAATACATTGGATATATTACAAATATGCACATGCCATTGTAACTAATGAAGAACTAGAGGTCTTCTTCTGTTGTAATTAAAAGTCAAATTGAATATATGAAAATAAGAATAAGTACACTTGTACATAATTGTAAACTTAAATAAGGTATTATAATAAATAATACAATTAAGTGTGAGTCGATCTCAAGTACTGAGAAATTCATTCCAATTGTGGATGTATGCACTAATTTTATTGAAAACTAGCCGAAGACCAAATCGTGGCTTCGTCCTCTTGAAGTATCTAATTTTGTATGTATCTGATTATTCTTTCGTGTTTTTATAACAATACAGTTTTTAGGAAAATTAAATTTTTAGTCAATATATAGATAATATAAATCTCCCGATAACAAGATCATTATTTACACGTTTAATTTTTACAAAGGACTAAAAATGTCTGCGATTTGTAGCCAAATCTATATTCAGTGTTACTAATAAATTTATTACAATAGTAATCTTCTTCTTGTTTTCACCTTTCATTAAATTGAAATATATATATATATATATATATATATATATATATATATATATATATATATATATATATATATATATATGTATATATATATATATATATATATATATATATATATATATATATATATATATATATATATATATATATATATATATATATATATATATATATATATATATATATATATTATATATATATATTATATATATATATATATATATATATATATATATATATATATATATATTTATATATATATATATATATATATATATATATATATATATATATATATATATATATATAAATATATATATATATATATATATATATATATATATATATATATATACATATATATATATATATATATATATATATATATAAATATATATATATATATATATATATATATATATATATATATATATATATATATATATATATATATAAATATATATATATATATATATATATATATATATATATATATATATATATATACCTTTATTGTTATTTTTGAATACAGGAGTTATGGAGGATTCTTTTCATGAATGATAACTCTCTTTCATGGAGCTAGAAAATATAATAACCAATCGTTCCGTCAATTGCTAACGGCAATTCTGTAAAAACAAAGGTGGATTTTTGTTCATGTGTTTTCCATTTACAATGACATCCTAACATCTTTTTTATAATTTTCATTAATGGATGATTATACCATGACTGGTATTTTGTTTTAAAAAGGTGTTACACTTATAGAAAATATATATACAATATTACAGATCTAAATTAGGGGCATCTTTCCTAGTTTACTGTAGCCCTTTCAAGATAAATTGATTATCTACATAGATAAATTTTGCAACTTAAACCGATATTCCTGTTCAAAATAGTTCTTCAGTTGTACATATAATATTAGTACAGATGTACACAAAAGGTGATAAAAGAAATATTTATCCAAAAGTTAAGTTAACCTAATTGAAGCTTGTCAACTTTATTAGACGCGTATTCAATTCCTGTAAAATATTTCTCCTACTTATTCCATTTTGGATCTATAATTATTGCGTATTGAAATTACGAAGGTATTATTGGAATGTTAAGAACTCAGGATTACATTTTGCAATATGGAAAATTAAATTTTTAAATGAAATAAACAATAGTATTGCAGATTCACGAAAAAAAATACAATTTTTATAATTGTAGATGTGTCTAATTAAATATTGATCTAATAAGCTCAATTACCTATGTTTGCTTTTAAACTTAACCCGTTATATTTGGCAACATTCCAAGGCGGATGATTGCGTATGCCAACCTGCCAATGCTCATTTGTAACAAAATTTATGTGAATTTTCCTATACGAGTACATTGACTGTGAATGATCTTGATGTTGTTATTCTTATTTCATTATTTATATAAACATTATTTGTTATGTCCTCGTCCGATTATTTGAGTTTTTCAACAGCACAGTGGCAGTTTTTACCTATATTACATTCGAGATACCAGATGTCGTGTCACTTTGTTATTTAATCTAGGTGTATCAAGTAAACATAAATTATAAATGTCAATTCCGTATCCCAAAAAGAAAAACAGACCTCTTATAGGATCGTTTTCTTGCCCCTTTATTCATCTATCAGGACCATTTGACTTGAGAATGCGTGGAGATATCGAATTGAAGTTAATATCAAATATTCAGGTCTCCAGTTTTTGAGAAGAAAACGATACGAGTATTTATACATAGTTTTAGTTATATCCCGTACATACTTAAAGATGTTTTTAGCTACTGCACTCATAATAGGACTTCATTTCGTACAGAGTGCGTGTGTCTATAATTTGAAATTTATAAAAGTTATAGTTTTTAATTTTTTTATCAGTTATTTTTTCCGTTGGAATATTATCCACAAAGTGACACGACATCTGGTACGGAACCCTCTGTGGATATATGTTCAATAGTTTATTACCCCTATTCAGTTAAAAATAAACACGAAAACTGTATGATGAGCCTTATCATGTACTAAAGGCACTTATAGAAGTGTTCCTTGTTCGCATACACTTTTTTTCTGTTATTCGTAGAAATTTCAAAACATTGTCTAGTAGTAGTAGTTTCTTAAATTACTTTAGCTTCCTACACGACAGGCTTTAACTTTCTAAGCAGTTTCATCTGTGCGTTGCTTGTCATCCACTCAATAACGAATAAATTTTATATAGTTAATATAAAACGTATCGATACTTGCTGAACGATGGACAGACAAGTTACAAACAAAAAAGGATAGTGAATTTCTCAAAACTATTTTAAGAACGTAAAAAAAATGAAGTATTAAGTTTTTAAAAAAAATTACTGATGATACAATTGAAAATAATATTGCAAAAATTCTTGCGAACGTAAAACTTATTTTTATTATTAAGTGTATGATAAACTAAACTATATTAAAATAGATTATCTTACTTTAAATAAAGTATTAAATTCTCTCTCTCTCTCTCAGCTTCACGCTGTATCATGCACATGGCAGGGTAGGCAGAGAAACTTGGAAGCCTAGTGTAAAGACACTCCGTTGCACTTCCGTTCCCCAATATTAAATACCTAACAAATAATTTCTAACCAAAATTTTATTTTTCATAATACATAAAAGAACTCTTCCATTTTTATCTTCAAATAATATGGTTCACTAGTACCTCAGTAGTAGGAAAGGACACAGACATATACGTTGTCATATATGTGTATGCCCTTGCCAACTAATGAAAAACTAAAGGTAACTACTTGTTTTGGTTCTTCTTCTGCTGTAATTAAAATTCAAAATAAGATTAAGTATTTTTGTACGTAATTGTAATTTATACCATAAATAAGGTATTAAAATAAATAAGAGAATTGAGTATGAATCAAATTTACATACTAAGGGTTCTATTGCAATTGCGGATGTATTAAGTATTTCGTTAAAAACTAGCGATCCAATTGCAAGAGGCTGCAATTCTCATAAACTTGATAATTTTGTATTTGTTATCTGAATTATTCCTTCGTATTTTAAGAACAATACAATTTGTCTTTGTCAATACAGTTTTGGGGATAATATCTATTATACATTAAAAAGTAAAGTTTCAGCCAATATATTATAAACATTGCTGTTTTATATCGATATAACCTTTATATTTACAAAATGTTACGGAAACTTTAGGCAAAGTTAGTTTTAGTCAATACAAAAGTAAAAAAAATATTTAAATAGTTAAGCCATTTCTGAGATAAACGGGAACAAACGCACAGTCAAAACTAAAAACTTGTTATTTTAGATTCTATGACATTGATAGACCTCCCTAATAGTTTTTTTTCCATATGACTCCCATGTAAAACAGTGATCAGTTACAATTTTCACATACAAGAAACATAACATAGGCATATTGCGTTATTTATTAAATTACTATTTAAGGAGAAGAGAGAGAAGCTATGAAGAGATCTCAAACATACGTAGTGTAAATTTAATATCGAGCCAACGCCTGCCGCAAGGTTATTACAAGTATTATTAAATTATGAAGAACTAGCTGTTGCCCGCGGCTTCGCCCGCGTAGCACTCGATTTATTCCATGAAAACTACATGACTTGTAACTACATTAAGCACTTAATTCGGAGAGAATGGATTTTTTTATATTTTAGAAAAAGTTTATTGTATGTTATTGGTATGTTATACATTATTATTGGTATAACATATGCAATTATAGAATTTTTTGTAGTAGAATTTTACTACAATGACATACAATACTTTCATTGCAAAATTTAACGCTGATCTGATTATTGATCATGTATAATCGTATATTAAGCCGTATCTTCGTATAGTGTCCGTTTATTTTTTGAATAGACTTATATAAAATATAAAGACATACAGTTTATTAAATTGATACAATAACATTTCATTTGACCGTAAAGGTAATTTTTTTTAAATAGTTAGAATATAAGTGACATTATTTAAAGATTTAGTTGCTGCCCGCGATTATGTTGGCATGAGCTTTAAAGTATTTTTTACAACAAGAATAATTTAATTTTAGAGTTACTTTAGTAATTATTTTACAATGAATGAGCCACGAATGTTTTACAATGTACCCAATTTTAGATATTGGTTAGAAATGTTTTACAAATTAATTTATTTTTTTTTATACAAAATGGGCAGTTGTCCTCTCAGGGTTAAATATATACAGACCTGAAACAATGAATTACAAAGCAAGTTCTCGCAGGGAATGTAAAATACGTTATAATAAAACGCATAAATGGTATATGAGGGATAAAACCACGATTTTAACAGCACCACACCCACTGAGGACCTTCAAATACGGAAACGTTTATTTACAATATTTTGACTTAAATCGGGTTCCGTTGCATAATTTCGGCGAAGATAAATTTCTCATCAGTATTACCGGAACACTAACATTAAATGTTATTTTGAGAGCAGGGAGATTGCGTGTCATTTTTATCCACTACCTTGTCAAAGGTATAGAAAAAAGAACTTTGTTCTCCAACAACGTGGAACAGTAGGCACAAATAATAACATTCCCCATTATTAGGATGTACTATGTATATTCTCACAAGAGCAGCATGTGGCCACAGTATTTTTTTTTCTGACACAGTTTTATCAGTCACTTTCACTAAGTCTTCACTAAGTCTTTATATACAATCGACGACAACCTATGTATAATAAGAACTAAAACAGACTTTGTAGCGCTTGTTGTTTATTGTGCGCTAAATTGTACTAATTACGAATCTTCAAATGCATGAAAACGACCACAATGTGGCGGCGCTATCCTCCTCTCCCTTGGGTAGTAGGCGTCGCTTACGTTAATCGTATTCTATTACATTTTTTACTCTTCATGCTTCTTTCGCAAAAACAATAAAATGCCTACACCCTTATTTACTATAAAATATATTTGATTTTCGCAATTATTACTCATTTGAAATGAAACAAATTTCACCGGAGTAATTCGAATTACCCGAAAAATCTTTAAACGCTCGATATACGTGATAAATCCTTTTTTTTTCATTTAAAACATTTTTTACTTTTTTAACACAGTATAAAACATTAAAATAGGCGTTCATGGCGTAATTTTCTTCGTCTACCTTAACAAAGGAAGCATAATTCCTATCACCATTAACATTTCGTTAAACCACTTTATCTCCAAGAAAATCTGCTAAAACTGTTTCATTGCACCAGTTTGCTTAGTTTTAGAACTCAGGTCAGGATAGCGCGTTCACATACTCGTAAATAATATTTTCCAGAATCAGTATCGTATGAAATATTGAATTAATAAGTTCCATCTTGGATCTGACTACGTTACCAAATATATCAGAAATTCTAATCTCACTATTCTCTTCAAGAAGGAAATTTTTAATAACAAAGTGAGCTCTCATATTGATTGATAGCTTTAGATTTTTTATCTGAGTATGGCCCCAGTGACAATGTATTTCTAAAAGGCGTTGATTTTATCAGCTCTGGTCACTCGATTTACAAACTATACCAGTTTGTCTGAAATCACCTGAGAATAAATAATAATAATACTCATTGGCCTGTCCTCTCGACGAATATTTTCCCTCAACGGTCTATCAACGGCCTCTGTGACTTTTTATGAGACACCCCATACGATAAGGCAGAAACAATTTTGCTTTATCTGACAGAGCAAATTTTTTTCTGTATTGATGCCTTATCTCATATAGCTGAACATTTTGGTGTTTTTGTTCTGTATAACTAAAGTTCTTAATCTGCAATACCTGAAGTTGCCACTTCAAGAGTAATAATCTTTTGTCGTTTCTATATTCAGCTAGAATTACCCTCAGATAGCTTTTTCAGCGTCTCCTGGAGCATTTAAAAAAACAGTTTAGTGACTGAATGTGCCATTGGACCACCTTATTAAATATTTGTCTTTGTTCCATTAGAAATTTGGATGTGCTCTCATTATCTATAGTAGTGGACTCAGTGAGACGAGTAAGTAAATTAGAATATATATATATATATATATATATATATATATATATATATATATATATATATATATATATATATATATATATATATATATATATATATATATATATATATATATATATATATATATATATATATATATATATATATATATATATATATATACATAAGATTTAAATTAAGATTTTATTATGTATAATACTATAATTAGTATAATACTATAAATATTACTTTGACCTCTTTGAAGTCAGAAGCCATAAAAGGGGTTAGTATCGACTCGGATAACTATTAAATTGTCTGCGGGATTATAATGCGCATTTCACGACGTAGATATACTAAGAATGTAAATATATTAAAAAAATTAGAGATTATCTTAATACAGTTACACCTGCGGGTGAAACTGATATTCTCGTAGTAGAGTAAATATCAGCAAGTAATTAATAATTTAACAATGAATGTAAAAAATTTAGGTCGCGCAAAATTATACCCATTACTATGCAACAGTAATAGATTCAAATGCGCAGGAAAAGATGCAGAATATAAGAGAAATATGTATACATCAGGTTTGATAAACCCCACCTGCTCGCTAGGGAGAACAGATATATCTCTGGGATGATATGCGAGGCTATTGAAATACAATAACATCCTTATTTCAATAGTGAAATTTCTCCCACCTGGAACCTACTCTTAAAAAAATAAAGACGACAAATAATAAAGACGAAAAATAATAAGTACACAGGTAGCTCATTCTGCAAGAATCCAGGACAGTACGCGAAGATATAAAGAAATCGTTGGCGGTACTTTGATATAACAATTATGTTACTGACAGAAGAATTCCACCTCTACCCGTGATCACGGACTACTGTACAGTGTCTGAAGGTCGGGAAGGGATTCTAAAGATGTTAATAGTCAATATAACTGACTAATCCGGTTAAAATTATGTCCTTTAAAATGAGAGTGATAAGGTTGATGTTGTATAAGGATGGGCTGAGTTACAATTCCTGTACACAGGAAGATGCTTAACAGACCTAACACAAACTAAGATAAGTGTTTATCTTTCGTTGTTGTTGAGATATTTAATAATATTGAACATCTCAACAACAACAATAAAGATCGCTACACCCTCCCACCATCTATGTTTATTAAAAATGTGTACCATAAAAAATATAAAAGACAAGAAAAGCCAATTTTTTCAATAGGATAATTAGTCGGACCCTGGTAAAAGAATAGGTAGCTGTTACTATTATTATTTAATATTATTATTGAAATTGAATTCCTTGTCTTGCCGCCGCCCTTTAATTTGATATCAACATTGTAGAATTATGCAATGGGGACAAAGTTCTAGACTATTTAATTTAATATAATTAATAATAAATACAATTTTCTGTAGGGTTGCTAGTTCACAAGATGCTGTATGAAAACCATTTGCACCCGTTTTTCCGAGACGGCAGCCGGGGGACAACGGTAGCAACCACACAAGCCCATGAAAAAATAAATCTATGAGAAACTCATGTTAAAAGTCCTAAAATTGTAAGATCATACTGCAATAACGTTACCATATGGTATATTATTTACCTATCATGCACATACACAGAATCTGACAAATCAAAAATAGTTTTTGTTTTTATCAGTCAAGGAATCCACCATGCTCCAATAACATTTGTTTGCTAATAATTCAGCATGATGTTTTTGCTCAACTTTTGATATGCGTCCAAAATGATTTTTTGTTATTTTTTTCTACGTCTGTTATTCGGAATTCAATATGTGTTTTTTAATTACAATTTGAGCTCAAATATTTTTATGGTGGGTTTAATGAATATAAAACAAATATTATGAACGTGAAGTGTTAGTGTGATTCTAGTTCAATTATCGATTATTCGAATATCGAGAAAAGCTGTATGCTACATTACAATCCCCTTATATTTATAGGAATGAAGAAAAACAAAATGTTGCAAAACACGGTGGAAACAAAAGTTTTCTTGAATGCACAGAAAATAGCGACAAAGTTGAGTATGAAGGAATTATTTCTTTATAGGTATGAAGAAAGTGGAGGAATCATAATCGCATATCTGCTCCCCACAATTCTTTACCATTTTTATGCTTTTCAAAATACATTAATATAAATTAAACCATGTGAATAAAATGTATATTTTACTCGATAACACAGTTTTAAAATACGGGAACAGAGAGGTCATCACGTCGTGCGCGAGTAACACCTGGCGGTGTCGAAGCGGGTATTACTGTAAAGCGTGTTAATCTCAGAAGCTACTAGCTAGATTAACCAAAATCTTTTATGTTAAACAGTCCATGTTACAAGGAAAGACTGTATTGGCTAAACGTTGAAAGTTTTGTATCCCGCACTTGTAAAGGTAAGTAAGGCAGAGACTTAGTGTTAAGACATGCCTGCTTTTGGCTCACCAGTTTCCGTTGATTTTGAGGCATTGCTTGTTGAGTGGTGTAGTATTAACGCCGTGGTTTGCCTTCTTACCGAATGAAGAAATGAAAATATTAGACATTTACTTTCAAAATATAAAATAAATATTTTATTTCTTCGAGTGGGGATCGGACTGACAACCTGTCACGTTTTCAGTCACATGCATGCGATTGGTCTTAAATACAAAATTCAAATTGAAATTCTATTCCATGCAAATTTCCGTAAATGTTAAATTTATGTTTGTTATATAATATAATAAACCTAATTAATGTTTTATTGAACACTGACATATCTGCAGTAAATCATTACGTTGAATAATTCAATAATTACATACCAGCAAAAATACTACACTGATGCTAACACAACATGTTATTGAACATAGAACAACGAGTTTAATTTGCAAGGCTCGATATTACGGCCTCACATATTGTTGTGTTGTTTTTATTGCATATCCTATCATATTGTACGGCTATAAAACAACAATCATACTACGTGGATTTTGTTGCTTGATGAAGAATCATTCCACAGTATTTGCTGTCAGCAATTCCGTTTGCTTATTGGTACATTTTCAATATAATCATAGGTGCGAAGTCTACATGTTTAAAATTATTGACACAAGACTGTACAAGACAATTTGTCTATCTTTTACTACAAGACAGACAAATTGTCAAGACAAAAGTGCGCGTGCACCCTTTCGCTGTAGTGTCTTTTTTACCAATATATTTTTATAACTCGTTTGATTCCTGAATTTTCATGTTATTGTTACCTCATCTTATTTTTTATATCATTTTTCTGATGTCAAAGCAACAAAATAGCTGGATTCAGATTGTTATGAAGAGCATGTGAATACTAATACCTATTGAGAAAATTAACAAAAATTTGATATCATTCCTAGTTATGGCTCATCGTGTTTTTGTTAATTATTACACAACAAAAGAGTGCACGCGCACTTTTTTGTTGTAGTATCTATTTTACCAATGTATATTTATAACTCGTTTGATTCCTGAATTTTCATGTTATTGTTACCTCATCTTATTTTTTATATCATTTTTCTGATGTCAAGGCAATGAAATAGCTGAATTTAGATTGTTATGAAGAGCATGTGAATACTAATACCTATTGAGAAAATTAACAAAAATTTGGCTCTTTAAATCTTCACATCCAAGAACAATTTTTTTTGAGCAGATATTTCAATATTTATTATTGTTTAAGATGACGATAACTACATATGAAGTACAGACAATTTTAAAAACTTTTACCCACTTAAATGCTGCTCAGTTTTAAAAACCAAACAAAAAAATCTAACGTTCCCACTAAAATTGTTATTAGACTTTGGAGTTAAGAAATAATTAACTAAAACACATTAAGCCATACCTAGGAATAATGTCGTCTCATGAATAACATACAACTGATGAATATGTAATATGTATCTGATTAATTAATCAAATTACAGACGAGTGATAGTGAATATCACAAAGCTGCTATCAACAATAGCAAATTAATAAGATTCATGTTGAAGTGCACTTTGTTTAATATAAAATATTAACATAATATAGATTTATAATAATACAAGTATTCTGTATATAATAATTATATACTAGATAATTAGTTGGACTATTGCTAAATTTAAATACTATAGAACTTACAAAAGGTAATTTTTTTTTATAGCAATATTAAATACCCTACCTCCCTACCATTTATGTATGAGTAATAATGAAATTTTCATTAACAAACCATTTTTTTCACCTTCATTCTAATCTTGTTGAAATTGAAAATTATCTTTTCACGTTCAACCTCAAAAAACAAATAAGAAAGCTCGTTCGTGTAACGGTCACTTTTCTTATCACTATTAAACGTACTGTATTGTAACGTTGTGCAAAGTTCACTAAATGTATTATGAAATTTGACTAGGTATCAATAGTAAAGGTTATCAGATAGTAAACATACAAAAAACAATAGTTGCCAACCGTCACAGAACAAAAGGGTGACAAAATTAAAAAAGTACGCGGATTCATTCCGAATGTTCATTGTGGCATACGATGAAGTTAGTTAGATCTGAGCCGAAGCAATATTTATCAGTGGTATAAACTGCAAATCTTGCTACAGGGTAGAAAAGTTAATCAAAAATATTACCTACAAGTTATGCGCAATTTGCACGAAGCAGTTCGTCACAAAGGTTCAGATTTGTGGAACGACAAAAATTGAGTTTTCCACCACGATAACGCCATACATCGTCTTTTTGGCCAAAAACAACACACTAAATTTATTTAAAAAAAAAAGATGGTTTATCTTCTACTATTGCAGTGCAGAGTGTAAGATTCGTTATGATAAAATTATTTTTAATATATATTTCTTTTTAGCTTCACGCTATATCCTAGTGTTAAGACACTCCGTTCCACTTCCGCACTTTCTACCGAATTTGAGGCATTCTGTGTTCAGTGGCGTAACTCAACGCCGCGCTTTGCCTTACTGCCAGAGGGAAGGAATGAAACAATAAATATTTAAATTGACAATATTAAATATTTCATTTCCTCGACTGGGGATCGAACCAGAACCTGTCGGTTACAGTCACACGCTTGTGTCGCTGCGCCACGACAGGCCTCTATTTTTAATATATATTATATTAAATAATATAATATATAGAACTACAACTAATATTTACAAGAACGTTTTAAAAATAAGTTGTATTCTTACTATAATGTGTATTTCTTAGTCAGGGTTAATATTTAATACATTTGAAACTTCATATTTAACTTGATATGTAATTAAATTATAGAAAAGTGGAAACGGTTCATTCTTCATTACTTATTCAAATATTATATTAAATAGCATAGATGAATGATAGGGAAAATCCTTACTTTGTGAATTTGAATGAAAACCTAACAATGTTTCTTTATAGTTACACTTTTCAGTAATGCCTTTGATGTTGACGTCATGAAGCCGTAAACTGGGCTAAGGCCGGTACATTTACCTATAACTGAAAGCAATTGCTCTACAATTTTATATGTGAAATATGAACTAATTTGCTTTAATTACAATATTTGCAACACGCATTTGATATATATTTTTTTAATGATGTATTTATGCTTCAAGATATAGTAAATGTGTATAGTAAATGTGAAGCCTTTAAACTTTAAACACAATTTTAGAAATATCCATTGAAATTCCTTATATTAGATACACAGGATGATTGGTAGATAACAAAAGTTACTTATACACAAAAACCATAAGCTTCAGTTTTTTTATAATATTTAGAACAGGTTTCGCCTTTTGATTGCTTCGATAGATTTATTTATCGCTATCTCTCTCTCTCTCTCTCTGCTCCCTCTGGTCTCTATTCCACTGCGCTCTTTATAATCACAAAAAATAAAACCAAAACAGATAAATTGAAATGTCTTTCTTCCTTCATTCATTACTTTAATAGAAGCTTGACAGTAAAAAAAAGATAGTGAAAATGTGAAGACAGGTTGATTGCAATACGAAATCAAGATACGCGCAAAGCAAAGTGTACAGCCAAGCTAAAATGTAGGGACGCCTAAAGTATATTTTATTAGTAATGATTTTAAACTACTTTTGAACTATTTACAACTAGTGAACTATGTAATTTACATTTATAAAATTTTGACCTAATACATTTATTGAAAATCACTTTGTTAAGTACTTAAAGTTCAAATCTTCAGCTTCTCGCTGTATCCCGCAGGAGGCAGGGTTGGCAGAGGGAACCCGGAAACCTAGTGTTAAGACTCCGTTCCACTTCCGTTCCCCACTTTCTGCCGAATTTGAGACATTGCACGTAGAGTGGCGGAACTCAAAGCTGCGCTTTGCATTATTACCAATAATAAAATTCAAATATATTGCTAAAACAGTTAAACGAATTAAAAATCGGATCCACTTATAGGTGACCTAGAAACTTATTATTACAATTATGTACAGGAAAAAATCCAATCTAAAGAACTCAACACTCATATATCTCCGAACCTTTTGATGGTAAGACCGACGCCGACGTATTAAATATTGAACTTCTAATTTAAAAGTTTTGATGAGATTACTAATAATTTAAACTTTAAAACTAGAAAACTAGTAACATTAAATACACTAGATGGCGTTACATACTAAATTTTAAATGCTGAGTACAAATCATTTGTAGAAAGCGCTAACCATACTGTATTAATAATACGTGTAAAACTATGTATTACTCTAAACTTACATTAGATGGCGTTGTTTTATATAAATGATGAAACTTTTTCAAGGATGACAGGCAATATATTCTACAGATGTCTCTGAATACAAACAAACTAACTGACTTTAAATATGTCCAATAGATGGCGCTTTTTAAGTTCCTTTGGTTGTAAAGCCACAGAATACTATGTCGATTTTTGAAAGCTACAGGAGTAGTCTCGTTCTCGTCGAATTATGCTACAAAGTTTATAAAGCCGACGTTTCAAGGTGACATCATTTTACGTTGTTATATCAAATAGATGGCGCTGTTCAGATTTACTATCAACACTGAAAATGGGTTAAGATAGTTTTAAAGAATCTATTATATCTAGTCAGTAATGATAACATAAGTACAATATAGTGAGTGGCACCGCACTGCTCCGAATTAATAATAATATATTATACTTATAACGCCTAAAAATACATTAATAATTAACTGATTCGAAGACGATATATTTAGATTAGTTTTTATTCAATTCAATATATTATATATTGAATATTTCCAAAAATAACTTTATAATATTTAATTAACGATGTCGACAGGTAACCTACTTATATATCTTGGAAAAAGTACTAAGAACTATTATCAGTTGTTAGTACTTTTCCAAGATCCTTAAAAAGCTTATGTACTGATCTGTTATTTAAATAAATTTAGATTAAGTACTTGTGTCTAACATATACTTTAGACAAGGTTTAGATCTAGCAGTTTTACAGGGGATCCATTTATTTACAATTTATGATTATTATACTGCATATTTTACTAAATTTAATTATTGACAATGTGCCTCCATTAATATTATGATAAAAAAATGCCGTGTGATTCCAGCTTAGAATAGGATCACCCTGGTACTGATTGTGTCGTAAGAGGCTATTAAAGTACGTGTGGGAGAGTCACGCTATCAGCATTGGCAAAACGCATGGGCACACTCGACCGGATTATTACTACCCCCGGCATTTAAAACCGACGTTAAGTAGTGGCTTCGGACACTATGTTTCGCATTGGCTAATGCCGGGTTCCGGAGCCAATCCACCAAACTTTTTTAAAGACTGGGTGACCATACCTTTTTTAAATAACTTATTTCCTTAAAGTATTGGCTCATTGAGATAAAAAGAAAGATTACAGACAAAGTTATAGAAGTATATATTAAGAAAATCTATAACGCAGCTTTAATAATAGAGAATTCTATAACATCCCACTCCACTGCATATTGTGTATTGAGCCCTCAGATCCCCACCATCAAATTTTTCAGCTATCCCTTCAATGACCATCGACATTGTCACATTGACAATGTCGTGAGAAACTGTGGAATATCTTCAAAGTGAGCAGCAGATGCTATTATTTTCTAATATCAGCAAAGTGATTTTTAGCATTTTTTACATATTCTACTGGATCGATGGCCATAGTAGTTTTGTTAAAACGTTAGTATTTTTGTTAGAGTTGTTAAGATGGTGTATCTTATGGTGGTGATGGTGCATACTTTGGTTTTGATCAGTTTATCTAAGCTTAAAACATAAATAAGTTGTAACAAATGACAATAATACATGACATAAACAGGTTGTGGATTTTATCCCGAAGAAATGTAATATTTAATATACTTGACAATTTTTTCAAGTGAAACTTCTTTATCGAGGTTGGGAAAAAATTTTGTATAACATTTTTTCGTTACGCGTCACATTTTTCCGTTACGCGCCATCTTTGTCCTCATACGTCGACAACGAGATCCGGCACTATAATTGATGGAGTTTTCTCACGGTTACTAAATTTTGTGGAATGTAAACAATATATTTCGTATTTCAGTTATCATAAGCCATTAATAACACAAATATATAATAACGACATCAATGATAGTAATAATCCTATTACAATTAATGAAATTCAATAATGAGAGGCCTGTCGTGGCGCAGCGGCACAAGAGTGTGACTGTAACCGACAGGTTCTGGGTTCGATCCCCAGTCGAGAAAATGAAATATTAAATATTTTCAATTTAAATATTTTATGTTTCATTTCTTCGCTCTGGTAATAAGGCAAAGCGCGGCGTTGAGTTCCGCCACTCAATACGCAATGCCTCAAATTCGGCGGCAAGTGGGGAACGGAAGTGGAACGGAGTGTCATAACACTAGGTTTCACTTCCGTTCCCTCTGCCTACCCTGCCTAGTGCGGAATACAGCGTGAAGCTGAAAAAAAAAATTCAATAATAATCTTTGTAGTAATAAGCTAAAATGAAATAATTGTATTTATGTCTATGATAATAAAAGCCTTTTATTAAACTTTATCAATTTAACTTTATTTAACCAATTTCTGTAAAGTTGCATATAGTAAATTATTTTTTGGAAAATAACGTCATAAAGAAGTTTACCACTTCTTACGAGTGTACGCTAGTACACGCACACATTTGTTTTTTTTTTTGCCATTGATAGTCACGTTTATTAACATTGTCAATTAAAGTAATTTATTTATAATTTATAAAGTAAATAAAAGCTCACTACCTATAAAATAAAATGAAAATACACAGAGATCAATACAAGTACCTGCTATTATATCACTTTATATTTATTTAAAAAAGACAACTGACGTATATAAACTACAATAATAATAGTTAAAGGACCCAGTCGTAATTTCACGTTGAAACACGTTGAAGCTTTAACAAAAACATGAAAAGTTTAAGAATCACGTGCTTAGTAGCTAACTTATACATTCCTTCTGTCTCATGTGATATTGTAACATCCATAATGTTTCATTATGTGTCTATCATCTGCTTTGGCGCGATCCACATTATGACCGAAGCTACACATAACATTTAATCAGCTTGCTTTTTCAGATATTGTCCAACTAAGTCTCCTATATCCTCTTCTTATTATTGAGAGCAATTAACATTTCTACGTGATGACAGGTCACTTGGAATATATTACTTTGGCTAACTTTGACCCGCTGTTATGAATAATATCTGAATAGAGTGGTTAACTTATCACATCGTGTAGACAATTTTGTTACATCTCTACATGAGATCTGATATCTTCTTCACAGGGCAAACTTTATGAGGTTGTCTTGGCAACATTTTACATGGTTCATATATATTAGCATCGGGGTCTGATACTACAGTGCACAAATGTACACATTGTCTTCTATTGCATTGATACATGTCCCAAAAAAGTCAGTTACAGTTATATTCATAAGCCCCTCTGACTAGTTGCGAGTTATGACTATAACACTCCATAGAAACTTTCATCCATATGAAAATAGCTTGATGATCGTAATTAAATTCGAAAACATTTTTCTGTCTATTAAGCTTAGCTTTGTAACTTTATTAAATGGAATTTCAGTTTCACTGTAACTTCATTTTCAACTAATAAATAGTTAAGTTAGGTTCAAACGTGATTCTATACCGTGTATGAAACCAGAAAACATTATTTATCGTATTTTTAATTATGTATCATAAATAATGTTTTCAACTTTGTTATATTCTGATAAAGTCACGTTTGAAGAAAGCAGAAACGAATTTATTGTTACATTTGAATCTTGGAATTAACATAGGCTATTTTTTTTTGTAAATCAAATGTAATTCATTATACAAGAAAACATTGTCCTTTGTAAAATTTATGAAAAGCCTGCAATAGTAATTTTATCTCTGAATGATGAGCCACTGTTACTGTCACTGCCACTGTTAACTTACAGTGTACCACTTTAATATATAGGAGGTAACATAGATTCTAAATCCTACAAACCACACAGTGTGCGGCAGACAGCATCGATGGTCGTGTCAATTTTCATATATTTTCGATATATTACTAAAGCTTAAGTTAATAGTTAATATTTATATAGAAAGCCATCAGTGGATAAGCTTTCGTAGTGTACACTATACATCCCACTTTAAGGTTAACTCTAACTCTGTTATGTAATACATTTAATAAGGCGGAGTAATAATAAATGAATTCCACAAAAACTAAAAAGCTTGTGAACGCGCAAAGTTTTATCTTTGCAGGTGATTGAAAAGTATCTAGGAACGCTTTTCCTTTTGAAATGGAATTATATGTTATAATTTCTGTTTAAAGTTGCATTGAGGCCCTATTAATTCGAGGAATAATCCCAGAATATAACGTTAGCTTCGATCTGGAAGTCCTGAACAGGTTTCTAGGGATTGCTAGTTTTATTTTTATTTACTGTTAGTTATTGATTTACATTTTTGCTGCTCTTCGAATTTGAGTAGTGCATAAGTTAGTTCATCTTTATATTAATTTTGATACTTACTTATTACTTATTTGTTACCCTTCAGTAATAATAAATTCCTCGAGTGGGCAAAACCACAACCTGTCGCTTTTACAGTCACACTTGTGCCTCGGCGCTACGATAGGTCTCTCTGAATGACAGACATACATTAATATTCATTTATTATCTACCTTGTTCTTATATACTTGTAAATAAATTATAAGAAATATATAAGAAATTAAGCTTAGTAGTCCGGGCTATTATAGGATTGCCAAGAGGTGCGGCTTCTTATCTCGTTACTTTCGGATGTTTAATGCTGTCAATATGTTTTCTAAAAAATATAAAACAATTCTATGATATATTAAATTATAGAAGAATAGGTGTAAATTTAAGCTTATTATTTTACAACACAACTTGATTTGTAATGTTTTTAAAATATAGTAGGAAATAACATGAGAATATTTCTAATATTATATTGCAGAAGAGTAAAAACATTTAACAGTTTATTTATTTTAAAATTGTTTTTTACATTTATTTTATTGCTGACCCTAAATGTCAAATGTAAGCAAATAAACTATATGCTAAACGTAACATCACAGACGGCATAATATTGAAATATTGACGAAGTATAAATAAACAGTATAATATTGACTACGGATATATATGATTGGTAAATGTATACCTAAGGTAGACAAACTGATACATGTAATACAGGAAGTTATTTCCAAATATTTTTATTGTTTCGGAGATGATAGACATTCAAAAAAATAGAAATACAATGAGTGAATATTAGCTAATAATATATAGTTATAATGATAAACTGTTTCCAAACTTTATCATCCAGTAATAAAAAAAATACAATTACCTGAAATTATAATTTCAGGTAATTGTATTTTTAACATTCACGTGGCTTCATTTTCTATAATTAAACTATGCATATCGTGGAATATAAAATACCCATAGTTGATAGAAAAATACTGGTAAGAAAAGTAAGATATATTCTCCGATAATTTTATTGCGCACCTCCTCACCCGTACTTACGTAAACATTTTTCAATTAATATGTTGTTTTATTTTTAATATTATAATTATAATTTTAAAATATGAAAATATATTTAGGATATAGATTAGATTTTACTGATATGATATACAACACAGATTAATAGACAAATATATTATAATATTACGAACATGACATTTTTTTTGTTTAACTTGGATTTGTCTATTAATTGAATATTAAACTTTGGCTAATTGTAACTCGGTAACTTAAATGTTAACTTTACAAAGCTTACAATACGTCAACAATAGTGAAATGTATATAAGTTGAAAAAGTAAGCTTGTTCATTTCAATCAATCATATAATTTCAATAATTTGCTATATTGTGAAACGTAATTGCTGAAATGCTCAAGATGACTACTATTATATTGTTTGCAGCTTCATGCTGTATCCCATACATACCTGTTGAGTTGAGAACCTAGTGTTAAGACACTCCGTTCCCATTTAGACACTTCCGTTCCATATTTTGCGCCAAAGCGGCATTGCGTGTTGATTGGTAGGAATAAACGTCGCTCATTGCCACGTTACCAGAGCAAACAGATGAAAATATAGAATATTTCATTTCCACGAGTGGGAATCAAGCCCACAACCCGTCGCGTTTATAGGTCGGACGCTTGTGCTTCTGCGCCACGACTGACCTCAATTATATTCATTTCGATCTCAGTTAATTGATCTGGATTAACTTAAATTTTAAATTAATTATAATTTAATGGTTACTATGGCTTGCTATTCAGAAATACACATATGCCATGGTGAACTATTTCATACGTGTTTTAGTGAGTAAAATGTTTGTAAAACAATGTTTTTATGCATGCCAAGTAAGCATTTAACCATTTCTTTATATGAACATATTTCGTCACAGACAGACAAAGTTACTTTCGAATTCATAATATCAGGAAGAACATTAAATGTCTCTTTTGAATATTATATATATAAAACCTTATCATAAAGGCTACAACGAAATATATGTTATATTTTTGTAATACATGTGCAATACAACTGAGAGGATTCATTAGTCAATGGGTATGTATTACTAATGACTGAAGTCCGAATTAAGGCCGACTACTGCTGTAATATGCTTAGCTAGGTAAATTGCTATGGTATTTAATTCTGCAACTGTGCTGGCTCGAGGCACGCTCGTGAGTAACCGATGGTTATATAGGTTTGGATATATGTATGTACATAAGTATAATAGATTCCACTGTGGTAGATGTGATAAATGAGACGTAGTATATGATGAGTAGGTGATTGGTGATATTTAATTTCCTAGTACTGTATGTGGGGCCATTTTAGTTCCTAGCACTCCCAGCTCTTACGCTTTTTGTTTTACTGATGGCAAGAATACATATATGGCCAAGTATTACCAAGTGAAGCTGACATAAATATTTTAAGAGTGTTGTTTTATAAGTGTGTGTCTAATTTAGTTGAGTTGCTTTTGCCAGTAATTTTCAGTAATTTCTTTTTTAATGAAATGGTAGTAGAGTCACATTTACTTGGTATTGCTTAGTGCCCCAGCGATAAGTTTGTGTCTTTCAAATTAGTTTATAATGTAATATTTTCTTCGCTCTGATAATAAGGCAAAGCGCGGCGTTGAGTTCCGCCACTCAACATGAAATGCCTCATATTCGGCGAAAAGTGGGGAACCGAAGTGGAACGGAGTGTCTTAGCACTAGGTTTCCGGGTTCCCTCTGCCTACCCAGCCTATTGCGGGATAGAGCGTGAAGCTGAGAGAGAGAGAATTATTAACATACATACATTCCCCACAAACAGTTATATGTTACTGTCAAATGTTTGTCTGAACTAATATTAATTTCAGTTCGTTATATCTATAACGAACTGAAATTAATATTAGTTCAGACAAACGGCTGCAGGACGTGTGCTATGGATTTCTGATGGCGCTTTGTTAGTGTTTCATAAAAAAAGTTATTACAAACTAATAGACGTAAAGTACAAATATATAAATATTTAATACAAAATTAGTGCACGTTAACACCGCAAAAATTAAAATATGTATTGCCCATAGGTCTACAATTTTAAAATTTCACAAAAAAGAATATGCTGTACAAATAAAGTAAAAATCCCAAAAGTGGAAATCCATTCATCCAGGATAAAAATATTACAAACTTGAACTTCTTTTCATAAAAAAATTGTGCAAGTAAGTTGGGAAGATCTGAGTACCTTGGGAAACCTTGTACTACACCTAGACATAGATAGATTTATTTTAAATTTGGCGCTTTAACTGCCACAAGCGAACCTCAGTCTTTGAAGTCGAATATCGATCGGACGCCAGAAGTTATACATTTGCATTGGCAAAATTTCGCTTCTGTTCTTTTTTATCGATTTATATTGGTATTTTGAGTGCAATATTTCAAGATAAGAGGTTATATTTTATGTATTAAGTGTGCAAGTTGGTAACTAATGTGTATTACTTTATTTTGCTGCCTTTTGATGGTTTGAATGGTCTACCCTATAGAAGTTAATGATCTTGTACCTTGGGACTGTCCCAAGATACAACAAACAATACAGTGTGGGCTGTCTACTGGAGGTTCGCCCTTAAAATATTTATCACAAAAAATGGTAAAACGAGTGGGAAACGTGACATCAGGCGTAAAAGGTAACTTTAAAGCCAAAGTCCCGAAACGACAAAATTAAAAATGAATTTCAAAAATTACTGAATGTTCTTAAAACATGAGAATTATACACATTATATGATAGATACTATTATTACAAATAATGAATACTTATCAAATATGTTTAAATTATTGTAAATATCACTATTAAAATCTAAAACAAAGTAAAATAATAAAATTCTAGTATCAATATATAAAATATATTGAGGTACAAACATCACTATTCCAAAGTAGAAGACGTAATTGTATTTTAAGACAAAATCACAAAATCAAAAGAGTTATATCATACACTGTATTCAAGTTTTCAGTCACAATGAGATAGAAAAACATGCACAAAAACTGTTGCTACTTACATGAATGCAAAGCAATAAATGAAGTAGATGTAGATAGTAATAATTTTGTTCTTTAGTTGCTGTTTTATTGCAGAAGATTTTCGTTCGCATGGACGAAACCTGTGCTTCTTTTTATGCAGGTGGTTTATATCACACTCAGGTCGAAGATATTCTTAAATTTATAGTTTAGCGCTAACGAAAATAACCCACTAAGGCAAGTATCCTAGTTTTAAAAAATACATAACCGTAGGTGAAAAAAAAATACTCACGAACAACGATGCCCACAGAAATTTCTTGCGCAAAAAAATGTGGTAATAAATTGTTCAATTTATTTGATTGTCTGTGGTATACCGGGCTTGACAAGTGAAGCGAGTAAGAGGTGGAACCAGTAACAGTATTATATAAAAAAATGTCAGTAATAGAAGTTCTAGGTAATATTTATAATTTACTATAACAAAGAATTCAAACGGAATTTATTAATTCCGTTTGAATTCTTTGTTTAGTAAATTACATATTAATTATAATACTTATAATTAAACTAAATATTATTACAGATACGGTGAACATATATAAGAAGGTACACATATACAAAATGGTTTTACAAACGTAATGCCCACTAAAAAAATAAACTAAAGTGCATTCGCTTAATCGGCCGTCTAGCGGTAATGAGAACGGACTGATGTATGGATGAAAGAGTTATATATTATAAAATAATTTCAAATTCATTACAAATATTTACACTACATTTCAGTTTATGGTTCAGCTAATTGATAAATAATATTTCATATATGTTAACAATTTCTATTCATCCTGACGGTTCAAAGGCGATTGCCTGGAAAACATGGTAAGTGGCGGGTGCGAGGCCTCGCATTTCTTTTTTGTTATCACTACCACTAGGTAGAACTAGGACTGGATAGAACAGAAGATACCTTCACGCATTCTACTATTCTTAAGAAAAGTTGTGAGAGATTGAAACGAACGATTTATATTTTACTGAAAATTTAACCTATTATTATTGCTATTTCTGAATCTCTAAAAGATCTTTGATTACTTACAATTAAACGTTTCACAAGCCACACTGATATAATTTATTTATTATTTATATTATTTTGTAATTCGTATCATTTATAAAAAATCAAATAATTTTAGTATAGAGCATAAGGGGAAACAGCTATATTGTTACAATAGTCCACGAAGAATGTGGACGGGCTGAGATTCTAGACTCAGGGTGGGATTCTCCGAGTCTGGGATTATGCCGACTGAGTAAGAGTACCGAAATAGACGCGTTATAACCAATCACAGCTCAAGAACATAGAAACGGAGCACTGATGGAGAATCCATCCGGCGCGCTCGACTTGAGTATGCCCAACGAAGAAAGAGGTCGTCTAACAGCTTTGTGATTAAACTTTACGTCAGACGTTCTGAGCTTTGACATCGCAAGCTGGCGGGCGACGGTGTTCCTCGGTCATCCATAGTCGAGCACCAGTCAAAGAGAGCACCCAAGAGATCGGCTTCTTCTTTTACCATATGGCCCAAGATATCATTTCCTTTGCGTAGCGTCAAAAGCCAAGGCTGGCTATGATTACCGAATGCAGCATTTCAGAGGGCCCAATACTGACGAATTTCAAAGAACTGATGAACTGCTCTTCAATTTTAACAATATGCTTCGGTCTTCTTCTGGTAATTTGACACTTAAAGTACCTAGTAATTCTATTGTACTTTCTTTGTAATGTTTCCTTAGTGACGACCCTCAGACCTCAGTCCAAATTGATATTTAAAAGAGAAAACGAACCGGTCTCCAGTGATAAGACGATTAAAATGTATGCCTCCTAACCCAATCTGCCGACATTTAGTACCAGCCGTGACGTGTTACTGATGTTCTGCTGATTGCCGCGTTTATTTAGCTTAATACTTCGTACCTCGCCATCAATACCCTAAAGCCCTAGTACACTAACGTGCAAATGTAAAGAACTTGTTCACAAAAAAATGTCTGAAATAGTAGAAGTTTATTTTCAATTATATTTCAAGTAAAAATCATCCACCCATATAGATCTCCGATTGTTTTGTGGGTGAAGCTCATTTGTTAGCTCAGTTATATTTATACAGAAATATAAAATATATTAAGCATTTATCAAAAAAATCCTTTAAACTTGTTTTCATTGGACGTAATTAAATTGTGTTTAGTTATTTTTTTATGGAAATTAAACTGAATCTTGTAGGAAAACATTTCTGTTTATTCTCCGACTTACTCATTTGGATTGACTGACTCATTGCTAATAATTCACTTTTATCCAGTAGTTTTTAGTATTTATTCAATGGAATTTACTATCGAATTATACTTATTTTATTATTACCATCAGACATAAGTATTACCATCAGACATAAGTATTATATACACTTTTCTAGTATAAATAACAAAAATATATTTTATTGATTATTTTAAAGAAAATATTTAAACGGTATAAAATTAGCGTTACTAGGTGTGACTATGATACTAATTATATCGCTCACCAGCTCGGTGTCACCTCTGCGTTCGAGTTGACATTCTCCCATGGTGGCTTTGATTGTTTTTGAAAGCCAGCACCGCCCCCCGCGAACATTACGCAAATTACAAAATAATTCTTATCACTAACACTTAGTTTACTCACAAACACTACACAACTATCTTCATTTAAGGATATATATTTTTCTCACACTTGTCCAATGATAAGCGCACGGATTGAATCAATCGTTTTTTGTTTACGTTCCTATAGTAGCTGTTTTCAGTGTTACGGAAACTGACGCGTGACCACTGAATATTTTCAGAGTGTACGGTGTATTCCGGGAGTTTCATACCGTTTCATTGGCGTCCTAGCATCTGTGCTCGCGACGACGTCTGTTTTATTTTTGGGTACGGACAGTATTTTTTCTAACATTTGCGTAATATAAAGTTTTAATTGAGTGAAGTAAATCATAAATCAATCTAGTAAATTCATGTGATTATGTGTTCAACGTATCATTGTAGTGCCAGTGTGCAAAATATCAGTCAATAGGCAAGGAAAACTTGTATAATCAGAAATATTTATTTAAAGAGCGCTCCATTTGGCGTCTCGTATTAGGTCAGTGTCAGTAGAAACGATGAAGTCGGAAAGCCCTTGATTTTTTGTAATATTTAGTTTCAGTGATATTAATCGGTTTATAATTAATTAGTATGAAATAGAAAAAATAAAGCTTTACACGTTTTATTATTGCTTTTTTAATAACTATAGCGCTCTCTTTTATATATACGTAGGTATACATATTTTTACATTCCATGCACGTTTATTATAAACATATTTTAACAAGTATTTCTTTCATGAGTTGATAACATTACTTTAATTAATAGTATATTATATATAATCGTTAAACGTCTGAGGAGTATTTTTTTTATATATTGTAAAGCTATTCCTGCTTCCACCAACGCATTGGCTAATTCATTTGGCTGGTAACATTAAGTTTCGCAGCCTGTAGAAGAAATATTTCACGAGTATTCACTGTTCATTTTAACAACTACTAAAAAATATAAAAAAAATATTTAAGTAATAAAAATAAGTAAAATATAAAAAAAATATTTAAGTAATGTTTGGATAGCATAACGCAGACATATTGCAAAGGACTTGAATTTTTACTTGGAAAATAGCCTATTTTATTTTTTTTTTTATAATCTTACGCGGACCTCAACGCCGCGTTTTGCCTTGTACCATAGTTAAAAAATGAAAACATTAAATATTTAAATTGAAAAGATGCAATAATTCATTTCCTCGAGTGGGGATCGAACCCAGAAACTTTTGGTTCCAACCACACACTTGTGCCGCTGCGCCACGACAGGACGAGGATTTACTTGGAAAATAGCCTATTTTTTTTTTGATAATCTTTCTAAAATACATATTTAGAATTCCTTTTAAGTTATGCAGATAAAATACTTTTTGTACCTGCTGAAACTTTATTATAGACACGAATTAGGCGCAGTTCAATAAACGTTGATTAAAGTTCAGTTTTTTTAATAAATTTATATTTATTATTTTGTTCTTTCAAAACCAACAAGTTAAATTCATTTTATCATCTCAGTTAAAAAATAATTATTAAAATACAAAAAATCCCGACTAAAAAAACTAGGCCAACACTTCATTAGGAAAAACAGGCGTATTTAGAAAAGATTAAAGAACTTTATTATCAACAAAGACATTACATTGTCACTTATGTGATAACAATTATATATTTAGATTTAACAAGGATCCTTGTAAAAAAATATTGGTTAAATAATACATACATCTTCGCTTACGTCAACTTTAGTAATAAGAGCAGACTAATGACATACTGAAGTATACCTCAATAGGCATTATATTTATAGCAATAAATATGAAAACAGTACGGTAAATAGCAAAATAGTTCTTACAACAACTTTAAATCTCCTTCTTTTTATAACTATTTATATATTCTAAACTGATACTTATAATTTATTTATTTTGTTTTTTTTAGATTCACCCTGTATGCTGCACGAGGCAGGGTAGGCAGAGGGATCTTGGGAACATAGTGTTAAGACAATCCGTTCCACTTCCGTGCCCCACTTTCCGCTGTATACGAGGCATTGCATGTTGAGTGGCGGACCGCCGTGTTTTGCCTTGTACCATAGTTAAGAAATGAAGCATTAAACATTTAAAATTGAATATATGAAATATTATATATATATATATATATATATATATATATATATATATATATATATATATATATATATATATATATATATATCTTGATCGTGCGTGCTTAGTTTCTAAGTAAAAAAATTAAAAAAAATAGAAAAGTTTATAAGACTCGTAACACTTGAAATAACGATGTTTTACACAAACTTTCAATAAAAATATCCCTTTGGGTAATAATTACGCAATATACCGTCTTAAATAGAACGTATGTCTCAAAAACTTAAAACAACTACGCAAAAGTTAAGACTCCTAGCATTTAGAAAACATCTTAACAATATTTAAAACTTCTGGTACTCGCATTTTTTTTAAGTAGATTTTTTGTCTTGTGATATTTCGTGATGAGTGAGTGACCTATCGTTTCTACATATATTCGTGTAGTTATTTGAAACAAAGTGTAACTAACTTAATTAAAATGTTTTTTTTTCCTATAGCACTTACCTAATTAGTTTTGGCGGCGATGGTTGTTGTTGGCCCACCTCTGCATCCTCCTCATGAAAAGAGCACGTACTCGCCTGCATTGACGACGGATTATTATCCATAGTACACCTAGAGCCAATGTGGCTACTATTCTGTACATGAATAATAATTTTTCATAACCTCGTTTTAATTCCGGCGAGATGCTACCGGGATTTGCGTCAGACATATTAAGTTTTTTTTTTAATTTAACACTTTGTTACTTTGTTTAAAACTTTATCACTTAAACTTTAACAACCACGAAATCATTCACCGTACCTGCAAAAGAAAGATAAATAAATTTTATTTTCATTAATTTGAAATGAAAACAATACGCTTAACTGATGTCGTGTCGTGTCGATATATATATATATATATATATATATATATATATATATATATATATATATATATATATATATATATATATATATATATATATATATATATATATATATATATATATATATATACCTATATATATATATATATATATATATATATATATATATATATATATATATATATATATATATATATATATAGTGTGTATATTATGTATTTGCCATAACGTTGTGTAGAAATAATAGAATAGGATTCGATGGCATAAGTCTTTAGATTTTTGTTTTTCTAATTTTCAACTCCATCGTCCGTTGGTCCTATTCATATGTTTGTTTATCCACTCATTTATTTGTTTGTCCATTTGTATGTCTGGCCATCTACACGCATAGTTTCTAAACTACTGGACGGATTTAGCAAACTCTTTTTAATGATAAGCACTTTTTTTGACATATTAAAAAAAGAAAAATATGAAGCTCACGAAGTAGATAATTGTATTAAAAACGTAAAATTTTCCACGTTCAGCACAAATGTCTCAGTATGAGTCAGGCCCCTCAGACGACGTCGCGAGCGGCCTTTAATTAATACGACGTAATTTTAAACATTCCGTGTTGAGTGACGGAACTCAACACCATGTTTTGCCTTGTACCAGAGCGAAGAAATGAAAACATTTAAATTAAAAATATTAAATATTCCTCAAGTAGGGATCGATCCCACAACCCATCGGTTACAATCACACGATTGTGCCGCTGCGTCACGACAGGTCTTATGATCTGAGATGTGATCTGTGAATTTAGATTAATTTAAAAAGCAGATTTTATAACAGCCATTAAACTTTAAATACTGAACTTAAAAATTATCCAAAGCTTTATTTATTTTTCCACGACAATAAGAAAAAGATGATGCTAAGGATGAGATGAGGGAGAGGTTGAAAATGAAACAGGTTGCAATTATTTATTAGAACAAGGGTTCAACTCACCCTATTGTTGTATCTAACCATAACGTCGATTGTTTACTATTCTCGGCCTCCTTTGCCGACGACGAGGAGCTACATGAAGACTGGGTATACTATAGAACAGTACTATAATAACAAATATTAGAAACATTTCGTACATATAAATCACTCTTTCGTAGTCACTTGCACTTTTCTCTTCTAGTTCAGAAGACATTTTAATAATTTATATTAAGTTTACTATACTAATTCACTATTCTAACACTTCACTGAAAGTTCTCGGTAGCTTGTTCTGTTTCCTGTAAAAAATGAAATAATAAAGCATAAAAATCTCATATATACTTAATATATTTCGAATACGAAGGTTACAGCTTATACGGATTCACATTAATATAATTATGTGCTTTAAGTCAAAGGCAAATGCTACTTATTAATTAGGCTTAAATTGTAAGGCACAATTCATTGGATATATATATATATATATATATATATATATATATATATATATATATATATATATATATATATATATATATATATCCTTGAGGTCTGTTGAGGCGCAGGCGTAACACGACAAGATGAACAACTTAAACTTTCGTTACTTCGCCCTAGTAACAAGACAAAGCGTGACGTTGAGCTTCGCTAATTAACACGTGATATCTCAAACTTCAAAAGTGTGGGACCGAACGAAGTGTCTTATGTTATCAAGTGCCATGTACGGGATACAGCGTGATACTATAAATTTATTCTTTAAAATTCACACAAGTTTCAAGTATAATTATGTGTTTGAAAAAAATATTTATATATCCCGTTGTCAAAGAAAGTTTAACTACAGTTATACTTTGTGTGTTTCAATGGAATAATATAGACATTTTTTCATTGGATATTTTGCCTTTATTCTGCTTTCACAGAATCCAAAATGCATGCAAACAAACAATATAATAATATATTGTTTATTATATTATTTATTTTTAGTGTCACACTTTATCGTAAATATAACAAGATAGTCGGAGGAATACTTCTTTTCCTATTTACTGCTTAATTTTCGAAATTTTCCGTGTTTAGTTTAGTTGTGGTATTCAATGCTTTTATTTATCTTAGTATTAGCGGTCAACGGTCTTCTATAAGAATATCCAAAGATATCAACAAAAGTTTATTATATTACGTTATAGGTATATTTAATCGTTTAACGGAAAACGTTGGAATGCCGCGTATTTCAACTAGTTTAACCAACAACACAAGTTTTTCCCGATGGAAAAACTGGTTTTATAATTGTCATACACAATTATGTACAGTAGTTTTGAAATTATTTTCTTTATATCTTTTTATATATTTCTTATTCTGTTTTTTTTTTTGCATAAGAGAATTATTACAGTTGATTACTAACAATGATTTGAAATTCATAAGCTTTTAAATAGAATAGTGTGGTTCCTCTAGCCCGCTTGAACGGTGAACGTTTAAGAAATACAGAACTGACCACAGATATAGTAACGGCACAGTTTTATATAGATTTGGTTATGTAGTAGAATCTAAGCCTTGTTATATATTTTTATTTTCATTACTCATCTCGCACATATATCAAAAAGCACTCAAAAAGAATTACAATATCTTAATTGAATCCATCAAAAAATCATATTTTCTTTCTGTGCAATTTTGGTTCATATTATTAACATATACAAATTTAAAAAAATACAAATTTTAAATACATATAAATGCTTTCAACGTAGCAGGATTTGAATCCGCACCTCTTGGAAACCGTCCAAGCGGACTGACCAACTAAACCATAATACATCCTCAAGACACGTCGAAATTCTTATACGCTTGTTATAACTTATTTATGTTCTTAGCATCTTAGGGAGAGTTTTACAAATTTCCGCTACCCAAAGACAATTTGTTAGAATTATCGTTTAGCAAGAGAGAATGCTATTTAATAATATTTTCATTGCTAAGAGGAGGCAAACGAGCTGAGGTCCATCTGATGGTAAGCAGAACCTTCTTTCATGAGCATCTACATCCTGAGTAGGTTGTAGGTACGTTGCCGGCCTTTAGGGTGAAGGTGTTTGTACACACGACATTTGAAAGCACCTAAATCGTAGCGTTAGGGGAACACCTCAGAAGGAAGATCATTCCACAGCCTACACGTACGCGGGAAGAATGATCTTGATGCACGCACGCTGGATGCCTAAAATGCATCTAGGTGGTGCAAATGGTATTTTCTCCTGAGGCGAGAGGCACTATGGTAAAAAGAGGATGGTCGCACTAGGTCGAATAACTCACGGAAACACGGGGAGTAGTAGAGACGGTAGAACACCGAGAGGGAACTAATGTTTCTCCGTTTATTTAAGGGTTCTAAGCCGTATGATAGTTTGGGATCATAGACTATTCGAATTCCCTGCCTTTGAATAGAGTCAAGAGGTTGCAGTTGATACTGAGGGGCGCCTGCCCCTAGGTGGGAGCAGTATTCAACATGAGGACGAACCTGACCATTGTAAAGCCTATGGCGATGTGAAATACTGCTTCGCTCTGTTCAGTACTCTGACTTTTTAAGCCAATTTGGCTTTGCTCTCCAAATGACCCTTTGAATGGATTTTATTCGAAATGTCGACCTCAAAAAGCCCTATATTATTATCAGTGCATATGGAAATGACCTGGAATTTTGACGCCAAAATGAAAGGGGTCTTTTTTGCAGTGAACGCGCAAACTCGATTTTTTAAAGGATTAAACTCAACAAGGTTATGTCTACCCCATTCTGAGACTAGCTCCAAAGTAGATTCAATATCGGACTCAAGTTGTATTTATTTTATTTATTTATTTATTTATATACACTTTATTGTACATCACAAATGAAAATACAAACTAATATTTACAGTAAAAATGTTTTTTTTACATTTTGTGAAGCACAAAAGGCGGTCTTATCGCTAATTAGCGATTTCTTCCAGACAATCTTTGGGTTAGGAAATATAAAATTTGTTGTTTTGTATTCTATTTTCTTCTACTTCAGCGAGAGAGATATTAGCCCGGCCAGTCAAAAGCCATCGCCCGTGCTGTCATCAACATGTTTAGCGGTCCGTTTTTGGTATTATAATGCTTCTACCACCAGTTTACTGGGATACTCGCCTTTTACGGGATGCTACCCAGCAGGGGAGGGGAATAGGATTCTAATCCCGTCCCCTCACAGGGTAAAAATTAAGATTAATCAAGTATACTCGACGTGATAACTGGGTGGGTAGACTATTAAGTGTTACCACGGACTATTGTAAAGTGTTCGAAACGTCGGGTCTCCAAACATTTTTACAAATCAGTATACACGATTAATCAGGTAAACATATTAAATAAATATTAAAGAAAGCTATTTATTTAGTATTTATTATTACTATATTATTCCATACAAAAGAATGGAAAATACAAATTTTAAAAACGTATAAAAATTTGATCGTAGCCATACGTTCTCATCAAGGATTGTATACTTTAAACATATTAAAAAATTGTTAAGACATTTCATTTCTTTACTTTGCGTCCAATTAAGATATTACTTTGATTTACGGTACTTAAAGTCGCACTTTATCCCTGAACCCTTATAATACCTATATAATACCTGAACTATTAAATAAAAATAATTAAAATATAGGTATGATTACCGACTACACCGTAATCAATTTCAGAGCCCGCAAGTCATTGTTCTTTGAATTCCAGTATAAAAAAATCGTCAGAAAAAAACACCACATTAATTAATTTTTTTGTACAAAATAAAATGTAAAAAATACACGACAAAACTTTTTATTTTAGTAATAAACTTTCTAGTTGATTCTATTTTCCGTAAAAAGATACAGTCTGATCGACAGGAATAAATTGTTTTGTTAATCACTTTCTTCTTTACTATACTACTATTTATGGTATGATTTTTTTAGGTCAACGCATTGCCGTATTTTAGCGGAGTTGGTAGAAAGAAGCTAGTGTTCAAATACATACTCCATTACTTATATTTCTGCCCTTTTAAACATACTGCTCGATAATTGGTTACGTATCCAAAGAGGTTTTGCCTTTAGATCACAGATTTAAAATTTTGGTTATTTATGTTGATTGTAGCAAATACGCGTCTTAGTATTACTAATATGATTTTTACGGCGGTTATTACATTTATGTTTTAGAAAATAATTGCTAGTCACATTTTTTATATAAAAACATTAAGTGGCCACTGAATGTTCTTTTTTTTTCATGATAGACTTAACATAAAATTTAAACAGGAAGGGAACTTAAAATAATTAAAGATTATTTAAAAATAATCAACCTTGAGACCCTGAGATCTTGAAATATATATGTTAAAAAGTTAATTTGCATACACATATCTTTTAAGTGTTAGTATAAACTTTGTTTAAGGTAATAAGGCAATAAAAAAGCACTGTAATAAGAACATCAACGAGAACAAAGCTCGTTTATTACTTTGTTAAAATAAAACGTGACGTACCTGTATTATAATAAAAAAAATATAAATAAAAAAACTATATATTTTATATAACTACGATAATTGTATATTCATAAAAATAAACCACCAAGAATAAAAACGAATAAATAAATAAATAAGTAATAAATAAGTATCAAAAATAACATTGTCATACATCGCACTAAATGAAATATTTTATCCTCTTTTTAATTTTAGTAAAGTGGTCAATGTAAATTGGTTACTTTTAGATAAGATTTTTTAAATGATAAACTTATAGCGTGATTAATTGTATGTGAAGAATTTCACATAGAAAGTGTTATAATTTATTTTTTTTTACCTCTATGATTTTCTTTAATATCAATCACAAAAATATGTATAAGTCAAAACAGTCTGTAAGTTAAGATTGCCTGGGTCAATTTTTCATTATTTTTAACAACGCAACTAATTTACATAAAATTTACGGTTCTTGTCAGACTACTTTTATTTACTACCTATTGCGAGTGAAATCTTTCTCTAGTAGCCGAAGCAAAACGTAGTGTCAATACATATATTATATATGTATTGACACTACGTTTAATTATCAATTAAAATTGCCCACCATAATGTACAAGTTTTGCTAATACGGCATTAATTGTTTGTTTATAATTGGATTGTTGTAGTTCCTCATAGGATCTTCATCTGATTGTCAACAACGTATCTTATACCCTCACATATTTTTTGAGTGTCGTTACTGTGCTGTAGCCAAAACAAAATGAACAGAGGACGTGTATAATTGCTCGTGTACTCTGTACTCAAGGACTATGATATAGTCTTGAGGAATAAAGACTTCTAAATGTTTGTTTGCTACGTTGGGATATATTTTGACTTCTGGATTGTTCTACAGAAGTCAGAAGTCAGAAGATATCCCAATTTAGTACAGTTGAAAACCACACATGACTATATCATTGAGCGTTTCACGAGAGAAGAGAAGCTTTTTCAACTGAAAAATTGATGGCGACTGATTTTTGAGATAGTCGTGGAGTTACTTTAATCTCTATATCAATTATCTTCTTAGGAGCATACTATGCATCATTACTTAACAAGCTGAAAGCAGAACTGGCGAAAAAAACGGCCACATTTGCGGGAAAAGAAGATAGAGAATATTCTTCTCACCAAGACAACATATCGTCTCACACCTCAGCGTTTACCATCCGCTTCATTCGGTCATCATCCGCTTTACTCACCAAAGATAGCCTCAAGCGATGTGTTTTTTTGTTCCTTCATCTAAAAATTGTGTTTAGAGGACAAAGTTTTTTGGTAAACAAATATTCACTTATTTTGTTTAGAAAAATGTCAAATACTATTTGGACGGGTTATAGAAATTGGAGCGTCGCTGAGAGAAGTGTGAGTGTGAGTTAGAAGGAGACAAAAGTCTTTGTCTTTCAAACAGAGAATGTTGCTTGTAATGACATACGGAAGCGAGACGTGGTCGTTAAAAATGTGTCTCATAAGAAGGCTCAAGGTCACTTAGTGGGCAATGGAGAAGCAATGCTTGGTATTTCCCTACGTGATCGAATCAGAAATGTAGAGATCCGTAGAAGAACAAAGTTACCGACATTACTATATGTATAACTTATGTCTACTGTCATGGCGCATCGGCACGCTTTGTGCCGCTGCGCCACGATGGAACAGCCGAGAGGTTCCGGGATCGATCCTCAGTCGAGGAATTGAAATATTTAATATTTCAATTCCTCGACTGGGGAATTTTCAACCTTTTCTTATTTTCAATTTAAATATTTAATGTTTCATTTCTTCGCTCTGGTAATAAGGCGGCGTTGAGTTCCACCACTCAACACGCAATGCTTCAAATTCGGCGAAAAGTGGGGAACGGAAGTGGAACGGAGTGTCTTAACACTAAGTTCGCCGGTTCCCTCTGCCTACCCTGCCTCGGCGGGATACAGCGTGAAGCTAAAAAAAAATGTTTTTGTTAGCGTAAATACACATAGAATTTATCTATAAAAAATGTTTGTAGTAAAAATTATTAATTACGATAAGTATAATAATATGTATATGGGAAACTTAGGAACCTAGTTGTTAAGAAACTCTGTTTCGTTTCGCACTCCCCGCCAAATTTGAGATATTGCGTGTCGAGTGGCGGAACGCCGCGCATTGTCTTCTTGCCAGAGCCAAGAAATGAAAATTTTATTCATATAATTTCCTCGATCGAATCCACAACCCACATTTACAGTCATTTACAGTTACAGGTCTCTTTTGTAACAGTTTAACTACTTGAAATGTTATGTTAATGGTTGATTTACAAAGAAAACATTAAAAGACCGCATAGCTGATAAGCCGTGAGATACAGTTTTGCAGGTTAGTCGAATATTAAACAGCACTGGCAACAGATTACTGTTGCTGTCGTGGCGCAGCGGCATAAACGTGTGCCTGTGCCTGTTATTGACACGTTGTGGGTTTGATTCCCGAAATATTTATTATTTTCATATTAAATATTTAATACTTTCATTTCTTCTCTCTGGTAACAAAGTAAGGCGCGGCGTTGGGTTCCACCGCTCAACACGCAATGCCTCAAAAAAGTTTCGGCGAAAAATAGGTAATATCCGTGACACTTTTCGTTTTATTATTTTCATATTCAAACCACTATTAGATTATAAGTGGAAAATAGATACCGTTTTAATCTGCTGATTACACAAATATAAGAAAATTAGATAGAGGAAAATTCCTACAACTCCTTAAAGAACGAAACAAATCTGACTTTAAGTCCACGAAATATGTATGCGTATCTTTCTATATGAATATGTTTATGCACGGTTTGTACAGTATAATTTATAATTCTCGTACCATAAAGAATTTAAGTAAAGGAAAGTCATATGACGGTCACTGACCAATCGGTGATCCTCTAGACAAACCAAGAACTGGCTATTTATTATAATTTCTATCACTTTAAAGAACAGCAATGCCATAGGCCTCTAACTAGCTAGACCGGAACCATCACGTTTCTTCGGCCGTATTAAAGCGCACTACCATAAGTCTACGACTACGCCGACTAGAATTGCTAAAGAGTATTCAAAGAAGACAGGCTAGCTGAGCATCTTTTTGGCAGAACTCAAAGTCAATCGAGCAGGTATCGAGGTCTGGTATTCCGTGATGCCCTTCTTTTAATAAACTATAAGAAATTTATTATAAAAAGGCCATAGATACCGTTGAAATATCGTTGTAGAACATCAGTCGAGACGACAGGCCAGTGGGCAATATTGCAATTTTTTTCTCAGGTTATTTCAAAACACAAACTCCAGCCACGCCAGTCTTAAATCGAGGGACCAGGGCTGATAAAATGAACACTGTTCGGAGTATTTTTATTTATGGCTCCAAAACGAAAAAATAAAATTATTGATCAATATGAGAGCCCCGCTTGGTAGTTGTCCATATTCTCAAAAATTTCCTAAAATGTTATTAAAAGTTGTTGTCCTTCTTGAAGAGAATGGTAAGATCAGAATTTCTGGTTTACTTGACGAAGTGGAACTTATTAATTCAGTATTAGGAAATTTTCATAACATATCCGGAAATCCTTGGTTTGTGTAAACATGCTCTTTTGACTCCTAAAAATTTAAACAGATTTTCTTGGAGATGAAGTGGTATATACTTCCTTTGATAAGGTAGTGAAAGTGAAATGAAGTGTGACATCATTTTCATCCATCACAAATTTTAAAATTTATCACAAATTTTCATACAATTAATTTCTTAATTCATTAATAGCTAGTGGTCTTTTTACTCACAAAATAACACTTAAAGTTGATGTTCACAAAATAGCTCTTAAAGTTTTACTCACAAAATAACTCTTAAAGTTGATGTTGGTAATGCTGATTAGACATTTGACTCCGCCGAAATTATGCTACGAAACCAGACTTAAAGTCTAAGTATTGCAAAAAATTGTTATTGAAACGGAAATTTTCACTTGGTGTGGAGCTGGTGAAATCACATTTTACCACGCATACCCAACAATTTTCCGTTCCAATTGAAACGTACTCAATTCTCTGTGAGAACTTACTTTGCAATGATTATTGATTTGTCGCAGGTACAAACGCTTACCAGCGGCTGTATCGACATAAGAATTGGTTGTTTTACCCATGGACAGCATTATGTTGCTGTTGCGCGAGTCAGTAATGTGTTAGGTCTGTATATACTGGCCCCTACGAGAAAAACTGCCAACATGGTGTACAAAGAAATATTTTAATTTGTGCAATATCTTTAATTAATGTCTAAAATTTTACTCCATTCTCTTCATCATTATGCAAAGAAGAATTAAGGCGCTGAGGGTAATTAAAACTCAGGTGGTGGTGAAATTGTTCTAATTCTACGCGGGCGAAGCGACGGGCGGACGGTAAACAGCTAGTTATAAATAATATAGGTTCATACCAGAGGGAATGATTTCAAGAACTGTTGGTAATATACACCAAATTGAATCTTTGAACACTTATCACTAAATGAACCTAACTTAAGTAAATTTAAGTAATATAATAATTTGAGTAATTGAAGCAATTACAATAATGTAGGTAATTATAAGAAAGAAAATCTCAAGATAAATATTCATCATTAGAGAATCCTACAGAAATAGTCCTCGGTAAGAAATAAATAATATAATAAATCAATTAATCAATTTTAGTTTTTTCAGTTATGAGTTAGCTTTACGTTGTATCCTGCACATGGCAGGGTAGGTAGATAAAACTTGGGAACCTATCGTTAAGATACTCCGTTCCACTTCCATTCCCCACTTTCCACCGAATTAGACGTATTGTGGGATTGTGTTGAGTGGCGCAACTCGCCGCACTTCACCTCGTTACCAGACCGAAGAAAGGAAAACATTAAATAGTTAATTTGATTTAGCTTCATGCTGTATTCGCACGTGGCAGGGTAGGCAGAGGGAAATTGGGAACCTAGTGAAAAGACACTCCGTTTCTCTTAACTTAAATTTTAAAATATGCTTTGTATGCAATTGATCATATTTAATCGTCTTAACCAATAAAAGTTATTTTAAAATGCACACCTAACCTAATATTTTATCTACGCTTTTTTAACGAAAAAAAACAAGGCAAATAAGCGTACGAGTCACTTGATAGAGAGTGACCACCGCCGCCCACGGCCCCGTGTAACACCAAAGGAGCTACAAGTGCGTTGCTGTTCTTTAAGGTGGATAGACACCGGGGCCCGACTTCACCCAATGCGAAACGTAGAGGCCAAAAAGCCACTACTTAACACTGGTTTAAAATGCCGGGGGCGGTAATAATCTGGTCGTGTGACAATGCGTGTTGCCATAGGTGACAATGTGACTCCCTCACACTTACTTTAATCGCCTTCAACAATGGATGTTAATTTATTTTATTAATATAAATAGTCTTTTTTTATTTTATTGTTTTATAAATGACATTTTTTTCTTATTATACATTTACATAGACAAAACTTCTAAATTTATTAATATAATCTATATTTTTGATGTATATGCAGCGCTTTAACTTATTTTCAAGCCTTTTAAATTTCAAAATTATTTTCTAATAAATTTATGGCACATATTTCTAGTTTATTTTATGGATAGGTACGTATTTCTAGTTTGAGTTTTGCAATATAATTATTTCTAATATTATCATTTCGCCACAGTACTATATTGTAAAATAAATGTTTGTTATACATAGATATCCAGACCGACATGGCCACGTTGACTGCTTTATCTCCTCTCGTGTCAGACCTGCGCTCGCGTGCAGTTTATGTGGCCAATCTTTTGTAATGTCTTTTTATTCATGTGTTCTTAAAATGATTAACTCTGGAAGAACCAAAGCCCAATTCCTTCTCCTGATCTTTCACTACTTTAAACATTTAGCACATTTTCTTTACCAGAGAGTTGTTGATTACTCTTTTCGAGTCAGAATATGTAGCAATATACATTTTAGGCGATATAAATCCATTTTAGTAGGTATAATTTTTAATATCTTCTTGTCGTTATTATAAGGCAATGAAAAATTATTACAAATTTTTCATTGCCTGATAATAGCGACAGAAGGCAATTTAGCCATCATTGACTATGTTATAATAGCTCAGGTCAATCAGGCGGTCTCAGAAACAGAAAAGCTTGGTTCTGGATTTAGTTATTTTTTAAATTTGTGTTTTCTTTTTGGGTTACAGTCCAATTATTGTTATTATACATTTTTTGTCTTTTCTTTCCTCTATTTCCTTTTTATTTCTATATTTAATTTATATCTAAATATACTTTCCAAAACACGCTTCTTATTTTTAGAAAATGTCGTCGTTTTCTCATGGATTTTAAAATTACTAGAAAATATCATTAGTATATAAGAAAGTAACTTTCGCCTGTATTTTCAAAGTTATAATAACTCAGGTGGGAAACCCTAAAGGGCGGTCTTACTACGAGAAGGTCTTGGTTAGAGTGTAGAACAAAAAAGGCTTACCAAAAAAACTTAAGGAAAGTCGGTCCAATCACAGACTTTCCTTGGTTTTCTTGGTTATTATTTCACATTCTTATATAGCATATGTATATTTCAATAAAAAAAATAAATAAAAAGTATGTATTTACTATTATTTAAACCTTTTATTACGTTTTATTTCATTTTTTCAAAATTTACTATTTGCCGTCGGCTAGTATCCGAGGGTTGACAGGCTCGGAAATAAATGTCCATCGACGATGTCTCGTACTATAAAATTGTGGGCTTCTTTTCATATCTGGATTATTACAAACGTGTGCGAAAATTGTATTGTAGTGTGGAACTGATTATGATTAAGATTTTTTGGCTTGAAAAATGAGACTTAAAGTAAGCATTTTTTTTAGCCATTTGATGTACGAAATATTATTTGATGTACGAAAATATGAACGCATTTTCCGAAAACTTTAAAATGTATTCCGAAAACCTCTCCTCCTTATTGTAATTGTTGTCCTACATTGCACAGGATGCAAGTAATTATATAATTTTCTATTTCACGTTATACAATTTAACGCTGTATGCGGTCATGGCAGGGTAGACAGAAGGAACATAGGAACCTAGTGTTAAGACCCGCCGTTCCGTCCCTCACTTTCCACCGAATTTTAGGTCTTACCTGTTGAGTCGCTTTGCCTTCTTACTACAGCTAAAAATAAAAACATTACACGACAGGCGTCTATTTCATTTTAATTATTGTTTATTGGCTGCTTTACTTAACTTTAGTAAAAAAAAATATTACATAAAGAACCATCCGTTAGTGACGATAGAATGTGAAAAGTACACATAAAATATTACTCTTATGTTTATTTATTTTTTTTTTTTTTTTTATTAGATCCGTAGATTTTCTTTTTTTTTCTTTAAAAGATATACTGAAAAGATTTATTTATTGTCGTAATGCATTTAAATATTGCCCTCCTTTAATTTAATTTTTATTATGCCTGGTGAGATATATTTATTTTACCTCGTCGGACAAAAATAAATATTTTTGCTGTGACTAACAAATGTGGAAATGTAATTAGAGAGAGATTTAACTTAAACTTACCAAAATCCTCGCGTTTAGTATATTTTCTATTAGTTATTTTATGTTATGTTCAAATAAAATAAACAATTTTAGATTAAACACGGTAAAACAAGAAATATATTTAAAATAAAATTATAATCACTTTTTACTTTACAAAAATTAACAACTGATCAAGAAAAAGAGCACTCCAATATAACTCGCTGTAAAGTATCTTAATGAACAAGCCCGTACGCGCGCCGTAAATACGATCCGTGTACAACATGCACTGCTGCAACATAGAATGACAGCCAGACTCTGAATATTCCAGACCCTAGGATGTAATTAGTCATGTCCACGTAACAGTTATCGATAAAATGGATTAATATTATTTTATATGAATTGTATCGATATTTTATTTATTAGTGTTTAATATTATTTTTTTTTTGGTTAATACTTATGTAATAAATAAAAGATAATAAATACATAAATATATGTACATATATTGTTCTCTCTACTATAAAATAGAATTTATTAAATTGAAATATTTCAGGTCAAATGTGCATTTTTTTTAACGAGCGAGGTCTTGCGCTGTTTTACTTAAATTTTAATTTTTAAAACTTTTTTTACACAATTAATATTTTATATAGAATATAGACTATTTCATATAGACGCTATCATCGATATCGTGTAAATCTTCCACACTAGGGCGCGCGCATGGAGAACCACCTCCCGCCCCATTTTATAAGTCTCTATTCCTTGAATTACTAGTTAACATTTATCGTATGAATGTATTAAAATGTTATCCTACTAGCGCTCTGTCTGGTTCTATTGAATATGCATGTCAATGGGATTATTATAAATACTCTGCACTTTGATATCCCATAGCTACTAAATCCATTCACCTAGTACCTGAGATATGGAAATAGTTACTGTTAAGCCCTATTAGTCCACAGACAGTTCTCCCAAAAGAGGGAGAAATTTGTGATTATATAGTTCGGCAAAACGCCAATTTAATTTGTAGATACTATAACTTGTAAATTATATAATATGTACTAACACTGAGACAGATTTCGCAGCTATTCGTTTTTTTTTTAATTTTTAATCACAGCGTGCAATCAGCCGTTGCAGTTATGAACTGACGGGTAACTTGCAATGTTCTTGTTAAGTGGTACTCTTAGCAAAGCCCATCGCCACCCTTTTATTTATATCACCTGTCTTTATACCGATTATACTGTTAAAGATCTCTGAGGCCAGTTTTCAAATATTAATGGTTGGAATAATTTTAGAAGCTTGTTTTTTAGTTGTCAGTTAATGAGCATCAATTTTCTATTTGACTCATAACAAATCAAAATGTTCACAGAGCTAGCTAACTTTGATTAATCACGGTGCATAAGGTATCTGTTTCAGAATATTTTACACCCTTTGTCACGATATTACTAGTCCCACAATTTTATTCCTGCAAAGATGGATTCATCGTGGATTACAATATATACGTAATTTATTGTCAATTAGACAGCTTAGTATTTTTTGCATTAGTCAATGTAGACATTTGTATCTTAAATGGATTTCATTATCATTTGAATTGAAAAATTAGTTTTTCTTCTTTAAAGCGTTATTGTTACTGTATAAAATAAAACCGATACAGTAAAAATTACAGTAATACTCCATTTTGCAAGCCAACATTCTTGTTAGGGCTATGCTGCAGTGCCTGAAAATCAATTAAATATGCGAGCTTTAGTATCCTCCCTTACGAATATATTTTTTCTATCGTAAATGAACGATTTTAAGTTTTGTAGAAAAATAAATTCTAAAAATGCTTTTAAAAGCTCTTTGTTGCGTTTTGTATGCATAAGCAAAAAGTTTAAATCTCACATACGTGCGTTTCAGGGAAATCGTAGGATCCATGAAGTAGACAGATAGATTTACATATATGTAATTTTTTTTTTGTTTCAATATTTAGTTGTATTCTGTAATATAATTTAGATTACAGTCAGGTAAAGTAACTAACTACAATATAAGATCTAATCCTTTTGAAATCTATTTAGAAATCTGAAGCTGATTATAATGGAACCCAAATTATTACAAAAATGACGTATTATTCGGATTATAAAGGAGCGTAGCTCCTAATAGAGCTTATTTATAATATGAGAAACCTATTTTCATATTGTTATTCATATAAATTAGCTACATCGTTATAACGTCTTTAAGTAAGTTTTATTACAAACATATTCTTTGTATTTCACTTTATCTTAAACTAACGACCACCTTTCGACTTCGCCCGCTTAAACTACACATTCATTCACTTAAGGAGCTTCATTTATATATGTTCAATGCGTATTTATAGAAAATAATGAGACATGTCGTGGCGCAGCGGCGCAAGCGTGTGACTGTAACCGCTAGGTTGTGGGTTCGATCCCCACTCGAGGAAATGAAATATTCAATATTTTCAATTTAAATATTTAATGTTTTCATTTCTTCGCTCTGGTACAAGGCAAAACGCGGCGTTGAGTTCCACCACATGACACTGGGGAACAAATCCACAACCTGTCCCATTTACAGTCACATGATTGTACCCCGGTGCCACGACAGTCCTCAACCGGTTGTAATTTTATATATAACGTAATTAAATATTTTAAAATTTTATATTTAAAGGTTTTTTTTGATGTTTCAGAAATATATATATATATATATATATATATATATATATATATATATATATATATATATATATATATATATATATATATATCTATATATATATATATATATATATATATATATATATATATATATATATATACATATATATATATATATATATATATATATATACAGGTTTTTTTGATGTTTCAGAAATATATATATATATATATATATATATATATATATATATATTTCTGAAACATCAAAAAAACCTGTAAAATAAAATGTTGAAATAAATGTGTGCGTCTTTGAGCTAATCCTTTAGAACTTATTAATATATTTAAAAAAAACATTTTATTATTATTTAATAATCTTAATATTTATCTTCAAATATTTATTTACTTAAAATCATCTTTATAATAAAAATTAACAAATAGGTAATTATGTATTTGATTTCATCAGAATGAAAGTTCAGGAAAAAGGGTGTGAAAATAATGGTCTTAGCCTGAATAAAAGCTTTGATATTTGAAAGAGATGAAGAGAGGACGGAGTACAAGTTAGCTGTAAATAATAAGGTATAAAAACAAGTGAATATAGTGGAAATGAAACCTACTTCCACTATATTCACGGCCATTATAGAAATATAATAAAAGAAAGATGAATACTGAGTAGCTGACTGAATACTGAGTTGATGACAGTGGACAAGGCGAAAGTGGTAAGCAGAGACCGTAGGGTTTAGCATGCTGTTCTCTCTGGCTACCCCGCTAGGGATAAAGAGTAAACGAAAGAAATTATTTGATTTATTATATATAAATAAATAAATACATTTCTCACATATGAGTGATGACAGTTAAAATAATATATATGCCATAAGTCGATATTTATTGAATGTATATGTCAATCTGAGTCGTCACCGCAGGTCACGAGCTGCATAAACGCAAGTTACTAATATCCTTATCGTATTTGTTTCAAATGTATTATACTTTCCTTCTGTACTGATTAAAACCAATATGTAAATCTTCTCTGGAAATTTACCAAAAATATTCTGTAATATTAAAAAGTCGAATATTGATACTGATCGTCAATAAACTGAAATAAATAAATAAAAATCGCCACACACTACTAAATACTTACCACCTTTTGTTTTATATATAATATATATACACCCGATTTTAATTTTCGACATCGAGCTTACAATAAAACACTGCCCAAATTCGCCACAGTAAAGATGTGTGGAGTCTACCTGTTGCTGCTGCTATATTTCTGAGGCGCCCGTCCTGTGCAAAACTAATAATTTTATCGAATGTTTTTTTTTTACTATAAGATTTTTTGAGTGTATTTAGAACTTGATACACACCTTTATTATCATTTACAATGTGGAAATAAATTTATATTCATTGATTCCAAATGATACAAATAGTATTTTGGATAAAGAATATTTCTTTTGTCACTACAGCTGTAATATTGCGTGTAAAAGTAACGTATTACGGGCGGCAAAACGTTAAATGGTATTTGTTGTACTTGTAACATTTTTACAAAGATTTACATTTGCATCTTTCATTCATAGGATATTAGAAAAAATCTAGTGTTCAGAAACTCCCCAAGCACCTCCTAATCTGTAAACGTGCCAGTAGTGGAATTTCGCTTCGCCTACCAGACTAGAAAAGTACATTCCCCACTGGGGGTATCCAGGGAACGGTGATATTTAATTTTCCAAACATTAACACGCACATTAATCGTTGCGTTTACAATGAGCCTCAACAGATTTGATATTGTATAGATACTTTTTTAAATACCTAGTAATATAAAAGAACAATGATAATATAAAACAAAGCTCTTGACACTTTTGGCACTTTGGTATATGAACTATAATTATTTAAAATTTTAAAATTGATCCTTTAATTATCAGAATATGATTTTTTTATCACATATCAAGCTTTCAATAAAGAAAATTACATATATTGAGTTATTCAAAACAGAGTTTATTTGAGAAAATTTAAGCATACTTACGTTTTAGCTTATATCGGTATTGTTTTATGATTGTTTGAAATTTTATTTAACAACAAATTACGTATAAAAAAGAAAAAAAATCTAAAATAACAATCAGATTAAAAACTCTAGGCTCAAACCAACTACTTTTTTTTTGAGACCACTCGATTTCTCTGTTCAAACGTTGCCGATAGTGGCAAAATTTTCCTCCTTTTTTTCTAATTACATTTTGTAGCAATTGTTCATAGACTGAAAACAAATAAAAAACCTATCTTAAAATGACTCTTGTATTAATTGCTTTATAAACATCTTTATATTTACAAGTCAACTGTTAGCGATGTGTTTGCAACAATTATCTAATCTTTCACATATTCACTATTTCATGCAATCACTTCTTCATACATACATTGTCAGATATAAACAGACAAATCACATACACACACACACACAGGCACACACACACACAGGCACACATTACAAGAGCCACCAAAGGGGGTAGACGTTTCGTAGTGTGTCCATTGAGTGCGGCTACGAGCCCACGAAATGTCTACTTAAGGTAATGGACTAAACACAATAATTATGAAATACTTCGATATATTTTTATGTAAACCGTAGTAGTAGAGTACTCTATTCAGCTTCACGCTGTATCCCGTACATGGCAGGGTAGACAGCCATGTACGGGAGAACTTAGGAACCTAGTGTTAAGACACTCCCTCCCACTTCCGTTCCCCACTTTCCGCCAAATTTGAAGCGTTGTGTTTTGAGTGGCCAAACTCGACGCCGCGCTTTGCCTTGCACCACAGCGAATGAAAACATTAAATATTTCATTTCCTCGAGTGAAGATCGAACCCACAACCTGTCGGTTACAGTCACACGTTTGTGCCGCTGCGCCGCGACTGACCTGACCTAAACTATTCTATTCTTTATTACAAATATTTCGAAAATCCTCGTGACATTACAAAAATCTTTGTCTATGTTTATCTACATTTTTATAGTAATAATCCTCAGTATCCTATTTATTTACCATACTGAGTCTATTTGGACTTATTCAGCTTTCAAAACAAACAACTACATTTAAAACTGCTCGGAAAACCTTTTTACTTAACTCTCGTTAATTGTATCTGAGCTGAAATAATAAATGTAATTACTTATATACATTATTTTAAAGCATATTATGGCTATTATATATTTTTATTAAATGAAATGTATTAAATATCAAACATTTGATTTTATTTCGAAAAATATTTATATTTACTTTTAAATCCCTAATTGCTTCTCTCTCTCTCTTTCTCTCTCTCTCTCTCTTTCTCTTTCTATGGTTAATGTGCAATTTAGATAGCTATGTTACCAAAAAGTAATATATAAATAGTTTAGAAATTGATATATTATATGTTTAAAATATCTGATATCTAGCTTTTCATATAAACATGAGGCGTTGAATTTCGCTTTTAAACTACAATGTTCCAAATTCGGCGGAAAGTGGGAAACGGAACGGAGTGTATTATCACTAGGTTCCAAAGATCCCTCCGCCTACCCTGCCGTATACGGTATACTTACAGCGCGAAGCTGAAATTAAAGATAATTCGGTCACAACACTTAAATACTATTAAATAAAAAGAAGCGAGCAAAGCCGCGTGAGGATCACTAGTCTAAGTAAAACTAAAGCAATTTCCGGAACGATTATTACAGCCGGATGTGGAAAGCTGTCATTAAAATTATCGTTTACGTTACAAAATGTATCAAAGGAATGCATTTGAAAGCGCATATCATATAAATCTATGTACATATTTCGCCTACGTATCTACGATACAGTATTAAGTAACGTGAAAGGGCCTCGTATGAACCAAAATACATAACTAGTTTATATGTACACTGGTAGGTGGGCAAATATATTGAGCCATCGCTATCAAGATAAGCTGCGTTTAAAACGTGGAGATCTATTCAATAGTTCCTGCATATTCAGAATATAACTATGATTAAACGGAATTTGAATTTACTGTGGGAACTAATCTACATTTAATTAACATTGCTTTTTATTTACAAAGCAAACTAAAATAAAAAACGAACACTAAATTAAGTTGAGTGAAGGCTACCTAATATAATATTGAACTGTTAACTACTATTAGTATCTGCATTTAAATCTGGTTAGCCGTTTCTGAAATAAGCTGGTACAAGCGCAAAGATGTCTAAAAATCGATGCATAGAAAAAAGTTTAATAAATCACTATTTTGGGCCCAATTACATTTTTAGTATATTTTTTTAAAGAATTAAATATTCCATGCAAAGACATCGTCAATGGTTTCGATGTATTTCACTATGTACAGAGCTAACGTGTTATTAGAATGTGTCACACTCTTTTCATTGCCGGTAATAGACCGTGCGGAAGGAGCAATCTCTTTCGTTACTAAGTGACTGACAACCGAAATTACGCGGCGTACTTCGGGTATTTAGTGGAGCAGTAGAGACACGTTTTACAAAATTCCCACGAGTTTTGCGTTTTATAGTTCATGCAAATGATTGCAAGTTTCATTAACTTTATAGTAACTGTATTGAATGTAGGTACTGCTAGTACTGAACAAAATTCTAAGAATACAATAAACAAAGTGAAGCTGATCGTTTCACACCGTAAAATCGTAGATTAAAGGTGCTGAACTACTAAAATAGTTAATGAATTTCACAGTTCCGAGAAATATTAATATAAAGTGGAAAGCAATTAGTTCCAAAGATGTACCCTAACAAAGTATAAATAAAACTTCAATTGCAACAAGAACCATATTTTATAATTACAGTCTAATTACCCAGAATGATCGTGTATACATTTCCTTACATATTTACCTACACAATACTAGTATAATCTTCATTTAGGATTTCTAGTTTTAATCACAGGTCAACTTGATATAAATGCGAATTACAATTTCTTTTCAGCTTCACGCTATATGCACATGGCAGGGTAGGCAGAGGGAACTTGAGAACCGAGGAGGCATTGCGTGTTGAGTTGAGCAACTTAACGCAGCGCTTTGTCTTGTTCCAGAGCGAAAAAATAAAAATACAAAGTATTTAATTTTTTCCAGTGATAATCGAACCCATAGCCCGTCGCGTTTACAGTCACGCGTCTGTGTCCCTGCGCCACAGAGCTTACAATATGTTTATTGTTAGCTTATATATTATTACAATATTTTTATATTTTACAATGTAATAATAAGTAATATGTCGTCAAGCTACCTACCATATAATTATGTAAAAATGGCAGAAAAATTGTAATCGAATACAATAGAAGTTAGACTCGTCTTTAGTCGTACGTAGAGGTACTCTGATTGCCACACGCCAATATATATATATAGAGTACATATGGGGACCTAACCATCACACTAATTATATTACATATATATTTTTTAAGACCAAATTTCACACATAGCACACAAAGAATATAGTAGACGCTCTTTTGGCATTTAGAAAGTTCCGTTCTCCACTTTCTACAGAATTCCCTAGGCATTGTGCATTGAGGTATTTTGCCTCCTTATATTTGTTTCCTCAGTGAAAATCGGACCCAAAACCGTCGTCGCCATCGTTTACAGTGACAGCCTTGAGCCACCGGGCCAGGCAGAATAGCCTCACTTTTTTTATAAACGTATAGTACATTTGTGAGCCCGTCTGCTACGAATGTATCTCGGTATAGTAGTAAGCAGGTAACATTACGACACAACTATTGAACTACCGATATATATCTATAAACTAGTTTTATTATTTAATATTAGATTATCGTATCGAGGCCTGTCGTGGCGCAGCGACACAAACGTGCGACTGTAACCGATGGGTTGTGGGTTCGATCCCCACTCGAAGAAATGAAAAATTTAATATTTTTTAATTATTTAATGTTTTCATTTCTTCGCTCTGGTACAAGACTTTTTTGCAGAACTCACTTCATGTGGGTCTCAATGAAAGGGTTTAATTAAGTAAAATACAATTACACAAAAACCCAGACAGGATACTAATATTTATGGACCCGAAATATTTATGGAATCGAAAGGACTTCTGAACTAAAATAAGTAGAGAAGTCATTCTTGGCCTCCTTTCATTTGTCTTTAAACGAGTAAATTACATTAAAAATTCACCGAAAACACTTTTAAAAAATGTTAAAAGATTCACATAACACTATAATGTAAATTAATAAACCTTTTTAAAAACAAACTTTTATTAAGTTGTACTAAAATCAAAATAATAATTACTAACATGTAAAAAACAAAGAACTAAAACTATTCTTTGACCATTGTTTTAGTCTCTGATACCATAATGTTATTACTATGGACTTTGAAAATGTATACCTACTAATACCCATCATTTTAAAAGTAGTTTCTTCAGTTTCTGTGATGTTTTTTCTCTATTGCAAATACTGTCCGATTTATTGAATTATATGTAAAATATATATGCTTTGTGCCTCTTTAGAGACCTTATGGTTGACTAATTTTGACGAGATATATTCAATCTCTTTGTTGCCTACCTTGCGAATATCACTAAAGACCTAATCAATTTAAGTAATGGTACAAATAGATTACGACAGATCCGACACAAACGTCAGGTATATTGTACGTGTACTGCATAAATCGTATTAATCGAATTGATTACTTGTATAACCAATATATGTTAAAGTAAATCGTAACATTTATTTTTCCAAAAAAGAAAACAATTACACAATTTCAAATTAATAGGATTATAAAGAATCAAGTTTGCAAGTATCAATTTATTAGTATTTGTTGTTTTTTAATCTCCCTCTATATCCTTGACGGCAATTAGCGCTGATTGTTTTTCATGCATATTTTGATATTAGCAATTAATCAATTACAACAGAATGGATAAAAGAGTATTACAATAAGCCGATTATTAAAGACTACACATTCAGATAATGAAATGACGACGCAATCCTCACATCGTCCAACAGCTTAATAGAAATATATTTCTAATACAAAGGAAACGTTGTTTATTGGAAAATAGCGTGGATTTTATATAAAAAATATATCATTGAATCTTTGAGGTCGTTGCATAAAATAAATAAAAGTGGTATTAAGCATATATGTACTTACTATAAGTATATATAGTGATAGAAGGCATGTTTAAGATAAATTGTACTAAGATAATAAGATAAATAATAAAAAGGGGCGCAACGATCTACGCTCTAGCAGGAAGAATTAATTCGTTGTTAAAGTTGTTGAGTGGCAGAACTCAACGCCGCGCTTTGCCTGGTTACCAGAGCGAAGAAATGGAAACATTAAATATTTAAATTGAAAATATGAAATAATTCATTTCCTCGAGTGGGGCTCGAACCCACAACCTATCGTTTACAGTCACACCGTTGTGCCGCTGCGCCACGACAGGCCTCAATTAAAAAGGTAATAATTAAATACAATATCTTATATTCCAATAATAATCATAATTGACAAATCATGATAATTGAAGAGTACCTGATGGAAATTAAGAGCTTTATAATAAAGAAAATTATAAATTATAAACATAACTATATAATTTTATTTATCATTCATATCAATTTCATGTTAATATTTTATATTCTGGAACATGTATTACATATAAAAATTTAATAAAGTAAAAAGATGTTTGAAGAGGGTTATATCTTTAAGGGTTAGCTTTTACTTTCTTCGATTTACCCTGTAGGTGAGAACCAATAAGAGTGCAATCAATATGCTTTTATAAATTGACATTTTAAAATCGTAAAGAAGCAAATATAAATACAAAAATATTATTGTGAGTTAACATGGTATAACGGTGTATTCCGTGAAGAATTAGTGTGAAGATCCAGGAAAGAAACAATGTATTTGCTGATTACATTATTTTCAATAATATAAATTTAAAATAATAAATTTATGTCTTCAACTTGCTTTTAAATTAAAAGGTTGTTTTGTAAATTTAAATAAATAAAGTTTTTAAAGAAGCCTTTTTTTACCTACGTAATTTAACTGGAGCAGTCGGTAGGATCGCGAGTATCGGAGGTTCTGCCAAGCAGTTGAGTCCCTGTTGGAGATGCAGAGGGTTCTTTGGTGAGGACTCTCGTTATCCATATTCAAATTCAAATATTTTTATTCAAAATAAGAAGTTACAAGCTTTTCTTTTTTTTAACAAAACTTTACATTATTCCTACTGTATTATTTTAATTGTCTGTTTATTTTTCTCGAATCGCTTAGACGTTCATTATACATGACTTATTTTTGAAAATGTATAATAATTAAATAAAAAAGATTATTTTGAATCGAATAATATGACAAATATTATTATTATTTAATAAATACTATATTAAAGTTAACAATTCGATATTGTTTGAACTATTGAATTATTTTATTAAATTAGAATCACAATTATAAGGTAAAATATCTTTTGAAAATTGTAAAACTTCTAGTTTTAAGTTAATTTAAAATTTGATGTGTCGATATGATGGTAATTCAAAAACTTTATATTTTATATAAGAGAAGTAGAAAATATATTACGAGTAATAGAAGACACAGCGAAACACCACCCCGCTATAGTTTGTTTAATATAAAGTAGACTTAGTGGAGACGCAATAGATGCGATAGTTTATGAGGAGTCTCTCGATTCGTGGGACGCCATTAAAGTGCATTAATTAGACGGTTCGGTGAACCTAGGATCTAATTCAACTTATGCAAGAGATAACTTGAACGTGCCCTAATAAAAATAAGATTCTGAGATTTTTTGTAAACGCCATCGAGATATGCTTGACACTCTTTTATCTATAGGAAATCAATCATAGGTAATTAAAAAAATATTATGAAAATATGGTCATTGAACAGTATACAAACCAAATCGATTTCCAAAAATCGATAGATGTACGTTTAGCTAGACCTACTACGTTAGAATTAGCTATTGTAGCCGCTAGACAGGAAGAAGCTAGGCTCACATACAACAAACATTATAACTTTAACATATCAACTTTACAAAGTAAGGTTAAAGAGAATCAAAGAAATTTTATTCCACTTTCTAATCAACAATTTAAGTTCAACCACCCCTCTATGCATGTAAATCGAAACTTTACGCCTTAAAAAAATAATTGGACACCAGAGCGACGCCAACAGTGGATTCAGTCGATGCTACCGTGAAAAAATCGGCAACCCTTAGGTAATTATAAACCCTTTTTGAATTTTCCCATCCACCTTATAGACCGGCAACTCTGATGCTACACGGGTCCTTTGGCGGCGGTAATCACTTACCATCACGTGACCCGTCCGCTCGTTTACCGTGTCTTTCCATAAAAATAAATTAAATAACCAACAGAATTTTATGTTGTGTGGAGACCTGTAACTATAAAACCAAGCCAATTTTCCTTATAAAATAATACATTTACACCCCAATAATGTAGCGGGGATTATAGGTAATCATCCAAACTCTAAATCTATTAGAGTTCATTACAAATTGCTATGTCGATCTCATCTTGATTCAGGACCCTCATTGCAGGAGTCCTCGTGTTCCTGACAAGAGCCAAGGTAATACTAGACCCTATCTACAATGCCCATGCATTTTTGTTTTTTAAAGAAAGTCAATTTCTTAAACAAAATGATACGTTAAACCTTGCTTGTACTTATAATATATCGAATTTACAAATAAATTTTGATGGACTTATAGCGTTGTATGCAAAGGACTAAGAGAACATAACATCGTATAGCATGTGTTTTACAGTTCAAATATGGCATTTCATCCAAATTTGTTAGTAACTAAATGCATTCCCTGGAGATATACATACAATTAAGTTCTAATTCACAATCTATTTTAGATAGATTAATGTTACTAGAAGATGCTATGACATTTACCAAGTTAGATGTAATGCACCCTAGTATTTTAAGGCCTAGAAATTTATTTTGGAATTTATTTTGGAATTATTACATTTTTAATATTTTATTCTTTTAAAACAATAACAGATATCAATGTTACTAATATAAATAAAATGGAACAGTCTATTAGGGTAAATCATATATAACAGAACATTCCTTAACTTTTATCCTAGAAATTCCTTCCATGTACATCTTTATTCCATTCCTGATAAACGTAATTTAACATTTGTTCCTCAATTCAAGTTCCCTGTACTTGATAGCGAAGGGTATAATTACCTAAATGAAATGTAGAAAGATAACAAAGAGATACGACTCTACAAATCACTTGAGATTAAAACCATAGACAATTCCAAGGATTGCATCATTTCTCTCATTAAACATGAAATGGCTAACTGTACGCAAACACTAATAAATTTCAATATAAGAAAACTACAGAAGATCACAGAGATGTCATGGCTAACAGTATTACAAGACACGGAAGTAATATATCCGAAATAGTTTTAGGTAATCACTATAACAAATGATTGCATAGTTCAAGTTATGAATACTACCCTAAGAACACATATTAATTCTATGACTATTACGAAATTATACCATTGCCAAAATAAAATTCGGTTTTCATGGAGGAAATTCGGTAAAAGATACACCTAGAAGATATATCTCTCGATTCAAATAAATCAAACCCTTGCAGAATATGGTGAATTAAATTGGCTTATCATCATGGCTGTACCAAGCTGGCCTACGTTGTTTATATATGCTGCTGTAATAGTTATTATCATTCAAAAATCCACAAACATTTCCGCAAAGTATCGGAGAGTAGCAGGGGCGAGGACGCTCAAGACACCTGCAGAACCAGCTTCTACCTTAAGGAGGGAGAAGTGAACATGGTATAACGGCGCATGAAGGACCAGGAAAGAAACAATGAATAAGAAATATTTGCCGATTACACTTTTTTCAATAATATAAATTTAAAATAATAAATGTTTGTCTTCAACTTCCTTTCGAACTAAAAGGCTGTTTAGTAAATTTAAATAAATAAAGTTTTTAAAAAAGCTTTTTTCTCGCCTACGTATTTTAACTTACTTTATGTTTTATTTCGACAAAAGGTGATTTGTGGATGTGAACATCAGCTTTCAGATAATTACAATCCATATATGGTATGTTAATAGTAGACATATAAGGACTAGTAATCTTGCTTTATTAAAATTATCTATTTAAAATAGTAACTAGTGACCTGTAACACGGTTTTCGAACGTAACAGTTTTACTTATAAGATTTTTTAAATAATCGACAAAAATCGTTTTACTTACAGTTTGTTATTTATTTATTTACTTGTTCTAACAACCATATGGTAGATCTAAAAAAGAAGATCTAAGATATAATTATTATTTTAGACCTTCGCTCTATTAATTTAACGACATATGAGAGTGACCTCATTGGTGGGAGATGTCATTAAAATGATCACTCACCAGTTTAAAAGTATCTATTTTCTAAACAATTGACGTAAAAACTGTTAATAGAATGTCTATGTGATTTTAAAGATCTATACAAGTATACACCCAGCAAGTATGGTTTTTATATTTTTTTATTTAATTATTAATTTTTTTTTGTATATACTTGCATATCCATTAACAGGTGCAGCAGAATAGCTTTAACATGCTCCGTTGCACAACCATTACAAACAATAAAGTTGTACTCATGTAGGTACATGAGGACGTAACCAACGTAACTATGTATCCAACCTAAAGGTGCACTTAGTCTTATCGCAGTCATGGAAATGTAATGCTCAAAATATAATCTGCAAACAAACAAGAATCTATCTTAGTATAGCTGAATCCCTCCTCCTTAGGATTTAAATAGGGATGCTTCTGAACTTCGACTTCGATATAACGACATTTTAAAACAATTTTGATTATAAAGCAATTTAACAATCATGGTAAAAACGAGTCATTGAAAGCCAGTGCAGTTTCCACTTAGGTACTTATTCGAAATGAACCACAAAACAAGTATTTTTTGGACATATTGCTATAAAATTTGTGAAAATATTGCAAAAACTTTTAATTTACTTTTTCCTCTGTCTGGTTTTTCAAATCACTTCAGGCTTGTATTATTGAAAAAAAATATTATTTTTTAATTTATATATAATAAATTCCCTTATGGTAAAAAAGAGCTCTAAAATCGTAGTAATTGGGTTACATTTACGAATACTAGTCTACGTCCATTTGATTATTGATTGTATTTAACTTTGACACCGCATTACAATTAGATGGATGTATCTAGCAGACTGAGGTCTCTCTTTTGCTAGCAAAATTGAGTATAAACGTTAAAACTAGAAATATACGCTCAACGGGTCATTAATAGTCCACGATTCTAAGCCCATTACACTTTAATCATTTTCTCAAATATAAGCTGTTTATAATAGCTGATACAATAGTTCCTACATTATGAACACATAAGATATTATATGAAAATTAATACAAAGAGCACCTCATTTTTTGGGATATTTAAAATCTTTTTTATTTCATATAAAAGTTAGTGACGACGGAAAATGTATCTTTAATAATTTGGGTAGACAATACGGTAACATATATTTTAGTTACAAAGTTTTTGTAAGTCAAAAAGTTGTAGTACTTTTTTACCTATACGGTGTGACTGGTAAAATGCACAGCTAATATGTACACATATATTTTTGAGAAAATATGTGAAGTTTGAAGGGAGGAAGGCCTTCCAACTCACTTAACTTCACATATTTTCCCTTGTAGTATACCACTCCCTTGGAAATGCGTGTGCATACCATATTTATAACAGTTAAAATGAAATAGTATCTACGATGTCTCTTAATACCCACATTATGCTAAGTTCTGAAGCATAGACGGTTATAGTTTTACAAACTGTTAAAATTGTTGAAGCCTGGCTGCTCGTATATGACGGTACACACACGGTACACACACGTTACAAGTTATTTATTTTGTTTGTCTCACTTAATCCTATTAATTTCAGTATTATTAAATACACTCCTTAAAAGGCTTTAATATCACTGCTATGAAACGGTGTAACGAAGTAGTAAAAGCAGAACTGGTTTGCATTTGCACTTGCACATCTATGGTTTGAAAACGTTAACATTGTGAATTGTAACTTCCAATTCCGAGTAATATTTTGAGCATTGAATTTGTGTCGCCAATAAAACGCCACCTAATAATTTTTCAGTTCATTAAATATTTAGTAAATTATTCAAGTGTTATTAGTACTCTACTGCACTTAAGAAGGAAAAATACAAATTTAAAAAGCATATAAAAATTTAAACAGGCCTATAAAAAATTTATAAGGCCACAAAAAGCCTATAAGGCCATAAAAATTTAAACAGGATTTGAACCCGCACCTCTTGGAAACCGTCCAAGCGCTCTGACCAACTAAACAATACGTTTTCATCAAGCTACGTCGAAATTCTTATAGAAGCTTGCTTGCTAGCTTGTTACAATTTATTTATGTTAGGCTTGTATAGCATCTCTGTAGAGAGATTTTTAAAAAATTCTGCTACCCAAACTACTACTATTTTAACTAATTCAGTTAAAATTATCGTTTGGCAAGAGAGAATGCTATTTATTTAATATATTCACTATGTTAAAAATGCTATTCCACGCTTAGTAAAGAAAAATGCAAATAATCTGTTATATACTAATAGATTATATGAGAGAAAAGATGAATATATTTTTTGTCACTCAGTAACATACGTAAACTATTATTGAGTGTTTGTTACTCGAGTCTTTTTTTTAAAATAAAAAAAAGATAAATTTTGATTCCGGCTTAGAATAGGTTCACCCTGGTACTGATGGTGTTGTAAGAGTCGACTAAAGTACGTGTAGGAGAGTCACGTTGTCAGCAATGGCAACACGCATGGGCAGACTTGACCGGATCACTACCTGTGCAGTAGTGCCTTTGGCCACTGCGTTTCGCATTATGTAATGCCGGGCCCCGGTGCCCTTACACCTTGAAGGACGGCAACCCTCCTGTAGCTCCTCTGGAGTTACACGGGGCCGTGGGCGACGGTGATCACTTACCATCAGGTGACCCGTCCGCTCGTTTGTCGTCTTTTCCATAATACCTATATACTTTAAAGTTTGCAATTTGATGTAGTTTAATCTGTAGGTATTTATAACTAGCGACCCATCCAAGTTTGACTCGCTTGAATTACATTAATTTATTTACTCATTTGAACAACTTTCTTCTACTAATAACATTATCACTTTAAGATAATTTACAAATACAAAAAAAAATCAGCTTTAATAAAAATTATGTAGGCATTTTGTCGAATATATTTTAAATTGCTGTAACTTTTTATTTAATAAAACAAACACTAAATGGTGGAAGAAAAGTTGCTAAAATTTAGTATTAAATTTAAAATTAAATTATTAAAACTATATTTAAATCTGGTAAGCCGTTTTTAGTTTAGCGTGTACAAACACACAGAAAAACGATAACAATTCTAAAATCACTTTTTTGGATTTAGAACTTTTTAAAATCACTATTACATATACATAAATGTATAACTGATCACTGTCTTCACATGCAAGATAAATGTCGCACAACACCTCGAAATTAGATGTTGCCTATTGCATGTTTTCACCAAAAAAATTAACCGCTCCCCAAAAGTAACGTCTCCCGTAGACGTAGAGTAATATCTTATTCGTTCAAGCTGACCCCATCATAGTCGCAAACAACGCTATACACGTAAGTGGCGCTATACGCAAATATAAACCAAACACATAAGGTACGCATACCGTCCTGTCCGGTGACGAGGTGCCAGCTATACAGGTATCCACAGCCCTACCCAGTAAGCTTAGCTCGAGCCGTGCGAAGCAAAGCCCTTCACTACCAACGAAATACGCAAAACGAGGACCATGTCTTGCGACATCATAGAATCTCAATGTTGTCACTGAAAATGGTGCCCAGGCCAAGGTCTGAGCCCTTCTACCTCGACCTTCCATAAAACCCGGTGACGATGTAGAGGCCAACAGCATACTACAGATTAAAAAAAAACTTTGTAAGCTATATAAGTAAGTTGTAAAAAGTAAGCTATGTAAGCTATTATTTTTTTTTTTAATTTTTTATGAAATTCCTACCTTAGGGGCCGTCCATCAATCATGTAATTTTTTTGTAGCATTTTTAATAAATTGTTTGTGGTAAATATAATCTTATAGTAATAATTATAAATTTATAATATTAATAAACAAATGGAATATTATTATTGTATGTAATTTATAGCGACATCTATTGAAAAATTCATCTTATGAGCGACACCTGAATTTAAAAGTAGGAACTTGGGCAAATATTATGCTATAAAATTAAAAAATGACCTATAACGAGTCTACTTATTTCATATACTTTATAATTTAATTATACTATACGTCAAAGTCAAAAGTTTTCAATTTATTTTACTCTAAGGCCTTAGCAATGCTATTACAATATAAGAATGTAGTCTATGCTAAGTTAGCATAGACTACGTTCTTAAATTGTAATAGAGTACAAACTCCGGCTTCAAAATGGGTAACGTAACATGGATTTAACGCCATCTATTAGTTGAAACATGAACTAAACAAAAAAGTTGCCATTTCGTTATACATGTTTTATGTATAAAAGGAATACAAAAATAATATTATTTAATGAGTAATGAGAACATAACGTGCAATAATTAACTATTTATTATTTCTTACATCGCAAATATTTATTTATAGGCGCATTTGTAATGATCTAGATATTTTTCTTTATTGTTACCTAGCTTCACGGTGTATCCTGCACATGACAGGGTAGGCAGAGGGAACCTAGTGTTAAGACACTCCGTTCCACTTCTGTTCTCCACTTTTCGCTGAATTTGAGGCATTGCGTGTTGAGTAGCGGAACTCCACGCCGCGTTTTGCCTTGTACCGGAGTGAAGAAATGAAAACATTAAATATATAATTTGAAAATATTTAATACAGTACACCTGTTTAGTACAGTCCTAAATATATTTATTTCCTCGACTTTAATAATATATACATAAAATGCAAACAGGTTTTGAAGTTACTAAATCACTAGTAGATAAATCGTTAAATAATGTTAACTTTAATTGATCTTTTTCGACTACAAATACTGGGTTGTTTTTAACAAAAATTGGGCAGTAGGTACTTAAAAGATTGTAATTTAAATATTAAATGTGGAGTTTAAGAATATGAATTGCCTATTTTATATTCTTCCTAACTGGAAGTTTACAGTTGAAGCAAGTAGACAATATCATTAGTATGCCTTGAAAAAATGTGCTGCATCCAAGGTTGTCTAAATTTTACAATTAAGTAATACATGCAAAATAGGCAACACCATATAATCACTCTTAAATAGTTGTAGGCCCTTTGACTTTACTTAAGAATGGACAAAGAAGCAATTTTTTACAACATCCTTATTTATATTTGTTATTTTCATACCCTTGTAATTTAGAGAGATGCTTTGCTTGGCTTGTATAATTAGAAGGGACATTTAAAAAATAATTATAAGCAAAAGTCTTTGATATATTAGTCTCAGCCTTTTCTTTATTAAGTTTGTTCTTAATTTTACCTAATTTAACTCAATGGAAAATTAAATATATAAAAAAAATTGTGACCAATATATATATTTTTTTATATTTAATTTTCCATTTTGTAGAAAAATATATTTTTGATATAATTTTTGTTTGATTGCTATTTGTTTCTGTAAAAACAAAAAAAAAGGCTCACTTAACATTTTATTTAAATATTAATTGTTAACATTTTATTTTAATGATATTACAGATTATACATACTAAGACTTTACTTATAATTATTTGTGTTGTACTGCATTTAACTTGTTTTTTTACTAAATTAAACCATGATACAAACAAGTAACTAAATTTACTTAAAAAAATGTTATGGACGACCTGTTCTGATAGAACAAAATGCCAGGAAATTTCTTTACCTGAATGATATATATTCTTTAAGTGAATGAATTTTAAAACACTTTCTTTGTTTGTGTGAATTTGATTGCAATATTCATTTAAGATAATACACGATCTAAAGAATCTAGAGATCTTTTCAAAGCTAAGCAAAATAATCCAAGCCCAACTATAATAGTAAGATAAATTAACTGGAAAAACCTGAGCTCAACTCAACTGAAAAAGGCATCAACGATTGTTAAAATATCGCAATTAAAAATTGTAACTAAAATCAACAACAGCATCGCCGCCAGGGGGTGACATTTGCCTAGAATAGGTCGTAATCTTTTGAAACTACATCTACTATTTGATTCTGAAACAATTTTATACAATATATTTTATTTTGCTGGCAAAGTGCTAACGAAGTGGCAAGACCAAAGAGAACGTCAGAGGAGGGAGAATAAACTAAACAAAATGGCCGTTAGGCCGTTCTGTGACAAAATGGGAATATTACAAAATAAAATTATTTGGCAATAACATATTAAAATACGATTTATGTCAAAGGAAGTACGTGTGTAAGTCTGGATACCGACAAAATGTTTGAAACATATAATCTAGTCGTGTAAAGAATGCAAAAATAAAATCCTTTATCTAAACAACCGGAATCAAAATAACATACATATTAATGAACCCGTAAACATAATGTGTAATTAAGGAATGTTATATTGTTTCCATACTCTTCAACATATTGTTCTGCAAATAAACCATATTAAAAAATATATAAAATCTATTACAGATGTACTTTGTTGATATGATGTTTGTTTGCCTTCAATTTGTATTAACATAAAAAATATCACAAAATATTTTAAATATCACAAAAAACATGTTATAAAACAAAAAATAATAATAATTTCTGTTTTTGTACTTCAAATATCTATCATACATGTATGGAGGTAAGGAGAACTATCTTAGAACAGTAAAAAGCGGGCACTGCAATGAAGCAAATTAAGGTGGCGCCATAGTAGCAACAGAGACAATTTAAAAAAAACAGCGCCAAAAATTATTTGAGAAGGATATTATATAACATAACATAAAAACTTTTTATGTAACCAGAAAATTAACAGATATATTAAAACAAAATACAAAAAAATGTGAATATTAAAACCTATTTATAAAATAATAAACCTATTTATAAAAATCAGTTTAGAAGAGATATTTAATTAATAAAGGAAAGAAAGACTTCCGCTTTGATAATAACAATAACGAAAACATTCTTTTTTTTTACAATGATTCAATTTTATTATTAAAACAAAAAAATGTTTTATATATAAATATACATTTTTTTTTTGTTTTAATAATAAAATTGAATTATTGTTAATAATAATTTGAATATTATAAAATCATTATCACAAGTTAAATATACAATTACACTACAGTATCAATTTTTTAATTTTTTAATTTTTGTCCACTTGGGAATTTTTAACAGAACAAAGCTTTCCCGTCATTTCTAAACTTTTTCTATTTGCATTAACAACAATAAAATCATTGATAAATAACAAAACTATATCTTCAAATCATTCAATTAAAAAACTCAAAAATTTCAGAAACCGGCTGTATATATTTACTAAATTACATTTGACTACGTAAATAGTTCATATTTTAAATACTGCATATTTCTTAACTACACAAGTCACGAGATATACTAAATATAGGAGGACACTATTTCAACCTTTTTCACATATAAGCTGGTTCTCTTTATTTCATAAACCCAACACACTTGCCACATTCATATTATTCCATGATGCTACACTAGCGCTACTTCAGCGAGTATTCAAATCGTTATTTGCTGCATACAGGAGGTGAAAAGTTGAAAAAGTTTTCAACTTTTCTCTCATATAAGATGGTTCTCCTTATCTCTACCTTCCATATACTATGATTAAAGAGCCAGGGCCTTAACCAAGTCTGTTATAAAATGTGAATATAAAATCACTTGATCTATGACGAAGGCACAGTCTTGCAAAATTCTTAAAATATGTGTTTTAATTATTCTAATAAAAAATATTAATATGTATCGAAACATTTTTGTGTAATTATTTAATATTTTCAATTGGAATATAAATAATGTTTTGTACTTAGTTTTGTAATTAAAAAAGACAGAAATTATATGCTTTACAAGATTTGAAGATAAAAAGTATTTAGTAAAATAAATATTGAACCAGCTACTAATAATTCTTAAAACGTCTATTGAGCCTTTTACAATTAATAATACTGGCAACTGTGAAACCAGCCAGGAAGCAGCCACTTTAATTTATTGATTTTCCTTTCATTTAGTTCATTGTTGGGTTGATGTAAACGAATTTTATTTCTTAAATATTCACATATATTTTCTCTTACTTTACTTTATTTGTTTTAAACATTGAAACGGTAGAAAAATAACAAAAATGCCACTGCAATCAATACTAAACAACCCCGCTACTGTGGTAAGTAAAATATTCTAATATAATATACATAAATAGATTTTTACATTTTTTTTTATATTTTTTTTTTAATTTATTTGCCATATAAGTAATAATTATATTTAATTATCATTTATCATATAATCTGTACATCATGTATTTTTTATATTCCTTTTTTATATATAGCTGGCAGCACTAGAAACTCAACCCGTGCAGCTAGCTTGCGCATCACTCCTTTTTATTGATTCATTTGATTGTTTTTCTGTTTACGCTTGTGGGCTGTGCCTGTTTAGTTTAGCATTTTACTTTTTGTTTTTTTTGATTCCTACTTTTCTAATATTTCGAAAAATATTATTTAATAATACTTATCTTGTCTGTAATTTATATCTTAAACTATTATTATTTTTTTTTAAATTGTTAAGCTTAAATCATCGATATTACGGCTATGAACAACTCTGCTGCTAAAGTAAGTTTAGGACTTAAATACTGTTGGCATTTTAATACTGTAGGTACTTAATGTATGTATTTTAAATATTATAAATTTAGAATATTTACTATAAACAAGGTACTGTCAAATTATTATAATTCGACAGAACTTTGTTTGGTTATAATAAGTGAATATAATCGTATTTTTAACTGTTGTGAAAATTATTAAAAAAAAGGAGTTTTATGTAAACATAATTCACATTAAAATACATAATTTTTAAATTACATACATTTCAATGATTCACATTGTGTTAAATTGTTTGAACATTAGGTATATTTTGAATGCTTATGAGTTATCCTGACAACAATACTAATTTTACTAACGTTGATTTGCACGCTAGGGCATCACCGACAAATTTTCTTCCCAAACCCGCATAAATATACTATATTTTCGATATGATCAATTTCTCTATACTTTAAAGTTATTTTTCATTAACAGATTTATAAGAAGGTACTTATACAGTATATTTATTATTCAAGTATTTGTTATGTTATGTAGTTGGTGTATAACATAATGTAAAACAAAAAAAATATAGCAGTTGTGGGACTGCCGATAGAAGTGAAAACGGAACTTTTAAGTTGAGAGTAATTAAAACCATATCATTTTTTTTATGTTTTATTTATTAGTTACATATGATGGGTTAAACAAATCATGAACAAAATATAAATACAAAGTGGTTGAAAAAATAATTAATATACAATTATCTTAATTATACATAGTATTTATATTTACACGAATTTCAATGAATTCAAGTTTGAACATTATTTTCATTATTTACATCATTGTCATCATTAATTTCGACAATACTTAGTCTAAGTATTGTCGAAATTATCTGTTTGTTCAATCATTTCATTGTATTCTAAAAAAGATGCAACAGGTACTGCTACTATAACGTATTAGTGACTCACAAAATTATACTTATCCAAAAAGCGTCCAACGCGCACATAATACAGTCAGAAATAGTCGATGTATTAGTGTATACGTGTACACAGGCTATATTAGTGTATACGTGTATATGCCTGCTATTATCATTAGCATGTCGGTGACGCGAACCGAGGATTTTACCCTCTACCAAAACGCTCAACGCGCCTAAAGAAGTTTTCACTTCAAAAAATAAACATTTTTGGCAGACTTGACCAGATCATTACCACCCCCGGCATTTAAGACCAGTGTTAAGTAGTGGCTTTGGCCACTGCCTTTCGCACTAGGTAATACCGGGCCCCTATGCCCTTCCACCTTAAAGGACGGCAACACTCCTGTAGCTCCTCTGGAGTTACTCGGAGCCGTGGGCGACAGTGATCACTTACCATCAGGTGACCCATAAGCTCGTTAGCCATTTTTTTCCATAAAAAAAACTTAAACGTCACTTTATTGTCAAACTTCAAATGCATTTTGTAATATATTATAATTGTAAAATGCAGATAATGTGTATATTTCACATTAAAATGTGACATTTTGCCATTAAAGATAATGGACAGACTTGTAGATATGAGAGAACTGTTTCTAGATATTATTCTTTAATTTTTGTTATTCCATTAGTCACTTTTGTCATATTGGAAATATTAAGACTTATTTAGGAAATATATAGAAAGACCAGAAGCCAAGCTAAAACTACAAATTTCAAATCGATAAAACAGTCAGGGAAACTTCATATAGCCTATGCAATTTTCAGCAGTTTCAAGAACATGTTACAATTTCAGTAGTAAGGATAAATCGCCCGTGAAAAAAGTCTCCAAGGGGCAACAATAGTAGTTTTCATAGAGTGAAGAAAATAGATTAGAATTGTACCCCAGAGAAAGAAGATAGAAAAGTATTATTTGCTCATTGTATAGATTGCAGATCGCTGTGCAGAATATTATCACTAGAAAAGTGGCAGAAGGAATGTAGAGACCAACTGACAGGCTAAGACCATTGGAAGAATCTGATAGGGCCTATGTCTGTATACAAACAAGTCAAAAACAAAAAGCAATTAAATTATAATATAAAAAATATTCTTTACAATTACAATTGTAAATATTAATATTATGTAAATTGCAATAATAAATATAATTAAATGATATTTAAAATGTAAAAATATTTGTATATGATAACAATTTATATATTATAATTATATATTATTTAGTATATTTACATTTAGATACCCAGACTCTGGAATGAATATTGGTTAATACTTTAAATTTTTATATTAGTTTATGTATGTATCTGCTTTTTTTCAGCTTTTGGGACTTGTTCTTAAAAATCAATGATAAGAACATTTAAAATTGTAGACTATATTTGTAAATTTGATTTCAGTTCTTATATGCTAAATCTTAGTCATTTGTAATCTTGATTAGTTTATTTTTTTGTATACATTTTATCAAATGTATCCAAAATTTGACAAATGACAGAATTTCTATTTAATTTATGTAAAAGTAACCTACTCTTTTAATAAATTATATTTTTAAGTTGGTTTGTTGTTACAACATTTAAGAAAATAAGATAAATTTAATAATCTTATAGTTATTTGTATAAAGTTATATAGAAGGTTTTTTTTTTAGGTTGGTGAAATATTCAAAGAGGCCAGTAATGCTTTTAATTTATTATCTGAAATGACCATGTCCTTGCATCCTATGGGAGATACGCAGCCTGGGTATGTGAAAAAAGTTTTTTTAAACAAATTTTAAGAAATAATATCATGGTTAATAATTATATATATATATATATATATATATATATATATATATATATATATATATATATATATATATATATATATATATATATATATATATATATATATATATATATATATATATATATATATATATATATATATATATATATATATATATATATATATATATATATATATATATATATATATATATATATATATATATATATATATATATATATATATATATATATATATGTAATGTAATTTTTTTTACTGAGAATTATTTTTTATAATTTTTAGAGGAAAGTGGACTGAAGAAGAAATGGAGATGCTACGTGGTTGTGTCCATCGATTTGCCATAGATTTAAACAAGTTAAGCCAACATATTAAAAGCCGTACAGTGTTAGTATTTTTTTCCTTTGCTTAAGTTAAATTTTTATATCACATAAATCCATAAATTTTATATCACATAATTTACATGGAATAAATAATAGTATTTATTTTATCTGTAGACGTAGATACAGGCCACAATTTCTTTTCCTACCATAGCAAAAAACTTTTACATACTTCATTCAGCTGTGTGGAAATCAAAGTCACAACCATTGTGTTTAAGGAGAGACACTGCCCACCCATAGCTTAGAACAATTGTAAAATAAAGCATATTAGTAAATAATTTATACTGTGATTCTTGAGAAAAAATTAAAAAATATATCAAACCACACAAGTAATTAATGTAGTTAACTTGTCTTACAGTTCCCAAATTCGTACAACATTGCGGAAGAAAGCGTTTGAAGATGCAGGTATACCGGTCAGGCAGGTAAGCAGCACCGTCACCAGCCACCCCCCACCACAGGTACCCACGATGACCCAATCCAACACGGGGTTAGGAAAAAACGCAGAGGTTCAAATCTTCACTAACTAATGCAAAATTCACATTTTAAGTATATATTTATATAGTTGTTGTGCTGTCTTTTTTTATTTTATTTCAGTTAGTGAAGTTTGAATTTTTTTTGCCTCACAATATTGGTTTTTTTTTTATTTTATTATTAACACAGATTGGATGTTTGGTGCTTAATGTATTTTTTTTTAACCAAATCTACTACATCCGTCCGATCCATCTCTTGGTGTACAAAATATATTTGAAAATGACATATACAGTTTTTTTGTTGTTAATTTTAATCTTATTTTTTATTAATAGATATGTTTGTTTTGCCATTGAATATTTATGGTATTATAATTTCCGTTTTTAGTTAGTGGGGCAAAGTATTATATAACACTATTATGCTTATTTCACACTCAGCTTGATGTCTTTGCCTGCGCATTTTGTTAGCATAGACATTTTTTGTCATAATATTTTTATTATAACAAGTTGTTTCAATTTTAAAATGATGTAATATTTTTCATCTTAGATTTACTTGTCTAAAGTTAATAAAAATAAATTTTACTTTCTTAGGCACAAAGTTACTGAAAGAACAATACTTGTTTTCGTGATATTTTTTTTCTATTACTATCTTTACTCTATAATTATAATGATAGTATAGGTGTAGTTATTTGGTGCATGTTATAATAATAATCATTATGGCAAACTTTTATTTCGCATCTCTTATGCATCTCTTAAAATTAAATGTCTGTAAATGTTTTAACCATCTTGTAATGTTTTTTGGTATAGTATATTGCAACATTTATATTCATAAGGATTTTGCAAAATGAAAATTGATAACAATAAGACATACATATCAAAGAAATTACCATTTGTTAGTATTAAAATTGACATTGTTCTATTCTAATTTTTAATGCAAAATATAAATATTTTCCATATTTCTGTATATATTGGTTTTAAAAATTGTTATAAATATAAGTGTTAACTAATAGAAAATTAAAAAAAAAACCAAAAAGTTATTTTATGCAGACCTGTTATTCATAAATTAATTCATGCAAATTTTATGATCTGATCTTGCACTAGCGTGACTTAACATATTTTGGAATTATGCTTAGAAATTATTAAATTAATGTAGCAATTGTGACATTATATTTATATTTTAATTTAAATTTGATACTAACTTTACATATGTGATACAATGTCACTCACACTTTGGTAACCCCTCCACCTCTCTTAATGTGTGACATAATTTATGAATAACCATTATGTATTGTATGGAACATAAAGGTTTTCTATTGAGATATATATATATATATATATATATATATATATATATATATATATATATATATATATATATATATATATATATATATATATATATATATATATATATATATATATAGTAAATAAATGTTTTATATATACCTATATATTTATATTTATAACTTTATTCATGACTTTCAATTAAGCATATACCCTATATTTTTATTGCAAGTGAGCGCTTTAAAAATATTTTCAGTAAGGTTATATAGAGCAACAAAAGTATGTAAACTTGTATCTATAACTAGTGATTTTATAGCTTCATGCTGTATCTCACATAGCAGAATAGGCAGAAGGAATCTAGGTTAAAATCTCAGTTCCCCACGAATTGTCCGATTTTCGAGACATTGCGTGTGGCGGAACTTAACGTCGCGCTGTGTCGTGTTCTAATGCGAGACAATGAAAATAATGAGTATTGTTCCGTGTTAAAATCTAACTTACAATAACCGCCCCTGCGCCAGGAGGATTAATTTGATTAGTTATGTTGTGTTCTACCACACTTTTTTATTATGTTGTGTTCTACCACACTTTTTTTTCTTGTTTCTCTTTTTAAATTGCTATGTGCATTAATATTATTTGAAAATTTATAAAAATGCACATACACACTGGAATGTACATATGTGTAAACAAAACACATGAAGTTGGCACAATAACTGCTGTAATTATTTTTCACTAGCATCAGTTTATAAATTAAATTCTTTTTTAAATACTAAAAGTTTTAGGAGTTAAATTCCAGTTCTAATCGTTTTCGTTATCGAATTGGAATTTTTTCTCTGTATAAAGTTTTCAATTTTTGTTTGGTATTCCATAGTTGTATATCATTATACGAATTATGTTTTACAGGTGACACTGAATATGTTAAACGCGTCAGAAAACGAAGTAGATGTAGAGGGACTAAGCGGGGACGTAAAGTTGGAGTTCGAAGCCAGCAACGACGAAGTGGCCACCTGAAACATGTTCAGCTTCTCGTACTTCTAAACGGGTTGATATATAATTATGTAACACTGAAGCGTAAATATATATGAGTATAAGACATTTTATATCCTGTTCGTAAAAGAAAATTTAAATATGCATAATTTTTTTTACGTTTTGTTTGTATATATTTTTTTTAATGTATTTTTTTAATATTTATGTAAGTTGAATATGAATTAGGATTATGTAATTTGTTGTTCTACGAAACGAACGAGTCTTATGCTTATATATAAAATTGGTCACTAATAATAAATATGTGTAAAACTTTTGGATCAATATCAGAATTTGTAATAATATTTAGAATTTACATATATACTTAGTCCATCGTCATAAAATAAAAATTACACAGGTTCCAAAGGTTTGTTATGGTTATCGTTGGAGAGAATATTTGAACAGACTAAGATCAGACCGAGAAGGGTGTATCTTCCTTAACTTTACGCATCAGTGCATTACCCACAAGGCTTTTATGGCTTGAAATCGTTAAAAATATTTTGTTTATGTTAACATTTTTGTCTAAGTAATTAATATTTTTATTAAGATTGTATTAAATAATTTAAATTATTCTGAATATGGTTTATATCGCAAGCCAAATAAAGCTTTGTTTTTGACCCGTACGAAAAGTGTGAAGTACAGAAAAGTGAATATAAAATGTTTATCTATTTTTTATTTCAATTTGTTTGTAATTTGAACTAATGGAATTCATGTATAAAACGCGTTTATAAAATTGTAGCCTATGTTGTAAAACCTATGTTATTGTAAAATTCCATCTAGATCCGCTTAGAAAGTGCGTGAAAGTGGAAAGTGGAATAATCATCCCTCCTTACAAACTTTCACGTTTTTAATATTGGTAGGTAGCTCTTTTGGTTGTCTTGAATAATTTATTCTAAAATTAAAATTAAACCAGATTTTTTTTTATTCTATTGTCATATATTCATCTAAAAAAATGTTCTCCTAAATGTTGTAAATGCGTCTTTAAATTTATAAAAAAATTTTGATACTGTTACATTGTGAATTGCAATAGGCTCGTATATGTAAACTACATATAACTTTCTTAGGATAGTGTTGGTTAATCTTCTCGTAAAGAATTGTAATAAGAATTAATTAATAAATAGTTTTTGAAAGATTATATTCATCCGGCTTATAGCTTTGTTACAGTTTGTTCACTCGAATTTATTTTAATCTCTTATGTCCTATTTGACTAGAACCGAACTTAAAACATGTTATGATGTTGACTCATTTCGAAATACTACTCTAAGATCTTTCGTTCCTCTTGTTAAACATCTAAGATATTTAGCGAGACTAGGCTGGATTTAGGGTCTTATGATAAGCACGCTCATTGTAGTATAAAACACATTTGCTATTATTAATGCACTTTTCTTTAGGTGAACTAACTTTGTTCTTCTATAAACCTTCTTCATGGAAATTAAATAAATATTGAAATTGAAAAAATGATGATTACAATGGTTTAAATAAAGTTTTATTATATTGTTAATATTTTTTTATAATTTTGCGCTGCAAGTTTTCTTCTTGGTTTTCGTGAATCGTGAAAACTCAAATAGTTAATTTATCTTCACTTAATAATAGTAATACTACGTTGAACCTTCGTCGATCGTAACTAATACGTGTAATACATGTTCATAGAATATTTCGTATTGGAGTTAGTTTAGTTTATATTTATAAAATAATGTGTGTGTGCTTTAAGCTCTTTGTCGAGTCGTCTTCTTAAAATACATAGATCATACGTTTTAACAAATCGTAATTTGATTTATTCTGTGTTTAATCTTTGACAGAGAAGATTGACCTCACTCTTAAGTCTTATTGCTATTATCATTTATTATAATTAAAAAAAAAATATTGCATAGCTAAGATAAAAATCAAAAGTAATTTATTTTCAATGATAATTATTTTGTTAACGTCATGGCCTAATAACATCTTTGGCGCATTGACTGGTAATATCGCAGGTTGTCCCACATAATTCGCTTATAAGTCCCTCGATTGTTTACACCGTGAAACACGTTATACCACTTATCTAGTGCATCCAAGGTAACTAAAACATTCGATGTGACTCTTTAGAGCTAAACTAAGTATACGGGCCGCAATTCTTTAGCCATGAGGCTTCTAGTATTTAGTATTTGAAGAATACTATAGATATATATATATATGACGGAAATAATGATTGTTACGGTCGAGACATCTGTTGTACGAACGCAGATCAAGGAGTGTCATCAGTGGATGATGAAGTGCAACTGTCTCCGACCAGCTCTGGTGTGAACCACGGGCTAGATGGGTCTATGTCGGATATGCATTTTTAGGAAGAAATTATCTAGTGCAAGGATGGTCGTCAGGCTGCTCTGGTGGGTCGCTCAAGTTCTTGTATTTATGGTTTTTATTAATATTTTTCGGTTACTTTTATTTAAATATTTCTTTTGTATCAAGACTTGTTTTAAGATTATTGGAGTAAGTTGGTATCCTATATTCATTGGTTTTCTGTGATTCTAATTAGTTGCCTGTAATGGTCTGCGAAGGTAGAAATTAGAGTTTCTTCTTCTTAACTTATTGTTTTTTTCTATCTTTGAGATATATTGCTCAGTTATCAATTTTATTATTATTCTCTTTTTTGCAACCAGCATCGAGAACACCAGGTCGTCCGGACAAATCTTTCACTTGGCTACCGTTGCGCTCGAGGAGGGTATGGAGGGTACAATGGGCGCTATAGGAGAGCCAGTGTAGTTTGTAAGGAGGATCTGAGTGTCTCGGTGCTTGCGTAGCAGTTGATTACCATTCAGCTCACATTATTGCATGTTAGCTTATATTATGTCGTCATCTAAATGAATTTAATTTAAAAAATAATATACCTTTTTGTGTTATGTTTTTGTTCTTTTCATTTAGTTATATATTTCAGCAAGATTTAAAAAATGTCAATGAAGTACTTACGCACCTCGTGAAAGTATGTGTTACGTATTTTGGATTTTTTCTACACATTGTAGATTCTGAAGATGAATACTCTTTTGAAACATTTCTTCAAATGTATAATAATTTAAAGATTTTCTTTTGAATTAATATTCACATTTAGATGACGACTATAGTATTACAGTAGTAAGTAAAGGTAAAAATCGACTACAGGTAAAATTAAAAAAATATAAACGACTTCTTTTTTTCTCGAAAACATCAAAATTATTTTAAAACCATAAAAGCGAATGATGGCGATACCTATACAATCCTAACATTACTGTAGCTTAAGGATTTTTACCTTTATTAGCATCATGTGACTAACCTAGAAAATAATATTTATAATATTTGAACGAAACGGGAGCGGGCCGCTGTAGTCATAATATTATAATTATTGTATTATACGGTGATTTTTTGTTAACGTCATGGCTTAAGAATATCATCAAGATTGTTTCGTATGTGTGCCTTTGTTTGGCGCACACGTCGTACTGGACAGTTGAAATATCTACATTTTGATGTAGAATATCCACAGTGGCCCTTCAGAACTACACGGGCCGCAGTACTTAATCCATGACGTTCTAGTATTTTAAGAACACTATACAAAGGTATGACGGAAATTATGATTGTTATGGTCGAGACACCTGTTGTACGAACGCAGATCAAGAAGGGTCGCATTCTTACCTCAGTCTGCACCAATGGATGAATTTCTATGTGCAAGCCGTCTCGGACCGGCTCGGGCTTAACCTCGAGTTAGAAAGACCGATGCTGGACATGCATTTTTTGGAGAAATTCTAGAAATTGCAAGGATGCTCGCCAGCCCGCTCTGGTGAGTCGCTTAAGTTCCTTATAATTCTGTTCTTTGTAATATATTTCGGTTCATATTACTTTACTTTCGTTTTGTGATTTACTTTAGCATTTTTGGAAAAAAATCTAGAAATTGCAAGAATGCTCGCCAGTCCGTTCTGGTGAGTCGCTTAGTTTCCTTATTATTTTGTTCTTTGTAATATATTTCGATTTGTATTACTTAACTTTCATTTTGTGATTTACTTTAGCATTTTTTGGAAGAAATTCTAGAAATTGCAAGAATGCTCGCCAGTCCGTTCTGGAGAATCGCTTAATTTCCTTATTATTCTGTTCTTTGTAATATTTTTCGGTTCGTATTACTTTACTTTCCTTTTGTCATTTACTTTAAGATGAGGTACAGGAGTAGGTTAGTTCCCTTAAAATCACTTGACTAAAGTATGACGGAAAATATGATTGTTATGGTCGAGACACCTGTTGTACGAACGCAGATCAAGAAGGGTCGCATTCTTACCTCAGACTGCACCAATGGATGAATTTCTATGTGCAAGCCGTGTCCGACCAGCTCGGGCTTAACCTCGAGTTAGAAAGACAGATGCTGGATATGCTGTTTTTGGAGAAATTCTAGAAATTGCAAGGATGCTCGCCAGACCGCTCTGGTTCTGGTGAGTCGCTTAAGTTCCTTATAATTCTGTTCTTTGTAATATATTTCGATTCGTATTACTTTACTTTCGTTTTGTGATTTACTTTAGCATTTTTTGGAAGAAATTCTAGAATTTGCAAGGATGCTCGCCAGTCCGTTCTGGAGAGTCGCTTAATTTCCTTATTATTCTGTTCTTTGTAATATGTTTCGGTTCGTATTACTTTACTTTCCTTTTGGGTTTTACTTTAGCATTTTTTGAAAGAAATTCTAAAATTTGCAAGGATGCTCGCCAGTCCGCTCTGGCGAGTCGCTTAAGTTCCTTATAATTCAGTTCTTTGTAATATTTTTCGGTTCGTATTACTTTACTTTCCTTTTGTCATTTACTTTAAGATGAGGTACAGGAGTAGGTCGGTTCCCTTAAAATCACTTGCCTAAAGGTATGACGGAAATTATGATTGTTATGGTCGAGACACCTGTTGTAAGAACGCAGATCAAGAAGGGTCGCATTCTTACCTCAGTCTGCACCAATGGATGAATTTCTATGTGCAAGCCGTCTCCGACCGGCTCGGGCTTAACCTCGAGTTAGAAAGACCGATGCTGGATATGCATTTTTTGGAGAAATTCTAGAAATTGCAAGGATGCTCGCCATACCGCTCTGGTGAGTCGCTTAAGTTCCTTATAATTCTGTTCTTTGTAATATATTTCGGTTCGTATAACTTTACTTTCCTTTTTTATTAACTTTAGCATTTTTGGAAAAAATTCTAGAAATTGCAAGAATGCTCGCCAGTCCGTTCTGGCGAGTCGCTTAATTTCCTTATTATTCTGTTCTTTGTAATATATTTCGGTTCATATTACTTTACTTTCGTTTTGTGATTTACTTTAGCATTTTTTGGAAGAAATTCTAGAAATTGCTAGAATGCTCGCCAGTCCGTTCTGGTGAGTCGCTTAATTTCCTTATTATTCTGGTCTTTGTAATATGTTTCGGTTCGTATTACTTTACTTTCCTTTTGTCATTTACTTTAAGATGAGGTACAGGAGTAGGTTGGTTCCCTTAAAATCACTTGACTAAAGTATGACGGAAAATATGATTGTTATGGTCGAGACACCTTTTGTACGAACGCAGACCAAGAAGGGTCGCATTCTTACCTCAGACTGCACCAATGGATGAATTTCTATGTGCAAGCTGTCTCCGACCAGCTCGGGCTTCACCTCGAGTTAGAAAGACCGATGCTGGATATGCATTTTTTGGAGAAATTCTAGAAATTGCAAGGATGCTCGCCAGACCGCTCTGGTTCTGGTGAGTCGCTTAAGTTCCTTATAATTCTGTTCTTTGTAATATATTTCGATTCATATTACTTTACTTTCGTATATTCGTATTACTTTACTTTCGTTTTGTATTCGTATTACTTTACTTTCGTTTTGTGATTTACTTTAGCATTTTTTGGAAGAAATTCTAGAATTTGCAAGGATGCTCGCCAGTCCGTTCTGGAGAGTCGCTTAATTTCCTTATTATTCTGTTCTTTGTAATATGTTTCGGTTCGTATTACTTTACTTTCCTTTTGGGTTTTACTTTAGCATTTTTTGGAAGAAATTCTAGAATTTGCAAGGATGCTCGCCAGTCCGCTCTGGTGAGTCGCTTAAGTTCCTTATAATTCAGTTCTTTGTAATATATTTCGGTTCGTATTAATTTACTTTCCTTTTGTCATTTACTTTAAGATGAGGTACAGGAGTAGGTTGGTTCCCTTAAAATCACTTGACTAAAGTATGACGGAAAATATGATTGTTATGGTCGAGACACCTGTTGTACGAACGCAGACCAAGAAGGGTCGCATTTTTACCTCAGACTGCACCAATGGATGAATTTCTATGTGCAAGCCGTGTCCGACCAGCTCGGGCTTAACCTCGAGTTAGAAAGACAGATGCTGGATATGCATTTTTTGGAGAAATTCTAGAAATTGCAAGGATGCTCGCCAGACCGCTCTGGTTCTGGTGAGTCGCTTAAGTTCCTTATAATTCTGTTCTTTGTAATATATTTCGATTCATATTACTTTACTTTCGTATATTCGTATTACTTTACTTTCGTTTTGTATTCGTATTACTTTACTTTCGTTTTGTGATTTACTTTAGCATTTTTGGAAGAAATTCTAGAATTTGCAAGGATGCTCGCCAGTCCGTTCTGGAGAGTCGCTTAATTTCCTTATTATTCTGTTCTTTGTAATATGTTTCGGTTCGTATTACTTTACTTTCCTTTTCGGTTTTACTTTAGCATTTTTTGGAAGAAATTCTAGAATTTGCAAGGATGCTCGCCAGTCCGCTCTGGTGAGTCGCTTAAGTTCCTTATAATTCAGTTCTTTGTAATATATTTCGGTTCGTATTAATTTACTTTCCTTTGTCATTTACTTTAAGATGAGGTACAGGAGTAGGTTGGTTCCCTTAAAATCACTTGACTAAAGTATGACGGAAAATATGATTGTTATGGTCGAGACACCTGTTGTACGAACGCAGACCAAGAAGGGTCGCATTTTTACCTCAGACTGCACCAATGGATGAATTTCTATGTGCAAGCCGTGTCCGACCAGCTCGGGCTTAACCTCGAGTTAGAAAGACAGATGCTGGATATGCATTTTTTGGAGAAATTCTAGAAATTGCAAGGATGCTCGCCAGACCGCTCTGGTTCTGGTGAGTCGCTTAAGTTCCTTATAATTCTGTTCTTTGTAATATATTTCGGTTCGTATTACTTTACTTTCGTTTTGTGATTTACGTTAGCATTTTTTGGAAGAAATTCTAGAATTTGCAAGGATGCTCGCCAGTCCGTTCTGGAGAGTCGCTTAATTTCCTTATTATTCTGTTCTTTGTAATATGTTTCGGTTCGTATTACTTTACTTTCCTTTTGGGTTTTACTTTAGCATTTTTTGAAAGAAATTCTAAAAGTTGCAAGGATGCTCGCCAGTCCGCTCTGGCGAGTCGCTTAAGTTCCTTATAATTCAGTTCTTTGTAATATATATCGGTTCGTATAACTTTACTTTCATTTTGACATTTACTTTAAGATGAGGTACAGGAGTAGGTCGATTCCCTTAAAATCACTTGCCTAAAGGTATGACGGAAATTATGATTGTTATGGTCGAGACACCTGTTGTAAGAACGCAGATCAAGAAGGGTCGCATTCTTACCTCAGTCTGCACCAATGGATGAATTTCTATGTGCAAGCCGTCTCCGACCGGCTCGGGCTTAACCTCGAGTTAGAAAGACCGATGCTGGATATGCATTTTTTGGAGAAATTCTAGAAATTGCAAGGATGCTCGCCATACCGCTCTGGTGAGTCGCTTAAGTTCCTTATAATTCTGTTCTTTGTAATATATTTCGGTTCGTATAACTTTACTTTCCTTTTTTTATTAACTTTAGCATTTTTGGAAAAAATTCTAGAAATTGCAAGAATGCTCGCCAGTCCGTTCTGGCGAGTCGCTTAATTTCCTTATTATTCTGTTCTTTGTAATATATTTCGATTCGTATTACTTAACTTTCGTTTTGTGATTTACTTTAGCATTTTTTGGAAGAAATTCTAGAAATTGCAAGAATGCTCGCCAGTCCGTTCTGGAGAGTCGCTTAATTTCCTTATTATTCTGTTCTTTGTAATATATTTCAGTTCGTATTAATTTACTTTCCTTTTGTCATTTACTTTAAGATGAGGTACAGGAGTAGGTTGGTTCCCTTAAAATCACTTGACTAAAGTATGACGGAAAATATGATTGTTATGGTCGAGACACCTTTTGTACGAACGCAGACCAAGAAGGGTCGCATTCTTACCTCAGACTGCACCAATGGATGAATTTCTATGTGCAAGCTGTCTCCGACCAGCTCGGGCTTAACCTCGAGTTAGAAAGACCGATGCTGGATATGCATTTTTTGGAGAAATTCTAGAAATTGCAAGGATGCTCGCCAGACCGCTCTGGTTCTGGTGAGTCGCTTAAGTTCCTTATAATTCTGTTCTTTGTAATATATTTCGGTTCATATTACTTTACTTTCGTATATTCGTATTACTTTACTTTCGTTTTGTATTCGTATTACTTTACTTTCGTTTTGTGATTTACTTTAGCATTTTTTGGAAGAAATTCTAGAATTTGCAAGGATGCTCGCCAGTCCGTTCTGGAGAGTCGCTTAATTTCCTTATTATTCTGGTCTTTGTAATATGTTTCGGTTCGTATTACTTTACTTTCCTTTTGGGTTTTACTTTAGCATTTTTTGGAAGAAATTCTAGAATTTGCAAGGATGCTCGCCAGTCCGCTCTGGTGAGTCGCTTAAGTTCCTTATAATTCAGTTCTTTGTAATATTTTTCGGTTCGTATTACTTTACTTTCCTTTTGTCATTTACTTTAAGATGAGGTACAGGAGTAGGTTAGTTCCCTTAAAATCACTTGACTAAAGTATGACGGAAAATATGATTGTTATGGTCGAGACACCTGTTGTACGAACGCAGATCAAGAAGGGTCGCATTCTTACCTCAGACTGCACCAATGGATGAATTTCTATGTGCAAGCCGTCTCCGACCAGCTCGGGCTTAACCTCGAGTTAGAAAGACCGATGCTGGATATGCATTTTTTGGAGAAATTCTAGAAATTGCAAGGATGCTCGCCAGACCGCTCTGGTTCTGGTGAGTCGCTTAAGTTCCTTATAATTCTGTTCTTTGTAATATATTTCGGTTCGTATTACTTTACTTTCGTTTTGTGATTTACGTTAGCATTTTTTGGAAGAAATTCTAGAATTTGCAAGGATGCTCGCCAATCCGTTCTGGAGAGTCGCTTAAGTTCCTTATAATTCTGTTCTTTGTAATATATTGCGGTTCGAATTACTTTACTTTCGTTTTGTGATTTACGTTAGCATGTTTTGGAAGAAATTCTAGAAATTGCTAGAAAGCTCAACAGTCTGTTCTGGTGAGTCGCTTAATTTCATTATTATTCTGGTCTTTGTAATATGTTTCGGTTCGTATTACTTTACTTTCCTTTTGGGTTTTACTTTAGCATTTTTTGGAAGAAATTCTAGAATTTGCAAGGATGCTCGCCAGTCCGCTCTGGCGAGTCGCTTAAGTTCCTTATAATTCAGTTCTTTGTAATATATATCGGTTCGTATAACTTTACTTTCCTTTTGACATTTACTTTAAGATGAGGTACAGGAGTAGGTCGATTCCCTTAAAATCACTTGCCTAAAGGTATGACGGAAATTATGATTGTTATGGTCGAGACACCTGTTGTAAGAACGCAGATCAAGAAGGGTCGCATTCTTACCTCAGTCTGCACCAATGGATGAATTTCTATGTGCAAGCCGTCTCCGACCGGCTCGGGCTTAACCTCGAGTTAGAAAGACCGATGCTGGATATGCATTTTTTGGAGAAATTCTAGAAATTGCAAGGATGCTCGCCAGACCGCTCTGGTTCTGGTGAGTCGCTTAAGTTCCTTATAATTCTGTTCTTTGTAATATATTTCGATTCGTATTACTTTACTTTCGTTTTGTGATTTACTTTAGCATTTTTTGGAAGAAATTCTAGAATTTGCAAGGATGCTCGCCAATCCGTTCTGGAGAGTCGCTTAATTTCCTTATTATTCTGTTCTTTGTAATATATTTCGATTCGTATTACTTAACTTTCGTTTTGTGATTTACTTTAGCATTTTTGGAAGAAATTCTAGAAATTGCAAGAATGCTCGCCAGTCCGTTCTGGAGAGTCGCTTAATTTCCTTATTATTCTGTTCTTTGTAATATATTTCGGTTCGTATTAATTTACTTTCCTTTTGTCATTTATTTTAAGATGAGGTACAGGAGTAGGTTGGTTCCCTTAAAATCACTTGACTAAAGTATGACGGAAAATATGATTGTTATGGTCGAGACACCTTTTGTACGAACGCAGACCAAGAAGGGTCGCATTCTTATCTCAGACTGCACCAATGGATGAATTTCTATGTGCAAGCTGTCTCCGACCAGCTCGGGCTTCACCTCGAGTTAGAAAGACCGATGCTGGATATGCATTTTTTGGAGAAATTCTAGAAATTGCAAGGATGCTCGCCAGACCGCTCTGGTTCTGGTGAGTCGCTTAAGTTCTTTATAATTCTGTTCTTTGTAATATATTTCGATTCGTATTACTTAACTTTCGTTTTGCGATTTACTTTAGCATTTTTTGGAAGAAATTCTAGAATTTGCAAGGATGCTCGCCAGTACGTTCTGGAGAGTCGCTGAATTTCCTTATTATTCTGTTCTTTGTAATATGTTTCGGTTCGTATTACTTTACTTTCCTTTTGGGTTTTACTTTAGCATTTTTTGGAAGAAATTCTATAATTTGCAAGGATGCTCGCCAGTCCGCTCTGGCGAGTCGCTTAAGTTCCTTATAATTCAGTTCTTTGTAATATATATCGGTTCGTATAACTTTACTTTCCTTTTGACATTTACTTTAAGATGAGGTACAGGAGTAAGTCGATTCCCTTAAAATCACTTGCCTAAAGGTATGACGGAAATTATGATTGTTATGGTCGAGACACCTGTTGTAAGAACGCAGATCAAGAAGGGTCGCATTCTTACCTCAGTCTGCACCAATGGATGAATTTCTATGTGCAAGCCGTTTCCGACCGGCTCGGGCTTAACCTCGAGTTAGAAAGACCGATGATGGATATGCATTTTTTGAAGAAATTCTAGAAATTGCAAGGATGCTCGCCATACCGCTCTGGTTCTGGTGAGTCGCTTAAGTTCCTTATTATTCTGTTCTTTGTAATATATTTCGATTCGTATTACTTAACTTTCGTTTTGTGATTTACTTTAGCATTTTTTGGAAGAAATTCTAGAATTTGCAAGGATGCTCGCCAGTCCGTTCTGGAGAGTCGCTTAATTTCCTTATTATTCTGTTCTTTGTAATATATTTCGGTTCGTATTAATTTACGTTCCTTTTGTCATTTACTTTAAGATGAGGTACAGGAGTAGGTTGGTTCCCTTAAAATCACTTGACTAAAGTATGACGGAAAATATGATTGTTATGGTCGAGACACCTTTTGTACGAACGCAGACCAAGAAGGGTCGCATTCTTACCTCAGACTGCACCAATGGATGAATTTCTATGTGCAAGCTGTCTCCGACCAGCTCGGGCTTCACCTCGAGTTAGAAAGACCGATGCTGGATATGCATTTTTTGGAGAAATTCTAGAAATTGCAAGGATGCTCGCCAGACCGCTCTGGTTCTGGTGAGTCGCTTAAGTTCTTTATAATTCTGTTCTGTGTAATATATTTCGATTCGTATTACTTAACTTTCGTTTTGCGATTTACTTTAGCATTTTTTGGAAGAAATTCTAGAATTTGCAAGGATGCTCGCCAGTACGTTCTGGAGAGTCGCTGAATTTCCTTATTATTCTGTTCTTTGTAATATGTTTCGGTTCGTATTACTTTACTTTCCTTTTGGGTTTTACTTTAGCATTTTTTGGAAGAAATTCTAGAATTTGCAAGGATGCTCGCCAGTCCGCTCTGGCGAGTCGCTTAAGTTCCTTATAATTCAGTTCTTTGTAATATATATCGGTTCGTATAACTTTACTTTCCTTTTGACATTTACTTTAAGATGAGGTACAGGAGTAAGTCGATTCCCTTAAAATCACTTGCCTAAAGGTATGACGGAAATTATGATTGTTATGGTCGAGACACCTGTTGTAAGAACGCAGATCAAGAAGGGTCGCATTCTTACCTCAGTCTGCACCAATGGATGAATTTCTATGTGCAAGCCGTTTCCGACCGGCTCGGGCTTAACCTCGAGTTAGAAAGACCGATGATGGATATGCATTTTTTGGAGAAATTCTAGAAATTGCAAGGATGCTCGCCATACCGCTCTGGTTCTGGTGAGTCGCTTAAGTTCCTTATAATTCTGTTCTTTGTAATATATTTCGATTCGTATTACTTTACTTTCGGTTTGTGATTTACTTTAGCATTTTTTGGAAGAAATTCTAGAATTTGCAAGGATGCTCGCCAGTCCGTTCTGGAGAGTCGCTTAATTTCCTTATTATTCTGTTCTTTGTAATATATTTCGGTTCGTATTACTTTACTTTCGTTTTGTGATTTACGTTAGCATTTTTTGGAAGAAATTCTAGAAATTGCTAGAATGCTCGCCAGTCCGTTCTGGTGAGTCGCTTAATTTCCTTATTATTCTGGTCTTTGTAATATATTTCAGTTCGTATTAATTTACTTTCCTTTTGTCATTTACTTTAAGATGAGGTACAGGAGTAGGTTGGTTCCCTTAAAATCACTTAACTAAAGTATGACGGAAAATATGATTGTTATGGTCGAGACACCTCTTGTACGAACGCAGACCAAGAAGGGTCGCATTCTTACCTCAGACTGCACCAATGGATGAATTTCTATGTGCAAGCCGTCTCCGACCAGCTCGGGCTTCACCTCGAGTTAGAAAGACCGATGCTGGATATGCATTTTTTGGAGAAATTCTAGAAATTGCAAGGATGCTCGCTAGACCGCTCTGGTTCTGGTGAGTCGCTTAAGTTCCTTATAATTCTGTTCTTTGTAATATATTTCGATTCATATTACTTTACTTTCGTATATTCGTATTACTTTACTTTCGTTTTGTATTCGTATTACTTTACTTTCGTTTGTGATTTACTTTAGCATTTTTTGGAAGAAATTCTAGAATTTGCAAGGATGCTCGCCAGTCCGTTCTGGAGAGTCGCTTAATTTCCTTATTATTCTGTTCTTTGTAATATATTTCAGTTCGTATTAATTTACTTTCCTTTTGTCATTTACTTTAAGATGAGGTACAGGAGTAGGTTGGTTCCCTTAAAGTCACTTGACTAAAGTATGACGGAAAATATGATTGTTATGGTCGAGACACCTCTTGTACGAACGCAGATCAAGAAGGGTCGCATTCTTACCTCAGTCTGCACCAATGGATGAATTTCTATGTGCAAGCCGTTTCCGACCGGCTCGGGCTTAACCTCGAGTTAGAAAGACCGATGATGGATATGCATTTTTTGGAGAAATTCTAGAAATTGCAAGGATGCTCGCCATACCGCTCTGGTTCTGGTGAGTCGCTTAAGTTCCTTATAATTCTGTTCTTTGTAATATATTTCGATTCGTATTACTTTACTTTCGTTTTGTGATTTACTTTAGCATTTTTTGGAAGAAATTCTAGAATTTGCAAGGATGCTCGCCAGTCCGTTCTGGAGAGTCGCTTAATTTCCTTATTATTCTGTTCTTTGTAATATATTTCGATTCGTATTACTTAACTTTCGTTTGTGATTTACTTTAGCATTTTTTGGAAGAAATTCTAGAAATTACAAGAATGCTCGCCAGTCCGTTCTGGAGAGTCGCTTAATTTCCTTATTATTCTGTTCTTTGTAATATATTTCAGTTCGTATTAATTTACTTTCCTTTTGTCATTTACTTTAAGATGAGGTACAGGAGTAGGTTGGTTCCCTTAAAGTCACTTGACTAAAGTATGACGGAAAATATGATTGTTATGGTCGAGACACCTCTTGTACGAACGCAGACCAAGAAGGGTCGCATTCTTACCTCAGACTGCACCAATGGATGAATTTCTATGTGCAAGCCGTCTCCGACCAGCTCGGGCTTCACCTCGAGTTAGAAAGACCGATGCTGGATATGCATTTTTTGGAGAAATTCTAGAAATTGCAAGGATGCTCGCTAGACCGCTCTGGTTCTGGTGAGTCGCTTAAGTTCCTTATAATTCTGTTCTTTGTAATATATTTCGATTCATATTACTTTACTTTCGTATATTCGTATTACTTTACTTTCGTTTTGTATTCGCATTACTTTACTTTCGTTTTGTGATTTACTTTAGCATTTTTGAAAGAAATTCTAGAATTTGCAAGGATGCTCGCCAATCCGTTCTGGAGAGTCGCTTAATTTCCTTATTATTCTGTTCTTTGTAATATGTTTCGGTTCGTATTACTTTACTTTCCTTTTGGGTTTTACTTTAGCATTTTTTGGAAGAAATTCTAGAATTTGCAAGGATGCTCGCCAGTCCGCTCTGGTGAGTCGCTTAAGTTCCTTATAATTCAGTTCTTTGTAATATTTTTCGGTTCGTATTACTTTACTTTCCTTTTGTCATTTACTTTAAGATGAGGTACAGGAGTAGGTTAGTTCCCTTAAAATAACTTGACTAAAGTATGACGGAAAATATGATTGTTATGGTCGAGACACCTGTTGTACGAACGCAGATCAAGAAGGGTCGCATTCTTACCTCAGACTGCACCAATGGATGAATTTCTATGTGCAAGCCGTGTCCGACCAGCTCGGGCTTAACCTCGAGTTAGAAAGACAGATGCTGGATATGCATTTTTTGGAGAAATTCTAGAAATTGCAAGGATGCTCGCCAGACCGCTCTGGTTCTGGTGAGTCGCTTAAGTTCCTTATAATTCTGTTCTTTGTAATATATTTCGATTCGTATTACTTTACTTTCGTTTTGTGATTTACTTTAGCATTTTTTGGAAGAAATTCTAGAATTTGCAAGGATGCTCGCCAGTCCGTTCTGGTGAGTCGCTTAATTTCCTTATTATTCTGGTCTTTGTAATATGTTTCGGTTCGTATTACTTTACTTTCCTTTTGGGTTTTACTTTAGCATTTTTTGAAAGAAATTCTAAAATTTGCAAGGATGCTCGCCAGTCCGCTCTGGCGAGTCGCTTAAGTTCCTTATAATTCAGTTCTTTGTAATATATATCGGTTCGTATAACTTTACTTTCCTTTTGACATTTACTTTAAGATGAGGTACAGGAGTAGGTCGATTCCCTTAAAATCACTTGCTTAAAGGTATGACGGAAATTATGATTGTTATGGTCGAGACACCTGTTGTAAGAACGCAGATCAAGAAGGGTCGCATTCTTACCTCAGTCTGCACCAATGGATGAATTTCTATGTGCAAGCCGTCTCCGACCGGCTCGGGCTTAACCTCGAGTTAGAAAGACCGATGCTGGATATGCATTTTTTGGAGAAATTCTAGAAATTGCAAGAATGCTCGCCAGTCCGTTCTGGAGAGTCGCTTAATTTCCTTATTATTCTGTTCTTTGTAATATATTTCGGTTCGTATTAATTTACTTTCCTTTTGTCATTTACTTTAAGATGAGGTACAGGAGTAGGTTGGTTCCCTTAAAATCACTTGACTAAAGTATGACGGAAAATATGATTGTTATGGTCGAGACACCTTTTGTACGAACGCAGACCAAGAAGGGTCGCATTCTTACCTCAGACTGCACCAATGGATGAATTTCTATGTGCAAGCTGTCTCCGACCAGCTCGGGCTTCACCTCGAGTTAGAAAGACCGATGCTGGATATGCATTTTTTGGAGAAATTCTAGAAATTGCAAGGATGCTCGCCAGACCGCTCTGGTTCTGGTGAGTCGCTTAATTTCTTTATAATTCTGTTCTTTGTAATATATTTCGATTCGTATTACTTAACTTTCGTTTTGCGATTTACTTTAGCATTTTTTGGAAGAAATTCTAGAATTTGCAAGGATGCTCGCCAGTACGTTCTGGAGAGTCGCTGAATTTCCTTATTATTCTGTTCTTTGTAATATGTTTCGGTTCGTATTACTTTACTTTCCTTTTGGGTTTTACTTTAGCATTTTTTGGAAGAAATTCTAGAATTTGCAAGGATGCTCGCCAGTCCGCTCTGGCGAGTCGCTTAAGTTCCTTATAATTCAGTTCTTTGTAATATATATCGGTTCGTATAACTTTACTTTCCTTTTGACATTTACTTTAAGATGAGGTACAGGAGTAAGTCGATTCCCTTAAAATCACTTGCCTAAAGGTATGACGGAAATTATGATTGTTATGGTCGAGACACCTGTTGTAAGAACGCAGATCAAGAAGGGTCGCATTCTTACCTCAGTCTGCACCAATGGATGAATTTCTATGTGCAAGCCGTTTCCGACCGGCTCGGGCTTAACCTCGAGTTAGAAAGACCGATGATGGATATGCATTTTTTGGAGAAATTCTAGAAATTGCAAGGATGCTCGCCATACCGCTCTGGTTCTGGTGAGTCGCTTAAGTTCCTTATAATTCTGTTCTTTGTAATATATTTCGATTCGTATTACTTTACTTTCGTTTTGTGATTTACTTTAGCATTTTTTGGAAGAAATTCTAGAATTTGCAAGGATGCTCGCCAGTCCGTTCTGGAGAGTCGCTTAATTTCCTTATTATTCTGTTCTTTGTAATATATTTCGATTCGTATTACTTAACTTTCGTTTTGTGATTTACTTTAGCATTTTTTGGAAGAAATTCTAGAAATTACAAGAATGCTCGCCAGTCCGTTCTGGAGAGTCGCTTAATTTCCTTATTATTCTGTTCTTTGTAATATATTTCAGTTCGTATTAATTTACTTTCCTTTTGTCATTTACTTTAAGATGAGGTACAGGAGTAGGTTGGTTCCCTTAAAGTCACTTGACTAAAGTATGACGGAAAATATGATTGTTATGGTCGAGACACCTCTTGTACGAACGCAGACCAAGAAGGGTCGCATTCTTACCTCAGACTGCACCAATGGATGAATTTCTATGTGCAAGCCGTCTCCGACCAGCTCGGGCTTCACCTCGAGTTAGAAAGACCGATGCTGGATATGCATTTTTTGGAGAAATTCTAGAAATTGCAAGGATGCTCGCTAGACCGCTCTGGTTCTGGTGAGTCGCTTAAGTTCCTTATAATTCTGTTCTTTGTAATATATTTCGATTCATATTACTTTACTTTCGTATATTCGTATTACTTTACTTTCGTTTTGTATTCGTATTACTTTACTTTCGTTTTGTGATTTACTTTAGCATTTTTTGGAAGAAATTCTAGAATTTGCAAGGATGCTCGCCAGTCCGTTCTGGAGAGTCGCTTAATTTCCTTATTATTCTGTTCTTTGTAATATGTTTCGGTTCGTATTACTTTACTTTCCTTTTGTCATTTACTTTAAGATGAGGTACAGGAGTAGATTGGTTCCCTTAAAATCACTTGACTAAAGTATGACGGAAAATATGATTGTTATGGTCGAGACACCTCTTGTACGAACGCAGACCAAGAAGGGTCGCATTCTTACCTCAGACTGCACCAATGGATGAATTTCTATGTGCAAGCCGTCTCCGACCAGCTCGGGCTTCACCTCGAGTTAGAAAGACCGATGCTGGATTTGCATTTTTTGGAGAAATTCTAGAAATTGCAAGGATGCTCGCTAGACCGCTCTGGTTCTGGTGAGTCGCTTAAGTTCCTTATAATTCTGTTCTTTGTAATATATTTCGATTCATATTACTTTACTTTCGTATATTCGTATTACTTTACTTTCGTTTTGTATTCGTATTACTTTACTTTCGTTTTGTGATTTACTTTAGCATTTTTTGAAAGAAATTCTAGAATTTGCAAGGATGCTCGCCAATCCGTTCTGGAGAGTCGCTTAATTTCCTTATTATTCTGTTCTTTGTAATATGTTTCGGTTCGTATTACTTTACTTTCCTTTTGGGTTTTACTTTAGCATTTTTTGGAAGAAATTCTAGAATTTGCAAGGATGCTCGCCAGTCCGCTCTGGTGAGTCGCTTAAGTTCCTTATAATTCAGTTCTTTGTAATATATTTCGGTTCGTATTAATTTACTTTCCTTTTGTCATTTACTTTAAGATGAGGTACAGGAGTAGGTTGGTTCCCTTAAAATCACTTGACTAAAGTATGACGGAAAATATGATTGTTATGGTCGAGACACCTGTTGTACGAACGCAGACCAAGAAGGGTCGCATTCTTACCTCAGACTGCACCAATGGATGAATTTCTATGTGCAAGCCGTGTCCGACCAGCTCGGGCTTAACCTCGAGTTAGAAAGACAGATGCTGGATATGCATTTTTTGGAGAAATTCTAGAAATTGCAAGGATGCTCGCCAGACCGCTCTGGTTCTGGTGAGTCGCTTAAGTTCCTTATAATTCTGTTCTTTGTAATATATTTCGATTCGTATTACTTTACTTTCGTTTTGTGATTTACTTTAGCATTTTTTGGAAGAAATTCTAGAATTTGCAAGGATGCTCGCCAGTCCGTTCTGGAGAGTCGCTTAATTTCCTTATTATTCTGTTCTTTGTAATATATTTCGATTCGTATTACTTAACTTTCGTTTTGTGATTTACTTTAGCATTTTTTGGAAGAAATTCTAGAAATTACAAGAATGCTCGCCAGTCCGTTCTGGAGAGTCGCTTAATTTCCTTATTATTCTGTTCTTTGTAATATATTTCAGTTCGTATTAATTTACTTTCCTTTTGTCATTTACTTTAAGATGAGGTACAGGAGTAGGTTGGTTCCCTTAAAGTCACTTGACTAAAGTATGACGGAAAATATGATTGTTATGGTCGAGACACCTCTTGTACGAACGCAGACCAAGAAGGGTCGCATTCTTACCTCAGACTGCACCAATGGATGAATTTCTATGTGCAAGCCGTCTCCGACCAGCTCGGGCTTCACCTCGAGTTAGAAAGACCGATGCTGGATATGCATTTTTTGGAGAAATTCTAGAAATTGCAAGGATGCTCGCTAGACCGCTCTGGTTCTGGTGAGTCGCTTAAGTTCCTTATAATTCTGTTCTTTGTAATATATTTCGATTCATATTACTTTACTTTCGTATATTCGTATTACTTTACTTTCGTTTTGTATTCGTATTACTTTACTTTCGTTTTGTGATTTACTTTAGCATTTTTTGGAAGAAATTCTAGAATTTGCAAGGATGCTCGCCAGTCCGTTCTGGAGAGTCGCTTAATTTCCTTATTATTCTGTTCTTTGTAATATGTTTCGGTTCGTATTACTTTACTTTCCTTTTGTCATTTACTTTAAGATGAGGTACAGGAGTAGATTGGTTCCCTTAAAATCACTTGACTAAAGTATGACGGAAAATATGATTGTTATGGTCGAGACACCTCTTGTACGAACGCAGACCAAGAAGGGTCGCATTCTTACCTCAGACTGCACCAATGGATGAATTTCTATGTGCAAGCCGTCTCCGACCAGCTCGGGCTTCACCTCGAGTTAGAAAGACCGATGCTGGATTTGCATTTTTTGGAGAAATTCTAGAAATTGCAAGGATGCTCGCTAGACCGCTCTGGTTCTGGTGAGTCGCTTAAGTTCCTTATAATTCTGTTCTTTGTAATATATTTCGATTCATATTACTTTACTTTCGTATATTCGTATTACTTTACTTTCGTTTTGTATTCGTATTACTTTACTTTCGTTTTGTGATTTACTTTAGCATTTTTTGAAAGAAATTCTAGAATTTGCAAGGATGCTCGCCAATCCGTTCTGGAGAGTCGCTTAATTTCCTTATTATTCTGTTCTTTGTAATATGTTTCGGTTCGTATTACTTTACTTTCCTTTTGGGTTTTACTTTAGCATTTTTTGGAAGAAATTCTAGAATTTGCAAGGATGCTCGCCAGTCCGCTCTGGTGAGTCGCTTAAGTTCCTTATAATTCAGTTCTTTGTAATATATTTCGGTTCGTATTAATTTACTTTCCTTTTGTCATTTACTTTAAGATGAGGTACAGGAGTAGGTTGGTTCCCTTAAAATCACTTGACTAAAGTATGACGGAAAATATGATTGTTATGGTCGAGACACCTGTTGTACGAACGCAGACCAAGAAGGGTCGCATTCTTACCTCAGACTGCACCAATGGATGAATTTCTATGTGCAAGCCGTGTCCGACCAGCTCGGGCTTAACCTCGAGTTAGAAAGACAGATGCTGGATATGCATTTTTTGGAGAAATTCTAGAAATTGCAAGGATGCTCGCCAGACCGCTCTGGTTCTGGTGAGTCGCTTAAGTTCCTTATAATTCTGTTCTTTGTAATATATTTCGATTCGTATTACTTTACTTTCGTTTTGTGATTTACTTTAGCATTTTTTGGAAGAAATTCTAGAATTTGCAAGGATGCTCGCCAGTCCGTTCTGGAGAGTCGCTTAATTTCCTTATTATTCTGTTCTTTGTAATATGTTTCGGTTCGTATTACTTTACTTTCCTTTTGGGTTTTACTTTAGCATTTTTTGAAAGAAATTCTAAAATTTGCAAGGATGCTCGCCAGTCCGCTCTGGCGAGTCGCTTAAGTTCCTTATAATTCAGTTCTTTGTAATATATATCGGTTCGTGTAACTTTACTTTCCTTTTGACATTTACTTTAAGATGAGGTACAGGAGTAGGTCGATTCCCTTAAAATCACTTGCCTAAAGGTATGACGGAAATTATGATTGTTATGGTCGAGACACCTGTTGTAAGAACGCAGATCAAGAAGGGTCGCATTCTTACCTCAGTCTGCACCAATGGATGAATTTCTATGTGCAAGCCGTCTCCGACCGGCTCGGGCTTAACCTCGAGTTAGAAAGACCGATGCTGGATATGCATTTTTTGGAGAAATTCTAGAAATTGCAAGGATGCTCGCCATACCGCTCTGGCGAGTCGCTTAAGTTCCTTATAATTCAGTTCTTTGTAATATATTTCGGTTCGTATTAATTTACTTTCCTTTTGTCATTTACTTTAAGATGAAGTACAGGAGTAGGTTGGTTCCCTTAAAATCACTTGACTAAAGTATGACGGAAAATATGATTGTTATGGTCGAGACACCTGTTGTACGAACGCAGACCAAGAAAGGTCGCATTCTTACCTCAGACTGCACCAATGGATGAATTTCTATGTGCAAGCCGTCTCCGACCAGCTCGGGCTTAACCTCGAGTTAGAAAGACAGATGCTGGATATGCATTTTTTGGAGAAATTCTAGAAATTGCAAGGATGCTCGCCAGACCGCTCTGGTTCTGGTGAGTCGCTTAAGTTCCTTATAATTCTGTTCTTTGTAATATATTTCGATTCGTATTACTTTACTTTCGTTTTGTGATTTACTTTAGCATTTTTTGGAAGAAATTCTAGAATTTGCAAGGATGCTCGCCAGTCCGTTCTGGAGAGTCGCTTAATTTCCTTATTATTCTGTTCTTTGTAATATGTTTCGGTTCGTATTACTTTACTTTCCTTTTGGGTTTTACTTTAGCATTTTTTGAAAGAAATTCTAAAATTTGCAAGGATGCTCGCCAGTCCGCTCTGGCGAGTCGCTTAAGTTCCTTATAATTCAGTTCTTTGTAATATATATCAGTTCGTATAACTTTACTTTCCTTTTGACATTTACTTTAAGATGAGGTACAGGAGTAGGTCGATTCCCTTAAAATCACTTGCCTAAAAGTATGACGGAAATTATGATTGTTATGGTCGAGACACCTGTTGTAAGAACGCAGATCAAGAAGGGTCGCATTCTTACCTCAGACTGCACCAATGGATGAATTTCTATGTGCAAGCCGTCTCCGACCAGCTCGGGCTTAACCTCGAGTTAGAAAGACCGATGCTGGATATGCATTTTTTGGAGAAATTCTAGAAATTGCAAGAATGCTCGCCAGTCCGTTCTGGAGAGTCGCTTAATTTCCTTATTATTCTGTTCTTTGTAATATATTTCGGTTCGTATTAATTTACTTTCCTTTTGTCATTTACTTTAAGATGAGGTACAGGAGTAGGTTGGTTCCCTTAAAATCACTTGACTAAAGTATGACGGAAAATATGATTGTTATGGTCGAGACACCTTTTGTACGAACGCAGACCAAGAAGGGTCGCATTCTTACCTCAGACTGCACCAATGGATGAATTTCTATGTGCAAGCTGTCTCCGACCAGCTCGGGCTTCACCTCGAGTTAGAAAGACCGATGCTGGATATGCATTTTTTGGAGAAATTCTAGAAATTGCAAGGATGCTCGCCAGACCGCTCTGGTTCTGGTGAGTCGCTTAAGTTCTTTATAATTCTGTTCTTTGTAATATATTTCGATTCGTATTACTTAACTTTCGTTTTGCGATTTACTTTAGCATTTTTTGGAAGAAATTCTAGAATTTGCAAGGATGCTCGCCAGTACGTTCTGGAGAGTCGCTGAATTTCCTTATTATTCTGTTCTTTGTAATATGTTTCGGTTCGTATTACTTTACTTTCCTTTTGGGTTTTACTTTAGCATTTTTTGGAAGAAATTCTAGAATTTGCAAGGATGCTCGCCAGTCCGCTCTGGCGAGTCGCTTAAGTTCCTTATAATTCAGTTCTTTGTAATATATATCGGTTCGTATAACTTTACTTTCCTTTTGACATTTACTTTAAGATGAGGTACAGGAGTAAGTCGATTCCCTTAAAATCACTTGCCTAAAGGTATGACGGAAATTATGATTGTTATGGTCGAGACACCTGTTGTAAGAACGCAGATCAAGAAGGGTCGCATTCTTACCTCAGTCTGCACCAATGGATGAATTTCTATGTGCAAGCCGTTTCCGACCGGCTCGGGCTTAACCTCGAGTTAGAAAGACCGATGATGGATATGCATTTTTTGGAGAAATTCTAGAAATTGCAAGGATGCTCGCCATACCGCTCTGGTTCTGGTGAGTCGCTTAAGTTCCTTATAATTCTGTTCTTTGTAATATATTTCGATTCGTATTACTTTACTTTCGTTTTGTGATTTACTTTAGCATTTTTTGGAAGAAATTCTAGAATTTGCAAGGATGCTCGCCAGTCCGTTCTGGAGAGTCGCTTAATTTCCTTATTATTCTGTTCTTTGTAATATATTTCGATTCGTATTACTTAACTTTCGTTTTGTGATTTACTTTAGCATTTTTTGGAAGAAATTCTAGAAATTGCAAGAATGCTCGCCAGTCCGTTCTGGAGTGTCGCTTAATTTCCTTATTATTCTGTTCTTTGTAATATATTTCAGTTCGTATTAATTTACTTTCCTTTTGTCATTTACTTTAAGATGAGGTACAGGAGTAGGTTGGTTCCCTTAAAGTCACTTGACTAAAGTATGACGGAAAATATGATTGTTATGGTCGAGACACCTCTTGTACGAACGCAGACCAAGAAGGGTCGCATTCTTACCTCAGACTGCACCAATGGATGAATTTCTATGTGCAAGCCGTCTCCGACCAGCTCGGGCTTCACCTCGAGTTAGAAAGACCGATGCTGGATATGCATTTTTTGGAGAAATTCTAGAAATTGCAAGGATGCTCGCTAGACCGCTCTGGTTCTGGTGAGTCGCTTAAGTTCCTTATAATTCTGTTCTTTGTAATATATTTCGATTCATATTACTTTACTTTCGTATATTCGTATTACTTTACTTTCGTTTTGTATTCGTATTACTTTACTTTCGTTTTGTGATTTACTTTAGCATTTTTGAAAGAAATTCTAGAATTTGCAAGGATGCTCGCCAATCCGTTCTGGAGAGTCGCTTAATTTCCTTATTATTCTGTTCTTTGTAATATGTTTCGGTTCGTATTACTTTACTTTCCTTTTGGGTTTTACTTTAGCATTTTTTGGAAGAAATTCTAGAATTTGCAAGGATGCTCGCCAGTCCGCTCTGGTGAGTCGCTTAAGTTCCTTATAATTCAGTTCTTTGTAATATATTTCGGTTCGTATTAATTTACTTTCCTTTTGTCATTTACTTTAAGATGAGGTACAGGAGTAGGTTAGTTCCCTTAAAATCACTTGACTAAAGTATGACGGAAAATATGATTGTTATGGTCGAGACACCTGTTGTACGAACGCAGATCAAGAAGGGTCGCATTCTTACCTCAGACTGCACCAATGGATGAATTTCTATGTGCAAGCCGTCTCCGACCAGCTCGGGCTTAACCTCGAGTTAGAAAGACAGATGCTGGATATGCATTTTTTGGAGAAATTCTAGAAATTGCAAGGATGCTCGCCAGACCGCTCTGGTTCTGGTGAGTCGCTTAAGTTCCTTATAATTCTGTTCTTTGTAATATATTTCGATTCGTATTACTTTACTTTCGTTTTGTGATTTACTTTAGCATTTTTTGGAAGAAATTCTAGAATTTGCAAGAATGCTCGCCAGTCCGTTCTGGTGAGTCGCTTAATTTCCTTATTATTCTGGTCTTTGTAATATGTTTCGGTTCGTATTACTTTACTTTCCTTTTGGGTTTTACTTTAGCATTTTTTGAAAGAAATTCTAAAATTTGCAAGGATGCTCGCCAGTCCGCTCTGGCGAGTCGCTTAAGTTCCTTATAATTCAGTTCTTTGTAATATATATCGGTTCGTGTAACTTTACTTTCCTTTTGACATTTACTTTAAGATGAGGTACAGGAGTAGGTCGATTCCCTTAAAATCACTTGCCTAAAGGTATGACGGAAATTATGATTGTTATGGTCGAGACACCTGTTGTAAGAACGCAGATCAAGAAGGGTCGCATTCTTACCTCAGTCTGCACCAATGGATGAATTTCTATGTGCAAGCCGTCTCCGACCGGCTCGGGCTTAACCTCGAGTTAGAAAGACCGATGCTGGATATGCATTTTTTGGAGAAATTCTAGAAATTGCAAGGATGCTCGCCATACCGCTCTGGCGAGTCGCTTAAGTTCCTTATAATTCAGTTCTTTGTAATATATTTCGGTTCGTATTAATTTACTTTCCTTTTGTCATTTACTTTAAGATGAAGTACAGGAGTAGGTTGGTTCCCTTAAAATCACTTGACTAAAGTATGACGGAAAATATGATTGTTATGGTCGAGACACCTGTTGTACGAACGCAGACCAAGAAAGGTCGCATTCTTACCTCAGACTGCACCAATGGATGAATTTCTATGTGCAAGCCGTCTCCGACCAGCTCGGGCTTAACCTCGAGTTAGAAAGACAGATGCTGGATATGCATTTTTTGGAGAAATTCTAGAAATTGCAAGGATGCTCGCCAGACCGCTCTGGTTCTGGTGAGTCGCTTAAGTTCCTTATAATTCTGTTCTTTGTAATATATTTCGATTCGTATTACTTTACTTTCGTTTTGTGATTTACTTTAGCATTTTTTGGAAGAAATTCTAGAATTTGCAAGGATGCTCGCCAGTCCGTTCTGGAGAGTCGCTTAATTTCCTTATTATTCTGTTCTTTGTAATATGTTTCGGTTCGTATTACTTTACTTTCCTTTTGGGTTTTACTTTAGCATTTTTTGAAAGGAATTCTAAAATTTGCAAGGATGCTCGCCAGTCCGCTCTGGCGAGTCGCTTAAGTTCCTTATAATTCAGTTCTTTGTAATATATATCGGTTCGTATAACTTTACTTTCCTTTTGTCATTTACTTTAAGATGAGGTACAGGAGTTGGTCGGTTCCCTTAAAATCACTTGCCTAAAGGTATGACGGAAATTATGATTGTTATGGTTGAGACACCTGTTGTACGAACGCAGATCAAGAAGGGTCGCATTCTTACCTCAGTCTGCACCAATGGATGAATTTCTATGTGCAAGCCGTCTCCGACCAGCTCGGGCTTCACCTCGAGTTAGAAAGACCGATGCTGGATATGCATTTTTTGGAGAAATTCTAGAAATTGCAAGCATGCTCGCTAGACCGCTCTGGTTCTGGTGAGTCGCTTAAGTTCCTTATAATTCTGTTCTTTGTAATATATTTCGGTTCATATTACTTTACTTTCGTTTTGTGATTTACTTTAGCATTTTTTGGAAGAAATTCTAGAAATTGCTAGAATGCTCGTCAGTCCGCTCTGGTGAGTCGCTTAAGTTCCTTATAATTCAGTTCTTTGTAATATATTTCGGTTCGTATTAATTTACTTTCCTTTTGTCATTTACTTTAAGATGAAGTACAGGAGTAGGTTGGTTCCCTTAAAATCACTTGACTAAAGTATGACGGAAAATATGATTGTTATGGTCGAGACACCTGTTGTACGAACGCAGACCAAGAATGGTCGCATTCTTACCTCAGACTGCACCAATGGATGAATTTCTATGTGCAAGCCGTCTCCGACCAGCTCGGGCTTAACCTCGAGTTAGAAAGACCGATGCTGGATATGCATTTTTTGGAGAAATTCTAGAAATTGCAAGGATGCTCGCCAGACCGCTCTGGTTCTGGTGAGTCGCTTAAGTTCTTTATAATTCTGTTCTTTGTAATATATTTCGATTCGTATTACTTAACTTTCGTTTTATGATTTACTTTAGCATTTTTTGGAAGAAATTCTAGAATTTGCAAGGATGCTCGCCAGTACGTTCTGGAGAGTCGCTGAATTTCCTTATTATTCTGTTCTTTGTAATATGTTTCGGTTCGTATTACTTTACATTCCTTTTGGGTTTTACTTTAGCATTTTTTGGAAGAAATTCTAGAATTTGCAAGGATGCTCGCCAGTCCGCTCTGGTGAGTCGCTTAAGTTCCTTATAATTCAGTTCTTTGTAATATATATCGGTTCGTATAACTTTACTTTCCTTTTGACATTTACTTTAAGATGAGGTACAGGAGTAGGTCGATTCCCTTAAAATCACTTGCCTAAAGGTATGACGGAAATTGTGATTGTTATGGTCGAGACACCTGTTGTAAGAACGCAGATCAAGAAAGGTCGCATTCTTACCTCAGTCTGCACCAATGGATTAATTTCTATGTGCAAGCCGTCTCCGACCAGCTCGGGCTTCACCTCGAGTTAGAAAGACCGATGCTGGATATGCATTTTTTGGAGAAATTCTAGAAATTGCAAGGATGCTCGCTAGACCGCTCTGGTTCTGGTGAGTCGCTTAAGTTCCTTATAATTCTGTTCTTTGTAATATATTTCGATTCATATTACTTTGCTTTCGTTTTGTGATTTACTTTAGCATTTTTTGGAAGAAATTCTAGAATTTGCAAGGATGCTCGCCAGTCCGCTCTGGTGAGTCGCTTAAGTTCCTTATAATTCAGTTCTTTGTAATATTTTTCGGTTCGTATTACTTTACTTTCCTTTTGTCATTTACTTTAAGATGAGGTACAGGAGTTGGTCGGTTCCCTTAAAATCACTTGACTAAAGTATGACGGAAAATATGATTGTTATGGTCGAGACACCTGTTGTACGAACGCAGATCAAGAAGGGTCGCATTCTTACCTCAGTCTGCACCAATGGATGAATTTCTATGTGCAAGCCGTCTCCGACCAGCTCGGGCTTAACGTCGAGTTAGAAAGACCGATGCTGGATATGCATTTTTTGGAGAAATTTTAAAAATTACGAGGATGCTAGCCAGCCCGCTCTGGTGAGTCACTTAAGTTCCTTTTATTTGTGTTTTTTGTAATATTTGTGAGTTCATATTAGGTTTACCTTTCCTTTGTGTATGAACTCTAGGATGAAGAATAGGAGGACATCGGTTCCCTTAATTTCATTGGGTTTTTGTATTTGGAACTATTTTGTCTATAACGCTCTCCATAGTTAGAAATTAAGGCCACACACTTCCTAATTTACTGCTATTTCTTTATTTTAAAGGATTTTGTTTAAACTTCGAGAAATGCATTTATAGTAATCAAATTACTAGATATGCCTTTTTAGGAAGAAATTATACAGAGGGCGAGGATGCTCAAATGAAAATTTTAGTGAGTCTAAATCCCATTTTAGATTATTTAGCAAAACAAGTCTGCAACTTTCAGAAATCACAGAAATTATTACTTACCATAACTTTATAGATAAATATGTCTTTTTATAAAACTAATCTTTATAGTATATTTTAATAATGTTTTTACAGTCATGTAATTTACACCTTTGATATTTTTACTAGTTTTATTTCATAATTATTAGGTGTATTTTTATTGGTGTATATATAATCATCTAACTGTCTTAGCTCCTGCTGTCTGCCTCCAGAAAACAACAGTTTCATCAAATCTGACCGCACAAATCTAAATAAGAAAAACTAAATTAGTGTATGCAAGAACATATTAATCAATAATATTTTTTGTGAATCTGTGAGCAAAATGTTGTACTTTTAGTAGTTTGATTACAAATGAACAATTTCGAATGATGTTAAGTTCCTTGGATCTTGAAAACTAAAAATTTTAATTATTACTACAATGAAACTATGTAGCCATATAAGTTCGCAAAACTGAACTACTAAACTTAAGAAAGTCTGTTAACGTTAAGTAAAGATCCAAGAATTAATCTGTGAAATTGATTGACTATTAAAATTTTATTTCACGGTCAAGTATGTATTATTTGCTTTTAATTACCGTATGATGATATATTTACTACTATTGAAATTATAAATAATGGAACAAGACCTGAAATGTACGTATGAAAACAATGCAAAATAAATATGTAATGTGGCAATTGTAAGTCGTAGTTACAAAACGTCGGGTTTCAAAAATGTATTCATTTCAATATACGTGATTATTCCCATTATATTTGTTTCATTTATAATATGTGTAGTAGATATTCCTACTCATCCTTCATCGTTGCCTTCATCGTTCAACACGTAAGTGTGCACGTGAGGTTCGAATAGAGTACGGCACTATAAGTACACATTACACATTGGGTGTCTATATGACACGTGTGCGTGTCTACTTGCAAAATTTATTGTGACATGATCTATCACCTCTGCCGCTGTGTTCAACATTGTATGCAAGTGTCTAGTGGAGTAGAGCATATCGTTATTATTAGCTTGCGTGTAAATAGCTCGGACACAAAACCTTCCATACACTTACAATTTGTCACTATTCAAACACTCGTATTATAACTCCTTTGTCGAATATAAATTATTTCGACATACAAATTAATAAAATAATTCCACATTCATTCATTGATTTTATGAAATAAGTATGCCAAATGACGAAGTATATATTTAAAAAGTTATGAAAGTTATGAAAAAGCATGCAATTGAAAAAAAAAAATCCTTAATCCAGAAAAGGTTGGTAACTACCGTTTTAATAGATCAAAATAAAAGTAAGCGACAGCATTCGTACATTTTCCATGTATCTTCCAGGAATCACTTGTATGTTTTATAATTAAAAAATATATATTTACGTAACTGTTTTACTAAAATAAATAGACACTATTACTTACTTAATTTAATGTAATGCCTTGCAATATTTTTACTTTATACAATATGTGCAGTGAAAATATATTGTAAAACGGTATATTGTAAAACGCAGTAAGAATATAATTTCGATTAATACATATGTTAAATTTAAGAGTCAGATAATCAATATATCAATACATTCTTATCAAAAAAAACTGCAACAATTACCTACCTAAATCAGTTATATTAACATTTTTATTTATCCTGCTTATGAAAGAGTGAAATACCAAACGATTTTAAAATAATAGTCCGGGAGCCAGTGACAATTTTTCGTCACGAATTTCCTCCCGAGTGAAAATTCGTCAAATGCAATAAGAAGTTGTGTTATGAAGCTTAGCGACCGTCAGCTGCGGCTCTGGTAGTGGGGCAGGCAGTGGCAGCCTCCCACGCACGACGAAATAAAAAGTTTTTTTAGTCACTTCCTCCCGTTCTAAAATTTCTTGATTAATAGTTTATTTAATATCTTGAAGGAAAAATAAAGTCAGCTGACCATAACATGGCGGATTATACGTCAGCTGGCCGCTTGAATATGAAAAAAAAATGTATATTTTCAATGATTTCCTCTAAACTAAAAATTAAACTGGTGATAGTTTATATGTTACTGTCAATAAAAATTAACGTCAGCTTGCTGTATCTCAGTGGAAAGTTTGTCAGCTGGTCACTTGAAATGTGTAATGTAGCAGCATCTATCACCTACTGAATCTTATCAGCTGACGACTTTTCCCTTGACTTACAGCTAGCTGATTTTTTTGAAGTGAAACTTCTTTAGGCGCATGAGGGCAAAATTTTTACAGATGAAACGTCACGCGGGTATGCAACGGAAGTGTCGGAAAAGAGAGAGAGAGTGATCGAGACCGATTGAGAGAGAGTAAGACAGGGCGAACGTAGCATGAGCAACTAGCCGTGCAGTGACTTTGTAAATAAAGGACAATGTGTGATTTTGGCCCCAGCTCTGCTGGCATGCAATTTATAAACATAAATATTCACGTGTTTTATACTATAATAATCAAATATTAGTATAAAACGGACACTTCAGATTCTCATAAACATATTAAATAGTATAATCATTGATATAATCGCATCCTATTATAAAGCCCGCCGGCCATTGTAAATAAAAACAAAATAAACGTTTCAGCGCTTTAGCGAAACTGCGATTTATTGCCCGTTTAATGCTAACAAAAGTGAGAGCTAAAATGAATAACTTGTAATTATTTTTATTCATTATATCAAAATAAAATTTAATTAATTGATAAAATTATGCTTCAATCAATCATTGATTAATTACTTTAGTTACAACTATATTTTCTTCATTATTAAACGGTATATTTATTATCAGCGTACTCAAATCTAATATACTGCCAAACAACTAGAGAAAAGTGATTTCCTCCCGGATGAAAATTTATAAGAGAATAGTTAATATACTCTGGTGAATAATAAAAAAATCAGCTAGCTGTAAGTCAAGGGAAAAGTCGTCAGCTGATAAGATTCAGTAGGTGATAGATGCTGCTACATTACACATTTCAAGGTACCAGCTGACAAACTTTCCACTGAGATACAGCAAGCTGACGTTAATTTTTATTGACAGTAACATATACTATCACCAGTTTAATTTTTAGTTGAGAGGAAATCATTGAAAATATACATTTTTTTTCATATTCAAGCGGCCAGCTGACGTATAATCCGCCATGTTATGGTCAGCTGACTTTATTTTTCCTTCAAGATATTAAATAAACTATTAATCAAGAAATTTTAGAACGGGAGGAAGTGACTAAATTAACTTTTTTTTTCGTCGTGCGTGGGAGGCTGCCACTGCCTGCCCCACTACCGGAGTCGCAGCTGACGGTCGCTAAGCTTCATAACACAACTTCTTATTGCATTTTACGAAATTTTACTTGGGAGAAAATTGGTCATGAAAATCTGTCACTGGCTCCCGGACTATAATGAATGTAACAAATAAAAGGTGTTGCCGTATTATAAAGCGCGAACCAATCTTACATTTTGTGTTGCACTTATATTTAACTTAGTTAAAATTGCACACACTTATATTTTATAAAAAGTCAAGAATCAACATAAAAGTTATATTTACACACACTTATATTTTACAAAAAGTCAAGAATCAACATAAATAGCTTCGATCAACTATTCATAGATTAAGTGTCACACTCCAAAAAACGGCCCGACAAATAAGAGCACAAACAGAATTGTGTTCTTATTCGTTTTTAGTATGTTCCAACCATAGCCAATGTGCGGACGTGACAAAATGCCTCCGTGTGCTTATAAAAATTGTGTAAATAACCATCGCAACAGTAAGGTTTCTGAAGGAATATTTTTCTTTCGGTAAGCACACGTTAGAATTAATTTTAAAATACTTAAAAATCAATATTAAACAATTAAATAACAAAATTCTGTCGTTTGACCAATATTGACGATAACACTACCAACGATTTCGTCAAATAACGGTAAGTTTGGGCTAAGAAATGCATAGAGAGATGTTTAAATTTTTTTTATTATATTTGTAATAACTTTATATTTTTTTTTTGTTTTATAGTTTTCCTACTGACTCATTTCGCTGTGCATAATGGGTATCTATTGTCGCCTAAGAAAGAAGGGAAAAATACTCAACGGCGTAGATTGGTAAAAGTGGCGATTCCAAAATTGCAAGTATAATCAATAAATTAAAAAAAATGTTTTTTTTTGTTTACGTATACAGAATACACAAAATAAAAAAAAAAAAAAAAATATTTATTATAGGCTGCATCTTCAATTCTAAATGATACCAGAATCAAGACAATGGCTGTTTCCGTCAGCTCTAATTCTTCTACTACTTTACTATCGGACATTACATCTTTGCAAGATACTCCAAGAAAAGGATACTTAAAAAACAAATAATCGTATCACACTAAATAGTACTTACTAAAACGAAACAAATTAATAATTTAAACAAAATTAATAAACGTTTTAAGAAAAAAGTCTTCGTTAAAAAATATTATCATATTTTTTGAATTAAATGTGCTTAAAAATAAAAAAAAAATCCGTCGATGACTCAGTATTATTAGATCGATTGAAAAATGTAGAAGTAGCGGAACTTTTTAACGAAATGTATATTGTAGTATTAAAACAAAAAAAGACGTTCAAGATTACAATTACTTTTATTTTTAATAAAATGTACAAAAATTATCAATTTATTATCAATAAAGTGACTCCATGATTTCTATTTTCTATTTTCTTACTAGTACTTACACAAGGCGACGATGACGAGTAATTAAATGTCTTATATCTATTACGCGCTAGTCGAAACTAAACCTTAAGTTACGAGAATAAGGTATGATTTTATTAAATAGATTTTTTGTCATAAGTCTGTGTGTAATAATGTTCGGCATTTGTGTTTATATTGAGTGGTGCCACTTTTTTGAGCCGTATTTGTATGCAACGCTTAATCTAGTGAATAGTTGATCGAAGATAAACAGGTTATATTTTATTTTTAACAAAATAATCAGAAGTCCCCAAATATTTGTATTGTCTTTATAAGTAGGCTACATTTAAATATAAAAATGGGTTCGTATTTTTACATATTTATGTTTGGTGTATAGAACTAATAATCACAGCGTAGCTTCGAGCAACTATTCATAGATTGTTTAATGTCACAGTCTAAAACACGGTCCGACAAATAAGAGCACAAACAGAACTGTGTTATTTATTTTTAGCATGGTCCAACCATAGCCAATATGCGGACGTGACAAAATGCCTCCGTGTGCTTTCAAAAATTGTGTACATAGCCATCGATACAGTAAAGTTTCAGAAGGAGTATCTTTCTTTCAGTAAGTAGGTACACGTTAGAATTAAATTACTTGATAATCAATATTAAATAAATATTAATAAAAATAATTAACAATATTTCGTCGTTTGTCACACTCCAACGATTTCGTCAAATAACGGAAAGCTTGGATTAAGAAATGCATAGATGTTGTTTATTTTTTTTATTATATTTGTAATAACTTTATTTATTTTTTCTTGTTTTATAGTTTTCCTACAAACTCATTTCGCTGTGCAGAATGGGTATTTATTATTGCATAAGAAAGACGGTAAGGAATTTACAGGTAAAAAGGAAGCAAAATTCAACAATATGTTACAGATACTCAACATTTTGCAGATACCTGCAAAATGTTGAGTATCTGTAACATATTGTTGTAATTAGAAAAGGAATATATAACAAACTTAAATTCTGTATTCTCTATTATAGGTTGCACCTTCAATTCTGAATGATACAACAGTACCAACCAGAACAAAGACAGTGGCTGTTTCCGTCAGCTTTAATTTTTCTACTGCTTCACTAGCGGACATTACATCCTAGCAAGGTACTCCAAGAAAAGGATACTTTAAAAAAACTATTAGTCGTTCACGCAAAGTAATACTTACTTAAACGAAACAAATCTATAACTTAAACAAAATTAATAAACGTCTTAAGAAAAAGAAACTTCGTTCGTCGTTTGTAGCTACTTTTATATTTAATAAAATGTACAAAAATTATTAATTTATTATCAATAAAGTGACTCCCTGACTTCTACGTTCTATTTTCTAATAAGTACTTAAAAAACGACGGCTATTTCTATTAGAATACAATTGATTTTTATGTGTCGCTTGCGCACAGTCATAAAATTTTTCGACCGCTCATTGATGACGCGGAGTTAAATGTCTTATATTACGCGTACAGGAATGAGAAATGGTTCTATTAAATAGATTAATTGTTATAAGTCTGTGTGTAATAAAGTTCGGCTTTTCTGTTTGTAGTGAGTGGTGCTACTTTTATAAGCTGTATTTGTTTGCAACCCTTAATCTAGTGAATAGTTGATCGAAGCTGAGCTTTTGTATTACATAGTAATGAAAAATGTCCAACGCCTTGAACATTTTTCACTAAAGAAGGCTTCTTTGTTTCTTATATTGTACCTGATGTTCCAGATCTTAAATTTCCAGAAGTTAATGGAAAACGCTTATCACGCTCCACAACTTTTTTTAAAATTATAATAGTAATTAAAATATCTTTATTCTTGAGAAACTTCTTCTTCCCTATAAATGTTGTGGTTTTTAAAATTATCGATAATTATGAATAGTTTGCTTTTAGGCCATCTATTGTCTTTTTATGTGAACGATTTCCATTAATCATAACTTCCAGCAAAACCGCTCCAGATCCAGAGTATTATTGTCCTTTATGCCACAGCTACTAGATGTCGCTAGTCTTAAATTTATTAGATGTTGATTATTGTATAGCTTGTAACAAACATAACTGATTTAATGAGTTAATTTTATAAAATAGACACAATATATTTAAATAATTGATAATTTTGAAACCTGTCGTGGCGCTGAGGAACAAGCAAGTTACTAAACGCGTTCGATCTCCCCACGAGGAAATGAAATATTTGATATTTTAATTTAAATAGTTAATATTCTCTTTTGTTCGCTCTGGTAACAAGGCGAAGAGCGGCATTGAATTCCGCCACTAATCAAGCATTTCCTCATTATCGGCGGAAAGGTAGGAACGGAACGGAGTGTCTCAACACTAGCTACCCAACCTACCTTGATATGTGCCATGAGCAGGATACAGCGTGAATCTAAGTAACTAACTACTTACTAGTAATAAATATTTTTAAATATTTATTAGATTACGTAAGTTTGATTCCTTTCAAACTTACGTAATCTAATAAATATTTTAACCTTAAGAAAACGATATATGTCGAACGACCCTTAAGAGAAATATGATCCCCCCGTATATGTCGAATGTACGAACAGGCGTACATTTGTAAAGTAATGTGTTTTAAGCGACTTCTTGAGAAAAAAGTTTTATATTCAACAACGATATTTTTTTATTCCACCCATTTCGTCGAGTTTAGTTTTTTTTATTGAGAGAACGTACTCCTCCAATGGTGTAACCATTTTATGAGCACGTACTTTGTGCTTCATATAATTTCTTACAATAGGAACTTAATCTAACCTTAACTTATAAATTATACTATTAATATTAATAAATTAAATTTGCCCCAAATATTTTTTCGAAATTAGTGAAATTTCTTATCAACACACCACAAAGAAAATTTGTTTGGTGAAAACTTGCCTTTTTATGTTCCAAACACAACGTAATTTATTTGATTTTAAAAAAAATCTCCTTACTAATTTTATTTTACTTTGACGTCAGAATTTTGATTGAATAATTGGGTGCTTTTGCAAAATTAAATTAAAATTAAGCGATTTTTTTACCTTATTCACCGATTTGAAATAGGTATATAATAAATCGACATTCTGATTTATATGAGCATATTTTTTTTTTTCAGTTAGTTGGGTTAAGGTACATAAGCTTGAGTATTTGTTAATTTTAGTTGTTTTGCTAAAATCTGACGCTTGTAAGGGAGGAGGTAGTAGGTACCTAATTTTTATAAATTAGAATTAGAAATAAGGCGACGAGAACATTAAGGCAGCTCAACAGTCGACAAAAACAGGCTGATGACTATAATATTTATTCTCAAATGTAAAAAAATATATTTTAATTACTTAAAGTAAAAAAAAATATAATATAATGATCGATACTTATCTGCTATTTCTTAAGTCGGTGTTATCTAAGAAAAAAAATATAACATATTTTTACATATGAGCTATTTAAAATTTGCAAGTTAGTGTACTTCCAGTTTGTACAGGACTGGACTGGTTGATATTTGTTTTGGTGCTAGAATGTAAAAAAAACAATTTCAAATTGTATCCTGAGGAAACACAAACTCGGCACCTATAGGTACTTATAGATTTGCTATTTCTTTTCGGTGAAGTCGAGGACGATGCATTAGTATTTTCTCTGCATTCTTAGATCACACATTTACACAAAAAAATATATTACTTTCTTAATAGCATTTATAAATTATTTTGATATTCACGATTTTTTCCTGTATCTATGTTTAATGTTTACCTTGGTATCAAACATCTAGTTTCTAGGTCACGTAGAATTCTTGATAAATAGTGACTCGATCACAAAATTGCTAACTTTTAAACATTATCAATAACCGTTCGGCTTAAATTATCGCAAATTTATATTCTTCACAAGCTTTGATTTATTGATGTGGCAAATTTGAAGTAGTAGCTTAGTAGTAAATTATGAAGTGCTCAAAAGTAGCTTTAAATGAGTGGTGTTAACATTGTATTCTTACAGAATTTTTTAACTTGGTATTTCATATTTTGTACATCTTATGGATTAAATCTTACTTAACCGTAGCACACGTCAGTCTAGCACCCCCAGTATGATGAATATATACAACTAAAATTTATTCAGCGATATAATTACAAGTTAAATTTTAATGATACTCAAAGGCAATGATGTACTTATATATTATGACTAGAGAGATATGTATATATATTCCACTGAATGGCTGGAAGAAATTCCTTTAGAAATAAGTCCTCCCTTGGCCAGTAATATTTTAATTGGTAATTAATAAAGAATGTATAGAATCACAAGCAATATAGATAATTGCGCATTAAATGTCCACAGTTTCAGACCCAGTCTAGAGACACCTTCTCACCTTCTGCATGAGATTAGTAGCGCCAGTTAGTTATAAATAAATACTATCTGAATTTTAAATACTAGGATCTAGCGGGCAATTAAACACACTTTTCTAAATCACCTTTTATTTTACATCCATTTATAAAATAACGGCGTGTTTAAGTTAGTTAACACGAAATTTGGCAGTTACTTAAACCTACACTGGCATGCCGTTTGACTAGAAATGCTTGGGTATGTATAGTAAATCATTATAACAAAAACTATCAAGTATCTATTTTTATATAATTACACACTACAAAACATTATATGTGTGACAACTTTGTTTTACGAGGAACTAATAAAGAAAACCACTTAGCAGTGGCGCTAATAAAATAAAAATATAAAAGGTCCATTTAAGCGATGTAGGCATAGAACCTAAGCCTACTTATAATATTTAGATTTCTTATATATTAAATATTAAATATGATACAAAGTAAGTTTTCTCTATTTTCTCTATTATTATGTTTCTAGATAACAAATAAAACCTACTGGTGTAAGAGCGTATGAAATAGAGCTAAAGTATCTGCAAAATAATTTGCAATCTATTTAAATACGCTTTCGCAATTTTAATCACAAAATAAAACTATTCAATAAAGATATTTTTAATTTAAATTTCCGTGTTATTTTGGCATTTTTGGGATGTTTTTTGACATTATATGCAATATAAAATATCTATGTACAACTAAGCTACAATAAGAATTAACAATAATTACATTTTTATTATTACTACAAATATTTAAGTATGTACAACTAACTACAAAAAACCTCAGCTAATAAAGTTCACGTTCCAATAAATTTAAATAAATATCTATATTTTTTAAACATTCGTATATTGCATAAAACCAGTTCATTTTATAACACAACTACTACATCTCAGTACTAGGTATATTCGTATTCGCAACATAAATAACTAAAAATAATAATTCGCGTCTGATCAAAAACACACGGTTTTATCATATAAGGTAGACTTAATATTGTTATTTTTTGTTTTATATTTTATTTACAGAACTTTAATAACATGGATATTGAAGAATATTTCTCTCAATTAATAAACCACATGTAGCTTTATACATACAAAAAAACAACCAAGAAAGTAGTAAGTGCAGTAACGTGATTGTTTTTATATATTCAGGTACCTATTTTAACTATATTTTATACATATAGTATTAATGTACCATTTCCAGATAATACGAACTTAGTACGTACAATAGTGCAGTAGGTACTTTTATTAGTTTTTAATAACCCGAAAAATGTTATAATTACGTAATTAAATATTTATATTTTATAGGTTAGGTATATCTAATCTTTTAATTTATTATTATTATTTTTTATTATCAAACCAATTAAAAGATATTTGTGAAAAAATATTTTTCTTTTTTTTTTCTTTGTGTCTGTGTCTTATAATGGGGAATACGCATAAAATTTTAAATGTCCTAAAATATTTTTTATCGAATACTTATTATCGTCATAATATAATGCAAACATTTTTTTATTAACTTATTATTTAAACGCTTAAAATAGAAATCAAAAAGTAAAAAATAAGGAAGCGAAATTCAAACTTTTGACTTTTGAACGAAATGTGACGTCACCTGACATGACATTGAATTCTTTACCGTCGGTAGAAACTCATATTGTTTTACAAGTTATGTAAAAAAAATAATTTACACATGTGTTCTTGTGCTGATTGTAGTGAAGTTTAATTTGGATTTGTAGTGAATCTAGGACGATGACTGAAGCTGGTTTTGTCAAAGCACAATCGGATAATCTACCGAAAATAGATTCGTTTATGATGACAGCATATTTTGCATTAAATCCCGATTTTACGAGCGCAGAGATCAGAGGAGTGAAAACTGCGAGGCAATTATTATGTTATATATTTTAGACCATAATATAGATTTTTATTCATAAATGCACAAAGCAGTTCACTTATAATACATTGAAATTACTCTGAAACTCTTATTTTACCTCTAAAAAATATTAACAAATACATATACAATATTATTGAAGTTCACCCAAGTATAATAACTTTGACTTTGTGTGTATCTGAGATATAATGATTTAATATTTATAAATAGATACCCTGATTTACGTGGACTGTTTTGTTTGAGTGTTTATTATAAGTATTTGTCTATTTCAACGACGAGAATCTTACGGTAATTCAGCAGTTGGATATGGAGACATATATGTTGTTAAGGCTCGGTTTACACCTGAACATAATGTGAGACAAAAACGTTATGCTAATATTTGCACTTGCAATGAAATCTCTAATTCTATAGTTAAATTCTATAGTTCGGTTTAATATTAACTTGCACAGCTTTGTCACAATGAAATTTCTCCTCAATATGAGAAGTGAAAAAGCTCTACCCCACGATCATCATATCCAATACGGAAAGTACTGGGTCCTGGTTGATCACAGACATTTGTGTGGGAAGTAATGGATTTACTTCGTGATCACTTCTTTGTGAAGGTTCCCTAACATCACTACTATTGATAATTTTCTGTATCTTTCTTAACTGGCAATAAATCAATAACCACAAGAATTTTGTAAAATTACAACAGGAATAAAGTTTTTATAGACAATTACAGCTATTGAACTTTTCTTATAGGTTAGATATATTCTGATAGGTTAATTTTAAACCAAATTTTCTAATGTTCAATAACTAATACAAGATTTACTTTTTCTACTAATTCACAGCTGTATATAAATATTTACGTTAAAATGATCTTCACAACAATATAAACATGATTTTGGAGATATATTATCTCTTCTCATCACCTACATCAACGTTTCGTATTTTCACAACATTTGGAATACGAAAAAACACTTTTTCGGGTGTTTTTCGAAAAGTATTTGTACACTCCGGTACTATACAATTCTTATAAGATATTTTTTTACTTCTTCCATGGTTTTAAAATTATTAAAACTGTAACAATGTACGAAGTAACTGAAAAGTTCATAGTAAAGACCCACTGGACGTGTCAATCGTGTCATGTGACGTCACGCAAAGCACGCCAATATGACAGCGTTTCAATTGCTCAAATTTTTTCAATGTTTTAAATTAAATTTTAAAAAATATCTAGAGTACATATTATAAATCCTATTTATATTTTTTTCTACGTTATTTACTATTAATTTAAGACAAAAAAACAACATGAATATTCCCCATTTATTTACTCTAGATCTGATGACCCTCTTGCAATTAAATAGATACGTTGTCATTTAGCGATATGACGATTTTAACTTTATTATGTATAATTTTTTTATATATTTATACTAAAAGTGACGTTTTTACAGATGCACTTTATGCTAGAAACACAGGAAATGCTAAGACGAATTTTACAATTAAAAGATAAATACATATTTTTATATTATATATAACTTTACTTACAATCTACAATACAAGGTACTATCATGTTATTACCAAAATTTTGTACAATAGGTACTAAACATATTTTTTTCTAATTAAATTTAGAGATGTAATATATCTCCAAGAATGCATTTTATTGATATTATTAACAACAACATTATTTACAGAGTCGAATAGAAATCGTAACGTAACAAAGAGTTATTCATATCCGTATAATTGGTATCATTATGACTAGTTTTAGTTGCTGTACACCTAGAAAAATCTTTAGGATAAATGCGTTGCCGCGCTTCGCTCTTTGGCTGAACTGCGCGGTTGGCGTGAAATCAATGATCTGTACTAAAATAAGAGTTTTGCATTAGGTACAGTTTGTCGATGGGGTTGACTACTGCGCTTGTTCCGAGATTAAGGGGTTCATGGGACACGTGTGGCCCGTGCTGGTGAGGGTGATGGGGGACTTCCAAATTCTGTAAGCTCATGGTATCAGAAGCACCTTCGTCCAACTGATCAAAATTACTTCCGTCCAGTGATATATCCGAACTGCAAAAACTGTCCCCGGAGTGCGTCGGATAATCTGAAATTATTTTTCATAAGTGCAATTAATAACAATTGAAGACACTATAAACTATAGGATTCATGAAATCAGTTGCAGATTATTTGAGAATAATATGATTACCGACAAATCGTTTATGTTTTAGTATTTATAACAGTTATGTAATTCTTAATTTTTTATAATGTAGAAATACTCAACATATTTATATAGAATCATGATCAAGGTACTTTTGGTGCTTGATTTGCATTAACATCCGATCAATTTAGATTTCAGTAACATTGTTCGTTTAATATACGTATACAAGAAATAACACCAAGCTGTATTTAGTTATTTTTATTTTTATTCTTATTTACTCAGTATTTACTCAGTAGGTGTAGCTAAATTTTATATTTAAGCCCTAAATAGGTACTGTACTTGATAGGAGATAATTAATTGATATCGGATTTAAATAAATATGTTTCATTTTATGATGACACTTGCGATGTTTTTGTTGTTATTGAGGACTACTTCATAAAATTTATATAAAAAAATAATACAGCATAAATCATAAGATTAAATTTACCGTCTGGAGAATAGGGAAGATTCGGATTCAGGGGCTGACTGGAAGCTGAGTAAGCGGCATCCAGCCCCAAATAATTCCCGTGTTCACTTGAAGGTGACTCTTGTTTGATGCTCTTTTCATCTTTATCTTTATCTTTGTCATTGCCCTTGTCGCCCTCTTGTTTCGCTTTACGTTGAATCTTCTTCATTTTAGCTCTTTGATTCTGAAACCATACTTGGACAACTCTAACGCTCAATCCCGTGTCTTTTGCGAGCGCCTCTCTGACTTTACGGCAAGGTTTCGGGCTTACTTCAAAAGAAGCTTTGAACTGACGTCGTTGAGCTGAGGTTAAAATAGTCCTCGGTCGTTTTGGCCCGCGTCTACCATCACGAGGACGTTCTGAGTCATCTATGATCATGTCATCCTCTGCATGCTGCATAAGATACATTTCTTTTTCGAAATCTTGCCTACAAAATATTTGGCCAGCTCTGATGACATATTGCTCCCCCTTCTGCAATGGTTGGCAACACATGACACAAACAAAGCACTGTATGTGGAACACGTATTGTTGAGCACGCATGACCATCTCTTGAGGCAGCAGCCGGTCGCCGCAACGGGTACACTTGACGCCGAATAATCTGAGAGAAATTAAAAACATGATGCACAATTGTGGCAAGCGCGCAGCATTTCGCTCGGCAAATCACTAGCACGCAAGCTTAATTCGCATGCTATAAATAAATTTTTAAAAAATACACTCTAGCATAAGGTATATCAGAAGAACAGTTTTATGGTTTGGCAATTTACGAATGATATTATAATGTGCTGAGGTATATACCTGTCGTAATCAGGTTTGCAGTAGAGCTTAGCGTTCCTCGTGTAGCAGGTGTGAGCGAGAGGGCAGCCACAGACACAGCAGCTCAGGCAGTGTTCGTGCCATGACAGTTCACCCACCCGCATGAGATATCGGTCCTGAATCTTCTGACCGCATCCTTCGCAGATTTCAACGATTTTTTCTCGTTTGATGCTTGCGCTTAGTTCTGTATGAAATAAAATCTTTTATTAGTAGTATGAGACAAGTTTTTAAAATCATAGGTTTGATCAAAATATTAGACCATTAACAATTATCAAAAGGAAAAAAAAAAAAAAGTTAGGATATTGCTGTAAACTAAAGTACTCATATAATTAATAAATAAATTTAACTATTTCAGAGGAGAGGTAATTCACATTCGCACAAGTAACACAACAAAAATAGAAAGGATAATAGGAGTAAAGCTTGCGTCGCAATAGCAATATGTGAAGAATAAATAGTAAAGCATTTTTATGTATTATAACTTTAATTTTAATTTTATTTTCAAATATTTTTATTTAAAATAAGAAGTTACAAGCTTCGTTTTTTGAACGTCAAACAATTTACCACTAGATACCAGTTCACTAAAGTTACTGCTTCAGACCTGAGAAGAACCGGCAGAAGAAACGCAGCGGGATAAGTCTTTTTAATCAAAACTTTACATTATTATAATTGACATTGATACATTTGAAAAAGCTTGGAGCGAGTATTTTATTCACAAGACGTGTTATCATTTATAACATCTTTAATTTGGTAATAATCGTTAACACACAAATGTCTTTTCACAACTTATTAAAATTGTAAGATAAAAAATTCTCGGACGCTGTCTAGGATCCTGTTGTAAAAGTGTACGCACTATCCTAAAAGAATTACGGACTCGATGCAATCGAGTTTTTGGTGCGCTAATATTAAACTTATTTCTAGAATTAATATTATGTATGTACAATCCCCGCTTTTGCTAATTAATTAATTTGATAATTCATTAATATTTTTTAATATTTTTGAGGCCTGTCGTGGCGCAGTGGCACAAGCGTGTGACTGTTACCGACAGGTTGTGGGTTCGATCCCCACTCGAGGAAATGAAATATTAAATATTTTCAATTTAAATATTTAATGTATTCATTTCTTCCCTCTGGTGAAAGGCAAAACGCGGCGTTGAATTCCGCCACTCAACACGCAATGCCACAAATTCGGCGGAAAGTGGGGAACAGAGTGTCTTAACACTAGATTCCCATGTTCCCTCTGCCTACCCTGCCATGTGCGGGATACAGCGTGAAGCTGAGTGAGTGAGTAATATTTTTCTTAACGTACATAATATTTATATTGAATACCGGCTGCATTACCCCAAAGTAAGATGCCGTAGGACATATTATTGTGAAAGTAGCTAAAATAAAACAGGCTAGCCGTTTCGACGTCTGTTAATGTTCAGATTTTTTAACCGCAAAGGCTTCTGAGATAAATCTATTCGCCAATCAATCAATATAACGTTCCCACGGCAATTTAGAGTCAATGGTGTTACCGAGTAATACCGCAGAATCAACAGGATCTACGGCTTCACCATTCAAGAGTACATCGGCTTTCACAATTTTGTTGAGTTGCAGGAAACACCGTATTCTATGTAATTAATAAACATATCAGTAAGATGAGAAGCAACTGCGTCTATTATACAACTAATAAACTTGACAGAAATACCTCATAGATCTGATGTTTTCTTAATATCTTTGGCCTTAAATGTTTTAACAATGTGTCTAGAGTTGACTGAATTATATTTAAAGTCTATATTTCGTTTGTGGACGAGCTCCTTCAGCAAAGATTCAGCGACAGTTATGGAAACTATAAGGGTTTTGGTTATGGAAACTGGAATATCAGCAAAATTTTTTTCAAAAACACAAGCAACCTCTTTATCAGAGCTGGTTTTACCATTATCAATTTTTAATTCAATTTCATAGTTGCAATTTTTTGTATTTCCAGTTTTATTTAATTTATTATGTTCCATGTCATTCTAATTTTTTCATTTGTCTACTCTTATAAATTCTCACGGTCGCCCAATCAATAAATATAACACACTCGTGGAATTTACTGTTTACGAAGTAAATATAACATTAAACTATTTTTTAATAATATAAAAAAAACATATAATAGGTTGTGTATATTATTATATTGTAAGTATAAGAGTTTTGCTATTGTATTTCTTCTTAGCCGATCATATAGATCGGTTGCCATCGGCACACAATAATATTTTTTTTTTTTTTATAAATTTTATTTTTACCAAAGAAAAATTAACCCATCTGACCGCAATGATCTGAGCTTTACCAATGTTCTGAGCTTTTCTCTAGGTAAAGAGTTTGTAAAAATATTGTCAATACAAGTGGCGGTACCTACAACTGGTTATTCTTATTTGCTCATGAAATAAATTAACTAGGTTATATGAATTTAATAAAGATCTGAATCTAGTACAAGTGGAGTTCTCTAGTAAGTTAATGTTAAAATCACCACATATCTATCTATAATAATAGATTTCTTAGATCCAGATAAATTTACAAGTACTTCTACTAATATAGTTTCAAAGTGTTCATATAACCCAGTGGGTCTGTACACACTTACAACAATGAAATGCTCAAGCAGGTCCTAACAACATTTAAATAATTATTTATCACATTATTTGTATTATTTTTCTGTGGCCTAATGTAATATAAACTGCATTAAAAAGACCCAGGATAATAAAATAGCGCTCATAAAATTCGGCTCGAATCGTGCTTTGGGTCCTACTATATATTTTATAAACGCTCACGTATATCCGTAGGTATAGACACGTTAAGTATAAATGGCTTTGTGAAAGTATCAGCCGTCTCAACATGCTCCTTAGACACGGGGAGGGGACCCGCCCCTGTAGGAGGCCCCCGGAGGAGGGGCGTCCCGGGTCACCAGGGTCGCGGGATCAACCCGAGAACAAAATGTCTGCGTAAAACTGCCGTCCTAAGTTAATCGATGTGCCGCATCATTTACGACAAAATATTCTTTGTTAGTTTTCTATTGTTACTAAGATACTACAATCGATTCCTTGTTACGAGTGCCTAATCATTTTCATTGTGTTCAAGTTCTATTTACCTTTATTTATTACTTTATACACTTAAATAAGCGGAGTTGCCAATGAATATATATGTTGCCATGCTTGTAAAATATTAAGAAATGATTAAAAAATACTTGCAATTGTATGTTGAAACATTTTTATTGCAACTTTTTTATAGACTACTTATAGATATATAATATATTTTATATTATTCTCCAGTACGGTAATATACCTACAGTAACAACTGGGTACGATTTTGAACAGATAATTTATATAAGCGATGAAAAGTTTTAGTAGCAGACTAACTTGAAACAATTTCTATCCAGCAAAACGTAAAATATATAATATTATTAATATACTCAATGTAATGATTGAAAGCTTATTAATGTGTTCGATATTTTAATTAATCTTCCTACCGAAACATATTATCTACATCATAGTTATTTAACTTACATTTTGGTCAATTTATGAATAATATTTTGAGGGCAATATCAATTAAATTGAGGAGGCATTGGTTTATCAATTTATCATTTATTGGATATAAAATCATTCTATTTAAATGTTGCGTTGAAATTATTTAATACGTATTTATTAATGAAAAGGATAAATCGTCAATTTCAATTTATTTAAGCTTCACGCTGTATTCTGGACACGGCAGGGTAGGCAGAGGCAACTTGGGAACCAAGTGTCTGATCTGCTGCCCACTTTCGGCCAAATTTAAAACACTGCGTGATAGAAAGCGAAACTCAACGCTGTTATGCTTCGTTAGTAGTAGCGTAGAAATGTAAACATTAAATATTTAAATTGAAAATATCAAATATTTCATTTCCTCAACTTGGGATCGAAACCAAAATCTGTCGCGTTTTACAGTCACATTCTTGTGCCTCTGCGCCACGACAGCGCTCATAAATTATAATTGTATATATTAATAATTGTGATAAGGTAGTGTTTAAATAACAAACAAAATATCAATGTAATTTTCATTTATATTGTGGAATTCCTTGTTATTATAAAGTTAAAGACAAGACCTTCATCAGAATCTAATTTTTATTTGAAAATCGCTAAAAAATAGACAAAAATGTTGCCTTGCAGCTCTATAAATAAGATAGGATCAACATTTTTGGGAAACCCGACGTTTCGAAAACTTTACAGTAGTCCGTGATCACGAGTAGACTGAGGTGGCATATGTCTGTCATTTGATATAATTATTATATTAAACTATCGCCAACGATTCCTTAATTGCCTCGCGTACTGCCCTGGATTCTTGCCGAATGAGCTAACTGTATCTGGTCCTTTACTTGAGACTTTAAATTTTTAAGATTGGGTCCCAGGTGGTAGAAAGTTTCCAACCATCTTCTCTATTGAAATTAGGATGTTTTTGTATTTCAATAGCCTCGCGGATCATTCTAGAGATATATCTATTCTCCGTAGCGAGTATGTGGAGTTTATCAAACCTGATGTAGTGGTTGGATTTGTTAGATGTATGATCGATATGATTGACATCGGAGATGTTATTCCTTCATCCTAACACCGATGCTTCTCTTTGTTTGACCTATATATGATAAGCCAGAGTCACAATCTAGTTTGTATACACCTGCACACATCAAAGGAATATTACTCTTCACTGGTCTCAAGAACTGGCTCACTTTTTTGTTAGGCTTGAAAATAGTTTTAATAGAAGCTCTTCTTAAGATGTTGCCGTCCTGTCTATAACACCCTTCACATATGGTAAAAATGCTGGTTGCCTCTCAACTGTGGGTGGCTTGTTGGTCTTCTGATATTGTTCGTATATTGAATGGTAAACATTTTTGGGAAACCCAAAAATGTTTACCATTCAATATATGCGATTAATCCGGTCAAAAGTGTTTTATTTAAAATGTGTAACAATCGTGAAAATCAAAGACATAAATAAGATAGGATTTGTTGATATTATAAATAACAAATTTAGTATCAAAAGAAATGTGTTTTAATTCTATATAGTAGTGGCCATCTGGAGTCTCGATCATAATAAATGTGGAAAGGTCTGAGACTCTCATCATACTAAATTTATTAACTACCCGTTGAAATTGGAATTTGCATCACGTAGGCTGAGAATGTGTAAATTTATAATAGTTCTAAGACACTCCGTTCTCTGCTGCCCATCCTAATTTGAGATATTACGTCGAGATGTAGGTCATTGCTGAACTTGAGTAGAAATTTTATTTGTCAAAAGATATCATAATGCTCATTATATTGTATTGAAGAACGTTTTTTAAGGTAGTATTTTATAATTTCTTATAATTTACCTAAAAAACTACAATTTATTTATCAAATAATTCTTTGATATTTTCATAGAATCAATAGTAAATGTCTATCACAACTATAGGTAAGCAGCATTTTATTATATCTACATTATTTACTAGGCTGAGAAGCGGGCTCCAGAAACGTTTTGTGAATCTCCTAGAGTCCGCCGTGTTATCGACGCTTTTAGACTGTAGCAAATCGAAACCTGTTTCTATCCTGCTCCATCTTGCGCAAAGGGTAGAGAACAGACAAAGTTTATTTTTTTACGTCTATGCGTTATAATAATTGCAAATTAATGTAGTTCCAGTAGTTCACTTCAATTTGATACCAATTGAACACAGAATTTCGCACTTAGATCCGATTCTTGTCTCGGTAAAGACGGCGCATATCTAATGATATTCGATGGAATATTATTAGATTTTGTAAATAAACTATACTTTATATCATTTACTATTAAATTGTATCAAAATTATCTATCTAGATTTAATAGCTAATGAGTTAAGAAGGACTCAATACTATAAGTCGTCGTTCATTCACTTTTAGCTACTTTCATTTATAACAATTTTGGCGTATTATGAACACAATAAATTTTTAGTATTTAATTAATGGTATAGTTTATGACAGGGCGGGCGAATAAGTCAACCTCCCTAGGTTCCTTTAAAATTCTGGAATTTTCCTAATGCTGCAGCAGGTGTAGTACAGCTTTAATTTTCTGGTGTCATCGAACGTTACTCATACAACGAAATATTTTCGTCATATTTACATATACCAGTGAGTATTTTAAGATTTAACTAAGTCTTAACTAATTTAGTATACGTATAAGATCTTTTTATTTTTTTTAATAGAATGTGTCCAGTCATATTGATCAATTTTTGTATAAGTATTAATTTAATATTTCTTATAGATTAGATAGGCTGATTAATGGAACACTCAATCTTAACACTCAGTTTTCTAATCTTACTACAAAATGCTCATATCTGCCGTTGAATAGTTATTTGTATGCATTAGATACATAAAACTTAACTTTAGCTGGGCTATATATAATTCATCAGAACATTCTCCATAATAAATGTGGTAGAGAACGCCCAGCGAGGAGAAGTTTTACGTAAAGCCAAAGTGTAAAGCCCCGTAAATCATTGGGTCCCTAATGATTCGAACAGCACTAATTTGTATGCAATCAAATTGTTTAAGCTAATACTGGGGTGCACCAGCCCAGGTTCATAAAAGACTGAATCTTTGCCCTATGCAGTGGCAAACGGTATTTCTTGCAGTTTTTTTGAGGTCAACTTTGCTTTGCTCTCCAGATGAACATGATACTGATAGTCACTCGAAACGTGTTGACAGTGACCTTGAGGCTGCGGCGGTGAGAAAGCTAACGATCCACGTACATAAATTCGTAAACAGATGACCGAAGGCCTTCACCATGATCAATCAACTACACCTGCTAGGCCTTCTCCCTTGCTTTTAATAGCCGCAGCGATGGGTTAGATAAATTAGGAGATCACCAGTTGAGCGATCTTGGCGCCATATTGGCGGTAAGTGTTCAATCGGTGACCCTTGTGATAAACCAAGACCTGAGTATTTATAATGCTCTCCATGACTGAATGAGAGCAGGCAAATGATAGCAATAGGCCTATATTGAGTTGGATCGGAATCATCGCCTTTTTTCGGGTAAGAGCGGACAAGAGCGCTCTTCCACGAGTTTGGCATGATACTGAATTTGTATGAATTGAATTACAAATATTAATTTAAACCATTTTTTATATGAAATATCTATAAATGTTAACTTTTCGGATTTTTCCTCCAATTTCTATTGTAAGATTTTTTCTTTTTTTCATTTTTTCACGTTGTATCCCGCACATGGCACGATAGAAAGATATTGAGAATCAGGTGTTATGACCATCCGTTTCGTTTCCCATTTACCGGAAATTTTTTGGCATTGCGTGTTGGTGGCAGAACTCAACGCCGTGCCTTCTCCTTCTTACCGGAGCGAAAAAGTGAAAATATTAAACATTTATTTTTAAATAATTTTTCTTTCCCCGAGTAGGGATTAAACACACATCCTATCGCGTTTTAGTTACGTGCTTGTTCACCCTGCCCCGCGCCACGTCAGGCCTCAAAATATTTATAAAGTTTTGTATTGCAATATATATATATATATATATATATATATATATATATATATATATATATATATATATATATATATATATATATATATATTGCAATATATATATAATTAATTCATGGTAGGTACTCGGTGTGCATTGCAAATTATCGTTAAATTCGATTTCGATTTCTTTTTGATTGAATTGTGTCAATCATTGCGCCTACCTACTTATACTTATGAAAGTCGCCGCCCATGTTTTATTAACAACACCATATTTTATTTGTTCTCCCCTGATTGTATTATGAATGCATGAATACATTTCATTTTTTATTAATATCAGAGACGAATTAATAAAAACTGAACTTAATATTATAAAAAACTCTATTATACGGAGTCTTTATAAGTCTATTATTAATTTGTATAAAAAAATGAATTAATAAACTTTAAGCGAATTGTGCATTGGTGTTTTCTAAGAAACTAAAGTAATAATTGTGTAACAATTAAGTTTCATATATTAAAGACATATTGATAAGAGAAATCATTCACTAGATATAGAGGGAGTTTGAGTGAATTAATAGGTTAAGTATAAAAGGATACGTCCCGCACGAGGTAGGGTAGGCAGAGGGAACGCTGGAACCTAGTGTTAAGACACTCCGTTCCACTTTCGTTACCCACCTTCCGCCGAATTGGAGGCGTGTTGAGTGGCGGAACTCAACGCCGCGCTTTGCCTTATTACCAGAGCGAAGAAATAAAACATTCAATATTTATATTGAAAATATTAAATATTTCATTTCCTCGACTGGGGATTGAGCCCAGAACCTGTCGGCTACAGTTACATGGTTGTGCCGCTGCGCCACGACAGGCCTCAACAGACCGTGCAGGTAAATTATTATATACAATTTAAATATCTCGTATAGAGATTAGAGATATAAAGAATGTCATTTTTTGAAGATACGAATATGCAAATCAGAACGCAAATATCTGCTACCGGCATTATCGAGTGCGATTGTAAATATTCAGTTGTTGTTCAAATCTGGAGCCGTATCGTATATGTAAACGTGAGGTTTCTAAAAATGTATAATTCTATGTAGTATTATATAATACAATATAGTATTGTAAATTTTCCTAATGTTTCGAACAATTTGCAATAATCTATAGTGACTGGTTGGTTGATCATTGAAATTCGTCTGACAATTGACTAATTGAATTTGCCAATTCCTCTTATATGGTGGGTTTAAGACTTCAAAGATTTTATGAGTGGGCGCCAGGAGAGTCTGAAATTCCATTCACATAGATAGAAGGCCTTCTCTTAATTATTGGTGGCTTGTTATTCTTTTGGCAACACTGGCAAGATATATGCGAATGTTACTTCAGCCTACCCGTGACCACGAACTACCGTAAATTGATCAAAACATAGGATTTCTTAAAATTTACAGGACTTAATATAAAATAAAACTGGGGTAGAGGCCCCAACTTTTAAAATGATCTCCTAACAAAAAATTAAAGGTAATATAAATAAAGACTCAACTTGCTACATTAAAAGTAATAATGTAGCAAGTTGAGTCTTTATTTTTAATTATAATAAATAAATTATACTTATATCTAAATATAATAAAAATATACTTATATTTGACATCATAAACATTTTTCAGAATTACGCTTAAATTAGGTATAAATCTTTCATAAAGTAGGTATATGTATAAACAAACAATATTAATATTTGCCACTTATATTTTCTGTTTAAAAGCATTACATATTTAATTTAATGTTGTGTAGTTATCAATTAATAATGTTTGTACAGCTTCACGCTATATCCCGCACGTGATAAGGTAGATAGAGGGAACGTGGAAATCTAGTGTTAAGATATTCCATTTCACTTCTGTTCCCTACTTTCCGAAAAATTGAGGAACTGCATGTTGAGTGGCGGAACTCAACGCCGCGCTTTGCTTTGTTACCAGAGCGACAAAGTCAAAACAATAAATATTTAATTTCCAAATATAATATTTTATTTCCTCGAGTGGGACTCGAATCTACAATCCGTCGATTACAGTCACACGTTTGTGCCCCGACGCTACGCCACGAATTATAGAGTTAATTTCCTTAAGACATAGGTACGTAGGTACCTAGTACGTTTTAATTTTTTTAACTAATTTCTTTGTTGTACCGACGTGAATAACAACATGACGTTGAATGACAGTTACCGAACAAATAAAATAAATTTTAAAAATTTTATTCTAAATTTTTAACATAAATTATAGTTTTGCATGTGATTTGTGGGTTCGCCCAACATTTACATGTAGGTACTTAACTTTTATTTAGTCATGAAAAATAAAATTCAAACTTAACGATAATATTTATAAAGTAGTATGTTAAAACAACTTGAATCTAAATAAGTAATGCTGCAAAGATATAAATAAACCATAATAAGTCCACACAAAAAGAACCACACAAAAACAACTGCTCCCGTTAAAACACTCACTTTACGGAATATGTGCCACAATGCATACGAATGATAAAATTTCATTTCACGTTAAACAAAGTTCATGTACATATTTGTTTAAAACTTTTGTGCTCTCGTGATATAATTTATATAAGTGATTAAATCATTGCCAGTTAAAGGGAATTCATGTACGTACATTGTAAGTATTTTACAGATGGCACGTCGTCCGTTTATTAAATTATACTCTATAAATTGATATAATTATATTGATGAAGCCTTGTTATAATCAACTATTAGTTTAATATTTTTCCAAAGATTATAATAATATCAATTATAAATTGCAATCGATAATGATAAAAAAAACCAAAAAGATTACAAAGAAAAGGTAAAACATTACATAAATAATACTAGTAACTACTATATACCTATATATATATATATATATATATATATATATATATATATATATATATATATATATATATATATATATATATATATATATATATATATATGTATATATATATATATATATATATATATATATATATATATATATATATATTAATATTACTTCATTATTCTTCTTTGCGTTTGCTCTGCTTAATAGGACCAAGACCGAATAACATTCAACGCCTACTGCTTGTTCACCTACAGTTAATGAAAAAAACTTGATCAATAATGTGTGCTTCCACGCAATCTATATCTATTCACGGGGTAGAGTTACGGATATAAACCTAAACCTTTACTTATCAACGAGAAGTTTTAATATGTGAATGTAGCAAGTATTCAAGCTTATGGTTCTGATAACGTACGCAATTGTTACGATCGATACCTACGGTTTTCACCAAGCGTAGTATTACAATAGGAGATTACAAATAAAGAAATTTCCACAATCCAAAAGATAACAATACTAGTAAAATGTAATAATAAAACAGAATGAATTTTTAGTTAGTAAATTAGCTTTCAAAAAGTCTGTTTCTGTAATGGTTATTTATAATATTTCAAGGTATTTTTTTGACAGTACAATTTATTGGGTTGGCACAGCCCAACTGGCCCCGGTAAGAGGCCCCGTGTAGAAAATACACGCGTGTCTACAATAGGTACTCTTTTACATATGTAAGACCTATCAAAAGAATATTACTAAGGTTGTAATAGGTTTTATTAACATTTTGTTTATTTAAAAAAAAATGCTATTTTTTAACAATTATTATTGTAATACTCTTTTAAAAACCCTTTTCACGGTTATTTTTCAAGATTAATCCGTAAAAGAAATCCGAAAAGTATCACAATCAAATGGTGAAATTTATTTATAGTTGTTACACACACACATAATTTTATTTATATATATATATATATATATATATATATATATATATATATATATATATATATATATATATATATATATATATATATATATATATATATATATATATATATATCAAATTATGTGTGTGTGTGTAATTAGGTAAAGGTATATCACACACACCCACAGGTAGGCTTATCCATAAGATAATGCTTACAATACTAAACGTACCTAACATATTTATTTTCTGAATGAATTATTGTACAAATATGTAATTATTACTGTTTAGTATATATATAATGTTAAAATTAAAATAAAGACTTAAAAAATGTGTACGTAATGCTAGTTGTTACATCCATATTAAATGACTTATCCGTCTCTAATTTACTATAAGAATTCTTCGCTAACCGTTAATCGATATGTAACGTTCGTACGTTCGTTCTCCATTTACAGTTTACCTTAAGGATCCTTAAACTTAAAACTAAAATACTATACGATTCCATTGTAATTAATTAAAACACGTGACACATTTAAATCACAAAAATAATTCGGACAAGTTTACCACAACTATAACTTACAGCGCCAATTAGTTTAAAATATATTCGAAACTAAAAAAAGAATTCGCAAGTTGCATTCTTCATGAAAAAAATTGAACTGACCTGTCCTGCCGGCGCACGAGAGCGGCGGCTGCATGCTCTCCGGCATCAATCCCGAATTTATGTTCGTATAAAACTCGAGCATTTTTTTCATGGAACTATTGCACGAGCACTACACGAGGCGCAGCGCGCGCCAGCAGATGCTACAATGGTAAAGGGAGCTAGCGTCGACCCCTGGCGGCGCACATCAAACGTCTCTCCCCTCCACTAATCCCGCCAATCGCGGAGGGCTAAAGCGATCCGCACCGCCCACCTCACCCAAACCAAACCTACCTATTATACAGCAGCTATAATATTTGCCGCTTTCCGAAACCAACAAATTGTGTTTTTTCATTTGCCGGAAAAAAATCTCTATCCTACAAGTTCGAACACGCCGAGTAGCGTGTGTATTGGAAGCTGTAGAATGTCGAACGCCGGGCGGACGCTATGTATCGACGGTTCAATTATTTAGAAAATTATTTTTTTAATAAAAATATTCACGGTCATTTCCACTTGTGAGGCGGGAGCGGCGAGCTGCCAGCGTGAGCATGTGTCGGAAGCTCTGTACGTGGAATACTGGCGCGATGTGAGCGCCTCTTTACTCGATACCAGCCAATATAATCTGAATTCTGAAAAGTATGAAATTGTAAATATCTTTAGCAGATTACACAAAAATGGAATACTCACAAATTTGCAGTAGGAAGGAATATAAATAAATATTATCATCAAATAACTCTTATTTTCTTCGTACATTACTGCCACATACTTATTATTATGTATATTAATTAATTATCCTATTTTGAGTGTATATCTCAACTTCAAACATCATTTGACTGACTGAGATGGGCAAGGGAAGTATATAGTTGGGGCAAGGAACGTCATAACAAAATAAGTACCTAGGTATAGAAACAGTCAGATGTATTTTCAATTTTTATTAAACACACACATTTACAGTTTTCAATTTTTATTAAATTTCTTCTTTCTATAAAAACTTACAAACTCTTAGTAAATCCATTGTGATAAAATTTTAAGGTGTCAATTAAAAAACATACACAACACAGGAAACGTAGAATAGAATAGAAATTTAATATGCTATTAGTATTGAAATATAACCAACCGAAAAAACGAAATGATGATATGTAACAATTTCTAAAATTGAAAATTTTAGTATTTTTTAATTATTCTATCCTTATTTTTATTTATAAATATTTAAAATTTAAGTAATATGAAGTTACGGTGTACAAAAAAAAATTAAGCCCCTAAAGCTAGGCTTGTCTAAAATGAAATAAACCAGAACAAACCAGCACAAAAATTGAACTAAGTAGTTATTTTTATACATCGAGTTTCATTTCGTGAGTTTGAATAGTAAATAATATTTTAACGTTATTCTAATTCATAGGTTAATTGCTGTTAAAATATTTATTTTGAAGAAACATATGTTAAAAACTCCCGGTTACATTTATTTTTACGAACAAATTTACAAATAAAATGTATGAATATCTATACCTACTAGTGGCAAATGTATTATTCTTATAAATAAAATATGCAGCAGTGCAATCTTCAAAAACATTCATAATTATAACATTTTTGGCAAAATTTCAAAGCAGATTTCCTACAAAATATAGATAGGTACAAATGTATTCAATCTACCACATTAAATGCGCCGTAGTATCAGTTAAGATTATTAAATACTCGTCTTACTAGATTTTACATATGTAGGTAGCATTTATTTATGTAAAGTCGCTTTGTGGGTCTACAGACTTGATCCCTTTTAAAAACATAAAATGTGGTTGGTTTTTGAGAGGTATCTCGCTGGGTAGGAACTATTGTACTTCAAGTGGGCCAATTCTGCCATTGAACGGATACTTGCGCCATCCGTCGTGTAAACATCCTAGAGGTACGAAAAAATACTAATGGAGGTGGCATGCGAACAGAAACATTATAAATTTCAATACCATTGTTTCTTGATTACAATGTTATAATAATTATTATTATGTGTAAAAACAAAAGTGTATTACTGTTTCTAATGTCTGATTGTATAATTTTTAATAACATTTTATATTTTCTAAATAATATTAACCTATAAATAATGATTAATTATTAAATCTTTTATGTAAGATATATATACTTACCATCTTTAAACTTATCGTATATATCACATTATCGGTCAGAAAATAACTTACATACGGTACATTTTTAATATTTTCTCAGTACCTCATCCATCAGATTCGCGTTTCATAAAAGTAATATGGAATTATTATTGTGTTTTCATTTATTTTCGAATGAATAGCGCTGCATGCATTTCTGCCCATTGTGTCGCGGACCACTCGAAGCTGAATGCTGGGATGAACAAGAAAAATGACGTAGACGGGTTACCATCCGATAGAGGAAATAAGCGTTATACAAACGCAATTTACGCATTACAACTCGATAGCTCGGAAACGATATGGTCTTTAGTAAAAAATATTGACAGTTCATTTATTTTTTATATACATATAATAACGTCAAAATTGACAAAAATTGTATTTCAGAGTTTCATTTACCTTAAGAGTTGTATAATAATAATATGATATTGATATAAAATATGATATTGTAAAGCCAGTGAGAAACGAAGAAAGCTACATCTTTACAAAATAACGTAGGCAGAGACCACCTTAAGTTGAAACATTTCGTTACTTTGTTGGATACCTACATACATAAAGGCTTAAACTAGTTAATTAACGTTAAAATATTATAATAACTATATTTTAATAACTTGTAGGTTTTTAAGGAGTGGTAGCATTTACGTCGATTTTACCTATGGCTGTAAGAATGAAAAGTTTGCGCAGACTATTCTAGCCCTCCCTATTTTTACATGCAAATATTTAAGTCTGTAAAGTTTAACAACTCTCTTAGTTATAAAAAGCATGACAAAATTATAAATACAATAAGATCATTTCAAAGCTCTGAAATATTTCTAGATACAACCTTGGACATTAGATACGTATATCCATTGTTCTAAACAGCACTACTCAATATTACGTACGTACCTTCATTCGCTATATGTTGGAATTATTTAAAATTTCTTGAATGAACATTAAATCACTAACTCCGGATTAAAAGATATATTATTATATCGCGTTAGGTAATTACTAGCACTAAGAGTTAAAACGTCGCACTAAAAATGAATTTGTTTTAAAAACCTGATCCTCCTGAACTTCACCGACGCTTAACAACTGCGCTTTACAGAAAACTTTCTGCTTAGATTGGTGTTTTCTAAATAAAAAAAACGGTTTATTTACAAAAAGCGAGTGGTATGAGCGACTCATTTCTGCCCCTCGTGTAACCCTAATATAAAATCTCATATTTATATATCAAAAGTTAATTAAAAAAAAGAGTTTTTTAGTTGTACACTTGTCCTTGAATATTTTTTTTACGTATGTATATAACATTTGTCTAAGTAAGTACATTCCAAAATATAAAAGTTTTGAATATTTTTTTGTTTGTTGCTATGGTTTTATTAAAACTCTTTTATTTACTAAAAAATCAATGAACATATAACCTTAATTATACAATATTTTATTTACAAGAAAATAGTTTGAAAAAGTTTAACTCATTACTGTCAAGATAGACGACGACATACAAAATAGAAATCACATTTAAACTTATTTGAACAAACATTTTAAATTTATGATTTTATATGTAGATAAATGAAATATATCGTTTAATTATAATAAGCATATTTTCAGATAAGTCCTGAAGTAAAACTACTTTAAGTGAAAACATATAGGTACGATATATAGGTACTTATTTCATTTTAAATTTATGATTTTATATGTAGATAAATGAAATATTAACATATTTTTATTCCAATTCATATTAATTTGGACCTTCTAATATTTACAATTGTATACAATGCTTATGTTATGTTCTTTGACATTATCATATATATACATTCAACACGCGTTTAAAGCTTTATATAGTAGCACAGCAGTATTGATAGTAATAAAGTCGACTAAAAAAAATAAAATATCCAAAATTTAATACTTTACAGCCTTTACAGATTTCTGGATATATGAAAATGCCCTGCATACCGTGCAAATTTGACCAAACATTGACTTTTATGAGTATTCTAAAACTGGGGGTACACCTAACTTCCTATATAACTTTATTTAATTTCATACATTTATCAGATTATAGTAATGTAGTGATTTTTAAGTATTATTCATGTACTAACTGCCAGTCTCAATAATCTTTAACTTTCTATTAAATTAGCTTATTAAATTATCTGTTAGGTAGCTTTGACTGCAAGTTTATGTTTCAATCATGAGGGAAAGATAGATCGAAATTTATATCTTCAAGTTTAATTCTATCTATATAATCTTTATAATCAAAATAATCCTTAGCTGGGATTACTCCAGAGAAAAAAACCACAACAGAAAAGTAACGTAGAGCGTTTTAATAAATCTATGACATAAGTATAAATTGTTTCTTATACCTCGAAATCAGAAGATTATATCCGTTAATAATATGAAAGAATTCGTATTTATTAAAAACTAGCAGCCCGCCCTCAGTTTCTGCTCGAATTACAATATATTATTTTCTAATTTTAACTTTTACTTTCAACTATTGATCTATTATTGAAAACTAAAATTTTAGCTAAATTATTACAATTATTTTAGCAATTTTGTCGTCTTAATATTTTAAATTGACGTAACTTTTTCATTATTTAATTAATCTTAATAAAACAAACACTAATTGTTAAGGCGTGGTTGAATAAAGTATTAGCACATACACAACAAACAAACAGTAAAAAAAATAAGATCTTAATTTTGGGCCCTATTACATTAATAAACGATCTGTACCTATATTTTTTTTTATTTATACATGTACTGTATCGATATTGCATTTATTTTGTGATAACAGCGATGGTAAAATATATGACACCGGTATTTTTGATTCTGCAACAATTACAGAAACTATAGAATGCAGAGATTATAGTCGCATTAATAATTACGGTTATAGTGAGTTTTCATACGTTGAATTTATCATTTAGATCAACTGGGGGATTGGCGGCCTTCTGTTTTCCCATTTGCAAATTTTAAACATAGCGTAGGGCAAATAAAGTTCAATAACCCGACTTTTCGAAAACTTTGCAGAAGTCTGGTTCAGTCACGGATAGACTAAGGTGGCAGGCACTAAGTTCCTGTGCAATCGGATATTAATACAGATACATAGCAATAACAATATTGCTATGTATCTGTATAATTGAATAATGTATATGTATAAATGAATAAAAAAATCTGCAATTTCGTCTAACTAAATATCTTAAATTGACGTAACTTTCTTTATTAACCGATTCAAACATAACAGACACAAAAAGATTGAAGAAAAAAGTTGCTAAAATATAATACTGAAACTGAGATTCAGAGCGGTACTCTGTTACGTTAGTAAGCATCCCTCTCAACCCTCTCAACATATAAGATTTTGTTTAGTGAGTAATATAATAATAATATTGGTCAGATCGTTCACTATAATTTAAAAATAAATTAAGTATAGGTATGTTTTAGCATGTACCAAAATTTTATTGTCAATCTTATTTAATAGATTTAATGAGATCGAAAATAAAATCGGTACATACAATATGTTAATTATTATTGATAAATTAAATAAATATTAGTCGCGTTCAAATATCAAACATTCAAAGGAAATAAAAGTGTGTAAGTCAAAACGAGAGCGCCAATGAAATGTTAATCCGTGTTTTAGTGTTGCGAGTTCTTAAGTATTTTATCATATTTTATTTATAAAATTTACTTATTTATTGCCAACATTTTTGGATAATTTCTATGTATGTGTCTATGATTTAAAAATAATGTGCGCTATAGTTAACTATGGCCTAAGTTTTTGTAACGGTCGCATTGCTAAGGTATTTTAAAGTAACAATAAAAAAATATTTAAAGTAACAATAAAAGGTCAAGTAGTAAGCCATTATCATCTGAAACAAAATGTTATCACAAAGATTCAAACAAAAATTCAGACATTTAAATGTATTTGGGAAATAGTTTATAAAAATTTAGAAGTTAAAGCTATTTATTTGTTCAGGAATGACTTGATGAAATTATTTTACACTTAGAAGTTACAACTTAGTTTTTTGAACGTCAAAAAAATGTACCACCAGTTCACAAAAGTTACTGCCTCAGACCTGAAAAGAACCGGCGAAAGAAACTCAGCGGGACATGTCCATTCTTTTTTTTATCAAAACTTTACATTATACAATTAAGTGACAATGATGAAACAGCCTGGAGTGAGCATTTTATTCCCAAGGCGTGTTATCATTTATAAAATCGTTAATATGGCAATAACCTTTAACACACAAACGTCTTTTCACAACTTTTTTAAATTGTGAAACAGAAAATTCTCTGACGTTTTCTGGGATCCTATTGTAAAAGCGTACACCCTTTCCCATAAACGAATTACGGACTCGATGCAATCGAGTTACAGGCGCACTAAGTTTAAGCCTATTTCTAGTATTAATATAATATTAATACATCACTGATTTTAGTAAACTAATTAATATTTTTCTTGACATATATAACATTGTCAAAAATGTATTGAGATGCCACGGTCATCTATCGGCTAATCAAAATATGTGCGAAAAAAGTTAACTGGTGCCCCAGTCTTTTGTTTGCGAGTTTAACCTGCATTTTACGAGCTTCAAATATTTGTATGAATGAGAAATATTTCATACTCGGTACTCGAGATTACTCTAGGATTCACGCTCAATCGGAATTGCAGCTTTCATTCAGAACGTTACTTGATCTCGATTTTTCCTATTAAAAATTCCTGTGACAAAATGGATTTTTTTCTATATTTGACGTCATCATGGAGCCTTTAGGAATTGTCTGATTATGCAGTCAGGCGCGAGTTTAGTTTCGGATTCGATCCTAGCTAGCTCCATATTTAATATAGACATTTATTAAAATATTTTCGTACCTCTGGTAGGACAAACATTTTTCGTGATAATTTACGGCTAAAAGTTCAATGTTTCTTCGGTTAGCGAAAAGTAGAGTATACTAGGTTAAAAAGTGAGGCATCTCCCAGCACAGACTTATTCACTACTTTCATTACTACTTATGTATAAGACATAAGTAAGTACTAATGCAACGGCTATGCTTAAAGAACAGGTGGAATTTCATTTTCCTTTGCGAACAAGTGCCTCGTCAATAAAGGCGATGCAACACACGTGCTGCCGACACGGGTGATCTTTAATGTTACGAAAAATTTTAGTAATTTTGTAAAATAGTCCATATTTAAACTTAATAAGAATCACTTTGGTGTAATGCAAGGGAGTCTTACACGATCAGGGATCTACTCCCCCATTGTAAGCGAATGTTGTATATACCTACACTAATATAGATCAAATACTGAAGAACTAGCGAGTAGGCAACAAGCAGAACATTTCCTCAATTGTATATTACCGAAAAATACATATGCGACAAAATATTAAGATTTTAGGTATATTGTGTTTGTCAAAGAAAGTAAGTAGGTATATATTCAAAGAAAAGTCGTAGGAGTATGTCTCTCAGAGTACTATGAATATTAGGCATACTCATTAAAAAGTAATCTTGCTTATTCTACATAACGCTAAGCATGTAGAAAGATGTAAAAGCTTCCAGAATACGGATTAAAAAGACAGCGTTGTTTTGCAGACTTCAGTGCTCCAATTATTTAATTACTTATGCTAAAATCTCAATTAGATTGCAGTCTATTTCTGCCTAGAGATATACGTATTTTTATTCTTACATATATAAAATAAGTTATAAACTTATGTTTAAAATAACAGATAGCTCGCTGCATTTTGACATACGTCAAACATTACAAAGAGCAACGAGTCATTAAATGCAAATGAAAGTCAACTGGCACGGAAATATTTAATCATCGTGTGATGGTGTGGGGACGACGGACTAATCCCGAGGGCGCGTCACGTGGCGCCCGGAGATTCCAGTTGGGGTAATTAACATCTTCTAAAACGTTTTAGGTAAAAAAATCACTTATGAGTATGCCAATGGAGATACTCTTTCTTTCTTACATATCATTTAAACATTTATAAAATCTATAGCAGTATTATTGCCATACATGTAAAAAATATTAATTGACTATAATAAATAATAGCGACGAATACAGAAAAAGAATTTCAATATTTTTTTTTTTTCTAAATAATTTCTTATGTTTGTTTTGTGAAATATGTTTTTTTTTAATATTGTATCGTTTCACTGTGTATTCTTTGTAAATGTATAAACACTAGCTTTTGTGAAGCCAGGCACAAAATATGCATGCAGTGTTAGCTTTCAAACGACTAAACATATTTTGAGTTTTTGATATGCTTGTAATATTACTTTATTTGTAATTTGTAATAGCCACTAACTATCCATAATAAATTATTATAAAAAATATTGGTCTTTAATATTCACTGAGATGAAAAAGTAGGTACAGAACTATATGATTTCTCTTATACGAGAAATAGATAAATGAAAGCTTATTGGAATAACAGCCGTCGATATCATATTGCAAATAGAATAAACTTGCGAATCAAAATAATAAAAGCATATACCTATAAAATTAATATTTCACATTGTACATTGTTTCAGCGCTCAATAAATAGCTCAAACAGGTGATTTGTTTGTATCAATGCAATATAATACATCACATAGGAGGATAACGCTCAAATAAAAAGGGCGAATACAGTTTAGTTAAATCGAGCCACACGTCTGCCGCGTGCCGTCCCGCGGGGGTTGTTTACAAAGCCAAAATACAAATAGCGTATTTCTGGTCACTATTTAGCGATTTTATCATAGAGACCAGCAGCCACCCGCGGATTCTTAAAGCGGACGTTTTGAAAGTTCATGAGGGGGGAGATCTTATATATAACTACATAGGTATTGATTTTTGTAGGCATTCAATAAAAACATCTCTGCTCTGGTATGTGAGCAACAAAATATAGTGTCCGTGTATATAAATGAAGTATCTGGTCGTTCTACGGCATCAATTATGACGTTAACTTTCGTTAACTTTTGTTACTTAGGCTCGAACAATTTTTCCAAAATAAAACAATTCATTCTATTTAAGCAGAGATAACAAAGAAGTTAGTATTTCCACCCGCAACGTACAGGCGATGAAAAGTACATTTGACCTTGGTTCTTATTAAGGTGAAAGTACAAGATTTTTCACTTCCTATGTAAATACTCAAAATAAACATAAAAAAATCTGCCCAACTAAAACCCGTACTTCAAACAAAAACTTACATAAGAAAATTTAGGCACAGTAGTCACTGATCTGAATAAACCACGTGGGCACTCAATATCCACATTCCAACAAATAAATAAAATCTTGGATTTTAGCGATTTTTTATTATTCAATATTGTAGTGATCCGTGGTCAAGTATAGACTGTAAAGTCAAGTAAATGCCCACCAAAATCTGAACAATCCTTTGAATATATATATTAGATTTTGTCTGTATACGTTGGTGTCAGGTATTATTTTAAAGAATATGAGAAAGTGTTAAGGTTATAAAAATAGTTTATGAAAATCAATATGCAGTGTGTTTTTTTTATTTTAATAGTAATTCAATTATTATTTATTTAATTGGACCAGCAAATGCAAGCATAAGCAGGATATTTTATTGATTGAATGTCTCTCCTACTGCGTCTCTGCGCGCCTCTATCATGTGTCAAAATTGTACACTTTTCCTATAAATCCGACACGAGGCTGAGGCGTTTTATTATTAGACCATTATAGGGTGACTGTACGCCCCGCAGTGTATCTTCACCCTATAGCGATGTTCAAACAGAACACTGGCTTATTGCCTCATTGCTGTAGATACGAATAAACGTTGATCTCTTCTTTGCACTGCTTGTATTGAGAATATTGAATACGAGAATATTAAAAACTTTGGTGATCCCCTGTGGGATATGCAAAAATCAATTGGCATTGTTTTTTTGTTCTAGTGTCAGACAGCGTGTGTCTTTTTACATTACATTAACATTGAAAAATGAATATATTAAATTTTAACAAAGAAGAAGGAAACAGCTTTAATGATATCGTCATGACAATAAAAACGCACCTCACAATTTAATATCATGGTGACAATAAAATAAAATTACATCTATTTGAGGTTGAGAAATTATCACACAAATATAACGATTATACGTTTCTCCTTTTGATTTGAAATTAGATATTTGTAACTAAAGTAAAATTATGTTTTAATTGAAAATATATTAAGGCAAGTTTTTTATATTTTCGTTCCTTATTTTTAATAAAGTGTACATGCTAAAAATAATTCAGTGACTAAAAAAACATACAATCATTAAATTATTTCTGAACTTATATATTCGATACGTATAGTCAGTTTTTCATTTGTGGAGATTCGATAATTCTTCATGATATATCGGAAAGATTAATTATTTATTCAAACGTCACATCACAGATAAGAAAAGATTATGAGTATGCAATGTTTGGCGTTATTTAAATACATAAACTTTTTCTAAAAAAATAGTTGTTTAGTATATTTAATGCAAATGTTCAATATAAAAATTTATTAAATTAAACAAATGTCTAATTAAATTGGTTTCTACTACTACGTCTTATACTCACCCTGATTGCTTACAGTTAGTATGTACTTGTTTACATTTTCACCTATGCTTAAAGAATTTAATTTTAGCTGCGCCAACTCTTTTAGGCAAAGCCTTGGAGCTGTGTTAATTTTCCCCAGCGCTCTCAGAGTTTGATCCAATATGAGACCAGACATTTTCAACGGCAAAGTAAATATGTTACTTTCACTGCTACATCTTAATAGAAAAATATTCAACTTTAATTGAAAATAACGTGCTAATACCCCAAGCCTGCTGAATAATTGTTATAACTGCTGATTATTTGTTAATATGATTTTTGTTTTTTAATTATGATTTTACAATATAAGTTTTTTTTTATGAGAAATTGAATCTACTTTATTGTTACAGTAATAATTTATTATGGATATTTTATGAATATACAGAATTTTGTCGAACAAAAAATCTGGAGCGTTCGATATGACGAGTTTGTAAATTAAATATGAATATAAAAGTACTTCTTATACGAATGTTGTTACAATATATATGATAATTTGTGTTATTTTGTATTATCATGAGGTTGTTCCATGAAGAAGTGTCTAAATACATTCAAAATTAATTGGTTATATCAACATAAGATCGGAGAAATTTTAATTAATGTATACCTTACATATAAAATAAATATTTGTATTTCAGCTGATTAAATACTTTGTTAAGAATAGCTCTGTTGGAATTCTTTCACACAACTACAGGGAGTCCTGACCGCTTGCAAAATGCACCCACGAGGGTCAAGTTAACAGCAATGTAAATATGAGTTTAGAAATGCAATTAAGAGTACTATTTACAAATCAAAGAACATATCAAATGTCAATATTTGACAGTGATATAATGCAATGAAATATAGTAAAGTTTGTTTTAATTTCCTTATATACCGTGTCTTAAATTGCCGTTTAAAATGTTTATAATAAAATGTGCAATGTGTTTATAATAATTTTAAATAAAATGTTTATAATTAAATAAATTTCAAAAGATATGACCGCTTATACTCTTTTCATGCCTCATGAAACCGTATGGATTACGCAGCATAATCAAAACTTAAATACTTCCCGTTGATCTATTATTATAAAACTCAACAAGAATTTACAGTACATAATAAATAATGTACTGTTCTATAATATCTACTGTGAACTCTCAAAATATAGAAATTGATATAATAGAGAATATTTCAAACTTATACTTAAAATAAATTAATTATTATATACCTAATACCGTATAATTTAATTGTTAATTAAATTATACGGTCAGACTGTGGTAGGCAACACTTTCACTTCAGCATCTTTATGCCATCCTTATAGTGCTGAGATAGTGCATTCGCTGCCGTACAAAAGAACTGGTCGGATCATGATTCTGTTTACAGTCCCAGTGACCTCCAGCCATTTCGTTCCAGTTCATCCGGGCTTGTGCATCGTGTTAGAAGCCTCCGGAGTCATGCGTAATGGATTCATGGTATTTAAAATTTTAACCCAACGCAACACGCAACCCTTTCTATGTCTTAATGTTGATTTAATATGTGACAAATATACTAATTATATGCCTACGAAAACACAGCAATGAGATGAAGAAGCATTTCTTGCGAATCCTTGTTGATAAGAGAATTTAACTCTGATTCCTAAACGAATATCAAGCATACCTTACCTTTCTGGCACCAGAGGGCGGTAAATACTTTACCGCGTCTATAGCTGTCAAGTGTCATTGCATTCTTGTGATTCGTTCAAAGAAGTTCGAAAACTTTTTCACTTTTTGTAAAAGAGTATCTTTTAGATAAAATATCCTTGAAATTTTTGTCTAAAGGTGTTTATATGTGTAAAAGTGATTATCTTTAGAAAACACAGCAGTGTATCGAGTCAGAAGATGGAGCCGGTAAGTAATGATAAAGATGGCGAAGAGCAGGCAAATTTTGTTGCTTCGGATGGAGAACAAGTAAATTCAATTAGCTCTGAGGCACAGGATAACAGCACCTCCTCGGACTCGGAGTTTGAGGAAGGCACTGTTTCACCTTTGCCTAACAAACGCTCACGTAACTCAGCACGTAGGTACAGGTCGAGACATGTCGAGACTGATCCGCGTGTTGATGTCTTAATGTCACAAATGTCTTACATTTCTAATTATTTAAACCATTGTCCTTCATATTACTAAGCAGACTCACGTCAGGTTGATAATGTTGTACCCAGTACTAGTTACAATAATGCTCAACAGTTTATTAATGATAATAAATCACAGCAATTTCTTACGTTACCCACTCAACCGGAATCATTTACTATTAATTGGGGTTCCATTAATACCAACATTGATACTAAGAAGATTATCCCAGCTAGTGATAGGGATAGGTTTGAGGAATTAAATAAATTACAACAATTTGATTCCCCGGCATGGAAAGGTATTAGATACAAACAAGTCTTACAGGGCTGCTGGGCAACACCAGGGTTTAGTGGGCTTCGAATTAATGATGAGCTATGTCATTTTAATAAAAATAAGGACTATTTAGTTTCTACAGAATCATTTTTAGCTGGTCTTTCTAATGAAGTCTTAGGGCAGAGACAATTGTTAAGAGCAGGGTTGCAGTCTATTGTAGACTGGGCAAGTGCTAATCCGCAAGAGTTAAATCCAAGCACTTTATTTGAAAAGATTACAACTATATTTGGTCCAAGCTCTGCATGTCATAAAGCTTCTGAAATTACCATGCAACTGATATGTGGAAAACGTTCAGAGTGTATTGAGGTAAGACGAGAGAGAATTTTAAAGGAGATTTCGAATGAAAATCTTAGAAATACTTTAAGAAGGATCCCCCCCAGTGCTGAGTATTTATTTAGTAGGGAGGCTTTACAGCCTACTATACAATCCCTTGGAGGATCACAGGTTTGGTTGAATACACCAACCTATTTAAAAGAGAAGAGAACTTTGGAAAGCAGGGTCGCTTCTTTTCATAATAAGAGGAATATTTTTAAAAATAAAAACAGACAAGGAAGCCAGATAAAAAAGTCAGATAAGAAGTTCAAAAGTGTTATTCAGAAATCTCAGCCCTTTCGTCAACGCCGATACAATACAGAGGGATCAAATCCTAAAGCTAGAGAGGAATGACACAAGGCAGAATTTCAGAGGAGGTTGCCTAAAATTTTCAACAGAGAAATGGGCCAGTTTGGGAGCAGGCAAAGTTATTTTAAAAATAATTTCAAGTTACCGTTTGCCCTTCCGAAAGAAACCTCCTCTGAAATACCCTACCAAAGGCTTTTTAGAGAGTTTAAGAACCAGGGTTACTCCAGAGATGACACAGATGATAACAGAATTGAAAGAGAAGGAAATTTTAGAGAAGCCAGTCGCAGTAGACATAGGCTTCTATTCAAAGATGTTCTTGGTCAAGAAGGTAGGTGGGGGATTGCGCCCAATTTTCGACCTAAGAGCACTAAATTCATTTGTAAAGACAAGACATTTTCAATTAATAGCACAGAGCGATGTAGTCAACTTCCTTCAAGGAGGGGATTGGTTAGCCAAGATCGACCTTCACCAGGCTTACTTCCACCTCAGTGTTGCAGAGACTCACAGGAGGTTTTTAAGAGTGATTTATCAAGGGGAGGTTCTTCAGTTAACAGCGCTGCCTTTTGGTCTTTCTTCGGCCCCAAGGGCATTCGCAGCAGTATCAAATTGGGTTGCCGAATTGCTTCGGAGTCGGGGTATTCGTCTTTTAGTTTACCTAGACGATTACCTTTTAGCTTGTCAGGACAAGCCCAGACTGGAGGCTCAGGTTGCGGAAACGTTGAGCCTCCTGGAGTTATTAGGTTGGCATGTAAATTATCAGAAGTCTGTAACAATACCCACACACAGGATAGAGTATCTAGGGCTAATTTGGAATACTCGGAGCAGCACAATATCATTGCCCACTCGAAAGGTTCAATCTATAACCAATTGTTTGAGGATAATATTGAATCGAGACAGTTGCTCGCTACGAGAACTGCAGAGCCTGTTGGGTATGTTGAATTTTGCAAACTTTGCAGTGCCTCAGGGTCGTCTTCACTGTCGAAGAGCCCAGATTTTTCTAAGAACTTTTACTCGCAGAAATCAGAAGAGGACATTGACTCTTGTTGTACAAGAGGACTTCCGATGGTGGTTGGAGGCTATACAGAGCAGTCCAACTCCACTGTGCAAGAGGCCAGTTACTCACTTCCTTACAACAGACGCAGCGGATGCGGGCTGGGGGGCGAGTTTGAACAGCAAGTATCTCTCGGGGAGATGGGCTGCAAACCAGATAAACTGGCACTCCAATATGAAAGAGATGTATGCAGTCTTTGCAGTCATAAATTCCCAGGGGGCTCTGTTACAGAATGCCCATGTTCTAGTACAAACAGACAACAGGACCCTGGTTGCTCACATCCGGAATCAGGGAGGAACCAGGTCACTAAGATTGCTGGGGTTAACGACCCGTCTAATGGAATTAACTTGTCAGCTAGACATCCAAATGACAGCATACTACCTGCCAGGGCACCTCAACGGCATTGCAGATGGCCTTTCAAGGGGAAAGTCAGTGCCCGAGTGGCATCTTCTACCACCTGTTACAAGAGCAATATTCTCGAGGTGGGGCATTCCCGAGGTAGACCTCTTTGCGACAAGAGAAACGGCTGTTGTCCCAAAATATGTGACAATAGATTCAAGAGATGGCTTAGCTCTGTTTTGCGACGCCTTCAGCCAAGAATGGACATTTCAAACAGCGTGGATATTCCCGCCTCCAAGCATGGTACCCAGAGTCTTGGAGCACCTCAACAGTGCGATAGGGACTTACATAGTGATAGCACCACATTGGACCCAGTGTTTCTGGTTCCCAGACCTTCAGTCTCGCGCTCTTGCGCCTCCTCTACTGATAGAAAATCTAGAGGAGGTGCTGATAGACTGGACAACAGGCATGTGCCCTCCGCAGGTAGAGAAACTGAAGCTTCAGGCTTGGAAAGTTGGGGGTGGGAAGAGCAGCTAATTGAGTGGAGTAAGGAGGAACAAGAACTTTTTAAAAAGAGCTGGCGTTCTTCCACTTTAGCAACATAAAATGCCCCATTACGAAGGTGGATAGTCTGGGCTAAGTCACATAATATAGATAGTAGACGCCCAGAGGGTAGAGATGTGGCTAGATTTTTAGCTAATCTTTATTTAAAAGAAGGATTGTCATTTAATACTATATTACTTCACAAGTCGGCTATTTCGACGTTCTGTCGGGCTGCAGTTGAGAATCTATCAAAAGACTTTTTTATACAACAAGTTTCCGTTAAGGCTGTTTCCCTATCTAGGCCAGTCCCCACTAGGATACCCATATGGGATGTAAATATCTTGTTTGGGTGGCTAAGATCATGGGATTGTTCAGATACTTTGTTTAATCAAAGTAAAAAGGCTGCTATAATTCTCCTACTAGCTTCAGGTAGAAGACTACATGACCTCACTTTCTTAGAGCTTGGGGAGGAGGGTTTTGAAGAAACGGAAGACACATTGACTTTCTGGCCTAGATTTGGTTCAAAGACGGATACGATGTTATACCGACAGTCAGGCTGGCTTCTTTCTAAGCATCAGGACCCTAATATTTGTCCTGTCAACAATGTTAAAAATCTAATTAAGAAATCTGAAATTAGGCGCAGTCAGAATAGCAGAGTTAGGTCACTATTTATCTCTACTACAGGAGTGGTCAGACCAGCATCCAAAGCAATGATAGCAGGTTGGGTAAGGTCAGTATTTAAATCAGCTGGCATTGATGCCTCACCAGGTAGCAGATCTAATCTGCTGTAGCATCGCGGGGTTGGCTGGATAATAGACCAGTGCAAGAGATATTAGATAGGGGAAATTGGAGATGTGTTGAAACTTTTTCTAAATATTATTATAAAGAGGTGAATAAATCACTTACTAAGACTGCAGTAGAGTCTTTTTATAATAATTTTAAATCAGTATGATTTTACCTGTGGTAAATAAATTTCTAATTAAGATTGATTGTGATATATAGTTTCTAAAATAGTAATTATAATTTAGAATGATTTCATTTATTTTAATATTTGAATTTATTATTACACGGTGGTTAGGTTATTTAAATTAAGATTTGTTTTTACAAGAAAATGATTCTTTTGGATATTAATATAAGAGAAAAGGTTAAGACTAAATAGTTGCTTAAACTTTAATTTTAAAAGATTGTTGTGTTTGTTTCTTGTCATTGTTGTTAAAAATTAAGATTATTGTTGATTTTTGTTTCTGTTAAATGGCTAAGTGATTAAAGTTTATATTAATATATAAGTTGTCTATTTTATTTAAATTTTAAAGATATTTAAAATGTAAATATATAGTTATTATTCACATTACATTCTTGTGTTTTTAGTATTTCTCATCACCAGCAGATATCAAACAGGTCTTCATCTCATTGCTGTGTTTTCGTAGGCATATAATATGACTGTTTTGCATTACAACAAAACAGGTATTATATGTTAAGAAAACACAGCAATGGAACAAGGAGCTTGCTGTTGATGAAGACTGCAATGACACTTGACAGCTATAGACGCGGTAAAGTATTTACCGCCCTCTGGTGCCAGAAAGGTAAGGTATGCTTGATATTCGTTTAGGAATCAGAGTTAAATTCTCTTATCAACAAGGATTCGCAAGAAATGCTTCTTCATCTCATTGCTGTGTTTTCTTAACATATAATACCTGTTTTGTTGTAATGCAAAACAGTCATATTTTATATGTTCATAACCTCTAGTCTCTCTAGTCTCTCTTAGTTAGATTCGCCGGTCGTCTAGCATCATTTGGTGAATTTTAGGGATGTTTTCGTCGGTAGTTGCAATTTTTGGACGTGTCATGTTTAATTTCAACAGCCTAAAATTTCACTGTAAATATATATATATATATATATATATATATATATATATATATATATATATATATATGTATATATATATATATGTATATATATATATATATATATATATATATATATATATATATATATATATATATATATATATATATATATATATATATATATATATATATATATATATATACATACAAATAAAACCAAGCAAGGAAACCTAGCACAGAATTCCCAATTTACCTTGTATAAGGTTGTGAGTTAAATTACCTGCACATCACATATGAGATTGCGAAAATATAAAACATATAGGCATGCCTTTCATAATTTTGAAATTGCATTTTGAAGTGACTCTTGTGTACAAACTCTGTGTTTATGTGGACGGGAAATTGCTAAGCGCTTTGTACTTTTTGTGGTAAATTATATTAAAAAAAAACAAAAACAATACTTTGTTATTGATCAGCTAGATACGTATACAAGGTGTATTCAAGAAGTATCGCAAAATCAGTTTTTTTATTTTATTTATTTATTCACGAATATATATCTTGTCCCCTTTATAATCCCCATACACTTGTGCCAATGAATTCCGTTCTGCTCCTCCTATCTCTGTTTTATCTTGTCAATAATAGCGTAGCGTTGTCCTTAGTCCATGGGCCTCTTCAGAAAAAGTCATAAGGAGCCAGATCTAGGGAATACGGTTGCGGCATCATCATTAGCATCGGCACTCGTCTCACACTGCAATCGAAGATTTATTATAAATGTAGGTACTTATATACGTATAGACTGCTTTCTGATGCGGGATTTTCGTGCAGGGAAATGTTCAGAGTTGTCGTGGTATAAGCATTACATATATGATTTTGAAGAATTCCTGACACAACCACTATTTTTATCTTGTTCTGGTAACAAGACGGCGCGGAATTAGTTTCGCCACTCAACACGCAATACCTTCAGAATTTAGTAGAAATTTGTGGTGCGGGATTCAGCTAAAGACGTACTAATACTAGGCTTTAGAAAGAAATAATCACATAGACTAAACAACTTTTTACATTTTTTGGTAACGCTCCTACCCGTAAAAATTGATTTTATCGTATCCCTAATTGTTACAAAAAATCCCGTGACCTCTTATTAGTCTAGCACAGTAAAAACACGTTGAAATGTAAATTGCTAAATTTCGTTTTTGAATAACTTAAAATATTTTAAAACTTAAAATTAGTCTTCTGATAATATAAGTGGGTGTACTATAAATAGGTGGTGAGTGGTAGAACCACAGACTGCACAGTCAATTTGCTCTTTATAGGGTTAAATGAAATATACTAAATATCTGAGTACACACCTATATGTACATAGTATGTATACCGTTCCTTTATTCTGCTATATATAAGTATACATAGCTTTTATAGTAACGTAAATTCTATTTCATTGGGACGCACCAAGTGTCCGCATTTTTTTAATTCTATTTCGAAGAAATGTTGTGTATGTGAATCCAATATTAATTTCGACTATATAATCTGCCACTTGTGCAATTACTTGAGAAAACAAAAAAATATGTTTACTTGTGTACAAACAGCTTTGCAGAATTTACATTTTGCTGACCATATAATTTTATGTCTACTGTATGGTGTAAATATTAGAGTTAATGAATAATAAATTATTTACAGCCATTCTATTTCTTATTCTCTGTACTATTTGCTCTTCTCCTCGTGGAGAGAGTGCAATCCTAATTGCAATTTGTCGATATGAGGTAAATAACAGAAAATAAAAAAAAACTAAAAAACACTTTGCATCCCACTGCAACTGTAAAACATTTTATTGTTTTGTGAGTATTTATAGGCTCATGTTATTTTATGACATTGTCACGAATCCTTACGGGTCCTTAGTAAGTATGCAAAGTTTGAAATTGATCTGACGACGTCTCAAAGTCGGTCAAAATCACATTCAAAGTTTCCGTTATTGAGGCACATACACAATAAACTAACAAAAGCTCTTTAAAAAGAACAAATAGCATTTTTTTTATTTACCTGCACGCTGCATCCTGCTAATAGCAGAGTAGTCATAGGAAACTTAGAAACCTTGTGTTAAGATACTCTCGAGATCTCTCTTTCATCCTTTCCCCACTTACATGGTGAATTTGAGATATTGTGTACTGAGTGTACCTATAGATGTACCTAATGTCAAATAAATAAATAAAAATGTTTGACGTTAATGTTAAAAATTCTTTAATCTATTCATTTTATACGAAGTGGCTCGGTACATAATAAATTGTAATTAAAATGTAGCACCAGCGCAAGCTTCGTCGACGAGTCTGGCTCTTACTTAAGTTAAGTATGAACTAATTATGTACACTATTACAAAGAGAGATAAAAATTCTTATGTCATCAAGTTTTCATTCAATAACACTTTATATTTAATTAGAGGATGTCGTGACGAAGGAACGATGTAGTTCGGATCGGATTATTTAGATGCCTTACACGGTTGAATTAACTATTTTCATTTCTTCGGTCAATGTCAATATAAAAATGTTAAATATTCAATTTATATGGGTATTTCATTATAATAATTCAAGGGTTTTCAAATAAAAAAAAGAAACGTACGTAGAATAACTTTCATTTAATGTTAACAAATAGTAAACTCATACGGAATATTATTTATTGCAAATAATGGATATATCTCTTGTGGGCCAATTTCCCATACAAAGGCTCATTGTAACAGATTTCGATTATACATATAGGGTGTGATGGTCATAGAGTAAGTAAAATAAAAGCATAATACCTCACGTTACGTTCACGTTAAAGAGTTTAATAAAATTAAAAAATATATTAAGCTTAAATGGGGAACGGAAGTGGAACGGAGTGTCTTTACACTAGGTTCCAGGGTTCCCTCTGCCTACCCTGCCTCGTGCGGGATACAGCGTGAAGCTGAGTATGATTATGAGTATTAAGCTTAAAAATTACATAATCAGTACCTACATGATTGTAATCCTTTAAGTTATACAAAAACTCTCGGCAATGTACAAGCATAAGTCTAAAGAGGGTTATCATTAACAATATTATTTGTTTTAAATAATTAATTTATAGTTATCTTATTTGACGTCCATGTAATGTATTTATAAATTCGACAAATAATGCCACATCTGTGTACCAAACAATATTCTTTACAGGTAGGAGGTGCGCACGCGCCAGCCGTGAGAACGCGCGACTAGATAACATCTATATTGGCACTTGCCCCTCTGATCAAACTCTAAACTCAATTGCTTTTGACTGCCCGCGTCGACTCATGCACAGCTTTTTAAACTTGATGACCGATAATGTTCCCAGACTGATAAACTATATATTATAATTTAAATTGAAGAGCTTTTTGTATTCTGGTATTGTACTGTTATTTGTATATTTTCTTTAGACGTTCTTTTATGAAAAATTATACAGTTAAGTTGTATGACTCAACACTATGTCTCCTGCGTCGATATGTCATGTCTGTTCAGGTTTGAAACGGAGAACAGAGTGTTTAGCACTACGTTATCCTGCTATATGGAGTATAAGGCGGAAGCTAAAAATCTGTAAGCAAGGCAATAATCACAATAAACGATATTTATTAGAGATGCCACGAATATTCGGCTACTATTCGGTATTCGGCCTATTCGGCTACTTTTTTTAATATTCGGTATTCGGCCGAATAGCATGCAGTATTCGGCCGAATACCGAATACCTAATTATGGTAAAAATATATATGGTATTATTCAAAAACATATATTATTTAAATTACAAATGGTTCATTTTCATACATAAATTCATACTTAAGTGCTTAAAATCTGTCAAAGGTAAGTTAAAATGAATGAAAACATTTTTTTCAGCATTAGTTGATAGCAAGCGATTACACTTTTCTTCATAAACAAAAATTCTTCTGGTAATACTCTCGCTGTAGACACCCATGAGACGATAGATAAATCTTAGCAAATTTTGTCAGTATTAGATACAATTTTGCGTTTGCTGACCATTATTTGTAATGGTCTGGTGACCTGTTTAGGCGGACAGTTTTCAAATAAGTATCAATTACTTAAATTTAAAAAACGTATAAAAATTTGAACGAAGCAGGATTTAAACCCGCGCCTCTTTAAAATCCCTCCAGCGCTCTGACCAACTAAGCCATTCGTTCTCACCTAGCTTGGTCGAAATTCTTATACGTTTATTACGATTAATGTTGTTAGCATCTCTGCAGGGAGATTTTTACAAATTTTCGAACCCACAGAAAGCTAAACTACCCAAAGAAAACTCGTAAGAATTATCGTTTGGCAAGAGAGAATACTTTTTTTTTTAATATTTTTACTATTTTTTAAAGTGTTATCTCTGTAGGGAGATTTTCAAGAGGCGCGGGTTCAAATCCTGCTTTGATCAAAATTTTTATACGTTTTTTAAATTTAAGTTTATTATTTTCTGTCCTAAGTGTGAAGTAACACTTTAAAAAATAGAGAAAATAATAAATATCAATCTCGTTCGTCACATTTTTTCTCTGTATTTTCTCTACTTACTTTGTCCGCTCCGCCGCTCTCGTATTGAGACAAGAAGTACGTATGATTACGTACTTGATACGTAATCATACGTACGTAAATGATTTTACCAATATTCGGCCGCCGAATATTCGGGGCTTCGGCCAATTACGTAGCCGAATATTCGGTATTCGGTATTCGGCCAAATCACTATTCGTGGCATCTCTAATATATAATTGCAATTATTTTTTATATAACATAGTATTTAGTTATTATATTTTTAATATAAGATAAGGAGGGGAAAGGACAGACGAAGTCGAGAACTTCCGTGCGCTGCGTAATTCGTTGTAGCTACGCAAAGATCATGTGTAATGAAATGTGTGTGTGTGTGTGTGTGTGTGTTGTCTCCTGTTTGTTTATCTCCTAAGGACAATTTACACACATAAAAGTAAGCACATATATTTAAAATACAGTATTATTCCCAATCCAATTAAATGAGTTGTATACGTTCTGCGTTTTATATATAAAAAAAAAACATATTTTAGAAGACATCACGTATTAAGAACACGGTAGCAGAACAATCTTAGCGGACCGAACAAGCCAAGTATGCCGTGCAAATCGTGGGTCTCAGTTGGCACTGGTGGGCGGTGCGTGTGCCTACTCGTATAATACTCATTGTCTATATAAATTATCAAATATCAAAATTATCAGTATTTTTTCTCATAAGCGGTACGAGAATTATATATGATGATATATTATAGACAGTATATTGTAGTATATTACAGAAAGTATAGTACCTATAGTGATTCTCAACGATGAGCGACGGACAACTGTTTTATTAAGTTGTAGATGGTGTTCAGCTAAATATCAGTTCTGTACATTTTTATTATTTAATCACTATTTTTATAACGATAAATTGGACTATTGATAGTCAATTTCAACTCTTTAAATTACACGTATTTAAGTAATATGTAAATGTTGAACTATAGACTATATGAAATACTTCGATATAATTTCGTGAATAATCTATAATCTTTATTTAATATTAACCAATAGAATGTCTTTTGGTTATATATGATGATGGTAGGAAATATTATAAATATACTCTTTCAGCTTCACGCTGTATCCCGCACGTGGCAGAGTGGGCAGATCTTAGTGACGGAACTCAACGCCGCGTTTTGAGTTAACCTTTTACTATTATTGCGATCAGGAATCATTAACATAACATAGAATATGTTATGTGTATTATTCAAATACTCCACATTTACATTTCTTTCCCACTTTCATAAATGCATAATTTAAGTATACTAAAACATACAAGTATTCATTTAATATCCTTCTCCTAAAATGAAATGGCGATGTCGATCGATGTTGTATAGAAAAATCGCAGTAAATTCTAACTTTGTAAACACACGTGACGTCAGTGGGAATAGAACATTTGGTGATAAATTGTAATTGTTTGCCTTATCTTGTGTATAAATGTGGCCCGACGAAATTACCTGCATGTTTACCGAAGCAAGATAACGTATTGCCTCTATTACTGGTAATATTGTGCATTCGACTGTGAGCACAACACCTTTTAGAATATTACTATCTGTTGGGATAATTACACACAATATATATATATATATATATATATATATATATATATATATATATATATATATATATATATATATATATATATATATATATATATATATATATATATATAAAATGTAAAAAGTCTAGTTAACTAGATTTCGCAAAACCGATTACATTGTAGCTTTAACAATTGTCGCTTTTATAAATATTTACTATACCTATTGAATTGCAGCTACAACAGAATTGAAATGAAAAACAATTTGAACTTTATTTAAAGTTAGAATATTGATAGTATTAAATATACTTATATTGTTATATAAAATCTTATTTGATTATTCCCTTAATAAGATATTATATGTTTATACATACTTTCCACTTTTAAATTATATAACAGTTATTTTATTTAAAAAGAAAAGAAAAACTTCTCTCTCTCTCTCTCACTTTCAGCTTCACGCTGTATTCTGCACATGGCAGGATAGACAGAGCCAACTTGGCAACAACTTTGACCTAGTATTATAACACTCCGTTCCATTCTCTATTTTCAGTCGAATTTATTTTCAACATTGCGATCGATTCGTCGGCATTGCGTACTGAGTAGCGGTTTAAGTAGTTATTTCGGAAAATGTTTTATAACTACACAATCACAATGCTAATAAAATTTGACTTGTGCGTTAATTTGCAAACGTTATTGACACGGCTTTTGTAAATACGGTCACAATCAGAGAACAAACATGGAGGAAAAATATTGTTTTTCCCAGAGAACGGGTGACAGTATTTATTCGAGGTTGATCGGTAATGGTTACAGCGGGAATAAAGCTGGCAAACACTCGCCTGGTCCTTGCGCCGGCCACCTATCAATAGTTGACGTTTAGTGGCTCGGGACGTACGCGCGGGCTTATAGGCGGACGGTCGCCGCGGGCGGCTTCGCTAGGGAGCTTAAAAGCAGTCATTTTTAAATTAAATCTGTTAAATTCATGACGATAAATTTATTGCGAAGCTATTTTTAAACTTTGTTAAAAGTGGCTTTAACGTGATAACTTTTATTAAATAAATTGATAATATCGTATCGGCTATGAAAAACATTACATTCGCGAGCCCAATAACATTCCATTCCAGCTCGTTGAACCGATATCCCAATCATAACGCAATCAAACTGGCGTACCTACCTACTCACTTTTGAAGCAATATACGTATTACAGATGTAAATCTTGTAAAATTTTTCCTTTGCTTTTATAATTACCCTATATTTGTTTATTTTATATATATTTATTTCTTATATTACAAAAACAAGTTACTTATTTAGGTTTTCATTATAAAAAATATTTATATCATAAAGAAATGGATGTAATTTTTAAATTTATTATTTGAAATAATAAAAAGCAGTATTATTAAAAAATGAGACATTAAAAAAATCTTTTATTTGTTATTAACATCAAACGTAGAAACGCTTGTCATCTAGTTCGAAAGCTCTCTGAGTATCTTAAGTAATTTCACTAACTCGATCACCGAGCTAATATATACTTTATTCAAATAAGATAAGACTTACTTTAGTGTGTTGGATAATTATAATAATATTTTAATAATTGAGCTGTTGCACTTATCATAGAGCTCAAAATCGTACCCTTATTTCAAAATCTTTTGACTTTAAACGTAACGTTTACAGTCATTTGGGCGTCGTCCATTTCTCTTTATTATTACGTACATCACAATTTGAAATATTACTTTTTGTAGGGTAATGGTTAATAGTAATAGATTAAGTAGACTCAGCCTTGGCTTAGCCCTGTCGTACGCGGTCTATGAATTATTTATTACAGTATTATTGAATGTGGGAATTAATTCCATGTTTTGAGAACGCAAATATTTACTTAGTTTTGGTTCCTGTTCATCGTAACACTCTCTAATGTGTTCGTCCTGTAACATGTAGTAGCTTGTACATATTTATATATATATATATATATATATATATATATATATATATATATATATATATATATATATATATATATATATATATATATATATATATATATATATAACTGATGTACTTTACGATAAAAACAGGTAATATTTTCATTAAACAACAACAGCCAAAAATTCTTGAGTCCTTACCTATGCCGGGAATCAACTCCGCACTTTGACTCTTTAACAGAGCGAGGAAATAAAAGATATTAAATATATATATATATATATATATATTATATATATATATATATATATATATATATATATATATATATATATATATATATATATATATATATATATATATATATATATATATATATATATATATATATATATATAACTGATGTTACTTTACGATAAAAACAGGTAATATTTTCATTAAACAACAACAGCCAAAAATTCTTGAGTCCTTACCTATGCCGGGAATCAACTCCGCACTTTGACTCTTTAACAGAGCGAGGAAATAAAAGATATTAAATATTTCATTTTCTCAAATGGGAATTAAACTCACAACCAAATTCTATAAAATTCTATAAAATTTGACAAGCGAAAAGTAAAAATAAAAAAAAAACTAAAAATGGAAACTTATATTTATTATATCAGATTCTTCTTCTTGGTCGTTACACTCTTGGCAGAGTGGTCATGGTCGCCACGGAATGGTCGACATCAGTTCCAGTGGCTCGCTTCACAAGCCGTCGTCATTCGTCTCTCACTGCTGCATGCCTCACATATTCGTGGAAAGAGTTGTCAGTAGCCGCCTTGATCTGATCGATCCACCGCATCGGGGACCTGCCGCGCGCTCGTGTCCCTTCCACTTTTCCCTGTATCACCAGACTTTCGATGGATTCGTCTCCTCTGCGAGATACGTGCCCAAAGAATGTACGTATACGGGCTTGGAAAATGGAAAATAAACGCTGCTTAACTTTCAGTTCTTGGAGTATGGACACATTCATACTATGCTCAGTCCAAGACACTCCGAGCATTCTCCTCCAGCACCACATCTCGAGAGCGTCTATCCTCTTTCTTTCACTTTCTCGCAGGGTCCAGGTCTCTGCCGCATAAAGGAACACGGGGAACACGAACAAGCGCCTGCACCAGTCGCGTTTTCGTCGCCTTTGTTATGTCCCGGCATTTCCAAACTTTTTTCAGCTTGTCCATGGTAGGTACCTACAATTTGTCATGCGTCTCTTAATCTCATCCACGCATCCACCATTATGAGATATTAGAGCTCCCAGATAGACGTACGATGATAGTACTTCGCAGCTCGCAATTTGTGTTACTTCTGGCGAGTTATTATTTGCTCGATCAATAATCATCGTTTTGGTCTTAGAATGATTTATCTTAAGGCCACAACGAAGGCTAACATGCTCTATTTTGTGCAAAAGTTGTTGTTCATAGAGATTCCGCAGCATATGCACAAGATGTTTCGGAGTGCCCATTTGTAAAAGGGTTTTCCAAAGGACAGGCCATTTTACCGAGTCGAAAGCCTTTGAGTAGTCAACAAAGTATATGAAAGTCGGCTTGTTGAACACCCGGGCCTTCTCTACAATTTGGCGCACCGTTATTATTTGCTGTCGAGTACCCTTGCCATTTACGAATCCTGCCTGTTCAGGGGCTATCTCCTTTGATAAGAATGCTTTCAGGCGATCATTCTGAACGTGCAGTAAGATTTTACTAGCGTGGGATATCAGAGCGATGAGTCTGTAGTTGCTACACGTTTTGGTGGAGCCCTTTTTATGCAATGGGACGAAGACCGTATGAGCCCATTCCCTTGGCCACTTGCCAGTTCGCCAGACATTATTGCAGAGGGTGGGAAGATGTTGACACCATATTCCCCCATGGATTTAATAATTTCAATTGGATACCGTCTCTACCAGCAGATTTGTTGTTCTTTAGGTGTTTGATGGCAGCTCTAATTTCATCGCGAAGTATATGAGGCTCTAATTCCTCATTAGAGGGTTTTGAAGCAGCAAAAGCTCAGCAAAAGCGAATCCTTATCCTGATAGAGCGACTGGCAATAATCCTTCCAGACTTCAGAAATGGCGTCTATTTCGGCCACTGTCTTTCGCTGTGTGTTTTCAACTGCCCAGGTCTTAAAGGTAAATGTTTTGGTGATGATCTTTATATTTTGGTGAAGGTCGCGAGTTTCGTGTGAGTTGGCGTGAGCTTCTATCTCCCCGCATATGTTACGTAGATGGTTGTTCTTATCTCTTCTGCTTTCCCTTTGGATCTGAGCAGAGAGATCATTGAGTTCACTCACCTTAGCTCCTATGGCTTTCAACTTACGTCTTTCTTCAACTCTCCTCAACTAGGGTAAGAGTTGAGTCGCTCATCCAGTGCTGCCGTTTCTTCGTCTTTATCGGTTGAGTTCAATTCCACAAAAGCGAATTCCATGAGACGTTTAGCCCGATCCCATAGTTCGTCCGATGTCTCCACTTCGTCGGTCAGCAGATACCCATTGGGGCCAGTTTTGTTCCAGAGCAGTCATAAACTTAGATTTATCTGCCACTTCCAGTTTATGCTTCAGAGAAGGTTTTCTTGCAGATCTAAGTTTTATCTGCACCTGACTACTGTTCTCCAGCGAGACCCAACAAGGATGAAATCAATTTGGTTGCGGTAATTGCCGTCCGGCGACGTCCAGGTGTGCAGTCGTCGCGGGTGGCTTTTCAAAGAAAATGTTTGATATCACCAGGCTATTGTCTACTGCAAACTGCAACAAGCGCTCGCCTCTTTCATTGCGTTGGCCTAGACCAAATTTTCCAACGGCTCCGCAAACTAGGTGAGAGTCTACTCCGATTTTAGAATTAAAGTCTCCTAGCACTAGGAGAACTTCTCTGTTGGGAATCTTGGATATGGTAGTATTTAAGACATTGTAAAAGTCTTCTATGGTTTCTTCGCTATATGCACTAGTGGGCGCGTAGACCTGCAAAATATGTAAGTTCACTGGTGAAGTCCGGATCTTAATACTAATAATACGGTCGTTTATCGGCTCATATCCCATAAAGTTGTTCGCCATTTGCCTTGGTAGTAACAATGCAACTCCATTTCGGCTGGTGTCACCGCCAGAAAAATAGATGGCATGTGTTTTTGATAGAAAGTGGTGGCTGCCTCTCCAATGCGTTTCGCTCAACCCACAGATATTCAGATGGCATCTCACGATTTCCCTCTCCACAATGGTAAGTTTTCCCGGTTGTAGTAGTCCACGGACATTCCAAGTGCCTATCCTCTGGCTATTCCGCATTTTCAGCCCAGTAGCATTGTTTCCGCATGATGCCTGGTCGTCTACAGTCACGCGGCCGGTAGCCCATTTCTCACCGTCTGTCCCGGACGCATTACGGCGCCGGTTGCTAAGCGGATCGCATGGCCAACTCATTGACTTTTCTTGTGTTTCCATAGCGACTTTAATGGGAAAATAGTGCAGTGGTTTCCCGTTGCCTTCTGCACCAGATATTTTTGGAGTTATTTGGACTCCAAGGCCGCTGTAGCCTCTTCCAGTAAAACGGGTGTTTTACTGGGTGTAGGTTATACCGCCATTGCTCGGTCGCCATTGCCTCGTCTGTTGTCTAGCAGGAAGCACCGCGACGCCATAGAGACGTCGCCGCCGAATGTCCGTGGGAACAATCAGCGCGTGCAGGTGAGGTTGACAGTTGGGCTGGACAAGATGTTTAACTCCACTTTCCCCTTACTCCCCAAGTATATCAGATAATACTTTAATTTATTATAATAAATATAGGTTTTTAGTTTTTTTTTCTATTTTTAGTTTTCACATGTCAAATTTTATAACTGGAATGTATCTACCCTATAGTTTAATTACGCGGTGAATTTGATACTCGCATTTTGCTTTGCAAGAAATAGATTTTTCTGTCCTCCAAGCGAACGTCTACCCGAATATTTGATATTAATTGATACCTCCACGTGGTTTCGAGATCACGTCTTGAACAGACAGTCGGACAAGAAAAGTGAAAAGAATGAAACCCTAAATTGAAATTTTATAACCGCCTGAAAATGCATGTCGTCGCAGTGTATGTCTGAGAAATTAGTGGTACTTCTCATATGCACAGGTTTTATCATTCCAAGTAAAAATCTTTCGCGACGTAACTTTGACAGGTGTTGATAGTAAACTGATTGTGATTTGAGTACTTGTACTTTTTCTTATATCTTAATTTTTTATTCATAAACTTAAAGCTTTGCGGGCATTATATTATATCTTAACTATATATTAATAAAGTTTGTTATCACAGTCACAGATCATAGGATATCACAGTTTTAACATGAGGGCATAGGAATCGTAGCGACTGACTGGCTGGCTGAGAGCGCGGGCGGAGAGCGCGGCATCGCGAGGCGCGTAGCGTGTATCTATCTATATGTACTTATGCTATTTATTACAAAACGTGTTAATCTGGAAACCTACTGATTTAGATTGTAATTAGTTGTTTCGATTTCATCATGTTAGTACTCGTATATATGTAGGTACACGCTGAATTATTCCGAAATATTTTTTTTAATAAAAGAGTTTTTTGGAAAATGTGGCATTTATATGAAAGTCGTCACTATTTTACTAAATGTTTAAAGAAGACATAAATAACTGTAAAAATCCTAAAAACGTTAATAAATAATCCTTTAATGGTTTATGATTATTCCAAAAAGAAATAGAATACATTGCTACGATAATTTTCACAAATTAACGCTTTTCTACGAAAGACAAAGAGTGGCTCATTACCATTTTATTAATTCCCACCGTTAATTTTATTGGAACTAAGGGAAAATGGTTCACGTTAATGAAATGAATTTATGCCATCGTCTTTTTAAAATCCTCATCCATAATCATGGGGCTGTTCCATCATATTTCTCAATTATTATTAAAATAATATTAGTGAGTCGTTTAACTAACCTAGTGGATATCTAACATTTTATAAAGCACTTCAGATAATTTATTTATATATATATATATATATATATATATATATATATATATATATTATATATATATATATATATATATATATATATATATATATATATATATATATATATATATATATATATATATATATATATATATATATATATATATATATATATATATATATATATATATATATATATATATATATATATATATATATTATATATATATATATATATATATATATATATATATATATATATATATATATATATATATATATATATATATATATATATATATATATATATATATATATATAGATATATATATATATATATATATATATATATATATATATATATATATATAATATATATATATATATATATATATATATATATATATATATATATATATATATATATATATATATATATATATATATAATATATATATATATTAATATATATATATATATATATATATATATATATATATATATATATATATATATATATATATATATATATATATATATATATATATATATATATATATATATATATATATATATATATATATATATATATATATATATATATAGTGTCGGTATAAAATATACCTTTCACAAGCGAGTCAGACTTGACCACTAAAAGCTTTATACGTATTTTAAAATTGTAAGTCAAGGGGTGGACATTTTACAAGTTTGTAATGTAATATCTTTAAATTCTCTTTTTTCTTTTCTTCTCTTCTTCGTTTAAATTTTATTTATGTATTTTACGTTCTCACTCGGTACCAAATTTCATAACTATAAGTCCAAGGGAAGTGTCCTGTAGGTTTTGATAACGTTGCATTATTTTAATCAAAATGCGACGAAAACTGTGCATAGTTGCAGCTTATATCTTTCGATTACCTTGACTTTGAAGCTTTACTTTTTTACTTTAGATACCTAAGACCTGGATATTTGTTAAATTCAGTAAAGGAGATCTACGACATCTCAAGATAAAGGCTCGGACGACAACGGACAAGCGACAAAGCCAAAAAATATGGAGATATTTTTTAGCTATTGAATACAATATACAATATATTCGCGTTGACCTACAGTTACGAAATTAGGCACGAAATGTAGAGAAAAAATATTTTTTCATTGGTAATGTATATACATTACCTAAAAATATTTTGAAATTTTAAAGTGTCGGCTCAAATATGGGACACTGATTGTTCATTGGTGGAAGGTAAAGCGGCAGTCGCAACAGACAGATAACTAAATAAATTTTCTAAGTCGGCATCACATCCACAACCAACGTGTTTAGTGCCAGAAGGTGTTTCACAGTGTTATGATGGTCTACTATTTAATTTTAGGTTGTAAAAAAATCCAGAAAAGGAAATTCAGATATAATAAAACAATACATATGTGTATTTTATCATATCTGGATTACATTAACAATATGTATGTATTTGTAATATATCACAAAATATTTGATTAATTACATTATGTTGTTGTATAATATGTTACAATACTAAGTTTTGTTTTGTAGTATCTATATAGTAATTTATTATTATTATTAGTTATAAAGTATCTCTAGCAGATGCTGCTAATCGGATTTAGGCACAGCATGCATCACAACATTGGCTCCTATGCGCGCGGAGGATTAGTCGTTTCATTGTTCGATGTTACATATATAGATATAAGTATATTCATAAAATTAAAAAAAAACGTGTTAGATTTCTACGGCACAAAAAAATATTATTTCACTACTGTCAAAAATATTTAAAAAATATTTATGAAAATTAATGTAAACTTCTGTGTTTGAGGCCTGTCGCGGCGCAGCGGCACAAGAGTGTGACTGTAACCGATAGGTTCTGGGTTCGATCCCCAGTCGAGGAAATGAAATATTTAATATTTCTTAATTTAAATATTTAATGTTTCATTTCTTCGCTCTGGTAATAAGGCAAAGCGCGGCGTTGAGTTCCGCCACTCAACACGCAATGCCTCAAATTCGGCGGAAAGTGGGGAACGGAAGTGGAACGGAGTGTCATAACACTAGGTTTCACTTCCGTTCCCTCTGCCTACCCTGCATAGTGCGGGATACAGCGTGAAGCTGAAAAAAAAAAAAGAAAAAAAAAAATGTAAACTTGGCTGGATTCCTTGGGCCCTGCAAGATACAAGAATTGTGTACAGAAAAATAAATAAAAAATTATAAACTAATGCATATTTTATTTTTTATATAATTTCTTATATTGTGTATTGAATGCTCTTTGGATACAATTAATAAATATATCAATAGAAATTGTTTAAAAATAAGTAATAAATAATAATAAATAAGAATAAAAATTATGGGTTTGACAATATCACTATTTTCTAGTTCAAAGGATTAACTACAAAAACGCTTTGTCACTGGGGTTGCAAAGTCAGTGACAGTAATACGCATTATTGATGGCGCATTCCCGGTCACGTTCGACGCACTTGCTAGCGTAATTATTAATTGCCTGTCCAAGAGTATGTACGAATAGGTGACATAAAGAGATATAATAATCGTTTAATTATTTAGACCTTTATTATGAAGATTTATATTTTGAAGAATTGTGATAATATTGAATATTTAAAATGACACTTAAAAACTTCACGTTGAACTTGGGAACCTAGTGTTAAGACACTCCGTTCTACTTACGTTCCCCACTTTCCGCCTAGTTTAAGACATTGCGTGTTGAGTGGCGGAACTCAACGCGTTTTGCCCTCGACCAGAGCAAAGAAAAGAAAACATTAAATATTTAAATTGATAGTACTAAATATTTAATTTCTTTGAGTAGGGATCAAACCCACCACCTGTCGGTTACAGGTACATTAACTAAATGTATACTAATCACTAGTTAGATTATTACATTTTAATTTCAATTAAGGAAATAACACGGTAGTTCCTAAAAGAACAATGACTTTTGAACAAGTAGTTAAGAGTTGGCGATAAAATAAAATTCTTCTTACCATAACACATATTCTCTCAACGAAGCTTAGCACATTTTCTTCATTTTTGAACTACAAAGATTACCTGGAAAAATTTACGCTCTTTGAGACAAAGGCTATAGAAAGAGAAAACCGCAAAGCAGCTATGTAGGTACCTACTGTAGAAAGAGTTTAACAAATTGTTAAATAATATTTAGTTAAAATATGAATTAATGAATTTAAGTTAAAACATGAATGATTTAAATGTGCTACGTTAAAATAAAAAATCCTTTCATTATTTTTATTTGTCACATTAAATTTAAGCTCTTAACTAATACTGTGTAACCCACGAAAGTGGTGGACTTACGGCGTACATTCAAAACTACCCCTTAAACATCGTTGTAAGGATATGCCGATTTTAGCATACGATTTGTCTATATGTATACTATTAATATAATGTTTAAATTGAACTTAGTTTGCCTGTGTGTCGTCAGCATGATGTATATGAAAACATTATAAAATATTATTATTATTTTTTTATTGCACTTTCTCAATGTTTTTTTTTCTTAGCTTGCTCAATTGTTCATCATCTTTTTATATTTTTGGTATATGAATTGGTATTTTGATTCTCAAAATTTGTTTTCCTAGATATAAAAATATACAATAAGATATATACAAAATATAAATATTTTAAACACACACAGATGTTCTTATAAGAAAATTAAATATGGAGTTTTATATACTAACTATTTTATCCTTTAATACATCTATCGTATTTTTAACAAAGCAGACCGCGCAGCATTATAGCACCTGTTACCTAATTTCAAAATTGTATTTGTGAAATATCACTAGTCCCCAAAGCAATAGATAAGCTATATGGTACTTTATTTCATTATAATAAAGATAGTTTTTAAAAAAATATACAAGTTATGTATTCGCAGGATATATTTAACTATAGTAAATCCGATAATAGGATTCAAATTGAAATTAAAGATGGACTACAAGCGAAAAGAGCTAGGTGGTAACACTTTGTTAATCCGATTATTGTCATGGCTTATGCAGTAATTCTCAGTATCCATTTAATTTATGGTAAGTTTGCTTGGTAAACTATATTAATATTATATTAATAAACTAATATCAGACATTTTAGTTTTTCGTATTAATTTTAAATTAATATAAAAAGAACAAAATATTTTTATTTTCTGTCTCTTTATGATAAGTGCGTCGTTTAAATAGGCTACCTTAAAAAACACTGGTTTACTTAATATACTTAGTCGGGTCGTAAGTTTTGTCACATTTTTATCGCGAAATAATTGAGACATGTTTGTTTTAAGAATAATCATTTATATATCAAAAGAAACGTAATAAAACATGGATTCTTATTTTAATCTATAGCAGAACGCACGAGGTCCATGTCAATATCGGCAGCTGCTTTGATCAAGGATGCCTTGAATGACTTTACATTAGGATGGAGTGTTGAGCAGGCCTTTTCCTGTAAGTGTTGCCATATTTTGTAATCCAAAGGATTTAAGTCTGGAGTGGAGGGCTTCAATTTTGCTTGCCGCTAGTCAGTCTTGCGTTCTTTTGGCTTTATGAGCTGGCGCAGAATCTTGCTGGAATACCCAGGGTCTGTTATTGAACATTGTGTGAGAAACTAGTTCCACAAGGTTCGCGAGGACTGTATTTTGTTACACAATCGCATTTCTTTTTACGCCTTTCTCACAAAAATGTACCTTACTTAAGCCCCAACATGAGATTCCTAACCATACCATAAGTGAGAACAGAAATGACCTCGCTGGACACGCGGAATACGGTTGCTGGCCTCTTCACTGCTGTGGGCGTACATCTCATCATTTTGTTTATTGTAGCTCTCTTCCACGATAAAAATTTTTTCGTCCGAAAAGACCATTGGACGATGCATTTTTCCCACGTTCCGCTTCAACAAAATGCGGGATCTGTATAATTAAATTACATTATTAATTAAATATATATATATATATATATATATATATATATATATATATATATATATATATATATATATATATATATATATGTATATATATATATATATATATATATATATATATATATATATATATATATATATATATATATACATACATATACATAATTAATTAATAATGTAATTTAATTATAAATTCGATGATTCCTCCTAAAGCGGGCATAATATGTAGGATAGGTATAATATTATGTCGAAGTCTTCATGGGATTCAGGTCACTCACACAGGGGCAAGTGCGCCTGTGTTAGGGTATCTTTGCGCGCACGTGACGCCGTGTCGTCGCCGTTGCGATATTAAACCGACGAACACTGATTTCTAAACTTTGAACATACAAATAAAATACTACGTAACAATATTAATATTTAAAATGAGAAATTAGAAATTCAAGTCAATTTTATAAAATATAATAACAATCTATCTGTATTTAGAAACGTGTACCGAAAAGAAAATTTGTATATTAAATAAGCACAAAGTCAGCATCAAGTCCTTGTGATATTCAAAACCACTTATAAAAAATATTCAGATAAAATATTATTAAATAAATAATTATAATTGACTGATACTTATAATTGACGGATACTTAAATAACATTTGAAACAAGTGTGATTTATAACGGCATTTAATAGTATTGGAAAAAATTATATATATTGTAATGTCATTCAAACAAAACTATATTATTTATTTTAGTTAACATCGAAAATATTTTGCTATCGGAAATTTTCAGCCGAAATTCAAGTGTGAAATATTTATACAGCAAAGTTTGAGCAGCTCTACTTCTCACCCCAAGCGTGCGGCGTAGCTTGGCGTACACTGAGATCGCGCCAGAAAAATTTAATTGTGAAATACGAGGGCCACCCTCTCCCACACCCAAAAATCATTTTGGTGGGCGTGCCACTAGTTGTCGAGGTCGGTACGAAAAAGATAAAAATGGAAATCTTAGTATGATATCTTATTAGGTTCCTTGAATACAAAATATCTTTTCACAATTCCAATTTCTTTTACGTATAACCTAATTAAAACACTTTAATATTTATTATCATTTTTACAGACATTAATTTGTAAACATAAGAAAAGCAAAGTCAAGAATGTGTGCTACATGTTTTAAAATTTAGAATCTTGTGGGCTTAACGGTATGTAAGACACGCTCAGTAAAAAGTTGTTAACAATTAGAGATTCACGTTTTATGGTGTATACTTACTCTGTCTGCTGCTCATGTTTCTCCTGGCTATTCTCCCTCACTTCTCGACCTGATGATGGTATTATCCCCAAATTTCGTTGCGAAGCATGGGAAGTTCCCTGCTGACGCATTTTCTTATCATGACCTTATATATCTCTCTTACAAAATTCGTCGTGCTAAAATTAAATCAAGTATTCTTCTGATACGTAATTTCGGTGGAAAGGATAAGGATCGTTTATGCGAAGATGCTAGTAAAATGATTTATTAAGGATACATTTTTGAAGCACAATCAAGAATTGGTAATAACAGAGAATTAGCTAACACATTTTTGGTAGGTCTGGGTAATAGAGATCATAATCAACGAAAAGATTTTAAGGCTAAGATACGAATAGTTTATCTTACAAATATGGTAAATGTGTACTGAACAAGACAAAGTTTGATCAAAATAAAGGCCAAGATTTTTCACAATGTCGTAAAAAGGAATGCAAGTACCATTGTATATAACAGGTGGTATACTAATTCAATCAATCCTTCGTATAATACCTGGACATCCAATAATAATTATCGTGATTTATAAGGGTTTACATGACTGACTGACTCCACTTGTAAATTGCACAGTGGTCGTTTTTGACATCACCTATGTCACTAGATAGGTCGTCTAGGGTACATTGACGATAAATTTGAATATCATCTGCATACATAAGATAGAGAGAAGAAATATAATTAGTTATAGAGGTAATGTAAATAGAAAACAGTAAAGGAGAAAGCAGGCCGCCCAGGTAAAGATATCACACCATGATGAACGAATTGGTAACTATGAAACCAGTCTATCCCAGATGGAGATGTGTTAAAGGAATACAAAAACTTTAATAATATGTTGTGGTCTATACTATTAAAGATATTGCTGAAGTCTAAAAGCGTTAGGATTGTACTCTTCTTAATTTCTTATTATCCATATCCCATCGAATATCTAAACTTTAACTAAAGTAGAAGTCGTATGACTTGTTCGGAAGTCAAACTGAAAAGGACGTTAGAGAGAATTTCTTCTAGGGTAGCCGTTCAATTGTTGATGGATTAATTTCCCAAAAATTTTGGATAGGAAGGGGAAAATAGAAATATGACGAAAATTGGAAGCACATTTTGGGTTTTGGTAAAGGGGTAAGCTGTGCATTTTTCCAGATATCTGAAAACTTTCAAGAGGAGATGGAAAAATTAAAAATATGGACTAACAAAGGACACACGATATCTAGGATAGGAACAAACATATATTCCTGACACAGACACAGATAATATATTCTTGAAGTAAAACGGATTAGAGTAGGTAGGTGATAGTGAAAGAGCGTCAATTGTCTGCTTCTTACGAGCACTATCGATTACGTTAGATAAGGAAACGTTGTTATTGAGGAGATTTATCAACTCCCAGTGATTCTAGAAATTTCCAAGTTTTAGCGGTATCACCGTTTTTGATAGATTTATGAATATGGCGTCTACACGCGTCTCTACATATTGTATTGCAGCAATTTCGTGCTTTAACATATTTTAACTGACTAGCTTCACTGTGGTCAAGCTTAAATTTTTGTATATAATAATAATAATAATAAAGTCTTTATTTCCGCTCTTGGATAATTTTCAACAATATTTATAAAACTATAAACTAAATCCACTATAACAGGTCTCTTAGTGCGGTGTGCCTTATGGCAAAGGCCTCCTCCAACTCTTTCCATTGTACTCTGTCTGCCCCCACTCTTGTCCATAGGGGACCTAAACTAACCTAACTTTTGTTTAGTCATCTTTATTTTCATGCATTACGGATTTTTTGTCAGTGGTAATCAAAGGAGCAGGTAAGTGCTTACTTCGGTCTGACAGGTGCATGTACATCGTGCAACTGTTCCAATAATTAACTAAATATTTGTTATTTATTGTAGCTGTTATATACGATGGTACTTGCATTCCTTTTTACGACAATGTGAAATATGTTAGCCTATATTTTGATCAAGCTTTGTCTTGGTAAGTACATATTAACCATATTTGTAAAACAATTATCTTAGCTTTACAATCTTTGCGTCGATTGTGATCTCTATTATACAGACCTACCAAACTTGTGCTAGAAATTTCTCTGTTATTACCAATTCTTGTTTATTCAGATGCAAGCTTCACTAATGTACCCTAAGACTAACTTTATAAACTTGAACTTAAAATCTACCTATTTGACTGATATTGGGCCTCCGAAAATATGATCATATATCTCAGTTTCGGTCAAAGCTCAAGTGGCTTCCTATATGTTGTCGCCGTAATTTAAGTATTCTTGTACTGTGTATTATTCAGTCCCACTGCTCCTTTTTATTGGAAGGAAAAAATAATTTTATCGCCACACCAAGGAATGCGGTTCGATCATCACGCAATTTATATTCGTCAGGTCAAATCATTTCTATCATTTAAGAAGTCAGTAAAACATCTAGTTAATAAAACAACAGCAGGTTAGGCTATATTCTTATTTATGTTAAATTTATAGTTTTTCTCTCTTGTAACGTTATTGATGTATGTACATATGTAAATTTGCTTGTATCATTTTATTGAATAATGTGTACATGCATTTTGTTTTATTATTTCTTATTATATCCTTCATTTTGTAACTCTTTTACGATCTTTAGTTCCACCACTTCCTGTTATTTTTAATACCGGTATTCTTTCGCCGTAAAGATTATCTGGAAGAGATCGCTCCATAGCCATAAGATTGCCATAAGAGTACTTTGTCCCTCGTAAGTTATAAATTTCTATAAGTATATTATGTATGTCAAGAAAATATTAATAAGTTTACTAAAATCAGTGATGTACATAATATTAAGGCTTAAACTTAGTGCGCCTGTAACTCTATTGCATCGAGTCCGTAATTCTTTTATGGGAAAGGGTGTACGCTTTTACAATAGGATCCCAGAAAACGTCAGAGAATTTCTGTTTCACAATTTAAAAAAAATATGAAAAGACGTTTGTGTGTTAAAGTTTATTACCATATTAACGATTTTATAAATGATAACACGCCTTGGGAATAAAATGGTCGCTCCACGCTGTTTCAAGTGTATCATCATTGTCACTTAATTGTATAGTGAAAAGTTTTGATTAACAAAATAGAATGGACATGTCCCGCTGAGTTTCTTTCGCCGGTTCTTCTCAGGTCTGAGGCAGTAACTTTAGTGAACTGGTGGTAAATTGTTTGACGTTCAAAAAACTAAGCTTGTAACTTCTTATTTTGAATAAAAATATTTGAATTTTGATTTTTTTTTTAATTTTGGTGTACAATAGAAGTTATAAATAAATAAACAAATAAGTTTAGGATATAGTAAAATATTCTAGTAAAAACTTTAATATACAGGTTTAAAGTTTTTACTAGATTTTTTTGTTTTTGCCTTTAATAGGTATAATAACTCAGTAGGTAATCTAACGCTTGTTGACGATAATAAATAGAGAATATAAAAAAATGAAATAATCAAATACATATCTTGATAAGAGAGTCCCACCTCTCATTTACTCATTAAATTCATAGATAAGACAAATTTAAGGGGTTATCCATTAAGGTTAACCATTAACTAAAAAATGTAAAAAGTTATCATTTGCTGTTATTAGGTTAGCTTTTAACATACATTCACGTAGAAACATCAATCAGAGCTATTTTGTGTCATCAAAAAAATAATTATGCTATAACTACCCCCGGGTAGTTAAATAAAGCACGTGCATCCGGAATGCAAGGGCAAGTAAGTAGGGTGCATCACAATATACATTCTCCCCGTATACCATATTGTATACGCTATAATAATTCAATTTTGCGGGGACAAGTGTAATTAATTAAAACTGTATTGGTTCCAACAAAAATAAGGTTTATCAGGTGTTTGAATCATTGATAACACAAATATGTTGAATTACCTACTTTTCTTCCACTTTGGTAATAATTTTATGGTTATGACAATAAGGATTTCTGCGCTTTAGGTCCAGTGTATATTTTAAGTAAACGCATAGCGCACGTTATTTAAACAAACATTTTCCATGAATGCGCTTCGGAGGCATAAATCAATAATTATGAGAAATACATAAGTGTAACATACTATATTAGAAATTAATTAAAACATTCATATTCAAATACATAAAAAACAGAAACTTCAATAATAATGCATGAATGTGAGAAGCATTTAACGAAACATATTAAAAAAGGCTAATAAATAATGAAACAATACTGAGCTTAAAGAGAAGGTGACCGTATAAGGCTACAAAACCGTAAAAAATATTAATAATAAATAATATAAAATGGGTTTTATGTTTTTTAAAAAAATAAAATTGATAAGAATGACTAACGATAAATATATTTCTCCATAGTCTGGCATTCCACAGTATTTTTTTTTATATAGTTAATATTTCTTATAAAATCTATTCAATAGGAAACAAGGTGGAAAAATTCAACAATCGTGTAACGTTACTAACTTTGTTACGAGTGTCAAATATCTGTATACATTGTACAGGATATTTTCACGCTGCCTACAAATTTAGTACGGTTGATCCGCTACGGCAAGATCAGTGTTGCCACGTACAGTTTGGCCAAACGTAATTTTGATATAAATTAAAAATATAATTTAAAATTAAAATTAACGTTACTTATACGCTTTATATTATACCTGTATTTATTTATACACTTGCAGAAAATATTAATGTATGAGTGAACATAGATTTTTTTACTTGAAATAAAGATTATTGCTGATAAGGCGGGTGGAGTGCATAGCGTGTACCCATGATTTTAATTTGTCACATATATAATTTTTTGTAAAGCGTTTTAGTATAAGAAGCTACAGATTTGACAAATATCTTTTTGTTTTAGATAGACCATCTAATTAAGAAGGTTATATATATATATATATATATATATATATATATATATATATATATATATATATATATATATATATATATATATATATATATATATATATATATATATATACGATTTGACTTCACGTTAAGTGTCAATGTTCCTTTGGCTTTTTAGAACATATCATGTGCTTGTTTTTATTTTCATTCTTCAATGCGGGCGGAGTTAATGGTAAAACCATCTTAAAAAACAATTTGGTTGTTTATATATAATTCTTGATTTTTTAGCACTATATTTTGTACAACATGTAATATTAGAGTCTTGTATCTGGCAGCACAAGTGATGACGTAGCGGCAAAGGAGGAGAGGGAGGCTAACAAGGCGGAACGCATCATATGCGATTTCACGGTTTGACACGCAATTTGCGACGCGCACGCGCTTCACTGCAATTGCGGTAGCCAATGCTTCAGTGCTAAAATGTATCAAAGCGGCCGTTTGTAAGAGCGAACAATTTTTAAGTATTTTATACAGTACCTACTACAAAAATCACATGAACAAATTATTTAAAAATAACCTTTAACAACTCTCCTTTTATTGCTGTGCTAATAACTACTGATACACTTTCACTTTCATTATATTCATTTTGTATATCTTTTAAATACAATTAAATTTTACATACAATATTTTATTTTATTTTAAACAATAACAAGGATCGTGACAAGATGTGTATAAGATTTCCAAAAAGATTAAAAGATATATAATAAAGATAAGATACCCCGGTCACAGCTTAGCCCGCTTCAACTGCACAATTATTCATTTGCTAGTCTGAATTTTCGTATTCTAATAACCATAATCGTTAAAATGTTGTATCTGGGAATTGAAAAGGTATAAAATGTAAAGGTAGGTAGGTATAAAGGTGTTTGTTGAGTTGTTAAAAACAACAGACTTACCCTGGTTTGCTTATTTTTTTTTTTATTGACTTTATTAAGTTAGACTTTTGTGCGTTAACAATAGAGCCACCAAAATAATATTTGTTTTCGCTTTGATGTCAATGACAAATATTGACATTGAAATTGATGTCATTGAAAATATACACAGAAAATCGTGCAAAGTTAATTTTTGACATTCTTCATGTATATATTTTTAATCATATCTATCTATGATATTACAATAAAATGGTAAAAAATATTGTGAACATGAAATATATTTACAAAAAGATAATGGCATTAGAATTTTTGTCTGTCTGTTTCTATAATTTTCTACTCGTTTGTTCGTCTGTTCGTCTGCTAGGCTAAATTATAACAAATAATTAAAAGTGTCCATAATAAAAGTTGGTGAGTTTGTTAGGCATTTTCGAATGAAGAATAAAAATTGAATGTGATGAACAACCATAACAGTAGGTACAGCTAAAGTGTAAGAAATAATTAAATGCCGCTTTAACAAAAAATGTTTCATAAGGAAAAAGCGTGATAAGCAATTTCATTAAATTTGAAGTTACAAATCTGGATATATGAAGACAATAATAAGCTATAGAAATTAATAAAATTCAGGTTTAGTAACAGATATTTAAAAAGATTTAGACATTATCCATTGATGCTCGAAGGTAAAACCTAAAAATATGTACTATTTTATACACTCATTATTATTTTAAAACCCTTACTGATTTGTATTATTAAAGTATTTTATTTCTCCGTAAGCAACCTAACTGTGAATATGTCAATAACTGATTTGGATAACGGACATTACTATCTTTTCCTGCATTTATTTTAGCAGAAATAATTTGAACATAAATATTTACTGTAGAATAATTATTCATATTCTAAATTTTTATGTTTAATAAGGATATTTTTTTTTAGCGTCACGCTGTATCCCGCACGAGGATTGGCAGAGAGAATCCGGGAACCTAGTGTTAAAACACCCCGTTCCGCCGATTTTGAGGCACTGCGTGTTGAGTGGCGGAACTCAACGCCGCGCTTTCAATGTAGTGTATCAGTGTAAATATTAATAAGAATGTTTGCTGTATTATATATAAACCATGCAAAAAGGGGTTATGTTAAATACCTTCAGTCTTCTTGATACGTGGACTATCTAATATCAAAAGATTTTTACAATCCAAACGAGTAGTTCCTGAGATTAACATATGTTGTATCAATGTAAATATAAGGTACTTATACCGTAACATTATACCTGGTACTTCCACCGTTGCAAGGTGGTGAAGAGTGAAGAATTGGCAAAAGATAGGCGTTAATTGGGACTGACTAGTATACCGTTCTTTAAAGGTTGCTTTTATTTGCATAAATGAAAAAAGTCATGAAAAGATATGTGAAAAATATTTATTTTTATAAATATTCACTATCAATACAGTGCACGTGCAGAGTCCCCTAGATGCATAAATTCCACTAGGCATTGTGTCCTGACGTCGCGTGGGGGGACCGCAACATATTGCAGTGAAATGGCCCATCCCCACAGAGGGCGCAAGAATTTACAAATAACACCTACCCTTAAATTGTTTTTCTTTTTAAAATTATTATAGCACAATGTTGTCTATTAAATAGAAGCAAGTCGATGATACCGTGATTCCAATAAATTAGACTTCATTGAGTCATAATAACGTATTTGTCTACATTTCTATAAAGCTTTACGCCTTATCTCATTTCAGCAAGATACACCGAGAGAACTTAGTGTCCTAGTAAGAATATTATTATCGTACTTTTCGGGTGCATGCATCGCAATGTTAAATTCAACACGCCTTCTCTTGCCATAGCATCAAAATAAAAATAATTAGATTCTAGTAAAATAGTTATATCTTTCAGTACGTATATATATATATATATATATATATATATATATATATATATATATATATATATATATATATATATATATATTATGTTTTATGCAACTATACCTATATAAAGTCCATATCGCTTACAATAAACGGTAAAGATAGGGCAACACTAAGTTATAAGCTAGTTGAATATATATATGTATATATATATATATATATATATATATATATATATATATATATATATATATATATATATATATATATATATATATATATATATATATATATATATATATATATATATATATATATATATATATATATATATATATATATATAATATATATATATATATATATATATATATATATATATATATATATATATATATATATATATATATATATATATATATATATATATATATATATATATATATATATATATATATATATATATATATATATATATATATCTATATATATATATATATATATATATATATATATATATATATATATATATATATATATATATATATATATATATATATATATATATATATATATATATATATATATATATATATATATATATATATATATATATATATATATATATATATATATATATATATATATATATATATATATATATATATATATATATATATATATATATATATATATATATATATATATATATATATATATATATATATATATATATATATATATATATATATATATATATATATATAATATATATATATATATATATATATATATATATATATATATATATCTATATATATATATATATATATATATATATATATATATATATATATATATATATATATATATATATATATATATATATATATATATATATATATATATATATATATATATATATATATATATATATATATATATATATATATATATACAACTTTGCAATGTAATAGTGAAATTTGAAAAATAAAAGTTTATATCAAAAAAAGTTGTTTTGGAAAAAAATATTTTTTTTTCCAAAACAACTTGTTTCGATATAAACTTATACTTTTTTTGATATAAACTCATTAATATTGCAAAGTGGGATTTCAAAGGGTAAAGGGCGTCACCTGCCCTGGACGGCTCTATATACAACATGATGTTGTGTATTTTCTTTATATTTCGCCTTTTACATCAATGTTTTACAAAATTTATTTATAATTAAATATTTACCTACATAACTGCAAACTAATGCCATTGTGTTGACATTTTACATTCCTCTATTGACCGGCTTCCCCCCTAATTCGACATGTAATAATATAACCCTCATATAAATATCAAAAACACTCTTAAACACATATATTAAATTTTATTAAATAATATTACATAATGAGAAACTTCCTATTATTTAAAATTTACGTTAGCCGATTTTAAAATTTCAATCACTAAAAGAATATGAACTATTATGCTATGAATATGCGCACGGGCACAAGCGTGTGGCTGTAAACGCGACAGGTTATGGGTTCGATCCCCACTCGAGGAAATTATATATTTAATACGGCGTTGAGTTCCGTTATTTTACACACGACGCCTCAAATTCGGCGTAAAGTAGGGAACGGAATTGAATTTCTTTACACTAGTTTTTACACCCCTTGCCTACCCTGCAATGTGCGGGAACAGCGTGAACCTGAAAAAAAAGCCTAATATACTAAAAAGCAATTAAATATCGACATCTTAGAATTTAAGCCAGCCAAATCCGTGTTTTTTAATTAAAAACTAAATCGAGAAAACTAAATATTATCGATTTCCATTTTAAAAATATTATAAAACGAGTGAGTAAACCGCCGTTTTGGACTGACTTAGGTATTGGCACACATTCTCCTGCGAACTACTGTTTTTTTTTAGTAATAACAGTGCAAATGATGATCTTTAGATAAAAGCTACGAAGGTATGTATTTATATAGTTTGTTGCGTTTTCCCACAAAGTAGTTAAGTGTTGCAACTAAGATAGTTTTTGTTACTTATGCGATGAAACCGAAGAAGATATAAATTTTTAAGAGCTTACATTTTTGCGTTTAACTTAATTTAAAAAAAAAATAATTTAGTTTTCGTTCATGCGTCGAGTCACGCCACATCATACAAATGCCTTAAGAATTTGGCGGAAAGTGAAGAAAGGCACATTGATTATCACATTGATAATCAGCAAAATATCTTATAGCTAAAAAAACAATGACTTGAAGTATATAAGAGATACCTGAAAACTATCATAAAAATTACGATAATTGACTACGTACGTCATTAGTAATAACCAAATAAAATTCTAAACGTACAAAACATTAAGGCTAAATGATATTTACCTACCTTGAGTTATTTATTAAATGAAATAAATACACATATAAAATTTTTCATGAGGCCTGTCGTGGCGTAGCGGCACAAGCGTGTGACTGTAAACGATAGGTTGTGAGTTCGGTCCCCACTAGAGAAAATGAAATATTTAATATTTTCTCATTAAATATTTGATAATATCATTACTACGCTCTGGTAACCAAGCAAAAGCGCGGCGTTGAGTTCCGCCACTCAACACATATGTAGTTTTACTATCTTAATCGTTAGCTTTTTACTTAATTTTTTTGTAAGTTGTGTTTGTTAATGTTTTGAAAGTGAGATTGATTTTTATTTTACATAAAATTGTGTATTTATCTATACTGCACAGTGTGTCTATATTTGGTGTAATAATTAATTTAAAATATATTGGTTTTGTTTACCTAAACCTGTTACGTTTTATGGTTTATGCAAATAAAATTACATTTAGCCATCTGTTTTTCCTAACTCATTCCAGGAGCATCACAAGGTTTCGAAAAATTGTACTTTTAGATCTGCAATATTTATATCTTTTCCCATACCCGTAGGTTGACTTTGACGTTGAATCTCTATTAGAGCAAAATTCACCCTACTCAAATAAGTAACAAATTTTAGCACAAAGTGCAATAATAAGTACATAATTATGGCTTTATCATTCCAAAGGTGACAATCGCATGTATAAAAACCCAGTCAAAAACTATTTGGAACTAGCAAAAGGTTTGATATATGATCCTCGATAACAAAGTTTATCGATACTTATCGCCACTCTTGAAATGATCGTGATAAAATTGTTTCAATTGATTTTTCCGACAAACACCCTTGAAACATTATATTTGACTTTACATACGCCGTCGTGACGCAGAGGGACAGTATCATTACGATACACAAAGTAATAAGCCTGATTGTGAAAGCAACGGTCACAACCGTTGTTCGAATACCATTCGGGGGAATGATTATATAAGTTTTGATATTGTCGCTCTGTTAAGAAAACAGTGATTTGAACTGTGCTACTTATCAATGTCTCGAAAGTTAGTCAGAAAGTAGAGACAAATTGTTTTGCGGGTGATTACGCTTGTTATGAGGTACGACGTATCTAGCAGGCTTCCGATGCCGAAGCTATAGAAGAATCCTCGGCTCCAACAGGCGTGGATGGCCTATATCTGCCGGTCCATTAATCTCACATAACTTGCCCGGGTGGACCCGAACGACTTACCCGAAAACTATTTCCTCACATTAAAAAAAGACTTGTCATTCTGGAAAAAGTGCCAGGCTGAAAAAAATATATTTACGTACAGTTTTCTTTTTTTTGTATACGTATCTAGTAAATAGTTAGTATACGTACGTTGTTAGATAGATATACTTCCTAAATACTATTATTGGTGATTTTATTTTACAATATCAGAATCATCATTTTTTTACATATTCGGCAGCATATTTGGTGTTATGTGGAATTCATTATATTAGGAACATCGAAATAGTTCATAGTAAATTCCATATAATAGTAATATAATTGCAATTATACAAGACCTGTCAATAAACGTAATTAAATGTACTTTAGTACATTGAGAGTAAGCATTTTGCCACACAAAATATGTTTATATCAGTGTATAATGTACATATGTGTGTATGTTTGTCGCGCCGTAGGGACCAACCGACATAGCGATTTACGAATATTGGTTATTGCAACAATGAATATAATATAATACAATACAAAAAATTTTTTCAAACACTACTCCACAACGCCACACGTCCTTGCCTATCGTACATACTACAAAGTTTTAGAAAACAAACAATCCTTTATTAAATAAGTGCTAAAGTTGTCATCGCTGACCTAAAGACTGATGGATCTGACGACGTCGTAACGACACGATAATGATTGTTTAGTAACTGCGTAACAGCGACATGTGAATAAATAAGGGAAACAAATAAGATCAATTAAAATGTCGTCGACTTCTAATTCTTATTCTAGCGCCATCTGTCTACGATTAGAAAGTAATATTCCACACATTACTTTTCATATATTAAAAATATTTATTAAAATTGCATTCTCTCTCTATCTAGTGGGTAATTAGCAATTTGTTTTTGTACTTACGAGTTTTACAATGTCGTTCATAATGAAACATTAACAAAAAATATTTTAACAAAAAATATTTAATTATATAAAAACTACAAAAAATATTCATAGATAAATTGAAACCCACAACAAATGGCGTTAAAGAAAGGTTGCCAGATAACATCAAGTATTTCCAAATAGAACTTTTAATATAACCTTTATTGGTATCGTTAAAAATTATGCAGAATGGAAATTGATAGAGAGAGATCAAACAAAAGGGTGCTAAAGAATAACATTGTAATGCGTGACAACGAGTGTTTGATCGATACTCAACAGGTGCTTAGCTTTCCGATGGTAAGCAAATTCTGAAGATAACTTTATATTGAGCTATAGAGCTTCGCATTCGATAGAACTGATAGTTTTTATTTAATTAATTTTTGTATGATGTATTTTTAAATAAATATTTTACATTAACGAATTTTACTTTACCCAACTCTTGTCTACGTCAGCATATCTAAGCATAACATTAAGTTTTCTTTACCTTATAATCTTCATTCAATAATTTCTTCGCTGAGTCAAACACTTTATGAAACAGACAAATTTATGTTTTATGAATTATCATAACCATGGCGAATATTGTTACGATTTATATTAATATATATAATAATATTGTAAGTAGCATTAATGTATCATTTAAGTTCATTATTTATATGAATATCTTTATTATTTTTTTATGAAATTTTGTTATATTTTAATTTAATATTTAAGTACTTAATTAAGAAATGCTGACATAAAGTTTATTATTTTCAACAAAATTCGTTTATATTTAAGATTGTCTATATATTTTCTGTGTCTATGGACATTCAATGAATTTTTATGTAGCCGCAAACGCTATTTTAGATAGATTATGAAAATAATATACATAATCGTTTCTTTCTTTTCACAATTTAATTTACTAAATTACCTATTTGTTTGAGTTGTTTGTGGCGCAGCGGCACAAGCGTGTGACTGTAACTGATAAGTTATGGGTTCGATCCCCACTCGAGGAAATCAATATTTTCAATCTAAATATTTAATATTTTTATTTCTTCGCTCTGGCAAAACGCGGCTTTGAGTTTCGCCACTCAACACGCAATGCCTCAAATTCGATGGAAAGTGGGGAACGGAGTGTCATAACACTAGGTTCCCAAGTTCCCTCTTCCCACCCTGCCATGTGCGGGATACAGCATGAGTGAGTGACCTATTTATTTTGGCTTTACGTTGTGCAGTATGCGATGAAGCATCAAATCAGGCATAGCAGAGTAGGCAGAAGAAACTTGGGTACTTTGTGTCATAATATGTTATATACACTCCATTAAGACTCCATTAAGACAAAAATAAAATGAACTAACAATTATATTCACTATATATACAATATTTTTAATATTGTATTTGAAATATCTTGTTTTTTTCTGGATAGTATTTAAATTGGCAGAACGTGAAGAATATCGCTTACCTTTTTATCCTTACCACCGCAACCAGTATACTCATAGAAACTCTAGTGATAGTAACTTCGACAAGTGTACGCTTGAATCGTAATTAAAGTCAATGTTACTATTTTACCATTGCATGTTTAGTGGCAGATCTCAATGACGCACTTTATTTATTCACTAAGCCGAAGATATACGATAAAATATTATGATAAAATATCAAATAACCTATCGGTACACAGTACAGTAACATTCATGACGTATCATTTCTCTATGCCTATTATTTTGTTAATGTTTTAGTCTCAGTTTCATTCGTACTAAAATATGTATGTTTGAAATGTTAAATAATAATAACCTGTTTTTAAACTATGTTTTCATTAAAAATTGATGATGTTTTATATAAAAATCGATAACCTTTAGCGTCGTAGCACCTTGCAGTCACAAATGTACAATTATCCAAATAAATTTGAAAACAAAAGCCATAACATATAATAAAGCACAATCGCTATCTCCCCGTACACGTGACTGCCGGCTGTAAGTCTCTTCTAACATACATTTCAATATTTAAAACTAAGCTATTGATTCGACAGGTTCAAACAAAGGGAGTCCCTTCAAACAAACTTATCGTATCCTACAACGCGATAGGTCTAATATCCCGATCAGCGTGTGATCGCCACGCGTCACTTTTCAACAGCGATCTTTTATACAGCAGAACTTCATTACTGTTAAACAATGCAAGCCAATTTAACTTCTATTTCTTTTTTATTTAAGATAAAAGTGCTATGTACAAATAAAAGTTAACAGGGTATAATTCACTGTACGACTATTTATCGCCCACGGCAACGGAGTTATTGGCTCTATCACAGTATTTCCTGATCTAGAAAAATTATTACTGGTCCGTTATTATGCACCTTAGCAATAAACATATTTTATGATAGTTTATTTTTTAAAATGATTTTTTTTTTCTAGATGCCCGCAGACAGTGGGTAACAGCTTCTATGACCGCCCACTTTCCGCGAAATTTGGTATTAAGCGGCGTCATCCAACGCCCTGATTTGTCCTGTTACCAGAGCGAGGAAAATAATCTTTACAAACTCACAATCACGTTACCGTTGCACCACGATGGCCTGTATATATGAGTTTAATGTATTTCTTATTGTAAAAAATCATAAAATGTTAATCACACGTAGGTACATGTTTGCATCGTGATATTATTGTACGTTACTCGCAAAATTTACTATGAGCTGCAGCTACATATAGTATTCAATATTCGCATTTCTGCATTGTGTCGAAGTTGTATGTGGGCGCTCTCCTATTATTAAATAGACTAATTATGTCTTGTAATGCTATTGAAATTTAGACAATATTCAATATCTATATATTTAACCTAACCCATTAGTGTTTCGTACAGGAGTTTGATTATTTAGATACATACATAAGAAAATAACTCTGAAAATATATAATGTTGTGCAAATAGTTCTTCTTTCATTTCTTTAAAACAGTTCTCTAAAATATTGTTATAACTTACATTAACACACGCTGGTTGATGGTTAAAACTACTTACCAATTATCTGCTTCAATAAACAGCGAACACTTTTTTATTATTATATCAAGTCTTTTATAGTTTATATTATATATATTCACAAAAACCAAAAAAATGTCTTGACATTATCTTTATATTTTTCTTACTAAGAACGGTTCAAGCGGTTTTTATAATTTCTAATTATAGATTCTAGTACTATTAATTAACATTAAAATCCCCAATCACCATTCAGTTTTCGAAATATTGCGTATTTAATAACGGAATTCATCGCCACGCTTTGTCTTGTTATCTGAACTAGGAATCGAAAATAATTAAGTCCCTTGAATGGGAAACGACACACCATGATCAAATAAGTTAACCATAACTGCTGAGCTACGACAGCCTCAAATATTTTTTTTAATTTACATTATTTCTTTTATACACAAAATGTTACAGCACATAGGTACTGGATATTAGGTCACTCTACGCAGTCTAGTATTGATTTAATAGATTGGAACAGTAAAGCTCGTATGTAACGTGAATAACATTCATTATACATACATACAATATATTTCTGAGACTAAAGAGTATTTCTAAAGAGTAGACAGACGTTCTTGGCTGGCCGCTTTATATCAGAATTATAAAAATATGATAATGTCAATTGCTTTTTGTAATTTAATGTCTTTCAAAATTTATTAAATAATGTAAAATATATGTAAATTTCAATAAATATATACTTAAATATTTAAAAATGATAACCTTGGGGCATTAAATCGTTTAATAAAATTAATCTTTGTTACAAAATTTATCAGAAATTATGGCAAGGTAAGTAATTTCGCTTTGTGGTTAGATATTTGGATTTTAATGAAATAGTGTTAAATTACATAGTCATAAAGTTTTATTTTAGTTTCGCTATATGTTTTACATAATCTTAAGTTTATTTCTACTTTTATAAATGTTTGATGTAGACAAAATGTATTTTTTACTTACATTTTTAAAATTAAATAATAATTGCTACAAATGTTTTGACCACTTGGTTCACATTTTAGTTTACTGTATAAATATTGTCTTAAAAGTGATAAAGTTATTAGAACCAGAGAGTAATTAAGATTAGTAAATAAAACAGTGTAATTCTAGCGGGTGAAGCCTTGAGCGGATCCTAGCAACCCGCCTGCGGCTGTTATATAAATAGAAATATAAAAGCGGTAAAATAAGAACTAAGATATGGAATGTAAAATTAATTTAATTATTTTTGTTTATCTTTTAAATATTTTGTGTCGTCACTTTTTTATAATTGGATTCTGATTTCTTAAATGTAGTAAATACTTATAATAGAATGAATTAAAATCTAAAAAGGTCTTTTTACGTTAATCGTTCTTTATTATCTGTAGTCAGCGGAAAAATACGATAGTAATATGTTCACTATCTTCCTGTTATAGAAATTTTGTCTATTTCTTACTAGAAATAGACATAAATAATTCAAAAAATCCAACCAGCCACCACCAGCCACCATCACAGTTTCCCGTCATTTCCCTACTAAATCAGGATAACCTCAATGTTATATTAGAAATAATTGTTTATTTTATCTTTATTCTTCCACAATATCATATAATAATAAATATATTAAGAGGTACAGATATAATGCAGTTAATTTGTTTGTAGTTGTTGCACCTGCACCGGTGCTGGCGCTCACAGCGCGGATCAAAGGAATCTACCTCTGATCTGCTTGGTGCCCCGTGGAGACGTGGATCACAGTGTGAAACCACAAAACTTTGCAGAACCATCGAGTCAAAACAAAAATGAGCTACAATTCCTTGATGAAGAATATGTTAAGAAACATTTTAAGCTGCCTCAAAGACCTCTTTATTTGGATCCATTTAGGTAAATTTTCAGAAACTTTTCACATTTTACAGCAACAAAAGTACATATTCATATAATCTTGTTGCATCATTTCCTCCATTATATTTCAGTTGATTAATTTTTTTGTTCTTTTTTTTATTTGTTTTTTTTTTTATTTACTATACAAACACATTTTATTACCAGACGACCTTTAATTACGTTTCCTATGACCCAAGAAGATGTTAAGCATTTCAACTTGGCACGCAAATACAAGATAAACCAACAAATCTTAGATGGATTTCTCGACCCCAGTGAAGCAATATCTGCTCCCAGTGTATTTGTATGTACATCCTTGTAATATTTTTAAAGAACAAAATTAGTACAATGGACTTTTTAATTAAAAAATAATCTTCAAAATAATTTTATATACAATAATAAATGGGAATTTATAAAATATTATTTGTATACATATGTTTATTTTTAATTTTATATACAAATGTTATTTTATAAATTCAGATCTATTGTTGTACACATATATTTGGCCGAATTCTTGAGGTATTGTGTGTTGAGTGACAGTGTGTGAGTTGAGTAGTTGAAATTTTTATTATTTCATTCCCTCGAGTCAGAATCAAAATCAATTAGTTTTTTTTATTTAATACTTTTGAAACTGCTTTTATAGCAAAATTTTACATACGTTCGTGCAACCTTTGGATTCTTCTTTTTTTTTACTTTTAATTTGATTTATAACAACCTCTGTAATTAACATCAGACTACGCTAATGCGGCTTAGATTTTTGCGATGCAACAAGTTATTAATATTAGTATATATTGTTTTTGCACTTAGCCCTACGCGAAGACCGAGGCCGAAAAACGAAAGAAAACAGAAGAGGACGAAGAAATTATATATATCTTGCAATTACCAGACTGGGAATTCAAATGCCCAATTCACAATCAAACTGTTAGGACGCCAAGGTAACTATTAATATTGTGATAATGTTTTTATCAAAACTTCAAACTGTATCGGGCACATGGTGGGGTAGGTAGAGCGAACTTGGGAACCTATTGTTGAATCTCTCCGTTCTATTTCCCACTTTCCGTCGAATTTGAGTTGCGTGCTGAGTGGCGGCACGCAACGAAGCGCACCTCAGCACCTAACTCAAATTTTGTAGTTATTTAACTTTAATTTTCATAAATATTTAAATTGAGTTGAAGATTGGTAATACAGCGGCAAAACTAAAGATAATACGTCCGTATAATCGACAGAGGCCTGTCGCGGCGCAGCGGCACAAGCTTGTGACTGTAACCGACAGGTTCTGGGTTCGATCCCCGGTCGAAGAAATGAAATATTTAATATTTTCAATTTAAATATTTAATGTTTCATTTCTTCGCTCTGGTTCGAACACGCAATGCCTCAAATTCGGCGGAAAGTGGGGAACGGAAGTGGAATGGAGTGTCTTAACACTAGGTTCCCGGGTTTCCTCTGCCTTACACTGCCTCGTGCGGAATACAGCGTGAGAGTAAAAAAAAATCGACACACTAGCTCTATGAAGCTATACTTTTTATTAATAATTTTATTAAAAATATATCAATTAGTATTGCAAGACATTATACAGTGGGTTTACTATAGAAAATTGAATAAAGACATGCCAAGTACTATAGGCGTAGACAGACGGGGACCCGATGGGTCGCGCCTACCCCAGAATAGTCTTGTGCCCACCTCAGAAGTTTTAGTTACACAAAATTTACACTGAAAACTTAAAAAAAGACCTTTACACAATAATGTTTGTTGAAAATTGAAATTCAGGCCTCCTTGGAAAGTATATCTACACACTCTCATGCTAAGCACCCTGCCTTATAGATGGAAGCCTTGTCATGTATAATATTATAATTAATATTATTAAGGCTATTTAGTAATACATAATAAAGTATAATTTATAATTTAGCTGTCTATCGCTAAACCGTAGTTCTCGTCATCGTAATTAGTGAATTTGCGATTGCGATAACAGGGGTCATCGACTTTCACACATTTTATTAAAACGATGTTCTGAAAACTTACATTTATTTATTTATTGTAGTTTTTCTTCTTTTTTTATGGACTTACTTGACGAACACTGCTACGACTTCATGACAAAATAAGCCCATAGTGTTAAAGCTTGAGGAACATTTTGAATAAATTTTAAAATATCCAATATAATTAACTAATTTTATTATTTATCAATCATGTATTTCTATTGCTAAAGAATGTAAAGAAAAAGTAGCAGCCTTCTGCTTAAAATTTAATTAATATGTAGCTTTTTAAATCGATCTGTAGGCCTTATTATACTAAGTGTAAATTTCTATTTATGAGATCAATCAGACAAATACAGTTATAGGAATATAAGGGTCAGAGACTAGGATACTGAAATTCGTTAGTATCTTCTAACGACGCACCAACACACTCTTCGTAATACCACTTCGAGCATCGTGAGTATTGCATTATTGAATCGCCCATCCTGTGTCTTTGCAGGTATGACAGTACCAACTGACTTGCTGTTGTGTAGTACGTTTGATAGTCTTAGCATTTATGGCAGACTCAATTTAAGCGTTGTTTGGATTTGAAGTCTTTTTAACCTCTTTTTCGGTAATTTCCTTCTACCCTTCAATTTCTTCTCTTTGTGCCTTCTTTAAAGTTCTTCTCTTGTTTCTTTTTCTTTGGTAACCTTTATATCACGTTCCATGTCTTTTCTCTTCATTACATTTATGAAACAGGACTTTAGAGGCTGACTTGCCTCGATAATTAATAGTTTTTTACTGACATTAGGTGCACAACATAAGTACAACATCAATAAGTTGTAACAAGCGTTGAAGACAATTAACAGATGTCTTATTCCTTGGTGGGAAGATTACATAAACTCCCCTCTTTTATTAGTGTACGTAAACCTCTTTAATTAATAAAGACTCTTTAATTACCATTTTTAAAAAATAAATATAATAAGTCCTATAGGAAAAAATGGATATCCACTGACCATGTGCGCTCAGAAAATAAATTAAAATAACATTTTGATCTCGATACATCGTTTAATACGATATGTAGGGGCAAGCATACATTTATTAATAGACAGACAAATAATAAAGGTATGTAAATGTGATATTTACAAAATAACATACGTTTTGCTGGAGCTCATTTTTATTATTCGTGACGCGTGAACTCTCCGCAGAATGTGTTCACTGGTGCAGGCAGGGGCTAGTAGAGCGCGCGTCTGTCGCTTCGCAACGACTTGTATACGCACAATGCATGTGCGTATGCATACTTTGATGCGTCAGCTCTTCACAGGCCTTAATACCCGCGGGCATCTTATATGTAAACATAGTATGTAATATAATGACGTTTGTGAACTTACACTTTGAATCTATGCAAAGAGAATACAAATTTCTCACTCCGAATAAAATTAATAATTAATTGCTAATAGTAATAATATCGATTGCTAGTCAATGATTATATTTATTTTTAGATTCCTATAACTTATTTCTCCCAATAAAAAATATTATATCTGCAAAAATAACATTTTTAAAAGCAGCATGAATGCGCGGATCCGAGTCATGCTACAGAACATACATTCTACGTGTGTTTATGAACATTAAATTCTTTATAAAAAGCTTTTTCAATACAGCTAAAATTTTGTACAGTAAAAGAAATTATTTTTTTTATCAATCCAGTTTTGGATAGTTAAATGAACAGATCACGCCATTTTTTTTCTATTTTATTGATCTACAGAAACTTCTAGTCAAAAATAAAAGAACTTTTTCGAAATTATTTAAATATATATTTTTTTAGGGTTCCGTACCCCATAACGAAAAAGATCAATACGCTTTTATGATTAACTAATCTGATGGTGACTTATAGGGCAAAACCATTATCACTTTGTTGTGACCATTTATCTCGATATCACGTGGAGGTATAAAGTTGATATTAATATCAAATATTCATGTTTGCGTACCTCTGAAGAAAATCAAGAAAATCAGTAATTCATTTTATACAAAATAAGTTCATACTTCCGCTAGTTTAACTTCAAACAAAATCTAAATAATTTCCCGAAGACCTACAATTATGAAATTGGGCAGTAGTTAATGGGACTAGAGTACGTAGTAACTTTACGTCATCCTATGTTTTGTTACCTAAGAGGGAAAGTGAAAATCCAAATACACAAACGTAACATTTAATGACAGACGCCCGTTAACACGGTGGCTTGCACTGAAAATATACCGACATGCTTCTGTAAAATATCAGGCAGAACAATCAAAACCACACTTGCCTGTTGTAATTTCCCGAATCATTAACATTTAATAGTATTAATCGGATTTCAACTCGAATGCACTATATAGTTTAATTACAGAAATATAAAATATGAATGCAATTAAATCTCTTGCCAGATAGTTGAAGCGCATCGAATCGTGAAAATTAAACGCGTTTTATCATGAATCAGATATATACAATGGATACTTTTTACCAACGTTTAAAAATTATTCAAAACGCTTTCCTTTGTCATTTGTCAACCTTTATAAGTACTTAACTAGTTTTTCTAAGGCGTTATGTCTAATAAGGTTTACCATCCCAGCTTCCTGGGATGGTAAACCTTATTAGACATAACGCCAATTATATTTTTGGTTTGTATTACTTTTATATAGAAATCATTATGTACATTTTTTTTCATCTTATATTCTATGTATATTATTAAATATTTAGAACAGAAAATTATGAAGTTTATTAATGGCCATTGACATTCTCGATTGTTAAATGGACGGCACATATTTATTTATGCAATTTTTCGAATGGTTTTCAACGATAAGATCGATGCTTTGTGACCTTTTGTTTTAGCTGATAACGGGGACCGGTCATATAAATTGTATTCAGTTGGTATATTGCGTAAATTGGTAAAATCCTGCGATATAAGGATTGTAGTTAAAAGCTATCAGTCATGCACAATATATAAAAAAATATAATAATAGTAAACCTGTCAGAAGTTTTATCGTGAGCAATACCTTTAGCCACTCAATATATATTTATATAACTAGTAGGTACATTAGTTTTTGTAGTTCTCAAATTTCCGCTTTTTGCTTCTCCAAATTTCAATATAAATAGAGTAAAATACAGTGAATTTCAACTTGTAAACATGACTACGAGAAATTAATTTAGAAAAAAATCTGTCTAGTATTCATTGAACAAAGAGAGCCGTTATTAAAAATTAATGAAATCGGAGCGTATTGAATAGTTTGCAAATTAAGTACGGTTAGCAGGAATAAAATCCTACAGAGATCCTTTTTTTGTTTTATTCCTGATAAGTTTGTAAGGCTTCTAATGAGATTTAGGCTGAAAAACATCCCGTTAATAAAGATGAAGCGTGAGAAGTCAAAGAAAGAAAGAACAGAAAATTCAATAATTTTCGGGAAATCTCAAAGATTTTTTGGCGTGAAATAAGTGGCCCCCGAAATTATGAGAATATTACTTGATAGATTCTGCGAGGCGCAGTCATCTCTTCCATATACAGGCCAAAATTAGAAGCTACACTGTATGATGGATCTGATAGGCTCCTTATGTAAAAATGCATTTTCAAGAATATAATTTATACATTTTAAATGAAACACTTTTAACCGGATTAATCGCGTATATTGGTTGTTAAACATGTTTTTTGGAAACCCGACGTTTCGAACACTTTACAGTAGTCCGTGGTCACGGGTAGACTGAGGTGGCTTTTGTCTGTCAGTTGATATAATTATTATATCAAACTACCGCCAACAATCCTTAATTGCCTTGCGTACTGCCCTGGATTCTTGCAGAATGAACTGTATCTGGTCCTTTAGTATGGTGAGATTGAGACTTTAATTTTTTAAGAGTGGGTCCCAGGTGGTAGAAAATTTCCAACCATCTTCTCTATTGAAATTAGAATGTTTTTGTATTTCAATATCATTCTAGGGATATATCTATTCTCCCTAGCGAGTATGTGGACTTTATCAAACCTGATGTAATGATTGGATTTGTTCGATGTATGTTCACAGCTGACTTTGATACATGCCCATTCTTGACATCGGAGATGTGTTCCTTCACCCTAACACCGATGCTTCTCTTTGTTTGACCTATATATGATAAGCCACAGTCACAATCAAGTTTGTATACACCTGCACACTGCAAAGGAATATTACTCTTCACTGGTCTCAAGAATTGTTAGGCTTGAATTAAAACTATATTCAAGCCTAACAAGAATGTGAGCTTCTTGTTCGGCTTGAATATTGGTTTAATGGAAGCTCTTTTTAAGATGTTGCCTATCCTGTCTGTAACACCCTTCAAATATGGTAAAAGTGCCGGTTGCCTCTCAACTGTGGGTGGCCTGTTGATCTTCTGACAATGCTGGCGGGGAACTAGCAGCTTGTTCTGGTGAAGGGCAGTCTTCACCTGTCGAACCTCATCCCCTAGGTGTTCAGCATCGCAGAGGTGGTGGGCTCCCTGAAACAAAGATTTGCCAACGGTAGATAACTGTGTAGGGTGGTGATGAGATTCACCATTGAGATATCTATTGGTGTGTGTGGGTTTCCTATAGACTGTGTGGCCTATTGTGCCATTAGAATTCTTTATGACTAAAACATCAAGAAAAGCTAAAGAATTATTTGCCTGTAATTCCATTATATACTGGATATTATTATTAATAGAATTAAGGTGGTTTAAGAATATATAAACATTGTCCGTAGGTAAAATTGTGAAAGTGTCATCTACGTACCGCTTATATATCCTAGGTAGACATGGTGCAGAGCTAAGATCCATCTCCTTAAAGTCCTCCATGCTATAACCGGGGACACAGTCGAACCCATAGCAATGCCCTCTAATTGTAAATAGAATTCTTGATTGAACACTAGATATCCAGATGTAAGGCAGTGTTCTAAGAGTTCAAGATATTCTATGTTGCTATGGCATGTTGTTCTCCTCTAGCTTCCGCTTGACAATCCTGCGTGCAGTCTTTAATAGGTATGCTGGTGAACAATCCCAAAACACATGTTCAACAACCAATATACGCGATTAATCCGGTTAAAAGTGTTTCATTTAAAATGTGTAACAATCGCGAAAATCAAAGACATTATTAATATAATTTATATTTGTATTTTAATTGATTAATAATTAAAAGAAACAAGGGTATATTACTATTTACCTTAAAACAGGATAAAAAAATTGTTATCTTGTTATATAAGATAAATAAGTAAAGTCTTATTTTCTTAGAAGGCAGTTCTTATCGATTATTTTTTTATCTTAAAATAGAAAGAAGTATAATATCTATCGTTTTAAATTAGGGTATTTCTACCCTTCCAAAATAACTTATTTATCACAGCGTTTCTAGTTAAATGAAAAAAAAGCTATATGACATTATCTTTTTAACTCATACATAATAAGCATTTATTAGAATTTGAAACTAAAAACTGCACTTCACTGCTTTCCCTGCCATGTGAGAAATACCGCGTGTAGCTAAACTACTAAAAACCTCCATAATAATTATTTGTAGGACGTCAGGTATAAGTAGCGCACTTACTATCCAACAACAAATAGCTACTATCATCTCTATCAGTTATAGTTTATTAGATTTTGTGATTTATACTAATAGATTGGAGAATAATTGAATCAGATATAATCAATATGTTGAGTTACCTTTCCTACGAATTGTCTTTAGAATATTCTTTCACAAACTTGATAATTTGCTGACAGCTACATCTATTGGTGGTGTCAAGCACAAAAAGTTTAACAGCAACATCACCAATTCGTAACTTGAATGAATCTTTTATTCAATATAAAATAATTCTGTACTCTGTCAATAGATGGCTCTGTCTTATAAAATAATAGTAGCAATTATGAATATTATTAAATTAAGCTATTTCAATATATTTTTTAGCTTATATTATCGGCAGAGGAATATCCTAGAAAACATGTAAAAACATTAGGTTCTCATTTAAGCACTTCCAGTCCCCACTTTCCACCAAAATGAGCATTGCTTGAAAGGTGTCGGAATTGAATACGATTCGCTTAGTTACCCGAGCCAGGAAAATGAATATACCTATTTTGCCGCGCTTTTTAATCCCAGCTGGTGTCCCATGCGCCAGACTGGCCTCAAATTCGATTTATGTATTATAGTAAATATTGCCCGCTAGCTTCGTGGCCGCGGCTTCACTCGCTTAAACATTGAATTTATATTATTTTTGAAACTTATATTTAAACATAAATCTATATAAACATAAATCTATATTATAACAACCTCATGTCTGTACATAATAGATATTAAAAAAAAACTAGGATGGGGGATCTTCATACAGCCAATAGGCAGAACGCAAAAATATGATTTGATTTTTTTTGTCTGTCTGTCTGTTGGTTGTCCGCTTTTCACGCAAAAACTACTGGACGGATTTTGATGAAACTTTTTTGTTAAATAGCTATTAGTCCTCGCTAACATATAGGCTATCTTTTTAGAAATTCGCTTTTTAAAATTGTAAAAGGTGGGGTAAGTATTATATATATTATATTTGGTTAGAAATTAAGAATGACGCAATAAGGATTTTTGGAAATTCTGCCTTAACGACGATGAAAAAGGGAGGTTAAGATTCTATGAAATTCCGTCAGTTTGCGATGCATTTTGACGTTTGGTATGGTGGGAGTAAAAAGTGTCCTGATCAACATCTATGAGAAGTGATTATTTTAAAACTCTGGGGTCCGTCGTCTGCCTACTTAACTGACATGCAACACCACGAGCACGGCTTTACTTTAAAAACATACGGAAATGACTCTATTATAATAGTATTCCTCTTCTGTTGGCCCATAAACATCCCTTGGCGAGACGAAGCTCGCGAGCACCAGCTAATTACATATAAAAAAAAAAAAAAAAACAGACTGAAGAACCCAGGAATCGAACCAAGGTCTTCTGGGTTTTCGACTGGACGTTTTCTCATCCGAGCTAATATTATACACATCGATAATTCAAACTAAATTTGATAAAAATCGTTGGAGCCGTTTCCTAGATTTAGATTATACTCGTATATATGTAGATAAGACATTCTTACAACCAAATATTTAATATTTTCAATTTAAATATTTAATGTTTCAATTATTCGCTCTGGTAATAAGGCAAAGCGCGGCGTTGAGTTCCGCCACTCAACACGCAATGCCTCAAATTTGGCGGAAAGTGGGGAACAGAAGTGGAACGGAGTGTCTTTACACTAGGTTCCCGGGTTCCCTCTGCCTACCCTGCCTCGTGCGGGATACAGCGTGAAGCTGAGTGAGTAACATTCTTACAACCAAAGAGTCTTAGAATAATAAATATCATAAATAGTAATATAACCTTGGAAAACTTAAAAGATTGTTGCCGTAACTTATTTATATTAGTATAAACTGCTATAGTTACACCGATTAGGTATTCGTGCGAGAGATTTTTTTTATCATGCACAAACGTGGCTCTGAGCTACAACGTGTGAATTTTTCAGTATTCACAAAAATTTCCATCGACCGATAAAAAAGTCGAATTCCCTTCATCTTAATAAGTCGACTCTATGTAAACATCCTGGTCCTAGATGTATAATCTATGTTTTTATTATACTTACTTTATTATACTTTCTTTATTATACTTACTTTCTTTTGGTAATTTTAATCGCCTCTAAGGAAATATTGTATCGAATATTTTTTTCATCGGTCACCAAAATATTTATGTTGGAAAATATCAAACTACACATAAATCTTGTTATTATACTCGAAGCTATATATACTCGAAGCTATAAGAACATTAATTTGAAATTGACATTGATATCCTATTTTGAAATGGAAGTTGTGTGCTCTTTGTAATTCTAGTGTATTTTTAAATGACTCCTAACCTTATGACAGATACATTTTCATATCGGCAGCTCCTTCTTGTCTGACTTGAACTACCAAAGATCTTGCAGTTCTTTAAGATTATCATTATTGCCTGGTTGGGAATAACTTATATAAATTATTTGCAAAATGTGCTGCTGGTGGTTCATTAGCACACGTAAATGTACAAAAAGATCATGAGAATATTTTTCTTTGACAATTGCTTGCACATCGTGGTAATTTCTCGACATCATATGACTTCATATGGATGTGCGAGTATGACTTATTTGATACATTGTCTAAATTAGATATACAGTTCAAATTAATTTAAGAATTATGGTAAGCAAAATGTTGCATATCTATTATCAGGACCATCACTCAAGCCTATTTAAGTTTAGTTTAAATGATTAAATTAGACAATTCACTATTGATGTCGCTATAATGTCTGTCAAAACGCTACAATTGTCATTATTATAGCGCGAAATTTAAATATACCTATTCAATAACTGTATTTTAGACACCAATTTATCATTTTACAACTTTGAAATAAGAAAATAAAATTCAAAGAAACAAGTTTGGCCAGAAGGCCAAACTTGTTTCTTTGAATGTAGTATCAACATTAAATATTCTGGGGCGGGCACCAGACTATTCTAGAGCGACAATCTACTGGTCTTTCTACGCCCGTGGTAAATTCGTATGACAGAAAGTAACACTGTCTCAGCATATTGAATATTATACACATGCGAGGTTAACTAGTGCCTGTGTACTCAGTCTTCATTAACCATTTCAAAGAAATATAAATTTATAGCGCACACACTTATTTCCTTTTTATTATTTTTTAATAATTTTAACATTTAATATTTTAGATTTATATGGCACTCGTGTAAGAAATCCCAGAAGACAAAAGGTGGTGAATTAAAACAAGGAGGTGGACCTTTGAATAAACCAAAACCTTGGCTTCTAAGTAGACACACCGATTTCGATTTACTGTCCCAATGGTAGCATAAAAATGTTAAAATTTTTGTAAATAAATCATATTTATACCGTGATATTATCGTTAATTTAATAGTAGTACGAAATAAGCAACATTAACATTTAATAAATTCAAATTCAAATTCAAATTCAAATTCAAATATTTTTATTCAAAATAAGAAGTTACAACTTCGTTTTTTGAACGTCAAACAATTTACCACCAGTTCACAAAAGTTACTGCCTCAAGCCTGAGAAGAACCGGCGAAAGAAACTCAGCGGGACATGTCCATTCTTTTTTTTTATCAAAAACCTTTCATTATTTAATTAAGTGACAATGATACACTTGAAACAGCCTGGAGCGCGAGCATTTTATTCCTAAGGCGTGTTATCATTTACAAAATCGTCAATATGGTAATAACCTTTAACACACAAACGTCTTTTCACAACTTTTTTAAATTGTGAAACCGAAAATTCTCTGATGTTTTCTGGGATCCTATTGTAAAAGCGTACACCCTGTCCCATAAACGAATTACGGACTCGATGCAATCGAGTTACAGACGCACTAAGTTTAAGCCTATTTCTAGTATTAATATTATGTACATCACTGATTTTAGTAAACTTATTAATATTTTTCTTGACATACATAACATTGTCAAAAATGTATTGAGATGCAACGGTCAATATATTAATATTTTTAAACATTTCCCTTAAAGAATCCTTAGGGCTTAAGTTATAGATTGCATAATTAAGGATCATAAGAAAAAGATATATTTTTACTATAAACCGTAAATAAAAAATATTTACTTATTTGCTTATAAATCTCATAATTAATTAAATAAAATGTTGAAATGGTTCCCATATATCAAAAGTAAAAATTGAAACCCCTATGAGACCATTTTCTTGTTCGTCTGTCACTCTGTCAAGACCATTTATCGCGATTGACTGTGCATGTAGAAAGCCGAAATTAATATCAAGTATTCAACTCTATGATCTCTCGAAACACTGAAGAACTTAAGTTAAGGCAATCTCCTTTTTCTGTACCTATTCTCGTAGACCTATAGGATTGAATTTTTGGAAATTTAGATGTATATTATTTATAGACTGTATATCAAATATGGAATTACCGGATCAAGTAAGAAAATTACCGGATTGTTGTCACCAGTTACTTAAGATGGCGCCAAGAGCTCAAGATGCACTAGTCGCCCTGTCATCTGCTTTTTTCTCTCTTTAAGCATCAAACGCTTGATTCTAATTAATAAAATTAGTTTATAAATAATTTTACAGCCCGCCCGGGAGTTTTTCTAATCTCTAAATTCTTTTGAAAAGAACTTTCCTTTTACGACTACGACTCACGTGACTAAATCTATAAGTAAAATCATAGGCTAATCTTTTGTGAGAGCAATAAATTATATGAAATATATATATATATATATATATATATATATATATATATATATATATATATATATATATATATATATATATATATATATATATATATATATATATATATATATATATATATATATATATATATTATTAAGGATTTTTCAGATGTTAAAAAAATCAATTTTGTTTAATTGGTATTTTGTTGAATTATCAATAAAATTCTGTTTGCTAATAATAATTTCTTCTCGATTGACTAAATAGAAAAATAGTTAAACGATCGTTAATGTTAATGCGATCGACGATATGGGGTTAGAAAATGAGGCGTGGCATAAAATAATATAAGGTAATTTAATTTACTTCTACTACTAATAACAAGTTCTCCATTAATAAAAATATAGGTGTTTATAAAAAAAATACTTTAATAAAATGGCTGTATTAAAGAGATCGCAAAATTTTGGTTTAATTCAAATAGTTCGATTGATAATAAAAAAAAAGTTACTTAATAAAGTATACTTTTTTTTACATTTTAAAGATAAAAATATTTATCTTGATAGTTATAGAAACCGTAAAAAGAGTTTCAGCCATATCAAAAATATGCCGGTGAGATTTTGCCAAAATAAATACGGTTTGTAAAAGTATGACTCAACGCAGGATTTAAAAAATAATTATGAGTGTCATTGGAAAAGTTAATAAGTTTTCAATTAAAATCATAGTTACCTTTAAAATAAAAATGTTGAGATAGATTAAGTATAGGTACTGCTATTATTTTCTTTTTTCAAAATATGGCATTCACTCGATGAAACTTGTTAGAAATTAATAACGAGTCCTGAAAGTTCCCTTTCTTCGCTAAAAATTCCTTTGCAAACCAATTGATTATATTAACGGTGCTGTAGGGCTCTATCGCATCTGAGTGTAGTATTTTTATTATAAGTATATTTTGACTTTTTAGCACTAAAGACGTTAATTCAACATTGGCCTTATTTGTATTAATAATTTTATATGCATTTAGTGTTAAAAAATAAATTGATTATATATTTATGTTCCTATTTTTCGCTGTTAAAAAAAAGTTTTGATCGTTGGTTCTAGTTTATTAATAGTGGCATTATATCCTATTATAATGCACATTTCCTGGCAGCGCTGCGTTGTATATATAGTCGCGTATGTCGTGAAGAAACTAAAACTAGGCGGAAATTGCATGTTTTGTATACAGACCATTTTGTCGTTAGGTTCCTTTGCCTATTTCATTTGTTTGTGAACAAAGATTTTTTGTTTTTCTAAATGCCGTGGACTGAATGTCAAAACATTTGTATTTTCCAAGTTATATAAATAATAAAAATTTGCTAAAAATAGTTATTTACAATTATAAATAGGAAAGGTATATCGTATGACAAAATATTTTGGTTATCGTAAATTTCACAACAAAATCGAAGCCTAAAGTAGACAATAAATACCGTACCGCAACATCAAAACACTGAATTATTTAATATAGAACTTCATCAGTATTTTTTATAAATTTAGTATAATAATACTGGTGAAATATTAAGAAACATAGTGTATTTGTAAAGTCAATTTGAAAGTAAATCATAAATAGATCAAAATTATAAGTGTGAGACTGATTTATTACCAATAAAATTTTTCTAAAATGACGGAAAAAAATCTTGAAAAAATGGTTAAAGTGTGAGTTGTACTCATAATCATACATATTATTTTTTTTATTTACTTTTAACCTTTATGTTAAGTTTATTTATAAAAAATCAAAATCCAAACATTGCAGGCCAATGGCAAAACCAGGCATGGATGCTTTCGGAATGTCAGCACCAATTTTGATACAAATGAATCAAGAAGGCAAATGGGAAAATCATAAACCTAAAGATGTCAATGAAAATGATTTAAAAGCAATAGTTCAGCAATTAGTAGGCTCTAAAGCCTTATCTGCAGTACAAAGCTATTGCTGCCAATGTGCGGCGGAAAATCAGGTTTCCTATTAAACTTCAGATCTTGTTTTAGAAATAGACAGATGTGAAATACTAATCGAAATGTTTATTATAATGCAAACATGATTGGTTATATTTTGTAGTTATTATTTTTTAATTATATTATGATAAATTAACAAAATTTTATTAATTATTTTATTTTAATTATTTGAATAATTCTTTCAACGACGTAGTAATATTACTATAATATAGATTAGAAATAATTTTCTTACAGAATGAAAGTGGAAAATCTAATTATGTACCAGTAATCATGATGCCAATATATTCAGCGGATCAATGTCCTTTTGATTTGCAATGTGAAATTCCGGATAATATTGAACATAAATCTAAGACAGTAAAAAAATCTGGAACAGCAAAGGAACAAGAAAAACAATCTGATAAGGATGAAAGCAAGAAAAAACTAAAAAAAAGGACATTCTTATTGCAGCGCTTAACAGACTTCGATTTACTTTCTCAGTGGTAATTTAAATGAAAATAAAAAATTTTATGACCGTTTTTAGTTTGATCGTAATAATTTAAGAGCAGTTGTATATTATGTATATTTTGGATGTTATAAATGTCACATTATTTGCTTAGAGTTGTTTGATTTTCTTTCGAACTAATATCTATAGACACTAGGATTAAACTATACCTATTATGTATGTATATATATATGTATGAGACCTGTCGTGGCGCAGCAGCACAATGTGACTGTAACCCACAGGTTCTGGGTTTGATGAAATGAAATATTTCATAGTTTCAATTTACATATTTAATGATTCATTTCTTCGCTCTGGTAATAAGGGAAAGCGCGGCGTTGAGTTCTGCCACTCAACACGCAATGCCTCAAATTCGGCGGAATAAGGGGAACGAATAAATTCGATGGGATGGGATAAATTTGACGCAAACTATCCGCGAGAGGACATATTTGACGACATATGTTTAATTTCCACGTCTACATCCTTCGACCAGATTTCGATTCATTAACTTCTCTGAAAGTTAATAATTATTATTCTCCCCGATAGTCATTGACATTTTACATACAATATCACTGTCTTCAACCTGCTTCAATAATAAATGTATATAAATTATATTGAAACGAACTAAAACTCATCCGAAGTCCAGGAAATGTGATGGTTGTAGATATTGATTAAAATGTTAAAATAAATAAATTGGTGATTTCCGAAACATTCATAGCTATAGTAAATAGTAAAAAAAATATCAATGGCGATTGATATGGTGCAATTAGGAGATTGTAATTTTAGACTCATAGCTCTCGTAGCTAAAGATACTAGCATTAATAAATAAGGCATAAGCAAGTAAATGAGTATGCTGGCCAAAGTAAGCAAAAATAAGTAGTAGGTATATGTAACATTCCTTTTCATGACAATTTTTAATATTTATTATTTCATTCAATATTTATTATTCATATTTAGACGTCTTCAATGGGTCAATTATGGATTAAACGTCAATGGAGTACAATTGAATCACTTAAGATTTGCAGACGATTTAATATTAATTTCTAAAGATCCAATGAACCTTTCAGATTTGTTAAAACTACTTGTGTACGAAAGCGACAAAGTAGGACTATCAATAAACACAACAAAGACCAAAGTTATGACAAACAGTGTAAAAATACCAATAACCATTCACAACAATACTATAGAATATGTGGAAGAATATATGTACCTCGGACAAATTATATCTCCCACAGAACTCACGAGTAAAGAATCAATTCAAGTCAATTAAAGGATAAATTTAGCATGGAAAAGATTTTGGTCTCTGAAGGAGATCATGAAATACCCACTCGTGCCACTGCGATCCAAAAGTAAAACATTTAACTTATGTATTTTACCTGTGTTGACTTACGGATGCCAAACATGGAGTCTAACTAAACATAATTTACATCAGTTAGAAACCTGTCAACACAACATGGAACGTAGTATACTACGCGTCAGATTGAAAGACAAAATAAACCTAAAACCCATAAGAAAACAAACAAAGATTACTGATGTTACTTATTGCATTAAAAAACTGAAATGGAAATGTGCAGGCCACATGATTAGATTTAAAAAAGATAAATGGTCAAGAGACGTAACGGAGTGGTGCCCGAAACATAACAAAAGGAGAAAAGGAAGACAACGACGGAGATGGGAAGACGACATTGGGAAAATAGCAGGCGTTACTTGGACGAGACCAGCTCAGGACCGCGTCCTGTGGCAAACTCTAGGGGAGGCCTATGCTGGAAAGCAAGACAATCTTCACGTTCTGGTGTCAGGAAGTTAAATATAAGCAATTTGTTAAATATAGTTTAAGTAATGTGTAAGATTGTAAATAAAGGCTATTATTATTATTTCATTGAAAGTAGTAAAAAATATAATTTTATTACAAATATTTTTTTGAAGTGAAAACTTCTTTAGCGGCGTTACGCACTTTTTTTGAAATGGGTAAAACTTCTAAACTCGTGTCAGGACACGTGACCTGATCGAAAATTCGTAAGACGGCGCAGGGCGCTTGCGCGGACGAATGTTGAAAGTAGACGATAAAAGTCAACAATTAATTGATTATTTTTTTTCTTTTTTTTTTTCAGCTTCACGCTGTATCCCGCACTAGGCAGGGTAGGCAGAGGAAACGAAAGTGAAACCTAGTGTTATGACACTCCGTTCCACTTCCGTTCCCCACTTTCCGCCGAATTTGAGGCATTGCGTGTTGAGTGGCGGAACTCAACGCCGCGCTTTGCCTTATTACCAGAGCGAAGAAATGAAACATTAAATATTTAAATTGAAAATATTAAATATTTCATTTCCTCGACTGGGGATCGAACCCAGAACCTGTCGGTTACAGTCACACTCTTGTGCCGCTGCGCCACGACAGGCCTCATATAATAGATTTTTTAAATAATGAACTTGGGTTAACTATTTTAAATGATCGTAATCTTTGCACAACGCAATACAAAACGATTATTAATGCTGTCTTTATTAGACATATAAAGAGGTTCGAATCAAAACTGTTCATTTCTTACTTCAGCTATTAGAAAACTATCATATCAGTTTTAGAAATTGGTGATGATGGTTCTGGTAACCTGGTAACGGTGAAAAAGTCATTGAAATTATTGATGGAGGTTATTTTTCAAAGAGACAAACTTTTTAATGTAAAATAATTCTGAAGTGTTCAATTTTTAATGTAATATAAATTGTTATGTTTGTGTACGATAGCGCAATAAATGAATATTGTATTCTACCACATGATAGTATTTTCATATTGATAATTAAAGCAATTCGTGAAAAATTATTGCCTTTCCATTCCAAAATATCAAAAATTCACAACGTTAGTAATATTCGTTTTCACTTCTGCCGGCACTCCCGGAATGCATTTTTTATTTTTTTAAAGTAATTAGTTAATAATCAACCACAAAAATGTAAACTATTTTTTTTTTATTTTATTTTTATAATATATTTTTACAGACATTTTGCCATTATTTTTATTAGACTACGTGTTTATTATTTATTAAAGTATTAAACATTATATTTATCTTCTTAATATAATTTACTATTAAAGAATAAACATAAGAAACATATAAAAAATGTGTTTCAGAAAAATACCATTTTAAGAAAAAAAAAAATGTTTTTTTGGTGTGGCAATTGTAAACTCTAAAATAAAATTTACTCTACGGTTTCGGACTACAGGTTATAAAACGCCAAGAATTCTACAGATTTGTGGTCGATGAATGGCGGATCCAAGTATTAATGGTCTGTGGACCGAACACCGTGTTGGTCGTGAAAAGATTGTGCTAAACGTTGTGCGATATTCTAACTTTGACTAATAATATGTTTTTCAAATAAGGTGTAAATTGAAGAATTAGTGGACCTAACACTGTCCTTAAACTTTTATAGGTATGTGGTTTTAAGGCTTTTTTAAAATGTAGGATTTATAATTAGTTTCTCATTTCTTTTTTTTCTGTTTTTGCATCTTATCCTTTTAAAATCCCAGATAGAGCTATTCAGCTGGCAGTGCGTTACTGCGCATGCAACTATACCTAGGATATATAGGTCATTGGCTGGGTTCAATAAGTTTTTACAGAAAGGTCAGTGAGTTTCAGTATGAACCGTACATAATTGCCTATAGATATAATTTTTTTGTTAGCACGAATGCATGTGAATCCTGTACTGAGTGAAAAAAAAATTCTCACGCTCGAAGACCTTTATGTCGGAGTCGCGCTTCTTTTTTTTGGCTTAAATACACATGGTTCGATTTCCTGTATTTGCAACTGTCGAAATTCATTGTGTTACAAGAAAGAGGATAAATACGTAAATAATTAAGTATTAATTACTTTACATTATAGACTTTATAATATTATGTTTTAGTTGTTTTCAATGTTTTAAAAGCATAATGTGCCAGCTTTGATTAATTTCACCTTGATTCTACATGACAGTAGCTTGTTTGATATGTATTCAATAATGGCCTTGTGGTATGTACTGATTGTGCACTTTATCTTCATAGGTAATTCTTAAACACTTGTTGCTCTTTGTTTGTTTACATATTTGTTGTCTTACAATTATAATTATGCTAGTTTGATTTTGTAACTTTTTTCATTCTAATGGCATGTATTAACATTGCATTATGATAAATTTGAAATGTTCAACCTACATCATAAAGCAAGTTTTACTATTGGTTACAATTTGAAAGTTATCAATTGTAAATTATTTTATTTAATGTGCTAAATAAGTACTAGTTATTAAGTAAGAATATTAAATAATATCCTTTGACATTATAATAAAGTTGAAAAGTTACAGGTTTGTTTGCATTGTCATTAAGAATTTCTCAAAGCAGTTAGGTATTTTTTGTAAAGTTGAGTAAAATCATAAATCTAGTTTTAGTTTTAATTGTTTTACATTATAAAGATTTTTGAACATAAAGTACAAAATTATCATGAAAATGAAACTTTCTATATATTTTATAATAATTCTTACATATTTTATAGGTAGTAACTTGTTTTGCCTGCTGGAACTGCATAATTATTAATTTACTAATCCTAATGTAAGGATTTGTCTTAATAATATGTTAAATTAATTTTAAAAAAAGTCAAATTATTAAATAGCCATTATTAAATAGATATCATTTTATAAAATGTTCATAAATTCTGTGCTATAAAATCTTATACCATCATTATAGTCCTAACAGCAATTGTACATTGACTTATTTGCCACTTGGCAAAATTAATTATTTTCACTTTCTCAGTCATATAATAAAAAACAGTGCAGTTTGAATTTTTCCTTTGCTTACCTAATAAAAAATAAAGCAATACAAGTAGGAGTCATAAATTATGACCCACAAGCGGGAGGAGGGGGGTATGGTATGCTCAAACAAACAATAATAGTTTCAAATTGATTTTCAAGTTTTAATTTATTAAACTATAAGTGTAAATCTAAGATAAATAATAAATTGTGTGAGTAAGTCTCACATTAGTATTTGTTAATAATAATGTACAGCATTTTATTAAAATAAACTACAATATACTTCTACTTCTATCGACAATCACATATATTTCTTAACCAGTGTATTTTTGCTTATGTTTCATAAATAAATTTATTCTTAAATGTTTTCCTTTTCATAATCACATTAAGAACTTTACAATTGTTAGTAAGATTTATGCTTTACATTTGTTTAACTATAATTAATTTATTATGCTATATATTTATAATTGGATCACATTTTGCTTATAAATGTTGTTTTTAATTTTATATGATTTTGATGATTGAAATGTTATTACTTTTATTGCAGGTACACCACTCATGCTGCAATACTAATCATTTGAATGTTTATGGTATGTGTGATTTGTATCAAATATTTTTTTTTTTCAATACTATCCAAATATTTTTTAGTAACATCCATTTAATTAATTTGTTTTTTTTTTTTCAGAATTAAATTAGAATGGAACCATCATGTTCTCATTCCAAGTGTGACGTATATGAGAGAAGCAAAATCTCATATGAAAATGTAAAAGAGACTGATAGCAACATCAAATTAGAACCATCATGTAATGTAAGGCATCAAATAGATGATATAGAACGTGAGGACTTTGAGGAGGAAAACAGAATGCTCAAACATTGCTCTAGTATGATAGTTGATGGAGAAATTCCTACAACTGCACGTTACTCCGGGAACTTGTCGAGTGCAAACTCAAGCCTTGCCTCTAGCTCTGAAACCATATCGACTCTGTCTAACATGATGGCGAATGACTTCAGTTTGCCCGGCTGCAGTAAAAGCGATGATTGCGATAGCAGTAATGCCACCATAAAGAATATGATCCAAGCACCACTTTATACCAATGGAGAACAACCTCCCAAGAAGGTGGACTTTATGCAGAAGTTACTACGCAGTAATACTCAGGAGAAAAGAGATTTTCCCAAAGGCAAGCTGTACAAGGGAGACTTGATGGAGCATTCTGGGGATGGTGAATTGGATGAAATGGGTCACTCTAGTCAGACAAGCTCTAATGCGTCAAGTATGGGCAGTTCTAGTTCTGATAGCAAAGACTTTACGGTTCCATCTACTTCAAATGCTGATAAGCTTCTCGGATTAGATGATAGCAGTAAAAGAAATGGCAGTGGAAGTTCCAAATCAACGGTAAGACTAACTTTTCCTAATTTACTATTTATAATTTCATATTTAGATGCAATAGTAATCTAATATTATTTTTATTTCTATTGAAATTTTCTTATCATGAAATCTATTTTTTTATTACATTCTGAGCATATTAGCATCTACTACGCCGTAACTGTTATATATTTGATAAATTAGCCTTATCTAAAGTATTGAACTTGCGACAATTTACGTAACCCGTAGTTTTATGCTTCACTTGTTATAAACATTACTTTCTAAGCTATTTCTCGATCATTACAAGACCTCCAAATCATTGCTAATCAGCGATTTCAACTTTTTTGCACAAATTCTAAATTAAGAGCGTAAATTCAAAGTTCCATTTTCTTTATGTAACATAATTAAGATTTTTTTGTAATCTTAAATAACTTTTTACACTAACCATATATATGTCTCGTGTTCGACAAAATTATATGCAATTAAGCGATTTTTTTAAAACGAACATCTCTAACTTGCTCTGGCGGACGTTCATGACGTGCCGAGCGGATGACAGGTGGCAGACGGAAAAAATAGTCTCAATGTTTTCTATACAATTTACCCGGTGTGGCCATAATTATACCTACAAGTTTTACTTAAGACTTCATTTAGTTTTGTAATAAATGGGCATTGTTTTTTTAAACGTTTAATAAATTTCTAAAAAAAAATAAACTTGTACTTTATATCATATTAAAGCATATGTAAGACCTGTCGTGGCGCAGCGGCACAAACGGGTGACTGTAACCGACAGGTTGTGGGTTCGATCCCCGCTCGAGGAAATGAAATATTTAATATTCTCAAATTAAATATTTAATATTTTCATTTCTTCGCTCTGGCGGCGTTGAGTTCCACCACTTAAACGCTATGCCTCAAAATTCAGCGGAAAGTGGGGACGGAATGGAAGTGGGACGGAGTGTCTTAACACTAGGTTCCCAAGTTCCATCTGCCTACCCTGCCATGTGCGGGATACAGCGTAAAGCTGAATACTGAGCATTTGTAAATTATGACATAAATCAATCAAATTATGATGCAATTTTGTTTTATTCTAAAATTTATGTTTTATTTTAAACATATTTTGCATGTAAAATGAATAGGATTTTTTAATAAAAAATGTATATTGTTTGATTATCCATAAAATAATGATATAAAGAACAATTTAATAAGAACATTTAAACTTAAATAATACGATTCAAAGCTGTAATAAACTTATTGTTTATACTCTTTACATTGTCACAGAGCTACCAGTATTGCGATGGTGATGATGACTCCGATGACGATGTTAATGAGGAGTCGTGGTGTACATGTCTTTCCTCTCATGAGGTAAGTTAACCGTTACTCAGTATTTTCTGAGACATTAACGTATATTTTCTGGAACACGCATTTTGTGTTCTGGTTATTTAGGATTTTCTAAACGTTATGAAAACATTGTTATACACGCATATTTCCTGTACGTATATAGAAAAAAATTGACTATGATATTTTGTTTTTTTTTTTATATAGATGGCCGATATTCTATTAAAGTTCTAACATTTATCACAAACAACTTATAATTTTATAAAACATATTTATTTACGGTTAAAATTAAAACAGTGAATTATTTCAAACCTCTTGCACGAGTATTTTGAATATTTAATCTGAATGTCAATATAGCAATTTGGTAGTATAAGTGTGTATTGTTTGCGACAGGAATTTCGGATATGACTATCTGAAAATGTTTTTTTTTTTTTTTTCATTTGATTGTATCATTGTAATTATTTGCGGTAACCTTGGTATCGACTGGCATCAGCGCCTTTATTTCAAAGTAGATGTTTGTCATATTAAGGAAATGGTTTGCTATTAACTGTGATAGGATACTAACAGCAATAAAGTACATTAATTTCTTATAATTTGGTACTAGAGACCAACATTATGAATTAATAATTATTATTTATACTATTTAATTACATTTCAATATCGAGGAGAAAATTGTATTTGAATGTTTTAATAATTATAGGATGACGATGAAGAGGACGAACCGGAACCAGATGACCGGTTGTGGGTAAGTAACATCGTTTTCAATTATTACTCCTAACCTTAAATTGTATTATGGTAATACTTCTATTGTTTAGTCAAATGTGCACGTTTAATTATTCACATATCTATGCTTTAAAGTTTTTTTTCTATATATATTTATGTACATACTATCAAAGATAGTAAAATAAATATTGTTCATATTTCAAGAAGTTGCATTGAATTAAAAAAAAATTGCAAATAATATTTTTTTCATGTCAGTGTTACATTTGGTGTATACTGACCAATAAGAAATGAACGTATTTTACAAACGACGAAATATTTCTAAACTATTTGTTGTCGTTCAGAGGAAAAGACGATATGAGTTGCCACCGCCGCCGCCCCAATCCGTGAAGAAATTCTGCCCGGAGCGCACCGGCGTCGTGAGCAACTCTGGAGCAGAATGGCCGAACATTCACGCAAATATTGCACTGCAAAACACGAATTTGCAAGGCCCACCCGAGCTGAAGCAATGGCTGAACAGGTGAGCTAGCTGGTTCTTATTTTAACGATGTGCTTTAAACAGATCATGTTTATAGAAATATTCATTCAATTACCATTGCCTGTTCTTGTCCGTATTATGTAATGTTAATAGTTAATCATGTGTTCTTTTCCTATTGTTTTTTTATGAGAAAAAAATATTTATTTTCTACGTATAATTATTATTTATACCTTAATATTTGAAAGTTAAAAATTATAAAACGTAAAGAATTTCCGTAATCACTGCTGAAATATACAAATAATTATTGTTCTAAGGCCTTAAGATTCTATACAAATAATTATAGGGTTGCTCTTTAGAAGAAATATTTATGATTATATAATATGACGTTTGATATTGTATTGAGCTATTTCGACTGAAAATCTTGTTTTGGTTTAGAAATTGTAAGCGTGGTACTTTTATATGTAATGAAGTCTAATAAAATGTCCATTACCATACATGTAATAAAGTAAATAATGTTTTAAAAGAAAGTACCATTCAAAGCAAGCAACTTAATTGTTATTAAATGATATTATTATATGTCGTTTAAAGGAGAATTACATTCTTTACTGTAAGAAAAAAAATGTTTGTACAAAGAAGATTTTTATTTTTGAGTAAAATTATAAAAGAAATTTAACCAACTCCAATATTTCAAATCAATAGCCCTATGAATATTTCAAATCAAAAAAACGTGAAAAATTAGAAACATTCCAATTTTCCTTCGCCGTCCATGGTACATGGTAATGCTAAAGTTTGTAAACCTATCGTAAATTTTGACGGCAAGTTTGCATGAGCGTGTTCCATCCACCGACGTGGAATTACAACTTTACCTGCAAGCTGTGCAATGTTCGCAGGAGCGTTATCCGGCGCAATGGCTGGAAACAATGAGAATGCTCTACGTGTAGGTGTTAAAAACTTCGGAAATTCAACACCGCCGTGGACATTTTAACGCATCACTTGCTTTAAATACACGACGTACATAATGATCGGCCATTTTTCTTCGATACTTTTTTTTTTTTATTTTTACATATTTTTTGCCGACTCACTAGGCAATTGATGTAACGGAATATTTCAATGGCCAAGAATTGTTTTCCATTTTATTATTATAAAGTTTTAATTTATGTACCGGTAATTTATTATAACAGGTTTAGACAGGGCATTTATTGTTATATGCTTATAGTATTATTGAAATTTATTTATAATAAATATGTGTAGAGTAATATTGTTTCATTGTGAATTTAGATTTCAATCATGGTCCAATGGGGAAAAGATTCAAGCTATCGACGCTCTCATCAGCCGCTGTACGGCCAGCCACGTTCGGTACATGATGAAGGCTATCGAGCCTCTGTTCCAAAGGGACTTCATTTCCCTCCTGCCTAAAGAACTGGCCCTCACAGTTCTGGGATATCTCCAACCTAAGGACTTGTTGAGAGCTGCACAAACTTGCCGTTATTGGAGGTAACAACTAACATTAGATGTTATATAAATATACACATTATTATGGACAAGTGGTTCTAAGAAAATTTTATTATTTTTGTTATACTAAATAACTTTTTGATGTTGTATTCAAACGTCGCTTTATATTAATTAGCATTGAATAAAAATTATCGCTTTAAACAACCTAGAAATTATTCTAATGTTGATAAAATTGTCTTTTTTGTACACCACAAATTTCGTGTTTTAATAATAATTAGACATAATATTCTGAAATGTAATTTCATTATGTTTAGGACTCTTTTCTACCCACAACTATTTATCGGCTACTTCTTTCCCCCTCAGTGTGTGACTGACTGATCAGATAGATAGCTTTTTATAGATAGAGCTGTCATCTTTACACTGTGTATATATTGAGCATACAACTGGTTAGGTGTGAGATTTAGTATTAGGACACTTCATTCCCCAAGTGTTCTTATTTATGGTAATAAATAACTGACTATACTGCAGTAATCAAATCCAAATCCTCTTGATAGATTCTTGGCCGACGATAACTTACTGTGGAAGGAGCAATGTCGACGTATCGGTCTCACTACTCTAAAGAAGATGCCCCGTTCTCTCCCGCGCTGTGCCAGCCCATGGAAGGCCGCCTACATGAGGCAGTCCCTCATACAAGACAACTGGCTCCACAAGCCCGTGAACAATCCCATAGTGATGAGAGGTCATGATGATCACGTCATCACTTGCCTCCAGTTCTACGGGAATCGCATATTGAGTGGTAGTGACGATACCACTTTGAAAATCTGGTCCGCTGTCACTGGGAAGGTCAATATATTACTTATTATAATTTTATATAGTGTATAGTATAAGCCTATTTATTTTGTTATTTACTCTTTGACACGGGGAAGTAATTGGTAATTATGATTTGTGAGTTTTTTTAATTCTAATAAATAAGTAATGGTTGTATTGTTAAAATAATGAAATTGAATTGTAGTGTCTCCGCACGCTGGTGGGTCACTCGGGCGGCGTGTGGTCCTCACAGATGGTGGGGGACCTCGTGATAAGCGGCTCCACGGACCGCACTCTACGCGTGTGGAACGCTAAGACCGGACAGTGCCTGAAGGTGCTCGCCGGCCATACGTCCACTGTGAGATGTATGCATTTGCATCAGAATAGGTACGGTTATTGTGTATATTTTATTTAAATATATGGAAGATTTTGCAAGTCCGTTTGTATGTACATGTTCTAAATATTTAAGTTATTATGAAAGATAAATAAAGAAATATGTCTAGATTGCTTTAAAAAATAATATGTAAGTTGGCAGCCGCCAACTTGTAATCTTCTAGTAAGACAAAAGTGTCGTTTTAACATTAAATAAAAATTCACTATTCATTTAATGTGCGTACGACATAAATTAAATGACTTTGTCTTTTTTTGATGGAAAACATGATATAATGATATGTTTAGATACAATATTACGTAGTCCCATGTACAACGCAAATGTGCGTTAAATGTGTGTGTAAATTCTTATGTAGCCGGCGTCAATCTAAACACAACACAACTTCTATAGTTATTACTTCATCTTTTTTTCAGTTTCACGCTGTATCCCCCACATGACAGGGTAGGCAGGCAGAAGGAACTTGGAACTTAGTATTGAGACACTTCGTTCCGTTTCCCATTTCCCGCTGAATTTGAGCTATTTAGCAAAAACAGTGACAGACACAAGTTTGGGACGAGAAACAAGGACAAACTTGTGATGCCTAGTTATCGCCTCCAAAAAGTAAATAAATAATTTATGGGTCTGAGTTTACGTATCTATAAAAGTATACCGCAGTGTATTTTAAATTTGCCACTAGAGAAGTTTAAAGTAAATGTTAAAGTAATGTTCATTAAGAAAGCGTACTACGCTGTCCAAGAATATTTGAATGATAAAAATGTATTTAATTAAGGTCATTTGAATTTCATGCAGGATAGTCACTATTGTATTAAACAATGGAACTGTGACTATTCAATATTGAAAAGAACAACTGTTGAGTTTCTTGCCGGCTCTTCTCAGCAAAACCGCATTCCGAGCCGGTGGTAATTTTATGTTTGTGACGATTCAAAAGTGCTTGCTAAAGCCTATTTGAATAAAGAATATTTTGAATTGAATGAAGTGGCAGAACTCAACACCGCACTTTGTTACCAGAGCGAAGAAATGAAAATACTAAATATTTCTTTTGATAATATTATTAAATTTTTTAAATTAAAATTTCAATACCTCGAGCGGGGATCGAACCCATAAACTGTCCCGTTTACACGCTTGTGCTCCTGCGCCATGACAGGCTTCGCTTATTTGATCTTATTCATAATTACCATACATAAATGTATTTAGTTAATATATATTCTGTAATGTTGTAATACAACTGCATATTTACACTAAACGTATAGAAATATTAAAAAAGTTATTTATTATTATTTCTGTAAAGCATTATAATTTTATATGAAGTGAAATACAATGAATTTGATAAGCTGCAGGCAAACCGAGATGTATCTTTATTTACCACATTAGTATTATATTACTCATACTAGCAGATAAAGTAGATATGAAGTCTTATATAAGTGTATTTATTGCTCAAGTATTTTCATATCTTGTTATCTTTACGGAAATAGCAGGAATATAGAATGTAAGGTCAATAAAGATTATTGAGTAGATTTTTATTTGCGATCGCCTGATTTATTTATATCGTTACAATATAAATATAGTTAAAGGGCTATCGCCTTAGACTAGTTAATAATTGTTACTATATTGGAAGGTTACAAGCGAAATGTCATCAGTTAAGTAGCTTACAGGCGAATTTATATAACATATTTGCTAAAGAAATTCTATTTGCTTCATTAATAGGATTTATTTTATTTACGTTCTTAATTGCATTTCATGCTATGCGATTGGTTTGTGGTGTTTATAAGAATTATATGTGTTTTATGATTGATAACAAATATCAATTTAAAAAATGAGACATTTAGTGGTTTAAGCAATGGCGAATGTAGCTAAGACTGTGCTCTAACTGATTTCAAAGTAATATTATGCAAATAAGCGATTTTTGAGTAAAAAATTTTGTTTTATTTAAACATACATACCAAAAACTATATTTTTTTCCATATATATAAAATGTTAACAATATACGTTTCTTCTACAGAGTGGTGTCAGGATCGCGTGACGCCACACTCCGCGTGTGGTCCATACCGGACGGTAAATGCTTGCGCGTCCTCGTCGGCCACTTGGCTGCGGTACGCTGCGTCCAGTACGACGGCAAGGTGGTCGTGTCTGGTGCATACGATTACTTCGTCAAAGTATGGAATCCGGACACTGGCGAGTGTTTACACACTCTCGCCGGGCACACGAACAGAGTGTACAGCCTACAGGTTGCTATTTTGTTCTTTTTATTTGTTAATTGTTGACAAGTTTTATTTAAAATATTTTGCAGTGCTCTCTTTCCTGTTGAGCGGCGGTTTTGAAACAATATTCTTTATTTACACAAAAAACAGTTAATATTAATAAAATTTAATGAATATTAAAAAATGATTTTGTTAAATAAGGCTATGTAAATTAAAAGTCTATATATGTTACCGGCTACACCCGATGTCAGGACAATCTAGTTTTTACGTCCAAGTAATGTATACAGCTAAAGATTTGGCTGTTTTTAAGCACAGGTTAGATTAGGTTAAGAACTCAAAGTAACTAAATTTGTAGCTGCGGTGATACTAATAGAGATGCCACGAATATTCGGCTACTATTCGGTATTCGGCCTATTCGGCCACTTTTTTTAATATTCGGTATTCGGCCGAATAGCATGCAGTATTCGGCCGAATACCGAATACCTATTTATGGTAAAAATATATATGGTATTATTCAAAAAAAAAAAAAATAGCCGTCATGGGACGCCTGGCAGATGTGAAACATCGTGTATGTACAAGTAATATGCATAAAAGATAATATTATTGCAGGAATTAAATATAGCCTAATGAGAAAATAAAATATGTGCACCCCCCTCCCCTTGCTGTTTCGCCGTGCGACATATATCGGCCGGCGGCATCATTCATTTTAATACCAATTACAATTTTAAATTCGTAACATCTTTTGAATGGATTGTCCGATTAGAATAAAATAAAAAGTAACTTATAGCTATTGAAACAATCTTCACTACCACGAAAAATCCTATCTATTTTCCGGGATAAAATATAGCCTTTACGGATTCGGAAGAGTCCCTCTAAGTAATCGTAAAAGAAATTTTGAAATCGGTCCAGTACAAACATACAAAAATACAAAGGTTTCCTCTTTATAATATTAGTATAGATAGCGTGGCGACCCGTCGCCACGGCAAACGTCGCCACGCCAACAATTCGGTTTACAAGTTATCCTATAGATGTTTTACATCAATACATATTATTTAAATTACAAATGGTTCATTTTCATACATAAATTCATACCTAAGTGCTTAAAATCTGTCAAAGGTAAGTTAAGATGAATGAAAACATTTTTTTCAGCGTTTGTTGATATAGCAAGCGATTACTTGACTTGACTTTTCTTCATAAACAAAAATTTCTTCTGGTTATACTCTCGCTGTAGACAGCCACGAGACGATAGATAAATCTTAGCAAATTTTGTCAGTACTAGATACAATTTTGCGTTTGGCAACCATTATTTGTAATGGTCTGCTGACCTGTTTAGGCGGACAGTTTTCAAATAAGTATCAATTACTTAAATTTAAAAAACGTTTAAAAATTTTGAACGAAGCAGGATTTAACCCGCGCCTCTTTAAAATCTGGAGATTTTTACAAATTTTCGAACCCACAGAAAGCTAAACTACCTAAAGAAAACTCGTAAGAATTATCGTTTAGCAAGAGAGAATACTATTTTATTTAATATTTTTACTATTTTTTTAAAGTGTTATCTCTGTAGGGAGATTTTCAAGAGGCGCGGGTTCAAATCCTGCTTTGATCAAAATTTTTATACGTTTTTTAAATTTAAGTTTATTATTTTCGGTCCTAAGTGTGGAGTAACACTTTAAAAAATAGTGAAAATAATAAATATCAATCTCGTTCATCACATTTTTTCTCTGTATTTTCTCTACTTCCTTTGCCTCGCCGCTCTCGTACAAAGTGACTGAGACAAGAAGTACGTAATCATTTACCAATATTCGGCCGCCGAATATTCGGTGCTTCGGCCAATTACGTAGCCGAATATTCGGTATTCGGTATTCGGCCAAATCACTATTCGTGGCATCTCTAGAGACTAATGCATGAATTTTCCGATTATAGTGTAGTTTCAAGTTATATGAACTATTTATTTGACTTTCTATGTATTTTATAATGTTTACACTAGGATCGCTCATTTCTGTCTTATATACTCCATAATTTTGCCCTATCAGATTAAGTACAAACTTGCTTAATTTAATTATTAGAACAACTAGTGTAATCCGGTAACAATTTCAATGTAGATAATTAATAAGGACATAATTATTATAAAGATAAAAATATTATAGACTACTAGATTCTTAAAATTTAAAGATTTTCCTTATGTTTGAATCATAATCGCATGGACGTCACACAAATGAATGTACTCTTCAGCACGTTTTGCTTAATTAAATTTTATGTATCATAATCTGTCACTTTCGATTTTTACATAAATATTGACAATATACTAATGAAAAAGCTGTCTGCATCTGAGAATGGTAATATCTTCATTAGCTCGAGTTAATATGCGTAAAAGTTCATAGCGCTCATTTTACCTCATACACTACTACATAGAAATTAGGGATTCTGAAGAAAAAAAATTGCAAGACAATCTAAATAGTACCTATAGATAGATTCCTTTATTTTATATTGATATAATATCCATCTTCTACTTTCCAAAAAATCAGCGGACACTACAAAGTATCGCAAGAACGATAATTGTCTTGAATTACTTCCATCGTATTATATCTGCGTTGTATGCGAATGTCTCGACACTCTCATGGTTCACCAGCTATAACAACAGCAACATCATTAATAGTTGGAACATTATATGCGCCTGGGTGCTCTTCATAGGGCACTTTGTCTGCTTTAATAACAACGCCGTAGTTATCTTTTTGCAGTGTCTAAGGAAGAGCAACAATCGTATAAATTGATTATGATTTGCAAAAACGTTTGCAAGATGTCCATAATTTCTTGCTCTTCCATCTGCTCCTCATTGCTTATAGTAAATTTGTAGAAATTTTGGATCAGCATTGGGCATTGAAACCAATGAACCAAGTTGATGATACACCTGACCTTCAATCTTGAATGTAGATTTAAAATGAAGACATCTCAAATCCTAGAAATTTAATAAGCAATATTTATGAGAAGTGTATTTCAATTCAATTTCACAGTAAATTCGCGATATGTATATTTTTTATGCACACTTCAAAACTATTTTTTTGGTGCCTTATGATTTATTATATGATTTAGCACCCGGTTTAAATTAACATAAAAATAACAAAATACTCTTATTTATTTGCGCTGCGATTAAATTGAGAAAAATATTTTGAAAGCAGAATATAATTTAAGATTTGACACTGCGATGGTAGCGCACTCTATCGGAAAGATCCGACAGAGTGAGTACAAAAGATTGTAAAACATTTCAAAATTAACATCTAAATTTACAAAATGTATAATTGTTTATACCCTTTTAAAACTTGGTATCAGAAAAAATAATAAATAAAGATTTATTATTTTTTCATATGCTATATCGCTTAAAGTTTACACTTTGACGCTTAAATATTAATTAAATGGAAAAACTATATGGAAATAGTAGAAATATCGTACCTCGTCCCAACCTTAATGGGTTAGTTATCCTGTTATTTATGCCCGATACGTAAAGTGTAAAAAATACGACTTAAGTGCTTATACGAGGCCTATTATATAGAATGGCCATTTAAGACTTCTGCTGATCAAATTAAATAAAAATGTGCTTTTATTTATGAGTTGCCGTCGTTTATTTATGTATAAGCTAAATTAATGTATTTCATAAATAGTATTACCTTTTATCTTGAAACAGATAATTGTTAAAAATACAACAGAAATAATTATTAACATTTAGTAGAAGTAGTGTTATTTTCACATACATTTAATTCAGCAACTTGGGGGTGGAATAATGGGTCTTGCAGACCTGTTTTTTAAATGTTTCAATACTTTTTGGTGCTATGGTAAAATGTATTGTTGCTTATGTTTTAAAATAAAAATTTTTATTCGTAATGTTTCAAGGTTGTTTAGAAACAAAATAGGCTATTATATCATAACGAGTTATTATTTTTGGTAAATAAGTAAAGTCGACGCAGATCCCGATGGCGTAGATATCGGAATATCGTCATAAGTGAAATGTAAATGTAAATGTCCGGCTTAGAATAGGATCACTCTGGTACTGATGGTGTCGTAAGAGGCGACTTAAGTGCGTGTGGTAGAGTTACGTTGCCAGTAATGGCAACACGCATGGGCAGATTCGACCGGATTATTACCACCTCCGGCATTTAAGACAGGCGTTAAGTAGTGGCTTTGGCCACTGCGTTTCGCATTAGGTAATGCCGAGCCCCGGTGCCCATTCACCGTAAAGGACGGCAACAGGAGCGTTGCCGTCCTTTACGGTGAATGGGCACCGGGGCTCCTCTGGAGTTACACGAGGCCGTGGGCGACGGTGATCACTGACCACCAGGTGACCCGTACGCTCGTTTGCCATCTTTTCCATAAAAAAAACATATTACGAATATCCCTTCAAATCAGACAGAAAGATTAATTCTTTTAATTTCCAAATATTAATGTAGATACATGAGTAAAGGCAAATATTATTCTTGATATGGATTTATTGGAATTATTTATCACTCACTCACTCAGCTTCACGCTGTACCCCGCACATGGCAGGGTAGGCAGAGGGAACTTAGGAACTTAGCGTTAAGACACTCTGTTCCACCTCCGTTCCCCACTTTCCGCTGGATTTGAGGCATTGCGCGTTGAGTAGCGGAATTCAACGCCGCGCTTTGCCTTGGGCCAGAGCGAAGAAATGAAAACATTAAATATTTCGTTTCTACGAGTAGGGATCGAACCCACAACCTGTCAGTTACTGCGCCACGACATGCCTCAAATTTATGCAGAAATAAATATTATGGCGTGACAATGCGACAAATAGTATAAATAAAAAAAAACACTCTCCCTAATATACAAGTGAAGCCTAATCTAGATACAACTACAACTTAAACATAGTTATAAAATGACTTGCTTTTCCATTAAACAGATTATAAAAACATTATTTAAAAAATGTTTATCCCACCATTTACATTTTTTTGTTTTATTATTCTAATTTATTTAAGTTAATTATAATATATAGTTAATGATATTATATTGGTGTAATGTTTGATCACACTATTTTTTTTAAATAGGTGTACATTGCAATATTTTTTCACTATTTTATATCATTTTGAAGTATAACAGATGTAATTAACTTTGTTATAATATCAATACATAAATGTTTCAGTTTGACGGTATCCATGTGGTCAGTGGCTCCTTAGACACCTCGATTCGTGTATGGGATGTGGAATCCGGGCAGTTGAAGCATACCCTCACAGGACACCAGTCCCTCACATCTGGCATGGAGTTGCATTCCAACATACTGGTCTCAGGCAACGCTGATTCTACAGTTAAAGTTTGGGACATTACCACTGGACACTGTCTTCATACTTTATCTGGTAATATAAATAAATAAATAAATAAATAAATATATATATATATATATATATATATATATATATATATATATATATATATATATATATATATATATATATATATATATATATATATGTATATATATATATATATATATATATATATATATATATATATATATATATATATATATATTTTTTTTTTGGAAGAAAAAATTATGTGTAATATTAAATTAATGTAATATATAATCCATTCAATGTCAATTATGGCTTTTTAAATGATTTTTTCTGTTTAAAGTAATATTCTTGACAATTAATTAATTGTTGAACTAATAAAATGTAACTTGTTTGATGATTTAGGTCCCAACAAGCACCAATCGGCGGTGACGTGCCTGCAGTCCAGCAACCGCTTCGTGATGACGTCGTCGGACGACGGCACCGTCAAGCTGTGGGACGTGCGCACCGGCGAGTTCATCCGCAACCTGGTGGAGCTGGGGTCGGGCGGGTCGGGCGGCGTCGTGTGGCGGATACGCGCCTCCGCCACCAAGCTGATCTGCGCCGTCGGCTCGCGCAACGGCACCGAGGAGACCAAGCTGCTGGTGCTCGACTTCGACGTGCCCGGCGCCTGCCGCAAGTGCGACGAATAGCATCGACTCAACCGGCGCCTGCTGCGTCGATACGCCAACCTGTACGCACCGTGGAACTGTTGAGCGCGCTGAGCGCAGTGCGGGACGGGACACTCGGACACTAGTGCTACATACAAACATTACCCCACCGGCCTTGGTTCGAACCGTTACACTACCATTTATACATTATAGTTCTAAATAGTGTAATTCGTTCAATGATGCGTCAAGTCAGATCAAAAACACTGATCTTGTTATGTCGGCGCTTTACCATCGTCCATTGCCAAATTTCTGTTGTCGTTTGCGTCATTGTCCCAAAGAATAATGAGGTTATTGGATAAGTTTAGTTTTATATTACAACTGTTACTATGCATTTTGCGGACAAACAATTTGTAAATCTTGTTCTATAATTGTTCTTAATCCAACTCTTATACTCAGATGCGTGTTCTTAATTTTTCATATTTAGCAGTGCTCAAAAATAATATATTCAATATAATCGAATTCTATAAATACTGATAGTAATAACTTTATAAAGCTCCTTCATATTATTGACTGTTACATTTTATTTTAATGTATTTACACTTGAACAATTGATTAGTTTTTCGTCAGTAATACATAGCTAGAGCCGTAATGCATGTAATCTATCTTATGTAATATATTATAAAATAATTCATAACTTTAAATTATAACTATTACTTTGCAATAATAATAATACAATTTTACAAATAATCACATGTAATCAATGGCCAGAATTGTATCTTTTTAAATATTAATTAGTAACTTGCATAATAAGGTTTGCATGACTATAAAATAAAATGAACCATTTTAGACTAATTGTTACACCGAATTAAAAATAATCAATTTAATGTTAGCTTTCTTGTAAACGTTACTGATTCAATCTGATGTTTGAAATTCTGGATGTGATTAACACTACTTGTTTCTGGTGTTATATGTTTCTATGTTCATTGTTTTATTTTTAATATTTACTCAGTACTAGATGTGTAAAATTATTGATTTAACATTTGAGATATTAGAAAATGGTGTTAATTACATCTGTATGTTGTAAGTAATGTTTTAAATATTTGTTGTGTATATATAAATAATTCAGTGAAACGGTGGGCAGTCTCGGAGCACCTTGGTACGGTACCGACTTCTACGGCCTCTACCGGAGTGAAGCTATGTCTGATTAAATAATAAAACGAAGACTGAAGTATAGGTATAGTTTAATAATTATAGTATTTATAGGCGCCGAGGGAAAGTTAACTTTTTAAAAAAACATTTTAGCTTTCCCTCGGTAGGCTTCGTGCGTATTCCCACCATTGCACTCATATTTTCGTTCTTTCTGACTTTTTATTTCTCGACTGCGAGTTACTTCGTTGAATTTTTATCTACATGTTAATTATTATTTCATATTTACATGCTCTGACTTGCATATCACACTTGCATATGAACGATAGTTTATCTGGCCTATATGTTATAGGCCTAAGATTGTTTTTTTGTATATGTTTTAACAATACAAAGTGTGTAATATTTTTTTCTACACATTTCCTATTATTTTTTCAATACAATAATGAAAATAATAATACATTTGCATAATATTTATATGTTCTTATTTTTAATTTAACGGTGTTTTCATCGATTTATTTTTTTTTTATTTTTTTTCATTGGTTAATTGGTGCAAAACTGAGGTTTTATATTTGGACATGAATTTGGATATAAACATAACGCAGTCGGGTGTTTTTCGTCTTTAGTTACTGTCACTAGTTAGTAGATGTAAAGCGATGATCGCTATCAATTTACTTATCGACTAGGTAATTAGTATTTAGGACTATTGTAATCATTACCTTGCTTGCCGAAGAGGCGCCTGGCGATGAGGTACGGGCGGTCATAGCTATATATGTGACCGCTAGTGTAATCAAGTTACTCACTATGTATAAAATCGAATATTCGAATATGTTTATTATTTACGTCAAAAGCAAGCCCAATTGTCTCATGTCTAGCCCATATGCATTTGCTGATACGTCGGGCGTAGTTTAGGAAAATGGTTGAATGTTACATGAATTAAATCAAATTGGCTCAACCCTATGTACGAGTTTTATTACATTGATGTATTATTTTATCCCGTACTTTATACCGGCAGCCCGTTTTTATTGTGTTTGTCTCATCTAATTCTTTTTATCAGCTTTTAATGTATTTAATTTTGAATAAAGTCAATTGTTTTCAATTTTTTTTATGTTTTATTTTTTTTAAGTTATATTTAATGTTAAACTTTGTTATATTTGGTTTATTGAAATATGAAAGTAATTTTATAGCAATGTTTAAAAAGAAATCAAATTTTCTATCAACTTGGACGCTTGCAACTTGGGACCCTAGTGTCAGAGATACAAAACCACAGAATACATTAAGATGGAAAGAAATTTGACTTCAGTGGCGTGAAACTTACATACAAAAACAGTATCCAGAGAAACTAAAGCTAGCTGGCGATTGGTATTGATATTTGATATTTTTATTGCCGTGGTCCGTAATTAGCTCACATCGCTCACAGCGCTCAACGGTCGGTCCGTATTGAGCTTTTATCGCTCACAGTTAGCGTTGTGAATAGTCTGACGTCACTGGCTAGTGCTCACAGTGCTGACGGGTCGGAGCGTGAGCACCGTGAGCGTTGATGTTATTTTGACGTTTAATATATCCCTCACGTCAATGTCACTATTGTCGATTTCCTCAATTGCGGAAAATGCTTGAATACAACCATTTTCACAAGCAATTTATAATCTTCATCGGCTATAGCGCATATTCCCCTCATATTTATATCAAAAAATGCTCTATTAGGTACTTACGAATTTGACAAGTTAAACATATTAACTTGTCAAAGTCGTAAGCACGCTCACAAGTGGTCCATATTATTAGTACTGCTAACAGACGTTAGCGCGCTCACTAATATCGGACCGCCCGTTAGCAGTGTAAGCGTTGTGAGAAATGTGAGCATAATTCGGACCACGGCCTATGTCTTTTATCATTAGATGACAGCTTATAAGATTAATTAAAATTACATATTTTTTTTTCCTTGATAATACTCTACTGACAGGAATATTAATTAGTAGATATTTTAAGCCATTTTAATTTTTTGAAATTAAATTGTAATTGTTAATTTACTTCATAATAAATCTGATAATTTTGAAAATGCTAATTTTTCATGTGTATAAGCTTTATTAACGACGACGGAAGAAATAGAAAAAAAAAATGATTGTTTAAATTATAACAAATCAAAGGAATATGTTGCTGGAATTACAATTAACAAATGAAATAAAAAATATTTTGAAATTGTTAAGATTTTACTGAGTGATTTATGTACATTAGAAATTGATTATCAATTATTTCATTATAAACTTGATTACACAAAGAAATCCTTATTTCATCCAAGCAATAAATTTAATAATTTAATAAATATTTATTATAGTATTATTTTTATTACATGTTTATCAAAATTTCCAAAATCAAATTTTAGAAATAAAAAAATATGCCTGAAAATAGTCGTACACAGATGTAAGGGTGTAAATTTAATTTAAATGGCAAATTAACAAGCTTCTATAAGAATGAATAATATCATATTAAAATACAAGCTTAATAAATTTATAAAAAACAAGAGCAATAAAAAATAACGTTTATTATTGTTTTATTTATTGCTATTCATAGAGTATGTTCAAACAACATTAAAATATAAACTATTTCGTGAAATTGTATGATAATAATTACGCTCTCTAGTATAGGGCCTAAACTGCTTCATTTATTAGATCAAAATCAAATGATGTCAATAGATGTCGCCACAAATTAGAAGTGAATAGAATTATATTATTTTAATATTTATTATATTTGATAACTTTTTATTGTTAGTTTATAATATTAATTATAAAAAATAATTTGAAACTATTCGGTACATCGTTTTCGAAATCCAGCCTTCGCTGTCTATGGTACTTTTCTTTGACGGACTCTGTACTTTATGGTATATCTGTATTTGGGTAAACTAATAAAATTTGAATTTTGAAATGTTCATTGGTGCTGTTGTTGCTTGTTGACTTTTAATTATTCTTTAAATGTCCTCGCTAACTACATAAGCATAACAAAACTGTTCATTAGTTATATAACTATTAGTTATATAACTATTATTATATAATCATACCCTGTAAAAAAATAACATAAATAAGGATGATGTAAAAGATGGCTTCTTCATACATTCTTAAGCAAAGGGCTGACAACTTATTATTTTATTGTATTTATTATTTAAGTGTAAAATCTCGACACCCTTGGACGCAGCATGTTGTTTCCGGGCATACTAATGATGTATGATTAGACATGATGATATTGTCTACTTGCTTCAGCTGGAAACTTCAAATGGACAGAAAACCAGACAATATTTTTTAAATTAACCATGCTATGTTTAAATCGTATTATTTTGAGTACTGTTTAATTTTTGTTAAAGACATTAAAACCTTCAACTTGTCTTTAACCTAACTCACAAGTGTAATAGAAACATGTAGATAGTAAAATGTATCTAACCAGTGAGACCATTGGCATTGAAAGCAAAACTACTAAAACACTACTGTGTCAAAACTTTTACATCAATTACCAGCGTCTACATCATTTTAACATCTTTTTATTAGTATATTTAATTTCTTGTTCATGAATTTCAGGACCACTGCATCATTTCCTGTATCCAAAAATCTAAGATATTGTAAAATAAGGCTTTAAAACTTCTGGATCTTTAAAGACAATAGCTAGAATAGTGTAAGTTGTGTAGTATGTGTAATGCTATCAAACATAATAAAAATAGTTCTCAGCTTCATGCTGTATCCCGCACGAGGCAGGGTAGGCAGAGTGAACCCGGGAACCTAGTGTTAAGACACTCCGTTCCCTACTTTCCGCCGAATTTGAGGCTTTGCGTGTTGAGTGGCAGAACTCAACGCCGGGCTTTGCCTTATTACCATTATTTATTTGGATTATATTATTCTATTCTTTAGGCGATTAAGGCTATTCATTAGGCGAGCCTCTGGCCTAGGGGGTTAATTTTGTTTGCTCACAGGTCATTAATTTACCATATATAACAACCCCCCCTTAAGGAAAAAACTTATTGCTAAAGGGTAACAAAGGTAGTTTTACAAATTTATTCAATTCTCAACTGAGGTGGATTCACAATATCAGTATAAAAATTTTTCTTTTTTATATAACATTGAAGTTATGTCTTTTATACAAATACAGGGCTAAGATACTTATGACTATAAAAGGGGATAGAATACTAATTATATTAAAACTTAATTGATTATTATAAAATGGAATAAAAAGATCACACAATTCTAAATCATCCAATATCCTATTAGATTCCTGTTTGATTAATTTGTTTTCCTAAATTAATATTATTAATTGTCAAATTAGGAATTATAAGTTGGATTTTATTAAAATTAATAAGATTACAACAACTATCATTTATTATATTGTAGTATGATATTATTGCTGGAACATTGAGATCTCAGGATTTGATTTCGGAATGAATTTAATTTTTTTAAAGTATGCTATACAAGTTTATGGAATATGACATGTAATCTATGCTAAATATCTATAGATCCTTGTATATATTTATACTCACAAGTATTAGGCAAGATAGAAACCTGTAGCCGCAGTCATTATTTCTACTTCACAGGATGGATTACTAGGAATATTGAAGATTTCACTTATATCACAAAAATAACTTCAGGAAGGATTGTTTTACATGAACTTAAATCTTTTAAATAGCTATATGAGGTTTTATCTTTGCTAACAATAAGGTATTCTTCAGTAGTATCGTAACATAGGAGTGATTATTAGGATCGTGTGGAGTAGGTAAAGGTATTGTACATATTGTATTCTTAAGCATCTCCTAATGGTATTTTAACAACAAAAACTAACTTATCAACATAATAATAACAAACTAAACTAGCAATATTAATTAAAACATGGATATTACTTAACTCTATGCTTACTGGGAAATCCTTAAACTTTGGAATTAACTTAAGATTATTTAATATATCGTTATACATTTCCATCGGAGATAAAATTGAAGGGTGTAATACATTATTCTTTACAAATAATATAGAGTTTACAATATCCTCTATTTTAAAAGAAAGAGTCAATAAATGAGATTGTAAAATATTTAAAATAAAATTAAGCTTAATCTTAAAACTATTCTTTTTTATAATCTGGCTTTCATTATTTATAGCTATAGTCAACTCATCAACGACACTTAACTTTGGCTTGATTAATATTAATTTCATTAAAAGATTGATTGATATTGGATATTGCAGATTGTGAAATCATGACAATCTTTTGTATAGAATCGTCCAATAATTTATCATTATCATATAAAACTTAAAAAGCTTTGTTATAATCTTCAGCATCATCTTCGTTTAATGTTCCAAAATATGTTTAAAAACGACACCTACGCCAGAAAGCGATGCGGATCTTTTATTTACGTTATTAGAAATAATATGGAATAAAGAATTATAATCACGAAGCACGTCTTTATACAGTGATTCTAAGGACTTTGCGAATACTCGATATCTTCGGCTTCTCGGCATTGAAACCGAATAATATTGAATACATACTGGTTATTTTCTACATGTTACCTAAAAGAAGAGTCTAAAAGAATAACGATGTGAAACTGATCATTCATAATCTTGACAGTCCCTACTGGGTCAAAAAGTATACTAGGGCTTCTAGAGATTTGAGTGATGAACGGGCATTAGCAGTCGTTAAGACGGTAAACGTCACGATCATTCTGCAAGCGTAAGTATTTATAACTATATTTGGATATAAATTTTAGTACTTAAATTTTTAAGTTAAATAAGTTAATATTCATATAAAATGTAGTTGTAAATAATAATAATGTAAATTAGCTAATGGTATTATATGCCGATTTTACTTCGTCGTAATGATGTTTCACGTGTCTTCGATTTATAAGTAAGGATAAGGTATTGTTACCATGAATTTTTATGATATTAAAGGGTCCTTTCCACTGTGGGGACAGGCTTTGCGGAGCGTCAAATGATTCTTTAAATAAACATATTCACCTACTTTGTATCTTATTGGTTGAGAGTATTTGTCATAATAAGTTTTAGATCTTTGTTTTGATGCATTTATATTTTCTAAAGCTTTCGCATGAGATATTTTAAAACGATGTTGTAACATTTTAATGTAGTCAGGATAATTTACATTACAAGGGTTGAATTGAAAATAGCCTGGTATGAAAGGTTTATGCCCAAAAACTAATTCGTATGGGGTGAATTGTGCAGTTGTGTGAATTGTACTATTAATTGTATTGTATGTAAACATTGCCGTGTACACAAACTTATGCCAATTTGTTTGATTTTCGTATTCTTTAAGTGTAGATTGGCTTCTTTCAAGAGCACCATGGGTTTGTGGGTGATACGGTGAAGACCAAATTAGTTTTATTTTTAGGAATTCACATGTTTTCTTGAATAGTTCGGCAGTGAAGTTTGTGCCTTGATCAATAAAACTGGTTTTTGGTATACCAAAGAGAGAAATAAAATGTAGGAGGCATTCACGGGAATCTTCTGCTGTGGCATTAGAAATAGGATAGGCAATTGAAAACTTAGTTAAATCATCTTGAAGAGTTAGGATATACTTTAATGAAATAAGTCCAGCCTTTGGAAGAGGGTCTACGATATCAAGACTAACTCTGTCAAAAGGTCGAGTGGAAGTGGTTGTTATTTGCATAGGCGATCTATTAATTTTACGAAGTGCTCTACTGTATTGACAAAATTTACAATTTTTTACATAAGTTTCTATATCTAAATTCACGTTCTTCCATTGATACCGTTCTCTAATCCTTTTAGCAATTCTGTTAGATCCTAAATGTCCTGCAATCGGGATATCGTAAATTTCTTTCAGGATTTTAGCTATTTCAGTTGGGACAGGATAAATTATCGTATTATGGTAAATATTTATATTAACATTGGTTTTATTCAATAAATACCATATATTTTAACAAATTTCATTGATAGTGCCACTGAGTAAAATGTCACTTCTCGCTGATTTAACAGTTTTAAATAAATCTGGATACGTACAATTATCAAAATAGTATACCTCAGTAAAAAGGAGATAAAATGTTACATCTTTAATAGAAAACTTTTTAAAAGAATAAAGTTGACGTTTACCTTCAGTTATCGTACTTGGGGTTTCAGAAAGAGATATAACATCGTGAAGATAAGGATTTGAGTCATCGAAATCTATTAATATTAGAATAGTTTTAGAAGCAGTTTTGAGAAGATTTTCGATATATTCTTTGATATAAGTATTATATGAATTATTTTTTGCGCCAAATGCGGAAATTGGAATAGTCATTATTATCGTGAGTAGGACTCGGAATCATAGAATCTGGGGAATTATTCATAGGTTGATTTGTATTTTCAACTACAGGATCCGATATTAGAATAGAGTCTTTATTGGAGGGGAATTCTTGTATAGAAGGAAGCTCCAATGGGCTGAAATCTATGTTTTGTCCCTCCAGTGGGCTAAGGTCTAAAGCACCGAGGTCTGTTAATTCTACGAAAACCTCTTTAGGTATTTCTGGTTTTGGATTCAAATTTACATTATGGGTATCTTTTGACGTAGAAGGTTGTGGATTTAGTATAGGATTTACTGGAAATCACGATAATGCGTCAGCATTACTATCTATTTTGCCTTTTTTGTACTCTACTTCATAATCAAATTCTTCCAATTTTAGTCCCCATCTGACAAGTTTAGAACCAGGATCTTTACAATTAAATAGCCATTTGAGGGGCCTGTGATCAGTGACGATTTTGAAACGTTTACCGTACAAATACGGTCGAAACATGTTAGTCCCAAATATGATGGCTAAACATTCCTTCTCATTAACGCTATAGTTTGATTCAGCTTTGTTTAAGGTTCAAGACGCATAAGCAATTTGGCGGTCGTGGCCAATCAAGCCCTGAGAAAGGATAGCTGAAATGGCAAAGTTGGAGGCATCGCAGATGAGAACAAAAGGTTGAAAAGTGGCGGGTGCATTTTTAAGACCAAAAGGCATGCGTGTGCACTCAAAATGACCTTGTGGGAGGGAGAAGGCAGTCTTGGGTGCGTCTTGCGCTGCCATTTCAATCTGGTGGAAACCAGACGCAAGATCGAGTCTCCTATTATGATGTCATTGAGTTTACGGTAGTCTATGACTACTTGCCATTTTCGATGTCCAGATGCGTCAATTTTCTTAGGGACCACCCAAATAGGGGAAGACCAGGGAGAAGTGGAATTTTTAATTATTCCATCATCTAGTTCTGTCTTAACTAGGATCCCGGGTTCCCTCTGCCTACCCTGCCTCGTGCAGGATACAGCGTGATATCTAGCATTTTATTAATTTGGAACTGGACTTCTTGCTTAGGTATGTACTTCAGGAAATCTGTATTATTTTGTATTAATAGGAACAGGAAGTAGTAATTATTTCATGTTGTAAGGCGTCAGTACACGTCAGTTTATCATTAGGTAAAAGGAATATATCTGAGAACTTGGTACAGAGGCCAAATAAGGCATCAGTTTCCTCGTCATTTAAATGTGAAACTCGTAATAATTTAAGAACCTCTTCAGTTCGGTCTACAGCGTTTAAGTTATTATAGCATTCTGATAAATAAAAGATGTTATGAGCATTATCTTGATGAAGTGGTGTAATTTATAAATTTAGATTTGAATTAACGTTAAGAACAGATTCAGAGGTGTTCACAACAGATATATTGACTCTACTATTTGGTATTACTGTGACTAGACAATTCGCTATAAGAAGGTGACCTATAGGATTTTGATCAACGATTAATCCTTCTTTAATTTCAGGGGTAGACACAGAGCATTCAATCACTGTTTCTGTTCTGGGGGGAAATGACATAGATTGGATTTTGGAATTTAAGGGCAAATATAGTTCCGTCAACGACAATTTTTCTTTTTGATATAAAAAAATAGTCATTGCCAAGTATACCGTTATAGGGAAAGCTTAAATCTGGCATTAGATGAAATTCATGCTTAAACTGATTAAATTGTCCTAAAGATTGTAATGGGTTATTCAAAGTACCTAGACCACTGAAAGAAATAATATTTCTTATTATTTTTTCGATACAACTAGCTTTTATAAGACTAATAGATGCACCACTGTCAGCAAGTAATTTTAAAGGTCTTGTTGAAAGAGACGTTTTAATTTCTATAAAAGTTAAGTGGCTTTTCTGTGGATTTGTATTATTATTATTGTTATGAAAAGAGCCATTAGTAGACGGAACATTGAAATTATTTGATGAGGTAAGATGGATTGGACTGGATTGGACTGGATGAAATTGGATTTAATAAAAGCAGAAGTGTATGACTCAGAGGATTTAGTATAATTAGGCTTAGTGGATATAGTAATGTTAGGTGTATTAGATTCAGTGGCGTTGGATTTAGTAGAAACAGCGTTATTTGATTTAGTACAATTGTATTTAGCAGGAACAGCGATATTTGATTCACTGCAATTGGATTTAGTAGAAACGGCGGTATTTAATTTAGTACAATTGGACTTGGTAGAATCAGCGGTATTTGATTCAGCGGTATTTGATTTAGTGGAATTGGATTTAGTAGAATTAGTATTTGATTTAGTACAATTGAATTTAGTAGAAACAGTGGCTTGGTAAATAATAATTGTGTAGATTTAAGAAAGGACGAGGTCGGATTTAGTATATACACGGTGTCTCGCACGACACCGGCTACCGGCTTGTGATGAGGATGCTAAGTTAATAGCATTCCGGCAATTATTTAAAAACGGGTTAAGTTTTACCCGGGAACCATCGAAAGTTCGTTCTCTATCTCAGACATCTTTATATCCTCGTTTTTAATTTCCCTAATCTTACTCATGTAATTTAGTAAAAACAATATTAACACAATAAAAGCAAATTAATAAAAATAAAAGCAAATTAAATAAAAGGACAAAAACTTAATAAATATATAAAACTAAAATAAAGTAACAGAATTATAGTAAAGGTATTGTCACGGTTATAATCTTATATAATCTTATAATTAAAAGTAACTTAAGCACTGCACTGAGACACGGTGTTATCACTTTAGTTATGCGGAGATAGCGGAATTCTGTCATTCACTACGTGGGCGAAGCGTCTCTCTTAGATTGCTGAACAAAGATTATTGTAATGTTTGAAATTTCTAAAACATGACTTACCGGGAACGTGTTTGTTCACTGTAGTAAAACTCTGGATACTCAGGATACGTAGTATGAAGCGAAACAGCGAATTGGGACGAACTTACACAAAATATTTCAGATTTTTTTTTGTTTAACAATTAAAGATTTTTTTGTTTAAAGTTCACGCAAAATGTTCACATTTCACTTTTATTTAAAAATTCACAGACGCGTTCCCGGATTTCTAAGAAATCCCTTACTGCTTTGCTGCCACCAAAATGTTTAATTATAGTTTTAAAAAAAATATTAACTAATTTTATTAGGTTCATAAAAGTTAATTATTGTGTAACACTTAGAATTAGTAATAATGGAAATATGACATAGTATAAAAATAGAAATATGAAATGGAAATAAGAAATAGTATGAATGATTCTCGCCACTGCCGACTTATGAGTGACGCTATTCTTTAGGCGAGCCTCTGGCCTAGGGCCCAGGGGGTTAACTCAGCATTACTTGCTCACAGGTCAGCAATTTACCATACATAACCCATATATAACAGTACGTTGTTGTTTGTTAAAAACAACAAATACATATCAACGAAAATCAATGTTTATTAAGAAATTATTAGGAGATACATTTTTATAGATTACATCCATACATGTTACATGTATGGATGTAATCTATAAAAATGTATCTCCATGTATCTCCATTAACATGTACGTAAATACTAAAATATTGCAGTCTTAATCATAAAATAAAATATTTAGGTATGTTTGTGCGTACATATAACTTGTTTACAATATGTATTTAGTAATTTGCATTTGGTAATCATGAAATAAAATAATAAAATTAATTGGAATTAAAATATTTTGTAATTTTCTTTTGACGTAAGCCATTTTTTCTCTTTATTGGTGTTAAATCATAATATGCGGGATAATGCCGGTTTCGACACGTTCATGCTTGCAATAAAGAAATTAAAAGATAATTAGATGACGATGAGGCCTGTCGTGGCGCAGCGGCACAAGCGTTCACACGGTTCTAATAATACGCTAATATTTTCAATTTAAATACATAACGCGGAGTTAAATTCGACGAAAAGTGGGGAACGGAAGTGAAACCTAGTATTTTAATAGTAGGTTCCCAAGCTTCCTCTGCCTACCCTGCCATGTGCGGGATACAGTGTGAAGCTGAGTAAATGGTATTTATTTTAAAATTGTTAAATTTGCCTGAGTGCCGCCTCCATTCGTCTGTCACTGTCGCCTTCCTTACACACACACGTACATATATTCGTGGAAGGAGTTGTCCGTGGACGCCTGGATCTGGTTGATCCGACGCTTCGGAGACCTGCGGTACGCTCGTTTTCTTTCTACTGTTCCCTGTACTACCAGATGCTCGATGGATTCGCCTTCTCTGCAAGATACGTGCCCAAAGAAGGTACAGGAGATAGACGCTGCTTCACTTTCAGTTCTTGGAGTATGGATATATTAGTCCACGAAACTCCGAGCATTCTCGTCCAGCACCAAACCTCTCCGGGTCCAGATGGTCGCCGCATAAAATCACGGGAAAACGAGCGCACGCACCGGCCGTGTTTTCGTCGCCTTGGTCATGTCACGGAAATTCCAAATTTTTTTCAGTTTGTCCATGGTAGACCTACATGTGTGCAGAAGTTGTATGACATATGATCAAAACTGGTCGCAAAAAGGGCGGTATAATCCGCGTAGCGAAGATTTCGGATTTTTTGGTCTCCTACTCACCTTCCGTCCAATCTTCGAAGGTCTTTCTCATGACGAAAAAGTTAGATAAAAAATGACCATATAAAAATAAAAGCTTAATTAATTAATTAGTAAAAAAAGGAACAAAAATAGAATTCATAATTGTTTTATTTATTCTTATTCATAGTAGTAGTATGTTTTTTTAAAATAATATACTTATTGAACCAACAACATACACTAAAAAAAATATAGTGTTATCCAAATAAAGGGATTCAAAACTGTTTCCATTCTATACAACGTATTATGCAATATTTCTAAAGAAAAGTGTCCTGAAAAACTACGTAGTAAAATATACAATATATTACAAATGTACATGTTGGTTTTACTTCTATTTGTATTAACATAAAAAAATACAGAATACTAGAGAATAAATGTTGTTATAAATATAGATCAATACATTATATATTAAAAGGAGAAATTACTTATAAAGAAGTTGATACAAAAGTGGCAGCCCAAATAAAAAGGTGACAATAATTTCTCTTGTCTCTGTCTGTAAAATAGGAGTTGAGAACTGTGCTGGTTCTTCTAAGTCATAACAGCTAGAATAGAGTAAGTTTCGTAGTATGTGTAATGTTATTAAACATAATAAAAATAGTTGAATGATAGTAAAATGTGAAATGACAGAAAAATATTAAAATTTAATATAGTAAATAACAATATTTTATCTTTGAGGGTAATACATTTTACAATAGAACATAATTGAAAAAATCTTCTACACGAATTTGTAAGTTATCAAGCAATTGACAGAAGTTTTGTAAAATTTTTTATTGGGATTCTTTATTCGTACGTTTACAATAACACGAGCTTCTTGCTTGCTTCTGCAAGAACATTGTCAGGAAAATGAAGACTTCACATGATTTTTGAAAATTTTTTAATTCTTTTAATGATCATTCGCTAAAACAAGATAAAGATTATGTAAAATATAGTTCACTCCACTTTCAACTATTGAATAATTTGTTGCCAATTTTCATTTGCCACAAAAAATTGGACAAGCGTGTAAGTGGCGTAAAGAATAAATTGTCTATAACGTGCCGAGCTCGTCTTTTTTATTTTTAAATATATTTTGTTTTATAATTATTTACTATTATTTACTACTAATTAAAGCGTTATACAGAAAATTATTTATCAACAATGTTCCCCGACCACTAAATGTTTAGTGTTTGTATTTGTTTTCTTGTCACTTTCAATATTCACTCACTCAGCTTCACGTTGTATCCCGCACATGGCAGGGAAGGCAGAGGAGAGGGAACTGTGGAACCTAGTGTTAAGAGACTCCGTTCCACTTCCGTTTCCCACCTTCTGCCTAATTTGAGGTATTGCGTGTTGAGTGGCGGAACTCAACGCCAATTGAACATATTAAATATTTAATTTCCTCGAGTGGGCATCGAACCCACAAACTATCGTTTACAGTCACAATGGCATGAGCCGTTAGGCCACGACAGGCCTCAACTGGCCTGCACTTTCAATAGCAACTCTGAAATATGTCTGCAACAAAAATACAGTAGGCACTATTAGCAACGGGGCACGTGCAGTTTATGAAAACTGATTTGAAAAATATTAAGGCTACATACAGTTACATAAGATATTATTTCAAAAACTACGTGTCCACGTAAATATACTCTACATTGTACATCTATGTAGGTACAAATATCTGATAAAATAACGATTAATTATTTATTTAAGTTTAAATTTTTTTAAAGGTTTATTTATTAATGTCCTATTTACTTAACTAAATAGTCGTGTAAGGGAGAAATGAAACCACATTTTTATCTATTTTTATATATTCATTCAGACAACGGTACACTGTGACAATAACGAACTTAAAATGTAATTGATACACATACTACATAATAGTTTATCTCATGAATTGTTTCTAAATGATTTCTGCTCTGATACTGTCCACTACATGGAGACACCGAATATTGAAGAAATACACCAATTTTATAATTGTACTTGATAAAATACGACAGGCTAATTTGGGCGCTCCGTGCTTGCTGTCCGGAAATGAAAACTACTGGCCGAAGTGAAATCTCTCCGTTACTTAACCTAAATGCCACTAGACTTGTACCGAAAACGTATATAGATTATTGTGAAGACATGATTGAAATATTTTTGAAAATTGTAAAAATGCAATAATTTGTGTGCATACAATACAATTACTAACAAACATATTACGTCGGAACAGCGAACACGAAAGCTTGCACTCGTCAGCTCATATCATTGGATCACATCAAAACACTCATATACATGATTAATTCAGGAACAGGTAATCGAAAAGGAAACATCTTAACAATAATTATTGTATATAACACAAATGATAACGACATAATATCGTGACGAAATATTTATTAGTAAAATATTTTTATTATTCCTGTGTGTACAAACTTGAAACCAATAAAAAAAAAGTTAACATATTGCATTACGCGTGACTCGTTTGCCAAGAAAATATTACCTATTTTCACATTCATTGACACTTATTTGGCCTGATTTTTTTAATGAACTTTAATTCTTTATATAGATATCTAAATCTTTATATATAAAATATAGCAGCTTTTATACAAGGAACAGAAGAAGAAGAAAAAGTAATAATTTTATGTCTTTATTTTTGCAGGCCTACTGGACGGATGTTGATGAAACTGTTTTGTTATAACTATAGTTGTTTTATTACGGCCTTGTCAACATACCTGTAGACTATAATTATTTCGAATATCTGAGTGTTTGATTGTGGAACCTAAGCAGTCATTTATATATGAAATATTAATACAAGGGATTTACCAAAAGTTGGTCTATATTGTGACTATTTGTTGTTGACATGAAATTATTATTTTTAGTACTTATTAAAGTTAAAAACCAAAATTTGCAGGCGTTTACACTCATTTTGTAAGAAGTTTTGTTGTTTAGTGCGTTATACTTATTTTGATGACACCGAGAACTTTATACAAAATGCAGCAAAACGGGGCATATCTTTTGGTTCTGTTGTTTTAGAAATATGGTTTTTTCCTACACTCGAAGGTACTGTGACCTGAGCATTCAATATTAATTTCATTCGCTCCACGCTAGTAAACGTGAGTGAGTTTGAGTCAACGGGACAGACGGACGTCCAACAAAGTGACTCTGATGACATCGAAGAAAAAGCCTCTGATTTTTCTTTCACAGATCGGAAACCTAAAAACGAATTTTTTACCTGAGCTAAGTTTTAAGAGATAAAAGTATAACGCCATAGGAGAGACGCTAGAACATTAAAGATCTAGAACACTAGTCTTAACGTAACATTACACAGGAGCAATAAAAATATTTTCAGTATAATCAATTATGATATGCTATACAAAAATCATTTAAAAGATCAAAAAGTTTATGTTATAACTTACGTGATCTATTTTATAATTTATTTTTACCCACGGAGAAGTCACTACTTAAAACTAAACAGTCACATGAATACAATACTTCGAAATAAAAGTTTTTGGTCACTCAGCAGGTAAGAAATGAATACTTTGAGCCCAAGACGGCGGAAGGATTCCGTAACTAAGTCGTTATAAAATAATAAATAATTATGCATAAAGCATCATTAGCGGTATATCGTAAAACAGTTGTTCTTTACAATAAAAATATAAATACCTAGGTATTTTATCACAAAAGAATATTCCGGACTCAAAAAATTGTCATGCAAAGATTAGCGCACATGCGTCGCCAGTAATGATTTTATAGCTAACATATTAAATAAAGATGTCGAACAAAATCGCCCCGTCAGCTGTTGGTACAATATTACTACATACAATATCTTTACTTAACTATCACGAAAATAATATAGTCACTTATTCATTATGTAATCAAAATGTATGATTTCAATGCAGTACAATAAATTAATTAATGTTTATATAACTATGAAATCCAAGTGTGACACGAAACCAACGTCGTCAGTTAGTTCAAACAAATGGCACATTGCATGTATGCATTGTTTACCGATCTTTTATTAGAACGAAAATATAATAGATTTAATTTTGATGCCGAATAGTCAGCTAACGCTTGCCTGTCAGGGTAATACCACATCGGCCGAATATATAATTTATGTATATTTTTCACTATATAATAGTCATATGTATTTAATTTTATATAATAATTTTGAATTTTTATAATTCTAACGTTTTATAGTTAAGCACGTACACGTACAGTGCGGTCGAGTGCGGCGAGGCGCGTCCACTGTGCAGCCAGCAGGCCAGCGGAGGCGCGCCGCCGCACAGCCGCTCCCAGCCGATCGTCGCCGCACGTTCCAACACTTACCGTGGTCAAAAATTTGGAAGGCACTTTCTACTTTTTTCAAAAATTTTAATTTATTTTTTGAACACATTAGCCTAAACTTACACAATAGAAAATATGCGTAGTAACATTTACCAAATTTACGCAATTCATTTCGAAACGTATAGGCCGTTTATATATTTTTTTTTAATTTTACCTATAGTTAACTTTATTTCCAAAAGGATAGCCAAAAGTTTTAACTAGATCTGAATCGCAAATGTATTTTTAATAATTTGGTCTCTTTTTATATACTAATTTCCAAACTTTAACCCAACCGGATAATCCAAATTCCAAACAATAGTGAGATATCAAGGCCACTTGAAGACTTATTTTAAACATGCTTCTCGAGCTAATTCTGCGACGAGACTCGCGCGACAGAGGGCGGCGCGCACGGCGCCGTCCGCCCTCTGCCTTCTCCACTGTCACATGTGATAACGCCAACGAATGTCCGCCAACAATATCTAAACAATGGTATACCCTTGCGGCAAGAAGATTAGTATACTAAGATTTTTTTTCCCGCCGAAAGTATGAATCAAAATAAGATTGTATTTAGGAGATGGTAAAAGAAATTTGTACATATACACCTTAACTCCATCTCGTCACTCGTCACTATACGAGTTGTCGGCGTGACAGTGAACACTACATATAGTTACACAGCTAATCTAATTTAATCGAAATGTATACTCTAGCTACGCTGTGGCAGCGGCAGCGGCAAGCGTCGCACGGAGCACGTCCGACGCGAGCGGCGGCGACGCTCCTAACTCCTAGCCTACAACGGGCAAGCCGATATTTTTCCTTATATAAACCACAGAATCCGTAACGACGATTAAATGTTTTGAATATTACAATACGACAGCAACACTAGTTTGCCGACTTGTATAATATAGTATACACGTATAGTTCAAACACCTACATTAGCGATTGGCGCACAGTAAGCGTCGTGTGATGGTTGAAAGAATATTTCTTTTTGCAAAGAAATTCCAATGTAAACTGCCTTATACAGAGATTGCTTCAGTAAAATACGATCACAAGTGATCGGTACCCTAGTGCTGCATGAAATCTAACAGCTACACACAGCTTGACAGAGAACGAGGAACTTTAGAGACACAGAAAGCGGCACATCGATATTATATATTTGAAATCAACGCGGAGTCGGTTGAGCCCCGATCTTCTAATTTAGCCTAACATTTGGAATAATCACTACTGGCTAAAGATACATCTATGTTACATTTGGCGATCGCTAAGTCTACTACAGGACGTGAGTTGCGTAGCCGTCGCCGGCACGAGGCCGGGCCAGTGCTGACAGGGCAACACAGGGCGGCGCGGAGCGTCACAGGGCAGCACGGCCGGCGTTGGGCGGTCGCAGAGGACCGCGGGCGTCACGCCACTATCATTCTAAAAGACAAATTGACATCGATCTGACAGTAAAATGAAACATACATCTATGCTTTAATAACTAGATCTAATTTATGATATTCATGCTTATATATATGTAGGTTGTTGATTTTATGAAGGTATACCAAACAGTCTTTTGAATCGGGCCAAATGTTTTAAATTTTGATATCTCTACATTCACAGATGGATCTAAACTGTTATAAGCTTACACGTACTTATCTAGTTCTACAGCGAGCGCGATGCGGCGGAGACAGCCGGCGCATCGCTCTCCTTGTCTATATTAGCAAACAGAATATAATAAAAGTATGTAAGTAAAACATACAAAAACGTACGATGTATACAGAAAATGGTTATAATAAGAACTAAACTAAAATATACTATTATAATACGAAATTCGTAACTAAACAACAAGCAATTTATTGCACAGCGAGTCCATTTTAAATAATTAATTAAATATAAAATAATGCCGATACTATCGGATCGATTAAATAAACGTGATCAAAAGCGGCGGCAGGTCGGACGGCAGCTGGGCCGGTCCGCCTAGAAGTAGCCGACGGAGTTGCGGTTCGGGACGAAGTAAGGGTAAGCGGGCAGCGGCTGGGGCACGCCGACCCCGGGGGTCGGCGCCGCGCCCGCGGCCTCGCTTCAAATGTTCTCCGCGCGAGCCTCTGCCGGCGGCAGCTCCATCTTCACCGGCAACGGCAAAGGCAAAGGAGTCGTCAGGTCCTTGCCGTTCTTAGCCATCGACACCGGCGTCTTGGGCGGCCCCATTTCGGTAATCTCAGAAACGATGTCACGTTCTCCATAACGACTGTCTGGTCGAGGCGAAGCGAAAGGTCGGAAGGGGTCAGCGGGCTTGGGCGGCTCGAGGGCGTGGCCGGGTGGCGGCGGCGAGCACAGCGGGGACTCCAGGCCTGCGGACAGCGGGGATGGCAGGCGTGGCGACTGCAGCGGAAGCGGTGGCAGGCCTAGGTGCGGCGGGTGATCGGGCGGGCGCTGCGCGGCCACCACCATGTTGCACATCTGTCGGCGCAGGCCGTGCGCGACCGCGGCCACAGCTGCGGCGGCGGCGGCGTTGGGCGACACTCCGCCCTCGCGCCCGTTCCCGCAAGCCACGGGGTAGGCATTCTGCACGCTCATACCGTCCTGCAACACGCGTTCGCCACATAATTATATACTCAACACATTGGTTTATATTTCAAAAACTAATTCGCATTTGTGTAAATAAATTAAAGTGATACACGACAATGGCGATTAAATTGAATAAGTCGCTTAGCTGATAAAATACAAGGGTATATAACATTCGCAAATGAAATGACCATTGGATTATTATCCACGTAAGCACCCGAACATGGGGAGGAGAGCGGAAGTGCGTCTGCCGCTCGATACTGACCGTGATGGGAGGATAGACGGGGAGCACTTCCTCCTTGATGTGGTGGGCGGCGTGCGGTGTGTGTGAATCGCGGAACACAACAGCGCGGATCACGCCGCGGATGTGCTCGTCGGGCCATACGCCCAGAAGAATGCGTTGCGGCCGTCCGCGACCTTTTGGTCTCAAATCTGCAACCAGTCACAATCGTAAAGCGTGAACTGACAGCGCAAATTACTGGACAAGTGTTAACAAAGGTTAAGACAGAAATTACCGATAGATTTCAAAAAAACTCTTTTAGGAGATATAATTGATTAATATCTACATCAAATAAACTTTCTTATTTAAAGTTACGATAACAAATGTCTTAACCAAGACAATGTATTAAGATAATTTATACATTAGAAATAAATAATGATAATAAAATCACAAACAATCACAATATTTAGTAAACTAATATAGCTAGCTTAAAGTCGCCACCCAATATCAGATAGAATAAACACATAACATAATTAAATAATAATCGCAATTTAGATAAATCAATTCGCTTTGCAGTGCATAAAATAGCAAAAATATTTACTAATGAAAATATTTATATTACACATACAGGAGCTTTTACAAAAGAATCATATTTAGGTTACAGATATTCTGCTTCTCTTACGAAAGCTGAGGTCGTAATCCCTAATGTAGGCATTAAATATTCTCTTCGTAGCTAGAAACAATTAGGAGCTAAGAATCCCGTGGTGTTGGCATAGCCAACAGCAAATGACTGATGCATTCCGAATATTCGACCAGAAAAGTTTAGTTCAATTCATTTTCCTGTTACGAAAGCTGTTACGAAAAATATAAAGATACTATTTTTTGCCAAAATATATCATTTAATTAAATAAACTTAATAGTTCATTTAAATGATTAAATGAATGGAATAGTAATCTCTTATCGTCTTAAAATTTTATATTACTAAAATAATTTATATTTTAATACTGTTATTTTTGCAAATTTTTTATACAATCTATAATGTATATGAATGAAACTTTTCTGTATGCAATAATCATTTGGCATACAAATTTAAGTAGTGAACATACCTGCACCGCCGTCACTGCTGGGACCGAGCATGTTGTGCACTCTGTTCGCATACAGCACGAATGTCGGATACGGTATGTCGTATTTCCTGGCAGCTTGGGAGAGAGAAAGCCCCTCTTTCAGAACGGAGAAAATAGCCTCGGCCATGGTTTCCGGGCGCCAGGATTTGAGAGGACCGCGTTCGCGGAACCGCAGGTTGTGTACGAGACTCTGGTTCGTGTTCCAGCACTTTTGCCACATGGATTGCAGCTGGTACTGGTAGCTATCTGCTGAAAATTAAAACAAATTTGGGTTAATATTTGTTAAACTTCTAATATAATTTTGTACAATCACAATTTATGGAAAGTTTTTATGAAAAATAAAAGTATCAGAGATCAAATATAATATTCTCTTTATCCATCGATGCAAAGGTGTTGGTTATGTTGTGAATATTTAATTTTATTTCAGGGGTGTGATATAAACTTATTTATTTGGAAGTCAATAAGTTATATTTATAATAAATAAAAAAATATTACATATCTTAAAACTACTTAATATACTAGTATGTAAATAAAGTGAACAATAACTACGCATGCAAAACGAAAAAGAATCCCTAAATACTGACCTCTTGAAGATATCTGTATATAGTAGAAAAGATAATTAACAAATTAAAATTAAATAAATTGGCAGGAAAATAAATAAAATAAAATAAATTTATTTGTATATTGCTTTTGAATATCTTTTTTGTAAGTTGTAAAACAAAACATAAAAAATATTCTAATTGAAAAAAAATATATATCACAAAAACTTTATAAAATTAATAGTCCGTTAAAAAGTTACACTTCTTCAGTTTGTAATTTCAATACAATAGTGCTTATAACTTTGCTAAGAAATACATTTATAGAATTAAAATTAAAGGTCTATTCAACTAATACTTTACAATTTTAATATATAGATAATTGAGCAATAATTTACAGTGAATTTTAACTGATTCACTGTCGTGGACGCGTCAGGCAAGTCAGAGACCGTACACACATACATATAACACGTGTTGAGGACATGATCGATGACAGGCCTGACGTATCATGCACTTATTTTATATACGTATAATACAGATTTATCTAAGTTAACATATATACCTTAATATTTTTTAATTATTTAAGCTTTCAATTAATTTACATAGGTACTTTTATATTATCAAAGATTTTATAAAAGTCATTGTATTTAGACGCGGCACTGAATCGGTTAATTTTCAATATAATGTGTCTATAGTCGGTTCTAGTTACCCTAGAAATATGCTAATCACTAAAGTGTAAGATTTAATTAGTTAAGAATCAAGAAATGGTGTTGATTGTTAGTATCTTCTAGAGTTTTATAAAAAATAGACCACCATAAATATATAGTACCCAATCAATACAAAAAAAAAATGTACGAGAATACTCTTCAGCCCCACAAATATACTTTGTAGCCCTATATTTGTATAACATTATTTTGTACTCTTGGGGCAGATAAAATTATCGATCGAATTGATCGTGTGATATCACAGAGAAAATCATTTAACAATCACTAGGTAGAATAAATATTTTAAACTAGTTTCCTTTTGTTATTTGAAATTTCTGATAATAGATTCCTGTCCATAAGCAATTATAAACCTAGCAAGATTTATATATCTAGCAAATGTGACCGGCCGACCGAAACGGAAGTGAGAATAATAATTATTGAATGGCGCCATATATTTTGTTATTTATACTAAGTTGTGTGTACTTACGAGTACAGTGTTCTAAATCGCAAAAAGCTTTCGCGTGGTATAGATAGAGACGAAGAAAACATACTTGTTGTTGTTGTCTGCGATTTGGTAAAGTGGCTTCTTTAGTATTCAATGTTTTATTGAGCTTAACACTGTATCCTACATAAGGTTGGGTAGCCCTAGGAAACCCAACTTTCAACCTAATTTTAGAGACTGCGTATTGAGTGGCGGAACTGATAGCCGCGCTTTGTCTTGTTACTAGAGCACTAGAATATGAAAGCAAATGGAAATAATTCATTCACTCGATTGGAAAACCCACCCCTAGTCGTTGCACTTGCAGTCCTACTCTTCTGCGCCGCTGCGCCACGACGCCAATTAAATTAATTTTATCTAAATTAACAATCATATTATAATAACCTATTGCCGTATTTCAATATTTTAATCGTTTATCTATGCGTTTGAATTGCTTTTATTAACAATTCGAATTATATACGCAATTATACACTGCTTTGATTTTATCTCCGTATTAACGTGAACGTGCTTAGATTGCAAATTATACAAATTTATTTTTATTTGAAATAAGGAATTAACTGAGATGATAGCACATATTAAATTAATACAGTAAACTTGTTCAATAACTTTTATGCCTCGCATGAAAGATTTAGAGATATGTATAATAGTATAAATATATATATATATATATATATATATATATATATATATATATATATATAAATAATAGTATAAATATCCTATCTTAGAAAAGTCATATCCATACAAAATTTACTCTTAAAATGTGGTTAATATTTTAACAATTCTGTAGACTGTTAAGGACCCATTAATTTTAGTATATGGTTTTAGTAAACTACAAATTTAAAAATTATCATTGTATTAATGATGATATTGTTAGAGGGTTTTGTAATTTAAAAAAAATGTCATTTATTGTACATATTCATGTACAATGTTAATTTTTTCAGATTTTTTAAAAAGCTCGTCCATTTGAAGCCATGATACATACAAAGTTTTAATTCGAACTCAAAACATCTTGAGCCGAAAATTTTTAAAATACCTTCCTACAAGATATAATAGTCACAAAGAGTGTTTGGTCAAGTCTCCATTTTTTCTCTAAGCTTCGTAATTAGGTATACCCTAATGTATAATAGAAATGTCCGTAATTATAATTTCTGTATCTATCCCTTTCTTCTATCTATTCAGCCTTATTTCACTATTATATAATAATTTTATCAGTTCATATTTTCGTATTATTCGTAGATATCCGAAATTATAACGATAATGATTAGGTACTTTTATAAAACATTCTTACTGAGTTCTTAAGGTAATAAATTATTATAAGTACTTAAGTTATCTTTTATTTCCTTATATGCTTCCGTTAATTTCCATACCCGATTTATTTTTGACATAATTAAAATATTTTAATCTCCTGAGAAATGGCACTAAAAATTGTATACAAATAATTTGCTACAAATTAATAGCACCTTACAATACGACATAATATATCACATACAAATTACAATAAGGCACGTTTAAGCTATTTTCTAAAATCAGTTGCTAAAAGATTTAATTTTAATCAGTCACTTGGACTGATTAAAAGTACACATTTTAAACTTTTTTGTAATGACCACACCAAATGGTTTGATAAACGGTCGGAACGGGACTATGACCTCTTTACAATCCAATTGTTTTAGATTTAAATACAAACATATTTTAAAATAATATTGGATATTTTTACATTTTTAATTTCCTGTATTTAAATGGAAATGGAATATAATAATGGAATTTTTATTAAACTATTTTACAATATTGATTAGGTGACAGATACTTAGTCACAATTATTGCAAAGCAAAAATTCTTAAAAACTTTTCATTAATTTTCATAATTACATAAAAATTAAGCTGATTTTCCATTATACGTCCATCCAAAAAGCCCACATATAATTAAATCTCGACAAGTGCACACATCTATACGTAAATAAAGCATTATGTACAAAATTATTCGAAGAATAAATACAAAGTAATAATCATGACTCATCATCATCTGTATGTTCTGTTTTAACTTTCGAATTTTTAGGTTTTGTAGAACCTTCGTAGTAGAGAGAGACTATAGAATGTTTTTTGCAAAATGCCCACCACCAACGGAACCCTGTCAGACCAATGAAAGCGAAACCAGAGTCTCTATTGCGACGTAGCTTTTCAACAAATGCCAACACTTCAGCAATTGACTTCTTAGTTCTTCTATTGTACGGAGAGACGCTAGTTTCACAACAGAAGTCTAGCACAGCGCGCTCCTCGCTAGCTAACAGACCGGCCTCGTCTAACACTGCCATTCTTTTAGATTTTCCCAATATATTATCATATAGAGTCCCTTTAGGTATTCCATAGTGCGTGGCGGCTTGCGTGAATCTCATTCGCTGCGTGACCACCGCCTGTATTGCCTCTTGGAGCTGGCTCTGTGTCCAAGTAGGTGCTTTCAACTTGAGGGTATGACCGTGGTATTCTGATTGACAGATAAAAGCAATAATACCGCGTAAACAACGTCTTATCTTAATAATTCGTCATTTATCTCATATTATATATAAAAAAAATGTATTTAATACTGTCACTTTATAAAAATAGCATGCAATAATAATATATGGCACATAATTCAAACAATAAAGAATCGACTGCGTTGATAATGATAGATACAGTTTTCCTAGTTCCCAGTGTTTCTCACGCCGCGCCAAGCGTTACTTTGGCTTTATTCGAATAGCTGTATGTGAAGTATTCTGGTATGAATTATGATTATACAGTTGTATTATAAAATTACGGTAGTAAAATAATAGTTATACATGATTTCTTCACACTATTGAAATTTCAAAATTATTTTAATATCTAATAATAACTTGTTTAATTATTTATGTATTGGTAAATAGAATGTACAGCAGTATAACATTATGAGATGGACTAGCTAATAAGTGTGACTAAACAATGCATTAGAATTGCGAAATTGATTAATTATTGGATGTGAAACAGATTATGATAATGATAACATTGTTCATTAAAATAATTCCTAGTAATGGCTATAAAAAAGTAAGCGCACGTACAAACGAAAAAGTTTGTAAATAATTTTCTTTGTATGTTTTCTCACAGCAGATGGCAAAGTTCGCTGCGTGTAGGCTGCATAAAAAATACAACAACATAAAGGAAAAGGTATGCCAGATTTGAATTTATCACATTCCGCCTAACGTGCATACTCTCATAGGGAAATAGCGCAAAGGTGAACTCTTTTTTTGTTCGTTTCCAATATGAAGCCTTTCGAAGTAAACACCAGGATTTTTTAATTTATACAGTATTTACAAGTAACGATCATTTATGTTTATTTTTACGTGGGTAGTAAGAAGTAAAATACGAAATATGAATTTAAGAAAAAATGCAGTGACAAGTGATGCAGCTGTCCAACTATGTACCAACATATAAATCTATCAAATTACATTAAAAAAACACTAGGTTTTATAAAAGTGCCATATAGTATCAACCAAAATTAAAATGCATAATTAATAAATGTTTTATAATCAAAATTTTTAACTGACCTGCAATCGAAGATGTGGAAGCTCCGAGCCATGCATGAGAATTTTCAAGCAATTTTGCCTGAAACAAAGTACATCTGTTTAGATATTTAAATAAATATATTAACTATGATACATAATAAGAGCAAAAAGGTAATTAGATTTGGATACATGCCCATATTTAAATAATTAATTTACATTGTTCTACAAATCAGGTATTAATTACTTATGTAGTAAGCAATCAATTGTCATTAATATTCATTCCGTTGCCGAGGATTTAAAAAACGTGCACTTTCAAGCGTTACGTTTGCATTAAAGCGTAAAAATTCAAAGTTATATGTATTTATTTGTCAGTTGTAGCAAACGTCGACAACAAACGTGAAAGCTTTTTGTAATTTTGAGGTAAACATTTAAAATTTTGCTGATGAAGGAAACCGCATAGCATTTTTAAACATGTCCACAATGTCATTTTGGACGACACGGCGTGTCAGTGTTGCTCGCCTGTTACGGAAAGCGACATCTTGCGGCGGACGACGCACTGTAGTTGGAATATACTCTATCAAAAACAATATTACTTTCTTTGTTCACCATCCTTACATATGAAAGAATTAATATTTATTAATAGAGTGGTCGTATTGCCGCAGCAGGTCTCGGTCTCGCCGTTACCAAGAAATACCGAACGCTCGTGAAATCGGCTCAGGCGGGGTAATATCGTTTATATTTACATAATTCAGCACATGCTGCGGTATAGATATTATATTTAGGTATAAATTGTTTGCCCGCGCGTACCTAACAATATTATGGGCTAGTCGCTCGCGCGGCACATTCATAAATCTATTTTATCGTACGAGAGCAATAAATTTTATTTTGGGATCTTTAATTCTTTGTTATTGAATTGGATTTTAGTGTTTTATTCGGGTAAACAAACAATACATCGGAGCGTACCGACTCGCGCGGCCGGCTCTCGGACACGTGCGCGGGGCGACTAGCGGCGCGGCGCGGCGTCGCACGTCTTCTTAAACAAATAACAATTTATTTGTAGAATCTATTGTTACTCATTTACAGCTGGCCATTACACGGCGCTTTTGTCTACGTTCACAATTAAAACTTCGATAAAGTTTAGTTGTAGTGAGGCACAAAGAAAGCCGCTCTTTGCGCAGGCGATTCAATGTTACATTGTAAATAAACCTGGCTGCGATAGGCGGAGCACGGTAGCATTAGATAAAATGTCCGATCGTAAACTTCCTGTTCGAGATCGGGAGGTGTAAATTAGTGAATCTATCTTTTCATCTTGCCGTTACTATTGCTCTTATATTTTTGTTTGGTTGTTGTTGGGTAATAGAATTAGCAGTTAGTTTCGTGGTAAACAGTTATAAATTATTAACCCCAAACATTGTGCATTATATAATGTTCTGTACAGTATTACATACATTAATATTAACTATGTATACATAAGGTTGGTGTTAATGAATTTTTTTTTTCAATATATATACATAAAATGACTCCGCCAAAAAGATACCCACTCAATGACATCATAGGAAAATAAACTAATTACTTCTTTTGCAAGTGGTGCCTTTACTATTAAACGTTGAATGGCTCTAGAAATAAGGCCTTTGGCATTAACATTCAATTAAAAATTCTCTTTCAACAAATAATACTTACTGCAATGTACAAGTAGTAGTTAAGGACAGTATTCACGCTTACGGTAATTAGTAGACTATATTGATATTTGTTGTCTATGAAAAGCAAAATATGTATTTAATATAATAGGTTTTAATAATCATTGTTATTATAGTGACATTACTAATTAATAACATCTACATTTTATATGATATATTTAAGCAAAACATTATTTAAATTTTATTACAGTAATTACACTTTTAAATAAAAGAATATACTTGTAAAATTAATTAAATAACAACTTATTGCTTCTTATCACAATCGAGCACATATTATTTACTATATGTGTACACATTAACAAATGTATTACGTAGTTTGCATAAGGTTGGCGCGGGCTCTCTACCACCCCTATTAATAGCCTAACGTCTAAATGATACACCCTATATAATAATGGTTTCAACGACCTCTGTCAGCAATCGACAAACGGTTTACATATACCTAATAATTGTAGTAAAAACATTGCTGATTTTATATTTTTATTTGTATTGTAAGTATAGGTAAAAGGTGATTTATTTTAAATTTTAGTAAATGTTTTAATTTGGATCATTAGATCTAATATAATGAACTAAGTTAACAAAAAAATATAACTCAATATTTTTAGTATCATAACAAAGAAAGATAAAGTATTTTCAAGATCCTACTCCTGCGCACTTAAGTAAATTAAACAAAAACACCAATTTTAACACATGTCTGTGGAAGATATGTCAGTAAATTATAATATAATTTCCAATTATAATATATTGTAGTACAAATTTGTAATAACTAAATTCCGTAGCGAATAATATTATAGTTACCACAAAAGTGCCGCATAGGTCGAGAGAATTAGACAATTTGATAGCCGCGGAATGACGATGAGAGGTGCAGGCTGCAGGAAAAATAACTTCCCAGTTGCAAATAAGCTTAATAAGCTGCTTATTATTTTATCCAATTTCACCGACTGCGTATTCTTAAATTTATACGAACACGAACTAGCGAACACCGCACGCATCTTTATTTCTCCATTACATATATAAATATGTAATAGAGTTAATTCTAGCAATAAGTTTTTAGTATGATCAGTTGTTATAGCGTGAATATTACAAACTCATTCAGAGAAATGTCGTGTTACACGTTAAATGAGATGAAAACTGATATTATTGAAATGGAATCACCTGAAACAGTGAGCCGTGAGATGCACCGAGGCATCACAGCCGGATAAAAAACAAATGAACAGTGAATATCTAGTTATTTAACACATTTCTTCCAATTCAATTAATGGCACGAGTATTTGAGAAGAGCCACCGCAGCCGCCGCGAACGAAATTACACAAAGTGAAAAGTATAAAAAGCGGTGTGGCATTATTATTGATTCCAATTTGTTGGAACACTTAAGCCGTTTGCACAGTGCGGGGTGATTCATTTGTACTAGAAGAATGGGGAGGCGAGGAGCCACTGCGAAGGATAAAACTAATCATACATCCTCGTGGTGGTGCTAAGGGCTTGGTCCCACTGACCGCGGCCACGCTCTTCTCACATTAACCGACATGATTACAAATACAAATAGAAGTAAAGCTACTTATGTAAAGTCTAAATATGTAACATATTAATCCAATAAGGTGTAGCGGCCCCACGCCCACGTCCACGTGTACGTGAGTTAAGTGATTGTATCGTTTTGGTTTAGATGAGCAACACTGCTATTCTGCTGGCCGTCTCTCTCAGTGGAGCCGCGCTTCAGTGTACCGTTTCTGCATTATCCATTTCCACATTACTGTCTTTTTGTTCCCCGTTTGATTGTTTAAGCGTGCGTCGATGTGGTATCCAGTGGTTATTTTTTTCTATAGCGCTTTCACTTGAAATGGCTTCAGTCAATTGTGGAATATGTTGCTCTTATTGTTTCAGAAGAACAATAACTGCCTTCATTTTATATGTTTACAGTGTCTAAAGGCTTGATAGGCACTTTTCTATTTCACCCTCCTATCAGCCATTGTTGTGACTGTTTCTAGTGCTATTACTGTACCTATGTGGGACACTATTCTTGTGTATTTCATTCATTAGTAATTTGCTATTTATTTTTTTTATTGCGTCTCGACGTTATTGTAAATGTACTAAGCTCGATGGTAAAATAATAGAGGAAAAAAACCACGCTATTACAAATACGGTAATCAAATTATTGTACTGTTCTAATGTTACTTAATTAATTTAGCTACAGTTATTTTGCACGCGTAATCGTTAGATTCAATGTGAGTAGTACTATATATTTTCTATATTAAACAAATGTTTCCGTAGTCAAAAAAATAGGGTATAATAATGAATATATTGCTTCTTTAAAACCTTTTATATTTGATTACGCACCATTACCTTGTTGTATCTGAATAGGTCCGTTGTAAATATTAACGCATCAAACTCAACTGGTACTTATGTATTTATTCTAAGTAGTTAAATAAATTACTCGCTTCACGAAAAGACAATTTTCTGCTAGTTTGTTATAATAAACCTGTGATTTATTTATCTTCGTATGTAAAGCGATTTTACTTTATTAGTTTATGTCATGTTATTGTATTTATTAATATGTTTTTTATTCATACTGCATTTAAATAGGTAAATCATTAAATATAGGACTCGCCTTTTTTAATAATATATAAGTGTTTCCTCGTTGTTCTTATTAGGGCTGTATCTTTTGTACAAGTCGAGCCTAATAGTATAAATGTGTTTTGTTTAAAGATTCGATCATAAATCGGTATTTTTTATTATATATGTAGCACAAATGTTATTATAAAAATGTAAATATTCAGTAATTGTGACTCGCACAGATTTGAATTCTCTATTGCTTACATATGAAGCAGTGCGCATGTTTTGAGACGAGAAGTTTACGAAACAACATACAGATGGGCACACAAAAGTTTTAATTCTTCGCATTAATTACGGCGCCTGTCGTATCTGTAAAGTCAAATATTAGTGAGCGTTGGTACTTATGCAAAACGACTAAGATTTTATTTGACTTCGGCGTAGTTTCGGCGCTGGTGACGATGTAAGCAAGACAAACATGTTAATTATCACCCCACAGGCCTCCCCGGTGCTCCTCCACCCCCTGACGCACCCTGCCGACCCCCTAACACTCCCAATTATTACGGCAGCGACCGAGCGCAATGACTGAATTATTTACTGCGAACTTTATCGAACATTTGTTTTTAATTTAAAACGACTTTTATACGTACGTAGAAATTATAACAGTGATATTTTATTCATTGCGAAGCCTGAACCTGCTATGATGTGGATAGAAGGAGTTGAATAAGTAATGGACAAGTTCCGTATTATGTCCCGTATGAAATATTTACAATGCGCTCTTTATTTCGGCGGTCATATAGCAAACTTGCCGTTCACAAATTATTTAGTTATGGTAGAAGGGTGTTACATATATGATGCAAAGATTGTTACAATTTAAATGAAATTGCTTTTAAATTTTAAATAAAATGTTAACAGATGTATAATATACCTACATATAGGGAAAACATAAACATATTGCTACATAAAAGAAAAAACCGAGAGATCAGAGATACTTCTAGAGATATAAAATACGTGGTTACCTATGCATAGCGTCGCTTAAATCGTAATGCAAGGCCATGGTCCGGGGCAGTTCACGCGTTCATTATGCACAGCGAAGTGCTACATAATGTTCAAATCGCTGCTACCAATTTGTTCATAATTCCCCTGAGATCCACGCATTTGTGATATACACTTAGTCACGTACTTTCGATGCGGTAGGTGCAATATGCAGATAGAACAAAGCCTCACGATTCCGAATATATGTATGGTGAAACTGTACTACCGTTTTGATACGCTGCAAGTAAACACGAAAGCACTACTTAGCCATAAACTGGACAGACAGATCAAATTGCAATGTTGGCCGGCAAAATTATTTAAAAAAGAGACTATATTTGTTTATTTTGAAGCCACAGTAAAAAGGCTCGAGTGAGTCACGGTCGCGTTTAATAGTACAAATTAAACGATAACACAATTACTAACAGTCCGCATACACCAACGTAACAGCCGAGAAAATTTTCGCCCGCATCTGTTTATAATTAATTTAGAACATTAATATTGCATTTTACGACTCAATGTCTATTGTTTTGTTTTCATATACGTTTGGAACGTAGCGCGCTATGTTGTGTTAAATTAAAATCGGCGCAACGATATTCCCATATTCCTTGAGAATGGCAAACGCGCCCACCGTTACTCCATAATCAAACGAAAACACTGCGCAATAATACATTACATTTTAACCCTAGTATTATAGACTACGTCATTCAAGGCAAGGCATCTTTGCCGCGAACAAAATTGTTAATTTATCTAATGTATTGTATATGCGATATAATGTTATTTTAATTTTACTGAAATGTTTCAATTGAAACACTGCTACATACACAGGTGGGAAAATAAGAAGATAATGTGGATAGAGTAAGTACCACTTTGTAGAAATATATTTTAAAATTAAATTTGTATTTGTTGATGAAACACGAGATAATTAGGAGATATTTAATTTTATTTATTTGACTTTCTTACTGTCCATATTAAATAACAAACTGTAATATATATATAAATAAGAGAAGAAGAAGAAGCTATTCTTTAGCTAAAATGTATACATTCTGTTATTTTTTATTACTGTACAGTGTTTTCAAGAGTTATTACGTTCTCACCAAGGGATTCTTACATTGTTAATCGCCTTATTAATTATGTGTCGTAGGTTGTAGGTTGAATATTTCTAGCTCAACCTCTGTAAGTTTAATTGAAATACGAAGCATATAACCAGTACCAGATGTAAAAGTTTATAGCGCTTAGTGGATTTATTTTAATTTGTGCAAAATATAATTTTCCTTACAGGTTTAATGAAAATTCGAATTCATTCGAAGTAATTCGACCTAGTTGTAGTTATAAAATACGTTCGTTTTGCCACTTAACTAAAACTAAAAGCACAGTTAAAAATAATTACGAGTAGAGTATATTGCAAGAAACATTTACAAATAGTAGAATATGATTTTTATAGCAGCATGCAGCCCGTATTGGAAAAGTTTCAAAATACTTTACAAACTTTCCGAACGCGGACCTGTTTAAGCGTTTTTATTAAAACTCCTGTTCTGTTTATGAAATATATATTTCTATATTAAAATATTTACAAATTCAACTTTTCATAAAATATGTTACAATACTGCGATAATCGAGCGACGCCGAACTGTTTTCCCGGCCTAACAACTTGTCAGCGTTTAATGCGACCTGTCCTTCAAAACCTAATTGGAAGGGGTAAAATAAAAATAGACTTAAAAGTGAACAACGGAACGCGCTAAAGTTTAAGCGGCAACTAATTAAAAAACAAAACGTAAAAGAAGCGTACTTCAGCGCGGGGAAACTGGCTTTCCCGAATTAAAACTCGTTCTTTTTCGCGCGTTTTCCCTTTCGTCCAGCTAATGAGGGTTAAGGACCTTCGTGTGTTGACGCCATTTTGTTCTATTTACAACCTTTTCGTATTGTAACTCGGGCGGCGTGGGCTGATTGTTTTATGGCTGATAAATAAGGAAATTGCGACAATTTAATCAATTTTGCACTCGAAGTGGTTGTGTATTGATATAAGATTTTAATGGAAATGTCTTTTATTGTAAAATTTTTATAAAACTAGATGATTATAGAAGAAAAATTGAAATACGCCGTCTTGCTAGTAAAAGAAGAAAAGAATAAATTAATATTTTAAAATTTATTGCACTGAAGTTTTTACTAAGTGCTTTAACCATATTTGCATAGTTTAGCTGATCTATTAGCTCCATATCAAAGGTTCTTGTCTTTTTACTATGTATAGCTCGTATAAGAAGCTCATTTGTTATAAGCTGCATAATTTTTCCTATAAATAATACGATTTTATATTACATTATTCAATGCCACCTACCCAGTCCATTTATATATTTTTATATAGGTAAAGCATATTAGAAAAGATTATCTTTAATATAAATATATTTGAGGCCTGTTGTGGCATAGGGCACAAGCGTATGACTGTAAACGACAGTTCGTGAGTTCGATTCCCACTTGAGGAAGTGCAAATGAATATTTAATATTTTCTTTTTTTCGTTTCGGCAACTCAACACGCAATGACTCAAATTCGGCGGAGTGTGGGGTCCAGAATGAACTGTCTTAACACTAGGTTCCTAAGTTCCGCCTGCCTCCCCTGCCACAAGCGAGACACAGAAACAATATACAGAATGTATATAATACTAGCCAAATCAATACAAAATTATTAAGTTTTGGCCGTGTATTAGGGTGAATGGACGCCACTTTTCAGAGAAAGACAATGGTGGTTCTTGAAACATTAAGTGGTATAATTCACATGACTTCGTTTATATCAGTACTTTCTGAGAACTGGTGATACGGTTATAAAGATACAAGACACTGTCTATATTTCACTGAAAATTTTATAAATTTATGGTTTTAAAATACTTTGTCAGTCAGTTTGTTTGTACTCACACATCTTCTGAACTACGGGAACTTATATCTTCTATAGCTATAAGATCAGGGCAGAATGTAAGCTTACTGTCAGGTGACCTGGACTCTAGTTACCTTGCTTACCGTAAAAAAATGAAAACTTATTACTACTTATACCTACTTTATATGGATAAAGGGTTCAGTAATGATTAATAGGAGAAAAAATTGTGTACTGGCATAAAAATTGACTAGCATATTTTAACAATAACCATAACTGTCACGTTAAACTACACGAATACTACTACTTACTTAGGTAGATATTTTCCATTGACATATAAATATTTAAAAACTTCATCGTCTGAAGAATCCTAACCATAAGTCTAAATTATAAGAAATAATGACATACCACCTTAGCAAAAGTTGTTTACGTTAGGGTAAGGGCAGGTAAGGGCAATTTTAATTGACAAATTAAAATCATTAGAAATTTAAGACGTAGCACTGTGTGACAGCCACGACAACTTTGGTTATAAATTTGGCAAGGGCTATAAAGAACACGCAAACCAGATTGCGGGCAGTTACTAGTTTACAATAAAAACATTCGTTGTGCAAATAAAGTAAAATTGATAAAGTGTTGTTCACGAGACTTTACTTGCTAATTAGTCTTAATTTAATCCATCGCGAGATGACGTTTTAATATTAATACAATTCTATTAATATTCCAGAAGTTTAGGCGGCTTTTACAGTAGAAAAAGATGCTGTGTCCAAAATGTCATTGAAGTATTCCCCAAAATCGTGATACGCCTAACAAAGCGACATTACGAAAACAAAAACTAAACAAAGCCAAGACAAATATTACTTTACTCGAAAGCTCGTGTTTTTGCAACATTGCGGTAGGTTATTAAAAATTCTAAGGTATTTAGCGAGACAAACTTCAAAGGGCTTTCCGGTTAAGCGTATGACAAGTACTTTCCCTCTTGCATTTTAACTAAAATGAGAGTTAACTTTGATTTTATTATTCGCATGTATAGAGTAAAAGCTGCATACCAGTATTATTAAATTAATTTCCTTTAGCCATGATATCATTTTTTAATGCTAAATCTTATTTTATGTCTTAAATACTTAATTACTCTACTGTGGTGTATTTACATAGGAAATTTTAATAATGGTTTAATTTGTAACTTCTCAAATTTCATAAATTTTTAGTTTGTAAACGGTAAACATATTAATAAATTGAAGATAGGCATGCACATTTATATTCCACTAAATAACGTTTATGCAGTTATAGTTTAATGCTACAGACAATGTAATTAATAGATATAAAAAGAAATTATCACCAAATAAAAACTAGCGCAACGGCCAAAGTCGCATAAGCCCATAAGGTTATTAGAGACGGCGCGAACGCTCCTCAGCGAGTCTCAACAATGCCCTCTTGTTTACACTCCGCCCTACTTCCTTTGAACCCATGTGGGCTGAGGAAACGCGCAGTAAACAAAACTTTCTCGTAATGTTTAATTAAATTAATCAGTCGGTTGATTAGTCGATGGTCGGTAAACACGCTTTGATCTCACGCAATTGTTGTGTTTTACGGCGCCCGCGCAGTTCACTTTGACAAAAGTTATCAATTATTATAATGGCGCCGTTTTATGTCTCATTGTATACACATTTTTAACTATTAAGTAAACAAAAAGCTATCTAATATTCTTTTTTTTTACATTAGACATTAAAAGTGTATTATGTATACATTTATTTATTACCTACTTATAAATAATATAGACAAAATATAAATACAAAATAATGAGTTTCATTATAGTAATTAATATCGTTCATACTTTTACTAAGGACCATGCCTTGAGAGAAATTATTAATCATTAAGGTCACGTAGTATCTTAACACATTTTTTTATTCGTAAAAACGTAATCTAACAATAGCGATGTTCCGCTAAAACATAATACTTATTGTAGGTGTTGTGTGCGGCCGACAGACAGACAGACGTGGCGCCTCGGATCTTTAATGTCCGCTAATAATAAATTTTGTTTAACATATAACTGTTGGAACAAATGCGAGCGCGACGTTCTGGTAATATAATTTGAGATACATCCCACTTGATGAAATTCTTTTACGTAAGTATTTATATTGGAAGTCCGCACCATTATTTTATTTACCGGCTTCAAAATCTATATATTGAGATGTAAAACTTAAGTATTTCTTTACGTGCAACGTAGTTGTGATGATTGAAACGTTATATATTTACATATTATTTTCTACTTATCTTAACAATGTCTACATATGGATACCAATTTTAGTTATAAACAGACTGAAACGTAGTACCATAGATTATGAAGGTTCAGTAGTGACATATGCTATATGTGAGGACTATATATACATCGCCACCAATATTTAGCTATAACAGTAAAAAAAATATTAAAAAAAAAAAAAATATTATTTTTCTTCAAGCTGTAATAAATAGTATCACTGTGAAATCTTATAAAATTCTGATCTGCATTAAGTATTTTATGATTATTAAAAAAAACGAGCAACAAAGGCAGGAAATGTCAGAAGAAAGCGGTATTTTTGTTTGGAATGCTACCGCCGTCGTATTCAACGTTTTATTGCATATTAGGCGTATTTATAAGTCAATTGTAAACCCTACTACAGTACAGTGAGTATTTAATCTAAATCTGGCTTTACATCATTTATAGTAATAATAATTATAATGTAGCTTATATAAAACGCTACACCAGTTTAATATTGGCTTACTGATGTATTTTAAAATAACTTTTTATGCTTATTCAATAAAATAAAATAAATAATATTAAAAAAATAATAATATTCGTTACGATAAGACAGGTCTGTGTCAAAGATTTTGAAATGTTTTCAGTTTATTCAAATGGTGTAGTAGAGGTTACTTGCTGCCATTATCAATACAGTGGCCAGCCGCCTGTGAAATTGGCAGAAACGAAAATTGCGAAGATACTCTCAACAATGGTGCATATTTGCGTAAGTGAGCCTTGTAAACACCGGCTTAGTGGCCACTTTATTGTGCCATTTTCCTTTCTCAAGTGTCTCGAGCGCTTTTTTTTGATATATCAAACTGATTTCAGATTTTAGTAAATTGTTATGCTAAACGTTAATAAGAAGGTCATTGATAATAGTAGTAGTTGAAACTAACGTAATTACTTACATAAGCATTCTAGTTAGTTATTACTAAATTTTAGAAAAACTTTACTACTCTTATATCTATTATTTTTGTTAGTATGGATACTGGTTTTATATTATTGAACAGTGTTGGTGAGTTAAAAATTAAACTTGGGGTTACCAGTAAAAGAGGTGTTAAAAATAAGAGATGGCATCTATAGTTCGTAGTTTGCATAAACGTTTCAAAGCGGTGCGAAGGACCGCTGAAGGCACGTACAATTCGACAAGTGCAATAAAACTTGAAAAACTGCACGAGCGCTAATAGAGTCTTCTCCTGTTCAGGTGTATAAACGAATAATATTTGTATTTCGTTTATAAAATTGAGATATCAGGCATTATTATTAAGTGTTGGACACGTAAAAATTAAATAAGATTTTAGGCCTAAAATGATGTAATGCTCTTGATTTGACATTATTATAAGTTTAAAAATATATATGCTAGAATAGGTTTTAGTGATCACAAGTACAATATTGTTTACCACAAATTGTAAATCAAGATTTTTTTATAGTTTTTATAAAGATGGCGTAAAAAAATAGCAAAAATACAAATAAACTACACTTTATCAGTTATCAATGTAATATGTAGATAGATAACTTTTCCTATTGTTTCTCACAGACGAATACGCTGCTATTATCTGCTTGCTTACATTGTATTCAGAGATACTCGATGCAATCAAAAAAAAGAAAATATCTTAAGTTATTTCCTCATTAATTATGAAGATAACAATCTACGGGGCAGCTGCTGTCATGTATAATTGAAAAATAATAAATATATTTTCATAGATTGTAAAATAAGGTAATTATAATTATCCAAAATATGTTCCAAATATTTACAATTCATTTGCGTGTGGCGATATCGAGACAGCGAAAGACATTCAAATATACCAAAAACACGATTCCTGTGCACGTATCTTTTGCTACATCACTGTAGGACACGCTTCGGTTATAACAATGATTCAAGACGAAAGGGTCATTCAAACTATAAAATTATGGTTTATTTTTACAGTACTACATGAGGGGATATGTGTTCGACTGTACTGTACCAATACATCACGCGACGACGTGAACGAAACCTGCACTGACCGTTGCTATGAACAATTTCAAACCAATAAATGCTACTGAACAATGAACGGGTCGATCACGAAAAAATCATCTACAAGGTAATCGTGCGCGGGAGTTGCACGAACGTAAACGGTAGTCGTGTTTGCCGCCCGCAGCCCGCCTGCGGCCCGGCCTGGAGTACAGGAGCGATAAACGGCACAATTGATTGGAAATATTATAAAAATAAGTAAATAAGTATATTAATATATTATCTACTTAAATTATCATATTAGTTCAAATAAAAGTCATGATTTATTTATACTATGAGATACTGTTTACAAACATTCATTTTGCATACATCTTAACAGGAAATAAATGTTACGTTTTAAAAATGAATATTAAATTTAACAAGAGAAATTACTTTCTAAAAAAACTTCGTTGTATACCACTTATCTATGAAGTGGTGAAGCCGCTTGTTGTAGCTCGTCGTCGTTGGTAACATATTCACAGGAATTGTAAAAGTTAAAACTTATTCAATAAAGTAAGTAAAAATATATATAATAATTAATTGAAATTAAGCTACGTAAGGTTCAAGTAGTACGTATTTTTTAACGAAAGAGAAAAAAATAATCTTCATATGCTACTAAAAGACAGTTGTGTTGCCCCGGCTTGGACTTGCTGTTTGTATACATATTAAACTTATTAACAAAACATTTTTATTGTGAGCCACAATAGAGTCATATAAAAACTGCGTTCAATTATTTACCATTATGCCTACAATATAATGTTTTCTAGGTCGCGTTATATACAGCCTTTGATTGGTGAGCCAATAATTTTCACAGTACCTACTATCACGGAGGCTGTCCAACGCAACAGGTGCTTTCGATGATATTTTTAACAAAAAAACTGTTATTTGTCAAACTATTAGGTTTTGGTGACGAATAATCATTTTTATATAATTATGTATTTATATATTTCTAAATCTTTTAAGATCCGATTACGCTTCTTAAATATTTTATTCTTATTTTATATTATATTAAATTATATATGTATATGCAAATAGGTTTTATTTGCGCATTTACATGTCGTTAGAATAAATAAATATGGAATATTGTAATAATATTAAAAATATAAATAATTTCTATTCGGTAATTTTAATACTAATAAGCAACAGTACTAAACATGTTGTCGGGGCTCATATATTTAAATTCTAATTCACAATAATTGCTGTATAAATAAATGCTGATACGTCCATGTATCAGGAAAAACATAAATGTCGTCATAAATTAGAGCGTGCAAATGTAATTCTTTCCCATACTTTACAATAAAACGCATTATTTGAGGCATTGGTAGTACGTGAATAAAGGTTCAATAAGTACGCACTTTCGCCTCAACTATAAACATACAGCACTAACAAATTACATGTTGGTATTATATTTCGTACGAAACACAAGGGCTCCAGTATTTTATAAAATATACAACAGTTTAAATGATAATTTATACTCTATTGTTATTTATTGATGTTATTATATGTATATTTCGCCATTGTTTCAAATCAGAGCATATTTCATGCATATAATGTTTAAGGACGAGCCACAGTGAGAGTTGTTCGCTATGGTTTCATATATAAAAAAGTGTTACACGTTGCTTAATCGATATCGGTCGACGTTTGTATAAAGTAATATGTAAAAATATAGAATATATTTATTTAAAGACATTATTGTAATTTATTGTATAAATTTAAAAGTGAAATTAGGTGCATCGAAAATGCATTTGATGCAGTGACGTTCGTGTCTATGAATGTTTAACATATTGTCGACAAACATCGTGTTTTAATAGAACAGCTCATCTCTTACACTGCCAAAAACAACATTTTATACGTATTTTTTTATCGTTTTAAGTATAATATTTGATATTATACTTAATGTACGATTCATCAATACTTACTAATTATGATCTATCAATAATGATGAAAATATATTAACATTAAAATGTTCTCACTCTTTATATTTACATTTATATGTTTCACGTTTGATAAATTATTTTCTTGTAATATATATTAAATTGACTGCAGTTTAAAGCTTTTGGTCTTAATAAATGAAACATATTTGGTTCCTACCTAATGTATATAAAACAGACGTTTAACAAATTTCAAGAGACCACCCGCGATCTCCTCATTATGTACGCAAGAGACTTGCGAGCAGTATTTTAAGAATTTGTCATTTTAAAGTCTGTTAATTTTTTAAACATTTTTAGAGGACAACCCGTACAATGGAAAAACTTGATTTATGTCGGATAATGGAAACATATAAATAATTAAAATTTGTTACTTGATGCTATATAACTTACCTTATTAACCTACCTTAACGTTACTTGAGCTATATAAATAATTAAAATTTGTTACTTGATGGTATTCTATCATTGTGAGTTTATGAGTTTACATTGTATGATATTATTTGTTTTCTGTTTATAAATATGAAAGTGCAAAACAAGCAAAGTGCAAGCTTTTTCCGTAAATATATTATGTATGTAAGGATTAAGCCTAACTATTAGAGAATAATCAATTAAATGTATTGCTTTCGGAGATATATACTATATACTTACATAAAGAGAAATAAATTTATAAGCATTTATTGCAATAAAAAAATAAAAAGAGTCGATAGGTCTTAATCTACAGATACTTCAAAGAGTGACATGGTATAACCTAAATTTTGACAGGTCACTGACAAATATAAAAATAAATAAATTCACGCTGCATCCCACTACCACATTAATGCTAAGCCACTATCCCCATTTTTCTCCAAAATTTACAAGACATTACGTGAGTCGCGGAGCTTACTGCCGCGCTTTGTACGACTATAGTAGAGCGGAGTAACGAGAATAATTAATTCCTCCGAGCGGACATCGGACCCTTAACCGTCGCATTTACAGTCAGACAGATGAGTAAAAAGTTAGCTCGCTGAAGATCTTCATTTATATGACATGTAACATTGTAAAATACTTTATTTATTTAATTTTGATTGGCATCATTAATTCAGCATAGCTTTGGTTGCACGACAATCTCAAATAACTCGCATTGTTCAGTACACACGTGTGCACGTATGCATACACTCGCATACATTTACGAATGCCCGTTATTTATATTTAAGACAGAGGTCGCCGTGTCGTCGGCATAAAGTAAAGACAAATATAGAAGCGCCAGAGATTCGTGCTTTTTTTAATTTCATAATGACTCGTTATGACAAGGAATATATTTATATAAATAGGTACATATGGTATTCGCCCGGAATAGACTTTGTTGTGCTGCCAAAATTAACGCCCTTTCCATTATTTGCTTCCCACAGTGGGGAAATTAAAATAATTTAAGTAAAATAATTTCCTCGAGTAAAGATTGTGTATACAGACATACAAGTGTGGTGTGATTACAGAAATATATGGACGGGCATCAGGCCAGTTTATTAAAAAAATGAAGACGTACTAAAGTGACATAAGATAGAATAGCAAGTATAAGCACTCAAGTTGCTTTTTAACTCTTTTAGACTTCAATTCAGTATAAATCATCCAATTACTACAGATCTTACTTCGAAGTTATTCAATTGAAAGTTACTCAAATAATATTGCCAAAGATATAGCATGAAAAGAATTTTTCTTTAGTAAAATGTTTGAAGTAAGATGATTTGAATAATATTTTAAAAATGAATTGAAAGCAGACAATTAGGATACAAGTTTTAATTTGATATTTTAAAATCATGAGCCAATAGTTATTTAGGGCATAATTATAATATTAATAAGTTTAAACAAATATGTAACATTTATGAATAAAAGTATTAATTACTTGTTGATTTTAGTAAAACAGAATATATTATACGTCAATATTAAAATTTCAAAGATCAGTACTTTGTTTAATAATGAACAAGGAATATTAAGTAGGAGGGTATCAAGAGGCCCAAGTTCAATACATACATATGTAATTGACAGTTGCAATCAGTCTATTAGATGCACTGCCGGTCGAGATCTGAATAGACTCGGTTCGTAATTGAATTAAGGCACATAAAATGCTGAATTGCAACAACCAGTGATTACATATTACATGAACGACATTATGTTGAGGTTTATATACACCTAGGGTAGTTTATTGTGTCCTATAGAAAGAAAATGAAAGTAGAAACTCGAAAGTTTGACTTTCATTTTGAAATCCTTATTAATGAAAAATGGCATAGTTCTTTGTGCCGTAACGTATGCATAGACAAGAAGACTTATTATAAAGTCAAAAGAAGAGGGTCAATCAAATTGCTTTTTCAATATTCATCCCTTTACTTCATTAGGGGAGACAACGTTTTCATTCAAAAATGAAATATTTTATGTTTGATACCTGTGAAACGCTTATCAAAATAAACTTATATCAAAACCCGATTATTTAGTATAATTAAATGGTTTTACGAGTAGATACACTCAATATCAATTATGTAAATGAAAAAAATATTTTCGGTTATATTTTATTATATCATGGACTCTTACTAAAATATATTTATAATTATGCGTAAATATAAAACAGTTTACAGGAAATAATGAGAAAAAAGATGGAAACAAATTAATATGTAAGCAACCGGAGCACGCGTATTAGCGCGGGTTACTTTGAATCGAGGCTATTGGATTACAGGCAACGATAAATAAAGTCTAAAATAATGTTTTATATGTAAATACGGGGTATTGTTACAATAACGAGGCTTGCTAAATCACAATATGAGTTTGATTTATATCTCAACGCTCCGCTTACCGCCTCCATGGGAGGGCCATAAAAGTCCTACCAAAATGTAAAGAATACAATACTGACCAGTATTTTATAAGTATATCGGACGATGAAAAACTTATTTCTTACGCCATATGAATGTAAATGGTGTAAAGTTCGCGTTTCCTGACCTGTTGCTCGCTGTACTTCTCTTAATTGGTCACTTTACGCTGCAAAGAAACACGTAATTCATGAAATTCCAACGCGTAACGCGTAATCCGACCGTCGGAGCAATAAAGCCATTTACAACCATTTACTCATTATGAATAATCGTTTTTAAATCAGCTTTTATTCAAATGAAAGTTTTCTCAATTGAATTAGGCTCGTTTCAACGTGATTCGAATGTCGCAAGAGGAGCGCGAATGCGAGATAAATCGGATTAGGGAGACGCATAATTATTCCATACATCTAGGATCATTAGTAGGCATCTTGTGGTTCGTATACAATTAGCGTATAGTATTATAGTCAAGACGTCCATCTTGAGCGCATCACTAATTATTCTAAGCATCTAGGGCTAACACGAATGTAACGAGGTGGTTACAGGAGAGGTACAGTCCACATCTGCTTTCCTGCTGATCAACAATAAATACTTTGGTAAATAGCACTTTGGTATAGGAGCAGCAACCTAATCAAATTAACGAACTGATTTCGAAACGTTGCACTGAGGAAATTCATTAATATCCTGCATCGAAATAGACGAAAAATGTAGGTTCATACTTATAAATGTACGTTTGTTAAGTGTAGCCAGCAGCTATGTATATAGAATTTGTCAATATAGCCCTACTTAATCAGCGTATGTGCGTAATTTTATAATTAAATTATGTATATATTTAATGATTGTTGGATGATCATCTACTGACTAACTAAGAAACAATACCTATAATAATAACATTCTTAATTCTTTAATTTTCTATATAAACCACAATTCTAATTAAAATTACTTATATAAAATATAATAGGATAAGACTTCAATGAATTAAGAACGGTATTTAAGGTTAATATAAAATTTATGTAATCAACTTTAATTACAGATATTGTTTTCTACACTATTTTACATTATTTTCTACATTATTTAGGTGACCCAGATTATGAAATTAAATGTATTCGAGGACAATGATAAAAGTGGAGATATTTTGATCTATACCTTTATATTACTACTGTAAAATTAAAACGTTTGTTACTACTGTAAAATTAAAACATGATGATCTCAGAAGAGTCAGTTATACAGATAGACGTCGTTTTTAAGTTGACCAGTCAGTTTATGGAGGAAATTATTCTATAATGTTAATCATTTCTATTTGACCCTTTGTACCTACGGTCAAAGTTACCTCGCTTATATTGCGTTATCTGTCATACTTCCAAAACTCTTGCGTCTCCTCCTTCTACGAGACCACGGGGTCAAAATTCCATATATAGCCTAGTCTATGTACTAATTTAAAAAAAGTTTACATTGCAATTCTAGGAAAAAATAATTAATTTCGTTTTTTTGATGCTTTTACGATTGGCTACAAAAATGATGTAACTAAATGGAGGGAGCATTTTGGTAATATTTTTTTTATTGGCAGCCCTCTGACGGCTTCTCGCGCTTGAACTGTACTAATGTTGATTTAATAAATATTATTTATACTATTTAAGCGTTATATTCGTATGACTATATTGTTATACACTTAATCTACACTGTTGTACATTTAAAATTGTTTGTTTATATTTTAGTACAGTATAAATAATTATATGCACTTTATTTAAGCATGAAGGTTTTTTTTGAGATTACAGAAAGACATTTCCATTTTGCCTACATGTTGTATAAATAAAAAATAAAGATGTAGAATAATTTTCACGTAATATAATAACCGATTTTTACCATAAAACTACTATTTTTACCAATTACTATTTCTATAGGTATAACAATGAGAAAATATGGTTACATTTAATAATCTAAATATTACTGCGAGGAATATCCGTCTTTTAATGAAAAAATATTTACTTAAAAACTACATAGCTTCAATAATATATAACACACATATTTAACGGTCTTTATAATCATGTACCTTAATTTAAAAATGTATACGGTGTATTGGAAATGACGGTGACCTCGTCGATTCCCTTCATATAACAAGCGAGATTGAATTCCCGATTCATATCGAGCAACAAATTTTTAATATCCTGTTTAGAAAATTCGTATTACTTGCAGATATATCCTTATATTTATTTATAATTTTATTTGATCCATATTTTATAAATATAATTGAATTTTATGTAGGTTTCATTATAGCATTTCTATATAAATTATTATTTTGACGCATAACAAGGTATAATATGATAAAAATATATCAGGGTAGTCTCACAACCGTACAACAGGACAGGATGTCTTTCAGGGTGAAAATGAAAAGAGTTCATATTCCCGAGAAGAGATCAAACTCATCATCACTGCATATACAGTAAGTAATTGTCCGTTTTTACTATTTATTATAACGGCATGTTATATTATAACGGCAGTGGATATTGGAGATTCATGATGGTTCAGTGTATGTAAATGTAAATAAATGAAGTACTTATTAAGTTTTTTTCTTCACGCTGTATTCTGTCGACTTGAATTGTGTATTAAGTGTTGGAATTCAACGCCACGCTTCGTCTTGTTACTGGCCCATGCGTCACAACAGAACTCCATCATGTTCTTCGTCGTGATCATGATGAGGTGTAAATAAGAAAAATTTTGATGCTCAGTCAGCAACATTTGGACAGCAATAATTACAAAGAGTTTAGATAAAACTAATGTTTAACAAAATAAAATATCTTAAGTATATTTTAAACTGGCGGAGGAATATTATAGAAAGTAAAAATAAGAAATAACAATGCAAAAAGTGTGTTTATTAATATGTTTAAAAAACAAAAATAGTTAGGACACATTTCTTGGTACAATTGACAATGATATACAAATAATATTATATCATAAAAAGCACGTGGATTGTAATCGAGGCGTTTATACGTGTTCCTGCGGACGTGTCACGAGCACAATATGATGAGCTGCTCTTTAATTAGGAACAATGCCGCAGTTTAACCCGTAACCGCTAACATATTTTGCTATGTCAAATTATATTTAATGTCCTTATGTGTTATTGAATAGTAATTAAATTAAAAATGATAAGAATAGTATGTATAAATAATGGAAATGTATATAAATAAAGATGAGATATTCCAATTTTGTAGACTGTATAAAAATTAAAGGAATTCTCTTTATTTATGTATTTCTATGAGTAGTAACTGATATTTATTCAAGTTCTTTAAGAGTCTTCGCAAGACCATACGTTTAAAATAATAACAATTTATTAAACAGCCGTGTTCTATAAATAAAAATGCTGTTAAACGTGCAATGAATTTTCATTTTATTATTATTCTCATTATTCGCTTCTGTGAAACGATAATTTACGATACATGTTTATAATTTTATAATTAGTGAAGGAAATAAGCAACAATGAAGTGAAATATGACTATGCTTGAAATTTTTTCAATATGTTAATGGTTATGGTTTATTTTCGCTGAAGGAACCTGAAAACCTAGTGACACTCCGTTTCGAAATAACATTAATTCTTCACTTTTTACCGTTCTTTTAAGGAATTGCATGTCAAGTAGTGGAACTCAACGCCGCGATTTGCCTCGTTAGCGTAGCGAGAAGATAAAAGTATTAAGTAGTTCAAACCCGCGAATCGTAAACTGTAAACAACAGCCTTTGCGTGAACATTGCAGCTTTACTATATGCGTTACATTTATTAAGTTATCCAGTTTCATATAAATATATTATGTTCGTAAGATATGCAGTCACTTTAAAGAGCAATAAAAAGATAAAGAGAATGCCCTCTGTTTCCTACCATTCTGCGAGGTAGGTTGAATAGCGCAACTATCTGTGAGGGTTTCACTGTGATAATGAAGAAGGACATGCTTTACAAAAACGAAGTTAGTGTCGGAATCGCACCTACTTGGGGCAAAAAACAAATTTCTATTTTTAGAATGGAGTGTTTTAACACTACGTTACTCTGCCTGTCCTGTATCCTGTCTTATGTTGAAAGCACCGTTATTACTAATAAAAATCTGGTAGGCTATATTGGCTGTGAATAATCAAGAGGAATATAGACTCGTCACGGAAATTGCGCCATTTGACTCAATTCTAAAAAGTGTCGAAGTCCCAGCAAAGCGATTATTACTGAAAAAATTGCGTCCATCGAATGGACAGGAAATACATTTTATAATAGCGAACGTATACGTATAGGTGTTATTTAAGAATAATATATTTCTTTATTTACTAAACAACAGATTTTATCACTTCTTAATTTTACATAGTAGTCTTTTGGCCTTTTTGTTTTCAAAGATTTTATTATTGTTAGTTTTTTTGATTTTCATCATTAATGTCAATAATGTCTAATTAACAAATCCTAACTTAGGGTTTCAGGTACCAAATAATTATTTGATGTTCCTGTTGCAATGGAGCCTCCGGAATCTACAGGATTATAGTGTATGCCCGGTTGTGATCAAAGTTTCTAGTTACCTCATATATATATTAACAAATCAGTCTTTAAACACGAGACTATTTAATAATTCAATAATTGAATGTCTTTCTAGATTTCCAACACTACGAATTGCTAATTTCGTTTTGTTTTGAAGCTTTTTTTTCAGCTTCACGTTGTATCCCGCACATGACAGTGTGACCAGAGGGAACTTGGGAACCTAGTGTTAAGACGCACTGTTGCGTTCCTCATATGCCGAAATTGAAGCATTGCATGTTGCAGGTAAAGGAACTCAACGCCGCGCTTTGGCTGGTTGACAAATGCGCAGAATTAAACACATTAAATATTTAATTGGAAGTATTAATTATTTCATTTCCTGGAGTGGGGATCGAACCCACAACCTATCACTTTTTCAATCACACCCTTGTGTCCGCCACGAAAGACATCATATTAGGTTTTAAATTTAAATATCTATTATAATTACATCAGTGATGTTTGTACTTGTACCCGTAATAAATTTATTGATAGGATTCGACTAAGTCTTAACGCCGATGCCTTTTTTTTATATATCTAGTTGATTAAAAAAGGCATAGTAACAGATGTTAAGAACACTAAAGGAAATTCGATATACCTGTTAATTGATGTTAATTAACGGTTGACCAAGTTTAACAACAGATAGGAGATCAGGAATAACTGGTCGTTCCCTTCCATCACGTAAGTACACTTACAATTAAGATGGAATTCAGAACCATTACTATTCTCTACCAAGTATCTGCAAAGTTAAATTGTATTCTGTATTGGACGGAGAAAACGTGTCGAACTTGACATTTCATAATGGCGCCGCTATCGATAAAAAAATGTTTCAAGAATTTACTTTGCAATGCAAACGATAAGCTATGAACTATTCTTTTAATGTTGCTAACAATGTGAGTATTTTTATATAATGCGATTGTTGGGGTAAAACACCTAGTAACATGGAGTAATCGCAAGTAATTCCTGTACTGGCATGAACCTTTCCTTGGGGTGGGTGGCCGCGAGGGCGCGCAGGGGTGCCACATACAAGTGAAGTAAAACATCATAAAATATTTATCTTATAATATATTTATTAAAAAAACATGAAAGGCAGGCAGCAGGTTAATGAAAGGCAGGCTCATATATACAATAAAATCTAAATTTTATTGTATATACGAGTATATTAATAGAATATATTAACAATAAAATGTTGATTTTATTTAAGTGACTATGTAAATTATTCTATAATTGATATTATCTTCACTTTACAAATGTAGCTATTATAATTTCGCGTGAAACAAAGTTATGGCAGTGGTACAATGTTAAAGTTGTAATAAAATGTTCTAGTTCTACTTATCGCTTATTTTGATGTAAGCAAAAAGGGTTAAAAAATAGGGTCAGCGGAAGTATAGTTGTACATAATTATATTTAAATGGCTCAATTTAGATAATATTCAAATAGCAATGTAGCTACTAAAGATAGTATAGTTGATATTAGACTGAGAGCCAGCCTTTTCCTTTTCGTACAACCAAAATCTTTACTAGTGTTATTAATGCGAAAGTAACTTTGTCTGACGTCGCCGCTCAACCGCTTTTTAACGAAATATGGTACAGAGATAGAGTTGACCATGAGTAGAAAAAAAGGAGTTGAAGGAATTGAAAATAGTCAAAGTTGACACAGAGAGTAATACTATAATTAAATTATTAAACAATGTTGATAGGTTTAATAAAAGATACCTAGGTATTAAAAAACGCATAAATATTGTTTACTTTGCAATCGTTGCACTAATTATAGTTATTTATTTTTTCTGCTTCAAACAACTTGGGAACCTAGTGTAACAACCAACAACTTAAATGATTATTATATATAATTGGAGACGATTGATTGCGATTTGCGTTTCGAAAAAATCAAAAAATATCACCAGCGGAACAATCCACGTTTATAAAAAAAGATTATAATATGCTATACATACTTAAAAGATTATAATATATGTACTTGATAGTTAAAGCTATATAATTTATAAGCGTAATCATATGTAGGTTAAATCTTATGGTAATTACGATTATATTATATCCTATATTAGATTTTTTTTATCTTTTATTAAAAAAAAATCCTAAAGTGAATGTTAAGAACATATTTCTATAAAAGTAGCGGTACGGTGGGAAGTTCTTCAGTATGAAAATATATATACAAATAATCGGATTATTGAATTGATTGATTTGATTGATATAAAGAATTAATAAAAATATATTAATTTGATAAGTCGGGTATTCTGGGTAGCCTATATATTTTAGGTTTAAGTAAGGCGCTTATCGTAGAACATTCGTTTATGCAACAGAATATATACAAATAAAAGAAACAAATAATAACAGTGGGGGAGTGTGAAATAATTCGGGGGTTCAGCAGCCCTACCGAGGGGAATAAAGCCGGCTATCGCATACTTGATGTTATCATAATGATTATTAACATGTGAAACGCCGTACCAGGCACCGGCGCGCGCCCTAGATATGTTTGACATCAGCCAGTTATTTTAATACAAGCAATTAGAGGTTTCCACTATTCGCGAAGCAAACTTTTCGATTAGTCTGTGGTTGTCTTTAAGTGGATTTTAAATTGCTCGATCGATCGATGGCTAATGTTTCACGAAAATCAGTCGTATTTCGTAGAAACGGTAAGTTCGGTACGCGAAAATTGCCTGTATTGTGAAGGGTAGTTTGGATTTTTGATTTGTAATGCCATTAAACTATTGTTTAAAAGCTATTCAAGTATCTGTTCAATACTTTTTATTATAAAATTTTATGAAACTTTATATTAATTTGAAGTTGTGGTTTTACCTACTGTAATTAGCGTCGCGTTGCATTCTTTCAACTCCGTATTCTATAAAATCAGCAGGTTTTTATATTTTTTCCAACAACATAAATTATTTTAAATAAATATTATATTTGTATAAACATAAATTCAAATGCACTAGAATCAAATTAATTTCAAGACTGACGGTGCCTGAAAAGGCGTCTTTATAAGCTTTACAAGCTAGATTTAATTCATTTGAGCTTCGAAGCTTGGTCATTTAGTTGCGTTAAGAGCATTTAACATTTAAGCGGAGAAATATTATTTATGAACTATATATTATTCAAATAAATTTAATATTTAATTACAATTAAATAAATATTCAGAATTTAAAAAGACATCTTTGTGCATATACGTACATATTCTTTGTTATACAACGTGTAAGCGAAATATAATAGATCTATTTTAATCTTATTCTGAAAGAACTGCACACTCTGCAACTTGTGGTAGTTTTTGCCATACATAAATCCGCGTGTTTTCGCTTCACTAAAAGGCAGTGCTCTTTTATTTCTGCAAAACATGTCCTTTGGGATCCGACTATACGCATGTCAAATGTTAGACAACAGAACACTTTGTATAGGTGATTAATATTTTGCAGGAAAGTATTTGTTACGTGCAGTCTATGGGGTTGAAATAAGGGCACATTTATTTTACCTGTAGCTTAAGCATATTTAAATGAAGTAATGAAACCTTTTTAATGAGTTTCATAAAAGCGTATTTAGTCTTACAGTATGAAACACGTGTACTTGTATTATATGACATATACTTATATTATATGTGTACTTATATTATATGACGAGCAACAGGATATTAAGCTTTTCAAAGTGTTGATAAAATAATAATAGTAATATCTTTCTTTCTTTCTTAGCTTCACGCTGTATCCCGCACAAGGCAGGGTAGGCAGAGGGAACCCGGGAACCTGGTGTTAAGATACTCTGTTCCCCACTTTCCACTGAATTTGAGGTATTGCGTGTAGAGTGGTGGGACTCAACGCCGCGCTTTGCCTTATTACCAGAGCGAAAAAATGAAACATTAAATATTTAAATTGAAAATATTAAATATTTCATTTCCTTGACTGGGTATCGAACCCAGAACCTGTCGGTTACAGTCACACGTTTGTGCCGCTGCGCAACGACAGGCCTCATTAATAATAGTAATATGTAATTATAATTACGACAACAGAGCGTTTGGTTGATATCATTGTGATTTTTTTGTTATTGCCATGTCCTTAGTGAAGATAGCTTCGTAAGATCAATCGGCTGTCGAGTACGATTTTTTTTTTCATTTATTGCTTATACACATTAAAAAAAACCTGCTTAAAGTAATATTCATTTGATTGAATCCAATTAAACTATTATATTTAAATTAATATAAATATTGCTATTGTATGATTGTACTCTATGTCATGGCGTAGTAGGCCGTCAACGGAACGGGTCTTCAGAGACGTCGAATGAAGTGACAGTTAACTGCATGTTCGTAATTCTATCCGTATCATGTGGGTGAGTCCGAATACTGATTGGGGTAAATTGTATTCGTAAGACGTATAAGCCTATTTGAGGATTGCGTGTGTTAGCATTGACTGAGCTGTGGAGATTCTACATTACGTTCGGCACTATGGAGTTGTCTAAAACAATATGCATCGCCGCCCTGAATGATGTTGAGCGTAATGATACGATAACAATCTGTTCGAGAACCACTATGTATTTCAAATTGGCCTGAACAAATGTATTAACGTATTAAAATTTGTATGTAAGGCTAATATCTGTTAGTTAAATTCAGATTCAATTTCTAATTTCCACGTTAATGAGTATAAAATCATTAGACGGTTCCTTTATAAAAACTTGCTAAATGCTATTAAAGAACCAACCACGTTCAGTCGACACTTTCACATAGCTGTGACTAGACACCTTTGAAACATTTAACTAATACGGTACAAGTCTGTAAGGGTGCGAATATGAAGTGAATCTAGGCATAGTACTCTCAGTTGACATTAGGAGGGAAAATGCAAAAGGAAAATCTCGTGCATAGCCATTAGTGCTTCACTAGTTGTATTATGTACGTGCCAGCTATTCGGCTACTCCAAGCCTGCGCCTTTAAAAAACACAGTATAAAAATGGACAGTGTGCTTTTATTCCGATTTTCACAAGGTTACATAAGCATTATATTTCTTATGTACCTATGTAGTAATTATTTTATTGTTATTAAATATATGCATTAGTATTTTATTTGTACATGTTTGTATTTATTTCTCTGTAAATATGACATTGTGCGTCAAATATATTTTTATTTTGGAATAAAGCATTAATCTTAATTTTTAATACACTGAAGAATCAATAAAAAACAAAAATGAGTATCGAAATAAAATAAATGTTTCACTTAAATTAGAAAGATATTGTTTATTGTCGGCACCATTCAATTTCACTTGCTGTAACCATGGGACGCCGATTCTAGCGTTTGACAAAAGCATAGAGCACTTACACTATAGAGCTTAGATTCTGATAACGGTGTAGTTCGTGAACGTATTTTGTTAACACGTGGGACTATTGATTCACATGGATGCAGTACTTTGACAATTTCATTCACTAACCGTTCCCGTTTGCTATATTTCGGCTATCACAGCTTATATTCTTATTTAATTGTTGCTATTTATTTATATTGCGAATATTTCGTTCGTGTTCTAAAAAATTCGTTCCTATATTAAAAGTTAATTAGATCAATATCTAATAATACAACGCAATATCAAATAAAATTTAAGCCTACTCATGTTAATAATATATCACCTGCTCAGTAGTAATTAAAGCCCAATCAAAAGTCAATTTATGTCACAATCGTCAATAGATGTTTTGGGCTAAAATCGTAATATCGTGTCGGCCTAAATGTCCATTTTCAAAGACAGTTTTGACAACATTACCAGTGTAATGTGTTAGATTCGAATTAACTGGGTTTAGCTTGCATATTACTATAGTTTCATATTGTGTCAGTACATCCGTTTTATTGATTTGTAGCCCCTAATAGAAAATATTGTAGTGAGGTAAGTTATAAAGATATGATTATATAATAGGTACATTTAATTTTTGTTTTATGAACAACCTAAATAATTCCGACAACATTGTGTTTACAAAAAAAAATCGATAGTATTCCTAGTTCGACTTAAAATTAAGAAACCGTTGGCTTTAATATGTGAAAATTCTGTTTCTTTATATATTGTTCTTAAAATATAAATATGTAAATATATACATACAATCTCAAAAAGTAGCTCTGACTATAAAATATCATAAAATAATTTGAATTGGTTAACGTACGTACACGGAAATTAAGTTTGCTCGACTGACACTCATATGTGACGTTACTGACGTCACTGGCTTTGATATTCATATAGAAAATATTAGACGGCGGCAAGGGATGGCGTGCTCTGGGGGTCACCGATCGACCCCTCACGCCGATGGCCACTCCAACACGCTCTGCTCGCCTTTAATGAACTTTACGTCGCCGGCCGCAATAAGAGAACACTTCTTTGCCCGCTTGCAGCTATCGTATGTTACTCCGAACAAAGCACAAGTGAAGTCACTTAGAAAGGAGCACTTGCCACTTTTGCTCTTTCTTATTGTTTCGCTTTTTATGATTTGACGGATCGCTGTGCGTTGTAACTATATGTCGCACTAACAAGATTGTTTAGACGCTTTGATTGAATATAAGTGTGCTGTAAAGCAACGCGTCAATGGAAGACTGTCTAGGCCTATTTTGAACGTAAATTGACAGATCTCATGAGCTATTAACCGTCGCTTAGTATTTTCTGTTATTAATAAACGACTTCTACTATACTCAATATGCACATTTACACAACAACGTCACATGATACGATGGCACAAAGGATATCTAATAGTTTCAATTTTCGCGGAAATTGGATTGTTGTTCACGACAGTATTGCGGCCCTTCGTCTGTTAACTGTGTTACGAGGCTGAAATGAACACAAATAGCTCATTATAATGAGATGCCAAAAGTGTAATCAATATTATGACCATCAGAATATCTTCTGTGGTCGTAGCTTATAATTTCTACGTATAGTAACGATCCACCCTCGTGTAGGCAACAATGATTTTCAATTAGAATATCGATTTAACTTGACACGTAAACAGATGAGTACATCTTAACTATCGTTTCTTTTTCCATTTTCTTTTATATGTTTTTTTTATTATTTCACTAAATATTTTAAAAACCCTGACATATTAATTAGCTTATTAGAATTATTTGAGCTCTGTCGTTGCGCAGAGGTGTGACTGTACACGTGACAGGCTGTAGGGTCGATCCCTTTTCGAAGGTACGAAGTATTTATTATTTTCATTTCTTCGCTTTGGTAATCAGGCAAAGCGCGGCGTTGAGTTCCGTCGCTCGACCTACCCTGCCATGTGCGGGATACAACGTGAAGCTGATAACAATAAAGAGCTTACTAAATAAATTACAACAGCGAATTTATAAAGTATCAATATCATAATAGCTTAACGTGCTCCGATCATGAGTATTTTAATAAAAATGTTTCCTCGCATCCACCTTGTTAGCAGTTTTAACGTACGTCAAACAAAAATTTGTAAGCTAAAATTATTGTTATAGCGGATACGGTAATTTATAAAGTTAAGAGTTGTTTTATTAAACTTTAGCTTAGCGCTTGAGTGTACCTTTAAAAAATATTTAGCCAATGTAAAGTTTATGTAGCAAGTGTATCTAAATTACATAAAACATATAAGTAAAGTATAGTATAATTCAAATAAAGGGATATTTTTAAATTAAATAAATCCCTTTACATTACCGTATTTCTGAAGGAACAATAAAGGAACCTAGGTAAATTAATAAGTATTGTTTTCAGAGATGAGTGACTGTGATGTCAGGCGTGGTACGTCACACCGTGGGACAGACGAGGCGTGGGCGGTGGTTGCGGGTAAGTCAACAGTTTCGAAGTAACCCAGTGTTTTTTGTATTAACTAGCTCTTAAAAAGTGTCATTTGGCACACATAACTCTTAGCAGTCATATCCAATAGACTGTGAGAGTGTGGTCGCCAGTTAAAGCTTATAGGTAATATGTAGAGTGTTTTAATATCTAAAAGCACAGAGTTAACAAGTGCCATCTTTCAAAGAAAGTACATATATATATGTTAAGACAATCAATATCACGACGGGTCAGACCATAGTAGCTACAGGTGGTGTAGTCAAATTAGGTCCACATCTTTAAGCCAATAATAGTTTAGTCTTCATAAACAAAGCTCAACCGAATACAGGCTTTATTCAGGTCTAGGCTAATCTGGGATAGCTTGGATTTAAAGCCGTTAATATTACGCCGTGCTATTATACTAAACCTAGGGATTTGTGGTTATCTAACGGTTCAATTGTTAATTCAACTATTTTCAGTTCATTATTGTACTAATCATTATTGTTATTGTAATACGTATAAAGGAAAAAATGTTACTACGAACTTCCAGCTTCTTATAATGTATCTACTAATATAATTTTCTGATGAGTTCCTATACATCGATAATATACTATAATTATTATATATATTAGTAAAATATTAATGTAGTGAAATTTAGTAAAATCTAATATAATTTGAATTTTAAATTTTGCAATTGTTGTTTTTGTCTGTTTATACAGTCACATCTTATGAATAACAGGGTAATATTTATATATTTTTTTACGTTATAGCTAATAAACCGGATAAAATACTGTAAACGCCCATAGATCCTCAACTATAAGGAAGGAAGGTATGGAAATATAATCTTAATATTTCTTTCATCTTTTTAGACATTTGTCTTTGACATATAAAAATTGAAAACCAGAAATATCTGATGAAGAACAAAATAATATGAAATTTGAAAATACCATCTAGCAAAAATAGTTAATGGTCACGCAAGCCATGTAAACGAATTTGTGATTGGCGAAAACCATTGAACGTATAAAGAAGTGACAAGTCACAAGACACAAACAACCAAATGTTTTAATATTTTGTCTTGTATCAAAATTATTATATTTTATTTTAGGAGAGTGTAGGTGCATGTGCATTTAATTAATACTACTAATATGAAGATGTATGTGTAGAGTTTATTTTGTAACTAATAATAAACTCTACACATACACCTTCATAAATATTACAACAAAGCATTAGTTGACTAGTTGACTATATCTGTATATAAATGAAAATTTAAAAATACCTGCATGGCTCATACATTTGCTGGCGTATCGGAGAGTACGAAATGGATGCAGCATTTGATAAAAATAAGGCATTGGGGTGAATTAATGATAACGGATGACGTCTACGGGCTTTGAAGTTATGTTTCACTGGAGTTATGTTCTTTTTCAAATTTATTAGGTATATGTACATAGGCTAACAAAGTATAACATAGTTAAGGCATGTTTATATATATATGTATATATATATATATATATATATATATATATATATATGTATATATTACATACATTATAACACAAAATTTTATATTGTAGCGAAGAAATATAAAACATGTATTATTAAATATTTAAAATAAAAAAAATAGAAGTGTTCAATAATAAGACCATTTCTAAAACGTCATTCACAGGCCACGCCTCATACAAACATCTACATGCCTCGAAGCGAGCCGACGTTTCCGAAAATCAGTTACGGTGAGGTCGCAAAATGATGAATCAACAATTTTGACTTGACTGCCTTGTGGGAGGACGAGGGAGGAGGCAGATCGATTCTACCTATTTCGTGGTAATTAGAATCGCACCGCTAAATACGATTTTACTGTTCAATTTTCATATTTTGCACTCCTCTTTCTTGAAATCAATGTGATGTAACATTTATTTTCAGCGTTTCTAATTGTCTATGATGGCTTAATACAGATTTTGAAATAAATATTTTAAGGGACACGGTGCGCCGAAAAGTTCTGTAATTATTCTCGAAGCACCATTGTTTATAACAATTCTAACAAAAAATATGCATATAAATAAAATTGGACACAAAATAACAAATAACTTTAACCGTGTAATGTTATATAGAAGATTAGTAATATAAATTAGTTAAAATATTATTTGCTTGAAATAATTATGATAAATATGGTAATAACGTTATTTATGTATATTTTATATGAAGCTTACATCACAAAGATATCGGAAAGGCGTGAAAGTTATAAATGGCCTTGATATAATCATCAAAGAGTTTACACCGCGTGAAGCGGAAACTCCATAGGCGCCTGATAAAAGACAGTTACCCACTACTGAAGCGATTACAATATATATGCTACGGTGGTTTTAAAATATATTCCTTACACATAAAAGATATTTTTAGTCTCGTTTCGAAAACGGATCATTGTTTATTATATGCATTATTTTTAGTAAAAGTGCGAAATTAACGTGAACACATAATTTTATTATTTTGCAATTCAGTTATAGTGTAATTTACTTGTTAGCAGTGTGCAGCAGATAAGTAGCATTTCAGTTTTTGTTTTGTAAGATGGAGTACGTAGTTCGGCGCTTTTCTATATGACAACAAACGAGACCTGATGTAAAAACAATATTTCTACAAAATATTATATTGTTGAGGAGCGCATTAAAGTCATATTACTCTGCTACACCGACGTTGCATGACATGAATTTCGCATAATTGCAGTATAATTCCGTTTTACGATCGTTACTAGATACAATATATTTCTTCCGTGATTTTATTTGAATTCTATAATCGCGTGTTAATGTAACATTTTGTTATAAAAAATAGGGTAGAACGGTTTCATAATTGTTTAACGGAACGAGCGAATCAAAGAAGCGGATTATATATTATATATAATTAATATGAATACAGAGCGACCCGTACGCAAAAAAACACAATTTGCCTTGTTTCATTCTAACTCGGATATGTTATTGCACCGCAGTATATATACATATTTGTGTAATAAATTATCTATAATTATAAATAGAAAGCAAAAACGAAATAAGTGATTAACTATAAATGAGCACATCAACATATTCTTGCTAAACGAGAAAATACTGATCATGCGATGTTTATATTAGTTATGTATAAAACGCAATAAATATGATAATTGTGCAGCAATTTTATTGTTAGACATGAAATATGATTTACAAGGCAATGAAATCTGTAGCGGCGTAATATTATCGGTGGTAAACCAGACGGTTGTATCGAGTGCAACAGTGAGGATTAGACGTCGGCGTTAGACACTATACAGAGATAAAGCAAACGACTCCGAATTTGAAAGTGCGTGCCAATTTTGGTCGGTCCGCTGTTACAAAGAGCCTGCGTACAAATCCTAGGCAAGACATTTTCCGTAGTGCAGCCACCAGTCTCTTTGTTCGAGCGCAATCAGCCGCCGGCGTACCCAGCAATTATTCAAAATACATCAGGCAATATTAGATAGGTGGGCAGGCCGATGCGTTTTGCATTGCGAATCAGTCGGACTTTGTGGAACAGCGACTGGGGAGTACTAGTGTTTATACGCCGTCACCGACAGATTGTGGGGCCAGCCTTTTGCTAAATTGTCAGCGCACTTGGGGATTGTCGATGGCGGGACCACGGCTAAAACGTTAATGGCCCCCGTTATCACAAAACTACGTTAAGGGAAACGCTCGCGTGAGTTGGCAGCCAAATGAAATCGCTGGTTCGACTCTACGCCGATCCATCTCCTAGATACCACATTCGCGTTATGATAACTTCTTATCAAAGTTTTCACGCCTGTATTTTTTCTAAATAAAATGTTTATACTTAGGCTTTAAATATCGCGTTGAAATCTAATCTATCATAACTTTGTTTTTAAAAGCATGTCCAATTGCCAAATAGATATAATTTGTATTCAAAATATTTGCTTAGATAGCGATATTAGATAAGAGTTATGAATACTGAATAACCGATGATAACTAATAGATGTGGTTGTGGTAACGAGAAAATTTTGCGGCTGAATGAACCAAAGACGGCAGTGGTGGAGGTCGATGTTGTAGTAATCAATGTCTAACAACGCTCAAAATGTCCTCTGAATTTCGGGGCGTAAATAAAGGCCATTACAATACAAATGATCATTGGCGAAATGTTTAACTTGAGGCCTGTATTCGCTCGCATTAGTATTCCCTTTGCGCAGTTTGTAGCCGTGCCGTACATTATTTGTATACACTAAGCATGAAATGTTGCCAAGCAAACGTGTACTATTTGCGTGGAGGTTTAGAAAGCAGACGCGGGGGCGAAGGGAGGCGACGGTGGCGGCCGGGCCCCCTTTGTACTCCTCTCCTGTGCTCCGTACCCTCCCCCATGCGTGCACGGATGAGAAACACTCACCCACTCTGAGGTTTCAATATTCCATACCGAAATGCATTCAATTGCAACATTTTTAGACAAATGGAAAAGGAACGATGTCCCGGCGCACCCTTTGATAAAAACTTAAACGGACCGATTTATTTCATATTTTCCTTTGTGGCTGTTAACTTACCGACAAGACGCGAGCGAACTGAATCCAATTTTTATTTACTTTCCCAATAATATCTTCCAGAAGATCGCAGTCGAATGTGGAGTCAAAGACATTTCTATTTTGTTTCAGTATTCTTATTTCTTTTAATCTTTGATCAAATCATAAAACGGCAGAATAGTTTGGTGAAGATGATTTTAAATAAAAATTGATGAAATATTTTGAGCCTGCTTTGAGATAACACTACAATGTTCGACATTTGTATTAGATACTTGAAAAAATAAAGAATTCAGCTGTAAAAGAATACAGTATGAAAATAGTTTCGTTGGAAGCTGTCAGCAGCTTTCATATAAATAAAGCTTACCTTAAGATTTTAATAATTACAAGCGTAGCAATAATAAAAATAATATATTTCAATTGGCAATCTATAACACAAGAATCAGTCTATTGTCAACAACGCGAGACACGATGAAATCTAATTATCCATTAGCCCTCGGTTTCCTATCGAGTGCGCACGGCTCCTGACCTATCGCGAATGTAACGGTATAAACATATAGCTCTTACCACATATACGGCACAATTTATTAGATGATTTATCAATTACGCGCACATTTGTGCCCACATGTTTATTGAACCTATAAAAAAGTAGCGACTGTGTCTTTTTAAATATTCGTAGGAAATACGGCGTGATTTTTTCAATAATACAAATTATTTATTCTTAGCTGAAACTATATGTTACGGTATTCAAAGACGCGACAAGAGACGACGTTGTGCGTTAAAGGACATTCTTTTCAATTCGTTTACATCGACTAGTTTACGTCGATAATCTTACTTTAAATTGTCACAACGTAATAAGATAAAATAATATAAAGCAATTATATTCGTTATAAACATTTGATAATGTATGTGAACGTTATAAATTAAAAGCATTTTAAACAACAACGCTGCGATATGTTCGAAAGTTCCATGGATTAATTAAATAAAGCATCCAATAAAGCGCATATAACTCTGTTAGCGTTATACGTCAAACCGCAATAATCACTTTAACGTCAACTAAAGAGCCATGGTGGTGGGCGGTCACAACACTATTTCTGTGACGAAATCTAATCATCTATTAGTCCTCACATTTCTGTCGTGTACACGAGTTTAGGACCATTAGATACATGTGAATATCTAGTGTACATAAATCTGTACTAACAATATTATAAAGCAGAAGAGTTGGTTGGGTTGAACGCGAACTTAGGAAATCTCGGGAATCGCAGGTTCGCATTAAAAAATATTTTGGTGTAGGATAGTCAATTAAGAAGGCTATATGGGCTTAATTAAGTCATGTAAAAAGTTTCGATGTAATCCGCTGTACCTGTGAGTTACATCCTTCAATTAGAGTGCGTTATGTGAAGTACACAACTTTTAGTTATTTGTTTTTGATCATGGGGGCGAATGTGGAAAGTGTATAAAATATGAACTCAATCGGTCAACATTTTTTTAAAATTTCAATTGACATAGGAAATCTAGCGCAGATATACAAAAGCGGAGAACGGAAAACAGTTAATAAGTCATTACATTTTTTACGTCACTTCTATCAAGTCACTGCACTCGGAGGGTATTTATTTAAAGGTAGTAAGTACCCCGACGACTAATTTTCCGTAAAAGATGAAATATTATATCTCTTAAAATATTATAGTAGTAAATAAAATATGCCGCGGCCTGGCGAGTTTTATCTTCATCGTCATTTTATATATTTACTATTATAAAAATATATATTTATATATTTTTATTTAATTTTTTTTTATAACGATATTTATTTTATTTATTTTTTCTATAATGACATTTATTTCATGACTATATCGTAATATATAAAATATTATGATAAAAAAATTATAACAATATAGCAATATACATTCGAGCATAACTGACAATGGCCATAATTTTTATTATGTAGGTATATACATATAACTGCATGTGTGTGTTTGGAAATTAAATATAAATATATATTTATTTCGCATTTTAAATATATAACGTTATGTACATTATACTTTTTACAATGTAAATTTTAATTTTTAAACAGTTTTGTTTTAATTGTAATAATCGTTTTATTAATTATAATAATTCGCATAAGAGCAATAATGCTAATGTAGAATAATTTAACCTATATGTACGACTACTTTGGGGAATCAATATATATAAAAGTTCAAAGACGCGACGTTGAGGTCCAACATTCAAAAAGAGCAAAGTAAATCACAAAGTTCCCTGTGAAAATATATTGTATATAAATATTTTAAAAGAGCGGATGGTTTATGGTGCACTTAAACCACAAGAATCAATGAATTGTCATCATCGCGCCAGGACGGACTCGAATAATATTTCTGTAGTGAAATCTAATCAGCTATTAGCCCTCGTTTTCCTGTCGACTGCACAGCTGCTGTATGTGTATATGACATTAGTTATAAGTATTTCTAATTCTATAGAAAATTGTAAGCATAACATCACGCAAGCTATATATTTTATGTCATATCTGATCTTAGTGTGAGTTTCATATAAATTCTTAACACTTGAATTTCCAGAATATATAAATTATTGTTAATAACTATATGTTTTTTTTTACATATTTCTAACTAAATAAGGTGATTAAATAATAAGTAAAATAAGCTAAATTTAATTTTATTAAAAAAAGTACGTATGGCGGGGCGCTAGTGAAACGGTAGAATATATTTATGTAAATACTCCGATCTGAGGAGCCACTGGTTAAAATTGTTTTTTTTTAGTCTATTAGTTTCCATAGGTAGTCCATGCATTGAGGAAGGCTATAGATTAATAATATTGATGCAACCCGCATTTCAGAATATCCTCGAGCATTTAAAATGTGTCAAACTCAAATATTAGTTATTTCCATTTGAGCACGCGGGCGAAGCCGCTGGTGATAGCTAGTAGATAAAGCGAACAAAACGTAGACAAAGCACAAACCAAAAAGCACTTGCCGTATTTAATAAAAATCCGTTTGAATATTTAAGAAGTGCAATCGGTTTTAACTGAAGAATAATTATTATTTCGAAAAGAGTTTCATTAATACACATTTCATTAGTGACATTTTAAGCAAATGAGAAGAAATTTATCTTTGTTTTATAAAATGAAATATCTGTCTGCCTATTGAAATTTAATAATCAAGCCGGCATCGGATGAAGTCTAGATAGAATAGAAGATATAACTTTTCAAAGTAAATAGTGTGATAGCTTGATACTTATTTAACAACTGTAAAATGGATAAAGGTAAAAAAACCTTTTATTATCTTCAAAGGACCATCCGGAGGGAATTTCAACTAAACTGATTTTTCCATATTCTTTCATACTCATGCTATTAGTTAATTTTTTTAATGTAACACAATGAGAAATTATCAAATTCGAAAACTAAATTATACATCATATATATATATTTTTAGAACGATACTTGTGTTTACTTTAGAAATAGATATCAAAGTTATTAACACAAAAAAAAATGTATTTAAAAAAAAATTCGACAAAACATCGATCACATACGTTTTCTTAGTTATTACGCTACCTTTTATTAGTACCTATATATTTTAAAATAATCTTTATTTATTAGAGAAAAGATAAAATTGGGCAAAGTTAGTTGCCTAACTGTAATTTGAGTGTTTAATCGGAGCTACATATTGGGCGCAATATTTAAGCGAATCGGGCGATAAATTTCATTCGCGCACTCGCCTTGATGATTCACGAGCGGTTTGCCCTACGAAATAGATTTCGTTGTTTTGTGTACGCTGTTTACATATGTTATTATGTGTAAATATAGCGACTACCGTATCGTAACGTCCGATTAGTGAGGGGCGGGATTGCTTAGTTTAAGTTAATAATAAGTTTAATCCATCTTTAGTGTCTAACGCACTTTAATTGCAGAAGCAAACTATTATTTTTCTAGCTATAATTTCAACATTTCGCCGGCGAAAGCGACGATTTCATCGTTTCATTTAATATATTATTTATTTATATATCTAATTCATGATGTATAAGGAACCAGCGCAAACAATAAGACATAGAATAAAAAACGAGTTACAATTTCATTACGTTGCATTTTAAAGTAATATCTTGCCGTAAGCGAATTATAGCTGAATATTCAACGAGCAAACGGTCGCGGATAAGCGTGTATGCATCAAATATTGTATTATTAACGTCTCTATTTAAATAGCAATACGGTTTGTTCTCGCCGGAAACTGCCTCATAAAGTATGAAACGCTCCTGTTAAACGATTCAGCCTATAAAACGTATAGCGCACGTTTAAACTACAGATACTCAAAATTAAAACTGTTATAACACAGTAAAAATTTAACTGAAAAGACTTGGATAAGTTCATATTTAAGGACCGGCAAACGCGCTCAAACTTGAAACGTGGACATCGCGGATGATTTTAATACACTTTTTGGATTAAACTTAGCTGCTTTGAAAAGAGAAACACTTAGTTTTTCATATTTTCATGTCGTTTGTACAAACAAATATACGTAATATTGTAAAATTACTGTGAAATCCATGCCAATTTTTGTGCAGTTCAGTTGAGTGTTTTAACATTATTACTGATATTTAATGTTGTACGTTAAAAGTTCCTCTTACAAGTTTGTACTGCGTAGCTTTTCTATTAAATTTCGGAAAACTTTGTGGTAAAAGCTTTACATGTTAAGTTTTCAAGAGCTTTTCTTCAAGTTTTATTCAATCTTATCGACTGTTTACAGCGCATCATACTCAGAGATAGTTCATTTTTATTTTTTGTTAACGTAATTCATTGCTTAGAGCTGCTCATTATGAGAGCGGATTTAGAAAATGAGATATTTCCTCCAACGTCACATGTCCGGTCGTCCACAATCTAATATAATAATGAAACAAAGGCGGCAAACAATAGCCGCAGATATAAGCGGAGTCGCGCCACACTAGCAGGTCGCGTCTGATTGAACGCATAAGAATGTGGGGTTCGCCGCGGGTCCGACAGAGAGGCGCGCGCGAGCGAGACGACGGCCTCGCAATTACCTCGTGAGATTGTTGAATAAATTTACATTCAGTTGATTGAAATAATAATGAAATTGCTAGGGCACACTCCGCAGCTCCGTACGCGATATTTAAATTAATAATAAAATCGTAATGTTACACAAATCGCGCATGTGATACGCCCCGCCCGCGCCATCTCTATGATAATTAGGTTCTTTCTCGTGCCTTGTCTTTTGTTTTGAATTATTCAAATTTGATTCAAATTTCCTATGTATGTATTTCATTCGTACTGGATTACATTGAAAGAGAATGAGAAATATTGGAAATGCTAAATGTATAAATGTTTTCTTTAGATCCGGCCATGTTAGAGCTATATTATTACTTTAAAAGTAAAATAGAGAATTTCCATTACTTTTCAATAATTACTTTTTGTAATATCGTCTGATGTTCTGTATCTACTCAATAATTATATACCTACGAATAGACGAAAGTGTAAGCAATGAAAAGATATCACAGTGGCATCAGTTATGTAAGCATTAATTTTACATTTTATTATTAGTAATTTCGACCTTTCAATACTCATTATTTTTGTTCTCGGTTTTTTTTAAATAAAGTAACTTTAAGTAAACGTAAGAGTTCAAACTATTACTTCAGTTTAGACTAAGTATTTGTCTTGCAACTATATTAAATACATTTTACACATGGCCAAATTATACCAAAACACCAAGAAATGTCATCCTTGACCTGACTCAAGGGTCAACAGAATGGACTTATCGGTAACCATTCGAACGGAAAAATCAGGCGACCGCGTGACTGGAATCGGCCGAGACAGCTTGGTCTCCGGTTGCCAGGCTCGGATTGTTGTTCGGGTGTCTAGCGGGGCTGGTGCGACCCTGACCTAGCGCAAGTGCTGGGCGGGTCACGCGGGTGGGAGGGTGACTCGGGCATTCACCTTGAGACGTACGATACAGCGATCGCGAAGGGGATACCAATAACCCATCCCGTTTCCTTGTTTTGTTTTTACGTACGTCGCTTTGTCTTCGTAAATTAACATAATAAGTGTTATTAATTTTGTAATAGTCTCTCGGTCCACTTTGGTATCACTATTCTGTTAAATTTAATACAGATTGCCCTGAGTGCGGAACTGTAGTTCGACGCAAACGCAACCTCATAATTGTGATGAAAATTTAATTTAGTTACTTTAATTACATTCAGTATACGCGTCGTCAGACCCAGTAACTCAGTATTTTTTTATTATTAAGGTATCATTATCACGATATTTTTTGTGCTCGGCAATCCAGATCGAGCGATCTTTTAAAAATCACGAATAAATAACAAACAATTTAGCTTTCATTTTCTAATTTTAATTCCGTAAATCGCTTTTTACGATAAAATGATATCACAAAGACCTTTCAATTGCTCATATAGAGCGGTCTGGTGCGGAATAAGGGAATTGAATAGTTGTCCTTCAAAATAACTAGCTATACAAAAGATAACTACAATAGAGTCCGGAAAATTCTGCTCTTCAATTAGTTTTGCAATTGTGCAGTAATTTAGCGGAGGTTTTCCAATCTTGTATTTTTAAATAAAATTAAAATTATTTAACTGAATTATAAGATGCAAAGCATATCAATACAAATTTTACATTCATTTTTAATATTTAATGCTATATACCATTGCCTATATCACGTACAACTTGTCTTAAGATTTTGCATATTCTAAGGGTAAACAACATAGCGCTTCGTCTTATTACCAGAGAGAGAAAAATAAAATTGTGGGACTTGAATAACCTTCGCTGCTGATGCTGTCCCGTTGCGCCGTGATGGTTAAACTGTACTGTACTTTAAGAAGAAGATAGATCACGAACAAATTTATGTATCCTGGTCATACAAAGTTGAAATGTGCGTGTGCTACTGTAAAGACAATAAGCTGGATGAGTTTGTAAATATTTAGTGAGAATATTTTGCTCAATGACCAGCGCAGGTGTAGGTGTAAAATTGCAATTTCCACGTTCGGAAACGTCGGCATCACAGATGTTGCACGATTAGTTCTGAGGAAATGGACAAGTAGGACGTGCAAAGTGACCGGGATCCGCATCCGTCCAGCTAAACTGACTAACAACTGAATTAGCCTTATTCTACGTTCCTGTCTTATATTTTGCGTTTGCTAGCAGTTTCTATTTGATTGATGTCGTTGTACTTGGAAGTCTACAATGGTTTATGAGTTATGCATGCATTTTGAATTTCCAAACAATATTGAAAACTACCAATAATTATGTCAAACATCATAATTATAATCTGTTTTTGATAGAAAATGTTTTAAATTCATATTAATTTAGCAGGCTTTTACGAATACCTAAAACATTTTTCAGCTTCACGCTGTATCCCGCACTAGGCAGGGTAGGCAGAGGGAACGGAAGTGGAACCTAGTGTTATGACACTCCGTTCCACTTCCTTTCCCCACTTTCCGCCGAATTTGAGGCATTGCGTGTTGAGGGGCGGAACTCAACGCCGCGCTTTACCTTATTACCAAAGCGAAGAAATGAAACGTTAAATATTTTTAAATTGAAAATATTAAATATTTCATTCAGGCTTTTACGAATACCTAAAACATTTTTACATTTATTAAGCAAATAATAAAAAAGAAAAAAAACATTTTCAAATTGAAAATATGTTATTCATGTTCGATTATCACCAAAATTTTTAAAACAAGAAAGGGTTGTTGGCAGAGAATACTCAGTGTTAAGTACCATTTCGTCCAAATTGTCGTCTAACGTCTTAACATAGCGTAACATTTAATGTATGTAATTCAAATCATTTACTAACTTAATAAAAGCATTAGTACAACTTGTTTGTTGACGATATTTATAAAAAAGCATTAATACTTTATTTGATTCAAATCATTGAATTTATTTATAACTCATTTACACTTTAAGCCATTAAAGAAGGTTTATCTAATCGGAACTTTGATATCCGCATCCAACGCGCGGCTGTCTATTAAGGCCAAAAGTATTTGTTCTAGTTTCTTTAGTCAATAGAAAAGTTGTGTTAACACTTTTGCTACGTTCTCTTTTTATAAAACCACCAGAAGGACTTTTATAGTGAAATGTGTATAATGGTAACAGTACTAAATAGTAATAAAAGCAAAATAAATTCATCGTCATCAGAAAAAATGCTCAGCTTCACGCTGTATCCCGCACATGGCAGGGTATGCAGAGGGAACTTGGGAACCAGGTGCTAAGATCCTTCGTTCCACTTCAGTTGGGTGGCGGAACTCAACGCCGCGTTTTGCCTTGTTGGTAACAAGAAGAAATTACAACTTTAAATATTGAATTTGAAAATAATAAATATTTAATTTCCTCTATTGGGGAATCGAACTCACAACCTGTCGATTACAGTCACACGCTTGTGCTGCTGCGCCACGACAGGGCCCGACAATAATTGACTTGCAGGATCGAAATACGATATCCTTAGAAAGGGTGAAACAGCGGGCAGGCTAAACAATTAACTAAATTGCAGCTATAAGTGACATGATCGCTCACCGTTAACTGCTTTATAATATAGGTATATCATGACCACTTTGCAGAATACCAATGCTAATTGGGAAAAATATTTTCATTTGATCACAATAAATGTAATAAATATACGGCCGTATCAAAGAAAGAGCGTAAAGTTATTAGACACAATTGTCAAGTGAAGTGTAAACTGTTATTGATTGTAATAAAGAAAAACATGAGAAAACAATATAAAACAAGAATTAGCATAAAATTATGAAGAAATCCGGAACGAGAGCGGAGACTGCGAAAAAACTCACCCGCGGTCTGCTACCTGTTTTAATGAAACTATAAATAAAACTATAAATATATCGGTATACGGTATATCGCCCGAATAATCATTCAATCAATACATCCCTCTCACACGTGCTCAGAGTGATAGAGATGTCCAATTATAGTAGTTCGGGCACCCATCTAGAAGCGTGACGTGATTTTCACACCCGCGATACAAGTGCATCATCAATTCTCTCACTTCCCCAAGACCCTCGTCGTGTTACTGTAGTCCATAGGACGATTACATAAAGCATATATTCGTGTGAGACAATCGAGATACTAGAACATTGTGTTTTTTGTTTAAAATAATTAATCGATGTTTTGCCTCTCATAATGCCATGGTATAAACTTGAATGCACGAACCAATTACAATTTGTATCGGAATATCTACAACAAATAAAACTCAAAAGCGAATGGGGCATAGTTAAAACATTACAATTTTTAAGGTACTAATATCATTCAGTGCATCTTATTTAAGTTTTGCTTTAATTTTGTCGTTGTCTACTGTCAGTAGTTGTAGAAATAACCGAAAACTTGATCCTATCACTTGAGGGTTACGTCACACCTAGCCCTACCGCCCACAGTAACGGTGTTTACTTCGTGTTCCTCTCCAATTTCGATTGTATCCGTGCATTTTTATGCAGGTGCGAGTCTCGTATTTTTGTTTTTTTCGTTACAGCTTTACTTCGTCCTTAGAACAATGAATCTATTATAGACGTCTTTCCGTTAAAATTTGCTATAGTTATTATATAGATACCTATACACAATTCAAATTTACAAAATCACACAAATTAAATACCATTTAGCAATTTATTGATCTCAATTTATATTCGATTGTTCTAGTTTATATAAACGTGAAACTAAAACTGAATTAAAATTAATGAAAGTAAAAATCTATTAATTCACTTTACTAGAGATGCATATAACCACGGACACGTGGAGCCTAATGAGGAATATGAAATAAGATTAGCCTTTGCTATCTCAATTGCGTTAAACGTCGCTCTCAAAGCTAATTCTCGGTGCGCTACGTCGTTGACACTTTTCGTCACCCACCCAATGCACTTCCGAAGCGTAAAGCCTCCAGAGGGTGGGGGCCACCACCCTTCGAAAAAAGGCGATGCACTTCGAATTGTTCCTTTTATGTCCGCAATCGATCGTTTCGGTAAAGGAGCGCGTTTTATCTGTCCGGCCTGGCCTTACTTCACACGTGGTAGCCTAATTTGCGCCAGAATCTAAAATGTATTCTACGGGATAGTTCAGAAAACATCATTCAAAACGATGGTTAATTATAAAACAGCACCATAAAATATATTGTTACCAAGATTGGAATAGCAGCTTCAATTTTAAGTTTGAAAGTTTGGAAAAATTAAAAAAAAAATCTTTTACTCCAACATATTTGATGGTTTTATACTTACCTTACTCAAATTTGTGAAAATATCAGTACTGTGTTTAGATTTATTCGATTTACTTACCTGTAACAAAAATGTTAAAAATATTAGCATAGGTACATAGTTTTTAAAATATCAAATAAAGCAGAATATGATATATCTAGATAAAATGATTTAAACTAAGTTTTAACATTTTAATGTAAATATTAAATGTGTAATTTAAACTACTTTAAAATGTTAGTCAAAACTGAATGAGTAGCGTTTGTCAAATACAAACATGTCTTTAGATATAGCTCAATAAATTATTCCATGAACATACCCATAAAGAAGATTCATATTTATTTTATACACTAATTCTGCTCACTTATAAAACAAATGTTGGATAGATTTATGAATAAAATACTGTTTCAGAATTTTTGGCGCCAAATAGATTGAGATTTTGAATTTACATACAACATTTAAATTACTTTTATTGCCACTATTTGTCGTCTCGTTTGAATAATTCATTGATTTGCTTTTTAATTATAAACATACCAATAAAGAAGATTATACTTATTAAAGCAGTGTTAAAATATATCGTCAAAATACAATGTGTAGTTGAGAGTGCGCAAGCGTAATCTTTAAATCTATGCGACGGATTTTAATTTAGTATACATATTCTTTAATACACGTATTAATTCAGAAGAAAAGTTTATAATATCTGTACATTATTTAATCTAAAGTAAAAGTTGTAAGAAAATATACTTGTATCTACAAGTTTATTTTGTTTATACTAACTGTAGATAGATGTAAATAATGTTTCTGCTGTATAATATATTTCAAAGCGATCTGTTATAAAATCCGCGACATTCGTCGACCCATAGTAACCATTTATAATATTGAGTTACTAACGAAGCTATTTTATAATTGGTGATTTTAGTATCACATTAAATACACTGTACTACTGATTTAGATTAACATTGGCTCTTACAGCATATTAACAAAATAAATTGGTTTTTGAAAAGATTTAAAATATCGTGGTAAAGCGATCGGTACATCGCGAGCCCTATGAAACGCGGGTGACGGCGAGGGGCGAGCGAGGCACGTATCAAATGTGTACACGAATATCATAAAGCGCGCTAATCTCAGGAGCTACTGTTGTAAATTACAAAATTCTTTATCTAGGAAGGAATAAAAATTCTGCAAAAGATAACCCAAAGTAAAATATATATTTTTTACGTTAAACAAATTGTAAAAAGCAAAGGACCATACACTATAATGTTATATTGAACACTGGCGACCCCTGTGGCTTCGCCCGCTTGAATTACACAATTTTATTTACTAATTATAATTACTTTTTATTCTAATGATGATGGAATCAATTTTAAGACAATATGTATGAGTAGGCCTCAACCTACCTAATATTGACCTCAATATTAAACTATTACGTACTATGTATGTGGAATATTTAACAGCTAGTAAAAATATAGATATTCTGCATTTTACGAAGGGGAACGAATCTTAGGTTTAATGTTTAATTAAATCACCAATCAGCTGTGACTTGATTATTATTGTAGCTTTTCGAATTTAGTTAAAATAAGGTAACAGCATACGGATGGACGATCTATTGTTTACTCATTTTAAAAAAAATGTCACTTAAACCTTATTAGGTTTTTTTACGTTTAAGTAGACGTAGACGTAGATGCTTATAATATAATAATAATAAAAAAATATCACACAAAAATGTCTTTGTTAAAATCTTAAGCATAATTATTATAAGAATGGAAATATAACTAACAACAAAATAAAGAGTTATTGTATAGCAACATTTAGTATTAATACACTTAATGAATTTTAAAAATGAGCTATCAACATAATTATCAATTATTGCAATAAGGGATGATATTTCCAAGCTTTCCCGACATAGTTTTTTCGAATATTTTTCTCCGCCGGGACGGTGTTGTGAATATGACATGGTTACAAACAGCAAAGTCTAAATAGTTTAATACTACTTCAATGTCAACCTTAAGTGCTATTGTTCCATTATATATATATATATATATATATATATATATATATATATATATATATATATATATATATATATATATATATATATATATATATATATATATATGTATATATATATATATATATATATATATATATATATATATATATATATATATATATATATATATATATATATATATATATATATATTTATATAATTTTACAGTTTGTTGGACGCAAGGATTGCTGTTACACTACAGTTATAATACCTATATTACCGAGTATTACCAAATTAAGTTCAATGAAATTGAATTATGAATTATTGAATCGTTTTTTTACGGCGTCAATTTCGGTGGAAAGTGGGGAACGGAGTGTCTTAACGCTAGGCTCCCAAGTTCCCTCTGCCTACCCTGCCATGTGCGGGATACAGCGTAAAGCTGAGTACAATAGTTGTTTTTTAAATTATTCAATTGTGTTCAGTATCAAAAGATTATTACATATTAAAGACGCAAGCAGTGCATTTTCTCACGGGCAAAATGACAGGTCTATTAAAGAAAAAATGATTGACAATAATAGTATTTGCTTTCAAATAGCGGTTATTTTGTAATGAATCTAGGACTATAACGGTAAATATATATAATTAGAGCTGCGCGAAAGCTAAGGACATAATAACGCATACACATAGCAAACAAGTAAGTAACCTACATGTTTCTCCTCAAATTCAACGTTTACTGAACTCCTTTTATAGCTCTACTTGTAAAAGCACTTTATAAAATAAATTATTGAATAATATACCATAAAAAAGTAAAAAAAAATATGTTCATATGTTTTTTGACAAATAATATAACGGGAGCCTAATGCTTTTTCATTCAAAACGTCAAAATCTAACAGTGATAATTATCAAGTGTAGATAATTAAAGAAAATTTTATTATAGTACTACTATCTAATGTTCATATACCAATATACATTTAGAAATTATATATTCTTACCTATAATTATATCATACAAGATTCATAAGTCACTTATCAGCCTACATGTCAAGTATAAATATAGCAAAATTCAATATTATAGACGAGGCCATTGCCGTGGACAACCGATAATAGTCAATTTTATATATCGACTCTTTAAAAAAGCGTTATTCGAAAAGATGCTTTCTCCGTGAAAGTTACAAGGTGAATAATACTCATAAACGGTTAAATATCGGTATTTGTATTTAAAAATATATTGACAGCATAAAACTTACTTAAAGGAAAGTCAAAGAAAAACTCTATTCTTAGAAACAGAATATTGCAAATATATATTTCAGAATACATTTCATTGTATTTATAAGTATAAAGTTACATAAGTCAACTTCCTAAGTAAAAATGACTTTATTTATTCTTTGCTTGATTTTTTCAATATATAATGTTGCCTTTGTGTCCTGGAGCGAGCGTGCAATGTGCGGACATGTACGAAAAGCGATAGTTAATAGAATCATTCAACTATACTGTTCTTCCTACAGTAAAGGGGCTTTTTCTCGTTAAAATTTTATTTTTTATAAGGAAAATGAAACAACACTTTCATTGATGTTTATTTTCGTTTCAATTAAAATGTTAGTAGGCACTGAAAGGTAAATAATTCTTCTTTTTCTTGCAGCGATATTACATCGTAGTTTTTTACAAAAAAAATTTTTTAAAATGATTTTAAAAGAAAAGGCATATTCTATCCGGAATTAAAATGCATGCGCTACCGTGATAGAGTCCAGATAATCTTAATAAAAAGACAGATGGCCATATGTCATTTTTTCCATTTGCATGCGCTACCGTAGCTTAGGCTTTGAAAAGTCCAACATGTCATCATCTGTCAAATTTCAGCTATGTTCTTCATTTACCAATCGGAGACGGAGTGACTAGAGGCAGGTATAGGTTATCGTGCTGTATTATTCACTTGCACTCATTCGATAGCTGACATATAGCCAACCGTACTATAATACGAATATTATTAGAATATTACTTAGTATTTCTTATGTACCGTCATCAGTTATAATGTTCTTCTGACGACATTAAAGATGTTAGCAATATTATGTTTTATTAATTAAAGAAAAGCAATTGTATTAGTGAGATTTCTACGAGCCAACTCTTCCGCGAGCTCAACTTTCACAAATTGAGGTGCAATCCGTTGGGTTTATAATAATAAGTACATCAAAGCTAATTTCAATGATTTAATAATGGACAATTGCACCACTTTGTCACAGTTGGGCAGCAGCATGCGATGGTTGTATGATTAGCTCAGTCACAAGCAAAATGCGATAATAATAATAAAATATCGCTCTATCCTCTAAAAAATAATAATTTAAAATAAATAATTAAAAAATACAAACAAAATATGACAAAAGACAAACAAATAAAAGAGTAACATTAATAACATTTTAATATTTTTAACGCTATCATCGAGGTTTTCCTCTCTCATGCTTACAATCCCATTCTAGTACATTTCAAGCGCATGTACATATAGATACGTACGTGTACGTAACACAATTATAAATGCAGGAGTTATAATCAACTCGGAAATAGATATTCACATACGTTAGAGGCTCGATTTGTTCGATCACCCTTAAACTCTATAGCAAAATTGTTGGTAAGCAGAACAAACAATCTAATTGTATTCTATTCAATTTCTATTGTAATTTTGCATTATTCATGCAGCGATGCCCCACTTCAGTGCGTAATTTAAAATTTAATAACAGCAAAGTGCGCTCGCCAACACAGCGAAAGATAACTTATTGCATTTCATTTTTATACCTTTCCCCCGGGCCTACCTTTTAATACTTGACTTTTGCTAAATCATGGAAAATGAGGAAACTGTGCGTATAAAACATTATTTTTTATTATTTAAGCACGACATCTAAATGTGAATTCGTAAGATTATTATTTGCTTTGGGTTTCGAAGGATAAAGTAAGTTAGCATTTCATCAGAAATAATATTTAAGTATTGCGAGGCGGTACCCAACGCCGCAAGCTGCACCGTAAAAGGCTTTTAGATTTTTAATAAAAAGTGAAATTAACTTAATAAAAAAATATTATTATGATGCTCATAATACATTTAAAGAGAGCTTCTCATTAACTTGTTTGTGTCGAATAATTAAATACTGACAGGTGTTATTTAAAACCACCCATCTGAATTCGTAAAAGTTTACTTTAATTTTGAAACAAAGAGCACGCGAAATAAAAATTACACTTACCAATGAACACATCCTCCACACATAAAAATAAGCTCATTTAACATACGTTACATATTTTTAGAAAAATAAAAATTGCAAAATAAATCCGTTTCGTCGATGGCGGACCATTTTGGGTCAAAATTTGTAAAACTCGGTTAGCGTTCTGTCTGTCCGTGTGTCTAGTAAAATACTAAAATACAAGGATATGCAAAGTGATTACGCAAAGGGAAACTTCTGCAATACACGATCCATTGTTATGTCCTATATTCCCGGGTATTTGGAAATATATGAATAACACATGAAATGTTAATGTGTGTTTGCTATCTTTTCTTCGCGAAGAACTAGGTCGACGCCCTGTCATGCTTACCAATATTAATAACTAGCAACTCGCCCTCACTTCGTTCAGAGCTCAGAGATTATTGGTTTCTTTATATATACATATATATTTTCTTAAAAAAGATCAGTAATTTTAGCCAATCTTGGTTATAATTATAAGTTGAACATAAAAATTACGTAAAATTATGTTAATCTTTATTCAATTACATGAAAATCGGATAAAAATAGAGAACTTTATTAGTAAGAATATCTTAGTATAAAGTATCATTACTATTCAATTTCCTAATTATGACGAAAATTATAATCTTAATAAAAAAAATAAAGTTTATCTTAAGAAATAACAATAGAATCAAATGAAGTACCAGAGAGCAAAGGAGATTAAATTAATAGGCCGTATATCTATAGTTTGATATGATTGAGTGACATTAAAAAACACAGGAGTCTATGATTGCAATTTAATACATTGTTTCTTCTTTAGCAGTTTCCTACCAAATGGAATATAAAATAAGAGCTATATTTGTATAAATATCATAAAAAAACATAATCGTGCAAAAAGTTAGGATGCATTCGCACTTAATCACATTAAATGTTTGACGCCGCTTCGCTAGTATTTTTTGGAATGAACCGTCGTTCCCCGCGGACAGAAACTCCACATTGTAATACATATCCGACAACCATTGTTTATCACTGAGACTTTTATCTAATTACTGTAATTTGCTTATCTTTACATTTCGATCACAATGTTTTACTATTTAAAAATGAGGGTGTAATTTTTAAATGGATAAGGTAAGATCTGCAGATAGTCGAATATATTTAAAATATTCATTACGTTATTTGTATAATTTAGTAAGTTTATATTTAAGTTACGTCACACTTAGACGAGCGGAAATGTACTTATACGCATGTATGGTATCTACTAATTATTATTAGAGGCTCCCACGTCCCTCGCTAATTGCCAAAACAATTAAACCGTTTATCATCAATACGAATTTTAAGCATCGGATTTCATGGGCCCACCCCTAATTATTTTACATGAAGCACAATTTACCATTGCTCCACTTAGACTAACGCTATCAATTACTTATTGTTATTGATAACATGTTGATACGTGGCCCTTAAATTAGGTCACATAACATTATTATTCAAATATCTGTATCTATAAAATAAATAACATATTACATTTCAAAATAAAGAAAAACCTTGTTAATTCAAAAACTAGCCGATAGTCCAATAAAAAACAAGTAGATTTGAAGTATTGTAACAGTGAGTAACGCTATCAGCATCAAATCGTTCGGATCCCGTGGTTTTTGCAAACCGACACCTATCAGGTATCAAGTTTGCGGTAAAAACTAACTCGGTTGAAGCGAGTGCCCGCGATACGCCGCTAATTGGCCGAGCCAATTATTGTGCCACCAGGCCCGTCGTCCAGCGACGCGTGACCCTAAACTTGTTATAGATATACCACACATCGATACACCGCTAAAGCGTATCAATCTGCAACTTACGATTATTTAAAGAAATTATATACTTATTATTTATGCTATAACGATATAACAAAAAAAATATATTTAAACAAAAACAATCCCGATAACTAACTACTTATATTACACTAGCGTAATACAAGCAATAAAGTAAAGAAAAAAAATATAGGTAAAATGTTGCAAGTCCAGATACAAAAATGCTATGTATATCATGCCCACCTCAAAGATGTGACTACTGAAGTGGCCGATTCAGTGGATTGTAAGCTTCATACATACTTTTTAGCCTCTATAAAATCTGTCCAATGTTTACACTTCGACCTATCTATCCCGTTATTAAAACGAAACGTTGCATTTTCGCGCGGACTCGCCACATTCGAAAATATTGGATTCTGAATAGTAAAAAAAACCTTGTTGGAAAGAAACGCAGCAAACGCTCGGGTATATTGCGTTTCTGTGCCCTTAGATTGGCAAAAACCTCGAATCGTTAACTGCCTTCGTTTTAGGCTTATACGTACATTTAATAGGATATTTGAAAATGACATGTCTGCAAAATCTAGTAAACATATCAAAATATATATCATTTCTTATGATACTTAGTTCCTATGTAATATAGGACTAATCGAGACAACTAATACACAACAATAAAATAACACACAACTCAATAACGCTATTTACATTATTTTCAGTCGAGTAGTACGTGCGTGTAGCAAAGTTAATAATAATATATACTTATAGATATACGATTGTGAACGTCTATTTCCTCAGCCGTAGTAATAAAATGGTGACCATAAATATGTTTAACCCATATATTTGATAACTTCCATTAGAGATAGAAATAAAAGTTAAGTAGGCACCATAAATAAAAACGTAAGGAAAATAAGAAACGATTCTTTTATGAAGGAAATACGTATTTCGATTATTAAAAGTTATGTACAGTAAATATATAAAAAGTATATAACAAATATACAAGCGTAGCTTTAAATTTAAGTATTTCCTTTTTCAGAGTATATATTTAATATTTTATACTTACTAGATATCCAAATCCGTTCCGGATGACTGGCCAGGTTTATCTCACATTCGATTGTTTTATTACAGCCCGTAAACAACACTACTCGTATTTTTTAAGGTATACAAATTGTACTTATAAATATATTTGTATTGATTATTATAAAATGAATGCGTATGTCATCATAATTAAAATTCATATTGTATGGGTTAAATGTAAAAGTTAGGTCAGACTAAATACTTACACAAACATATATATATATATATATATATATATATATATATATATATATATATATATATATATATATATATATATATATATATATATATATATATGTATATATATATATATATATATATATATATATATATATATATATATATATATATATAAATATATGTATATATATATATATATATATATATATATATGTATATATATATATATATATATATATATATATATATATATATATATATATATATGTATATATATATATATGTATATATATATATATATATATATATATATATATATATATATATATATATATATATATAGTAAAAATCTTTAGTGCTACTAGTAAGCGTTTTGTTAATACAACATTCAACATTTAAATGATATAATAAATTCGCATTATCGTCGCCGTCCGGCAAAATTGTTTTCGGTCTCGCGGGGCATAATTCATTAACCCATATATTATTATCAATGGCTGTCGTTGAAATTTTTAAATTAAAAATAAAATTTTACAACTTTACTTTTATATATAATACGGTTTGTAAAATATACTTCAATTTAAATAACAGGTGCGTTACATATTTATAACATATTAAAACAAATGTACAGACGGAAAATAACATTCAAATAACATTCAAATGTTTCTTATGTATTTATCTATAACTAATACTTTTTAGGTATGTAAATATGTTGTTATATTTCTGACACAAGCACATAATTATCGTGACGCAAGGGCACAGGCGTGTTATTTTAAACGTGATAGGTTGTGGGTTTGAACACCATTCAAACAATATTTAATATTTAGCTCTCGTAACAAGGTAAAACGTGGCGTTGAGTTCCGCCACTCAACACGCAATGCCTCAAACTCAGCGGAAAGTGGGAAACGGAGTGTCTTAAATTCAGTCTGTATACGCTGCCATGTGCGGATAGATGCTGAACCTGAGAACAAAATAGCTAACAGATAAGGAGGACTTCATCAGACTTAAAATTTTAACTTCAATACCTTATAGCAAGGTAGTGTTAATACATTACCTAATAAAAACTATAGTATTAATACTGTAAAATGAAATGTATTCTCTTTCTGTTATATAATTTATTATTTTAATAAATGCTAGTAAAAAATATATTTCACAATATGTTTCAATCATGAAAAAATGTGTTAAAACTATCACAATACATCGCCGCACCGCATTAACGAGGCGCGAAATAAAATGAAATCTATCCGGTGCAATGTACAGCGAACTGCAACAATTGATTAACAAATCCATACTGGCAGAGCGGGTAACGAATAAAATGTGACGATCAACAGTGTTCGCGCCCTCAGTCATGTTGCCACCTCGTGTTGCTGAGCTGACTGTACATAGGGTGTATCTTTTTGATTGTAGCCGTATTTCACCCGCAAGCTTGCTACTGTTTTGCAACATCACTTTATAGGCCTATGTCACAATAGGTTCCATCAATATTGTATACATGTTTATATATATATATATACATATATATATATATATATATATATATATATATATATATATATATATATATATATATATATATAAATAGTTTTGAATTAAACATGTTTAAGAAGCATCCAATGCAACGAGCACTCGACGTTTGAATGCGCTGGTGACACACAATATTGGCGAGAGAATGAAATCAAGTTTAAACAATGCTAAAATCCAAAAGTGGCCCACCTCGCAGCATTGTAGGGATCAAATATTGACTTGCGTTCAACACGTAAAATTTGCCCGTGAAAAACATTCACAAACAATATAATTACAACACGACCGAACGGGGACCGAATGCGGACGGTATAGTTCACATATTAGTTTGGCAACGAAAAATTTAATTGAACGGACGATTGCGATGGCCGCGTACGGTGATGTATTAACATTTATTGGTTTACAAATTAAAGATAACTCGGACATCGCCCGCGGCAAAATTTGCACCACGAATTTTTTAAATCGATGAAAATATGCGCTGTATTAAATCGCTCGCTAATCGGTAGCGCAAAACATTTATTAATGGACGAGCCCTTTTTTAATCTGTAATAAAAACGTTCCGAGCTGCGTTTGCGACCGATTCGGGTTTGATCGATATGAAATTATTCGCGATAAATTATGCAGAGTCAAGGCTCGAATTTATCGTGCTTTATTTACAACGTTTATTTGTTTCAATAATATAAACTGAAAACGGGCAAAGATTAACGGCTTTTGCGTTTCACGAAATACGATACGTGCAATATGTAAGTCGCTTTAACGTTAAAAATTATTCAAGTTCATTTAATGATTGACGTTAATTTTCTTTTATTATTTTACTCTTTTGTTGTTTACATTTCGTTCAGTTCTTTTGAAATGAGAGAGAGGGAAAGCTTTGCCTTCGGAAAACATGTTTTCTTTGCTTTCGGTTTAAACACTTTAGCTTTGCTATCGGAAAATATGTTGTCGAAGTAAAAAGAAAGGAAGGAAGGTAGAATAAGAAGCGTAGTCTGTAATAGGATATAAATTTTTATCTTTTAATATGAAATTAAATACAATGCACTTATTATTTTTATTATATCAAAACGATGAGTTCCTTAATTAAAAGTTTACTGCAGTTTCTTGACTGTTAATAATAATTTAAAATCTTTTTATGTTTCTTAAAATGCAAAAGTGGTGTGAATATAAAAACATCTGATATACAACTTTAGAATTAATTCTATTACAATCGTTAATTTATCTTTTTTCTAAACATGTTGTCAAACAATGATATTATAAGTAAGATAATTCATCAAAATGTTAAAATACTTATAGGCTTAAAACGATTAGTAAACAATAAAATTCACCTAAAGACCAGTTGACAATATTGAATGATTTAATAAATGTATAGGTACATACATATTTAGGTATAGTTTTTAATGAACATAGATGTTTGATGTATTTTGCTCGAGACTAGAGCTTTATGCAAGAAACTTGTTGAAACTACGACAACTTACTTATATTTTCTTAAATAATATGTTATTCTGCTGTTTGCGATGTAAGCCAAGTGGAAGTGTATATTCAGAAGCGTCGACGTGAACTCACCTGCGTTGCATCTGACGCGATACTACTTTGAAATAACTACATACAAATCTTTTGACGTTATACATTCACACAATTTTTATATATTGATATAATTATATATATATTCGATATGAAATGTTCATACATTTATTTAATCGTTCAATACTGTCAACTGGTCTTTAGGTTAATTTTATTGTTTACTAATCGTTTTACGCCTCTAAGTATTTTAACATTTTGATAAATTATCTTACTTTTAATACCACTTTTTGATAAAATATAAGCTTACTTTTAATATCTAATTGCTACAGCTGCGTGTTGTACAGTTTCATAGCTTCGATATAATATGTTTATTGCTAGTAAACTAGATTTTGGATAAATCATTCAGCACACGATTACTATAGGAATAAAACATTTTTGGCTAAGTACGTAATCTCATAAAAGTACGACGATAGTAATGTATTAAAAAACTAAATAAAATTTTTAAAAATCCATATTTTGATAAAGCGTTACAGACAAGGATACCTTAGATTTCAGAAAGATGAGAGACGCGCACTAAACTGAACTATTGATTACAAAACTCCTATCACAGTAACGACTATGGCTGACATCTCAATCTACTGCGACAGTAGCCTCGCAAATTTATGTTCGTCAAGAGCACCAAGCCCGGCTAGTTTTGCGCGCCAGCTCGTGTATTTTTTACGTTTGCACAAACGTAACTTTGCGTCGGACGACTTTTGCATATTTCACCGTTTTGTTTTGCCGTGTCAAATAATTTATTTCAACCCGCACTGTATTCTAGTTGGGACGTGGTTTAGGACATTGCTACGATTGTAGCATCGGGTGCGAATGATGTTTTGCCTTTTTAAAAATTTGTTTCGCTGGTCATTTGAGAAAGTTAGTACTGAAAGTAAAATCTATTTTAAATAATTACCTTAAGAAAATTTTTATTAAACGAAGCAAGCTTAGTAAAAAGTTTAGTTTAATATTTGCAATTCAAGTAGGTATATAAATCATTTGAATATTTTTATGTTAAATAATAACAAAATTACAGCTTTGGACATCTATTTGTAGCCGTTTTGGTTTCACGGTGTATCCTGCACATCGTAAAGAAGGCAGAGGCAACTTGGGAACCTAGTGTTATATCTGTAGATATAGTATTAAATTATTATTTAATTATAATTATTTTGTTGTTGCGCCTTGGGTGTAGCGCATAATTTTTTTGCCGTTGTCTGCTTTCTAATGAACTTACTCAACTTTGCAAGTTATTTAAAGTATCTCATGTCGGGCTTTGAGCAATTGCTGTATTGGATATCGGCGTAGAGATATCTTCGACACATAAAGCTTTATTTCGCCGTTTTCAAGTGTACCTTTTCAGATGCTCAATCCAGCTCTAGCGTCGCTTCTCGTCAATGAGTGTTTATGTCATCGGCACATATCTAGACACAGAAGCTAGACTTAAATGAGACCCTAAATAGTAGAGACATAAGAACGAATTTAGAACGAATTTTATTTAAAATTAACCCTTTCTCTATAGTCAATTCTAAAGTAACAGTCAAAAACAAAATATAAGTATATTTTTCGTACCATTCTTATTCATTTTATTATGTTAGAAGATAAAAAGTTGCATATAAGCAACGAATGTCGAATAATAGCATAATATAGAATCGATGCGCTAGCACTTGCATTGAAAAAAGACTTAACTAAACTTTAGTAACCTACAGCGAATTTACGGAGCAATACAAAAGAGAAATAACCTTTCGCTGATAAATCTCGTATCCAAGTAGACACGTCACTTGTAATAACGAATTTGCAATCCGATACACGCGGCGTTTTTATCGTTTTCCTTTGATGTTCAAAAAAGAATAATCTGTCTGAGCTGACCAATAGAGGCCAAAGGTAACAATCGGAGACAGGGAATAGCCAATCACTATTCACTATATTTTAAATTGGTACGTTGGTATAACTATTTGTCACTTAATCATACGAAAACTACCCGTCGTACGATCGGTAGTTTTAACTATTTACAAGAGGTCATGGTATCATGGTCTAACGTTAGATAATTATATAAATGTAAAATGAACATTTTGTTTATATAAAATAGATTGGAATGCGAGATAACAGATAACAAGTATATCTATATAAAAAGTATTAAATTTCATATTTTAAAAATTAAAGTTTCAATACCTATTTTATTTGAAACCCTTGGTGTTTGTTCAAGATATAGAACAATAAGTATTCTGTATTGGCGGCCATCTGAGATTTAATTTATTTCTTTGTGTATTATATTATACAAGTTGTTAATAAATATGCGCGCCGCCGTTTTATTACTGCAGCAAGATTTAATAAATATTAATACTGATGATATATAATCGTATTGTCATAAAAACTAAAGGTACATTGCAAATATCAGCCTAAATGGATAGTGGGTGGTGGGTAACATTTGGTTTGCTAAAATAAAGCTTGTAAAAAAATATTGCAACAAAATCTGTAAGCAAATATTATCTACAATTATTGCTCAGCTTTACGCTGTATCCCGCGCAAGGCAGGGTAGACAGAAGGAACCTGGGAACCTAGTGTTAAGATACTCCGTTCCACTTCCGTTTCCCATTTCCCGCCGAATTTCAGGAATTGCGTGTTGAGTGGCGGAATTCAACGCCGCGTTTTGCCTTGTACGAGAGCGAAGAAATGAAAACATTTAACATTTAAATTGAAAATCTTAAATATTTCATTTCCTCGAGTGGGAATCGAACCCACAACCTGTCGGTTACAGTCACACGCTTGTGACTATTGACATGACAATTATGACTGAAACAAAGCAGTGTTAACATATTGAGCATGAATAATTTTGGAGAATTTAGTATTTAGTAACGTGTGACCGCGATTGGACGGCAAATCGCATATTTTGCCTTCAAATATTTTGATAGATTCACTCTATCCTATAAACATAAACCTTCATATGTATGTGAAATAATCACATTTCAGTTTGTCATTAACTGCGTGTTTGTGCCTAGATATGCAAAAGGAAACATTCCCTAATAGTGTGTGAGAATGGACCCTCTCGCTACAATTTAATCAGACTTTCGTTAATACATTCGTAATCCTCGGCAAAATACGGCGGCAATAATAACATGACAGGCAAAAGTCAAATACATTACAAATGTATTATAAATGTTTCATAGACGACATGTAATTTCAGCTATGGCCTAGACAAATCAGCGAAGAAAAAATGTCTGAACGACTCCACTCTCATTGGCTATATATTCGTATTAGTTTATAATAAATGAAGCTCGCATCGACGAGGACTGCGAGGGTCCGGAAGCAGCACAATCGAGCCTTCAGAACGAATAGAAAACGGTGGAGATCAATTAAAAGCGGCCAGTACGGACCGGCGTGGAATTAAAAGCTAAACTTCGTTACCATCGTGTTATCGTCAGAATTGAAAGAAACTTGTTACGTCTATGTCGCTATGATTCCAATTTCAAAGCGGATCCGACGCCTTGATTGGTTCCGGGTTGTGTACAAAGACTGATCGGGGTATACGTGATTCTTGCATATTATGGCCCAGCCTCTGTTTGCACGCAGAATTGTCAGTGCCTACTTTTTATTACGAACGCTGTCTCAAAATCATCGCGAAATGCCAGCGCCTCAGCCGCGCCCTGTGAACGTGTCCAGTCGCTGATTATACAGCTATGAAAATCCTGTTGTTTCATTTGAATATTAAATATCATTAATATAACATGGATTTTGCATTTATAAATATTAAATAAAATAATGGACGTTCCGCCAAGATTCTTGGTAATGTACAACGAATATTATCTTTCAGTTATTTAAATTAAAAAAAAAACTTTAGAAAGATTAAGAAGAATGAATACATACATTTTACCTTTAGAAGAATGTATACATTAAGAAAAATAATTTTCACATTTAATTCATTTAGGTAAATATCAAGATAATGACAAAATATTATTAAGCTTAAATTCATAATAATTAACTAGATGGCGTTGGCTGTTTAACAGTTGTAAAATTGACATAGGTATACAATAAAATTTCTTTTTATTCAGCTTCACACTGTACCCCAGCGCTTGTAAGGGTAGGCAAAGGCACCTTGGGAATCTACTATCACACATTATATATATATATATATATATATATATATATATATATATATATATATATATATATATATATATATATATATATATATATATATATATATATATATATATATACACATCGTTTCGTTCGCTTCGCTTTGTTTGGTTACCAGAGCTCTGGATTAAAATATAAAATATTTCATTTCCCCGAGTGGATATCGAACCTATGACCTGCCGTGTGCGTTTACAATAATACATTCGTGTCCCTGCGCCATGCCAGGCCTACTAGTGCAATGGTCTTCCGACTATGTTTACTTTCATCCTAGAAAAATTTCAAATCGTGCTGTACATATTCATATAAATAAAAACTTCTATAAACAAAGGTACACTTCTAATTTGCAAATATTTTCTGATGTACCTATATTATTACAAATAAAATACTTCCTTACAACTCCATAAAAATGAAAACATTTTTTCACAAACAAAAACAGAAAGTTTTCTACTTTCTTTCAACGCGTAAATAATTAAAAATCAAACAAAAAGGTAATTAAAACGTGCCTTTCAAAGCGGTAAACAATTAAGTCCCAGTCGCGCTGTCGTCGCAATCTTAAATAGCAATACAATTATAGTGTACTGTTCGCCAAAATGTTCATTTAAAACAACACTCCAACTTAATTTTTTGTTAGAAATCACTAACGCGTACGGTTTTTACGTCAATTTGAATTATAGTTTCAAATTTAAATGAATGTATGTGTTTATTTTGTTTTAGGGAGAAATAAAAATAAAAACGTTAATATTGTCAACATTCAATATTCACTGATAAGAATCTCTATTAACTTGGCAGCATTTAACTTTGATTTCGCTGATATCGCGACTGAATTTGAAGTTTGGGTATATTTAGTATTAAATGTTATATTATATATTTAATTTTACTATATAGTATCAAAATCTATATTTCGTTAGATTTTCTTTTTATGGAAGAGACGGCAAACGAGCGTACGGGTCACCTGATGGTAAGTGATCACCGTCGCCCACGGCTCCGTGCAACTCCAGAGGAGCCACAGGAGCGTTGCCGTCTTTTAAGGTGGATGGGCACCGGGGCCCGGCATTACCTAATGTGAAACGCAGTGGCTAAAGCCACTACCTAACGCCGGTCTTAAATGCTGGGGGTGGTAACAATCCGGTCGAGTCTGTCCATGTGTGTTGCCATTGCTGGCAACGTGACTCTCCCACACGTACTTTAGTCGCCTCTTACGACACCATCAGTACCAGGGTGATCCTATTTTAAGCCGGGATCACACGGCAAAAAGATCATTTCGTTAGATTGCATTATATTAGTCATATTGTGCCATCAAAGTAAGTTTTATAATGTATTGTAAAGAGACCCCCAAAAGCCTACGCAGCGCCGAACTAAGAGTTTAAGTATCCGTTACTGTTAATTTACAAATTAGTATTAAATAAAAATATATAATATACAAAAAGTGTGGTATTCCGTATTTTATTTCAATGCAGAAGATAATTTCATTTAAATATACAACAAAAATGTTTAAAAAACGAGTGAATGTATAAAAAATGACGATAAGTAAGTACGAAACATATTTTCACAATAAACACAACCGAAAACTTAATGCGTAAAAAAACAAGGAATGAAAAGTCAAATATTGAGTGGACAAATAAGACCGCGACATTAAAATTTATCGCGCTGGTTACACGGGCTACACAAATAGTGGCAAAACCGTATAAAGTTTGTAAAGCAAGTATACAGTTTATTAAATAAAACATTCGGTCGTACTTAGTGTCGACCGCTGAAGGTGCCTAACTTACTCAAAACTAATGCATAATTTAGTGAAACGCGCCATGTCTAATGGTTTATTCAAACTCACATTTCCCAGTCTCGGCTAGCGATATTGACTATACATAATGCATATAAAGAAGCTAGTCGTACATAGAAAATATGTTATAAAACAACATCAGAACATAATAAAAATATTCCTAATAGGCGTATAAATACACCTACAGTGATAGAAGTAATTGCATTGAAAGCTCTTACTGCAAGACATACGGGGTTGAATAAATAATAATTAATTATAGGTACTTAATGCGCGTCATAAGTTCAAATGGGTATGTGTATTGAAAGGAATATTGTAACAGTTGCGCACATTATTAACCTACTAAGTACATGTATGACCACTTGCTTGAAACCTACGTTCTGACGTGAATATTTTTTAAGTATTTTGTCATTGTAACAATTTCACAATTTTGGTAATTCATTAGTTATTTATCCACGCAATTGTGTACTTTATAAATAACTTTTACATAGAGCATACAAACATGACACGAATTAGCATTTGCAATATAAGATTATGCAGTTGCACATATACATATTTTTTCAGCTTCACGCTGTATCCCATGGACATAATAGGATAAACAAAGGTAATTTGGAATTCTAGTGTTCAGACACTTTGTTCCGTTTCCCACTTTTCACCCAACTTGTGGCATTTGGTGTTGAGTGGCGGAACTCAGCGCCACGCCTTGACATGCAACCAGAGTTGTTTTTATTTCGTCGAATTAGGATTGAATCCGCAGCCTATCGCGTTTACAGTCACACACTTGTCACTTTCTGACAGGTCTCAAAGACACTATATGTTTTGTTATTACGTTCATGGTGTATCTATTTTGTATTATATAGTTAAATATTTATATTTTTCTGATTAAACTATTATGAAAGCATCATCAGCAGCATCATATATGAACAAGAGTATTAGCGGAAGTGGTCTATCGGCTGTATATGATGTCATTTACACGTGAGATATGAGTGACCATCAATATCGTGATTAGGGCAAGGGAAGGACAGAAGGGAGGGGGAGATTATCTTGAGAGGGAAGGAGCGTTAGTCGCGCTGGCGTGCATTTTGCATGAGCCGGCGCCGGCGTGCGAGCGAGAGGGCTGCGAGAGGGACGCTCTGGATCTACATTTAAAGCGCATTGTAAGCAAACGCATTATTAATGTATCTGTTTTAGTTGTTGGGGAGTACCGGAGTACCGGCGCGCCGGGCTGCCAAGAGCGGCCCGAGTTATTCATGCTTCATGCATACACCATTCATATTTGATTCCTTTTAATTCCCAGCGTCTTTCGTCTACGTTCGTCGGTGACGTTTCATTTAGTGAGCTAGTTGCACGTGTACGCTACGCCGCCGCTCCTATGAATACGTTAATGTACATAAGGACACGCGTTTCATCACGTGCATTCTGTTTTTCTTTTACATTTTGTTTATAGGTTCGCTTTACGGTAAATATATGCGTGTGAATATGATTAATGTTAATCTGCCATGTCTTGTGATGACCAAGAACACCGTTATGGCAAATGTTAACACGCTGTGCTATTGGTAGGTATAGTAGTACGTACAAAACAAACTAAATATAACTTGTTGACTTTTAACGAAATACTTATCGTAAGTGGTAATCGTAAGCTACAAGAAAAATAGAATACATGAATATATTAAATTAATTTTGAAAATGTTCTAAGTTGCTATAGAAAGTTTTGTTAAGTAAATTTTGATTTGATTTTGAACAATAAAGTCAGTATGTCAATTCGTAAACTCAAAGGGTCATTGGCCGGTCGTTTAAAATTTACGCCAGTTCTGTGTTGTATATCTGGCGATTAAACATGATTTGAATATATGAAAAGTGTTCAACTTTAAGCGATAGTTTGTGTAAATATTAAATTTCATGAAACTGTTGGAAAATAATAAAAAAAATGTTTTGTTTAACTTTTGACAGGCGCGACGTAGCATGAAGTGTACACGGTACACTTGAATCGGATATTCACCTACTCGCATTGCAAATATACATTTTAGATAAAAATATAAATTTCGTGTTATTTTATAACAATGACTTATACATAAATAAATAATGATATTTTATTAAAATTTTCTACAATTACATACAATATCCGATGTTTGATCTAAATAAATCTTATAATTATCTTATACATAGAGATGCCAAGAGATTCCAAAACATATTTAGAGTGAATAGATTTGTAACTAATAAAATAATAAGTATTGAAATCGATGCCGATATGACTGATGAGATAGGAGAGAGTTGAAAGAAAAATATTTCGAAACAAGCCCGCGACTCAAGGCGGCAAAGCCCGCGCTCACAAAGAGTCACTCCACAATTTTCTCAAAAAAAAAACCGCGCGCGAGCGCAAACGGCACCCAGAGTGCAATTCAAATGGCTCGACCCGCACGTACGTACATAAGTTATTAAAAAAAGTGTGCCTTTGGCGTAGGTTTTAATAAAAATAGTCGTCTCGCGCAACCCTTTGTCAGAACATCAGAGGAGCTTGTGCCATACCTCTATTAATGTGGGGGCTGCCTCGAAGACGCACAGGGCCGCATTTACATCACGTATTAATTAGCAAACGCCTGAATGGACGACTCGTCGGGCGCCGTATCTAGCTTTGTAAGTGATTTGATAAAGTTATAAGTTACTGTGCACTGCTAAAAAGCTTTAATAACAATTACTTTACTGTATAAAGCAGCCCAACAAGTTAAAAAGAAACTATAGGAAAGACTGTTTCAATTTGTAACAATATTTTTCCATTTATTTCTAAATGGGAAACTCAATTAAAAAGGAAAAAACAGTCTTAAATTTAAATTATAGATTCGAATTTATTTCTGTTGCTCATACTTTTTCATATTTGGAGAAGTGGGTTAGGGGTAAATAAATTGAAACTTTGCCAGCTGCCATACTGTAGCTTATGTAAACAGGATTGGAAGCTTAATTACGACATTTATTAAGTGTAACTAAAAACAAGCCGTTTGCCAAAACTTTTATGTTAATTTATCGAATTTGCAATAATTGCAGACTTTTCTCTGTAACTTACACTTGAGCGAGAATAAAAATACTAGTAAACTTAAAGTGGAGATTACATGTTACAATATCGTATATTTGAGATTAAACAATTAAAATTACAGATGGATATAGGACTAGTTCGGTAAAAAGTCAACAAATTCATAACGGAAATCTTAGTTTGAGACCTGGGCACCCTTTTTGTTTAGAAAATTGATTGTGGAAATTTAATTGTCGAGAAAAATGTAAATGTAGGTACATCAAGGTCGGCCCTGTACTGTCACGCGTCGTCATGCTCCGCGCGAATGAATGGGACAAACACTGAATCCTTTTTCGTGAAAGGCCATCGCATCGCAACATTCGCTCATAATATTCCACAAACACGGACTGAATAAGCTTTAACCTCCTATAGTAGCGCGTTTAAAAATATTCTAAATGTACATTTCTCTTAGTGTCTACGGTGAACATTGTCACTTAGAATCTTTTTCAATTTACATAACTTCGAAGGCTCAGATTTTTATTTCTTTTACTATGCATCTATTTTCTACCAATGTAAATACATTAATAATAATATAATATTGTGTAAAAGATGATATTCTTATTATTTTCTATATATATACAACGGTAACCTTTTATTAGAATCTAGTTATGTTTAATATATAATTACATTTTTTATTGCCTCTCGTAAACCTTTGCAATAGTATCTACTTTATAAATAATTGTCATTTTTTAATTTATAAATGAAATTAATCAACGATGGATCGGAATCTGTTTGAATTCATCTTTTTGTAATTTATTTATATTATCGATAGTTTTTAAATATGATTTAATTCTATTTTTCGTCAACGTGGATACAGCACGTTAAATAAATAGGTTAGTATAACAATAAAATACCTATTAGCATTCATCGTAAATTATAATCAACATAGTGGCAGTAGCTATAAAAAATACAAATTCATCCGCGTTTAAGTTTAACATGTATACCGCAGAAGAACTAAGCACCCTCTTTAAATTAACATGCAAAACGATATCACACTGAATGTGCCAGTAATGATAATGTTTTTCCATGAAGGGTCATAGAATTTGCAGCATTTTTCACCCGGCATAATCTTAACGTGTGTTTTGTATAATCAGTGGCTCGCATTTCAATCGTTAGCACTCAATCTAAGTTTCATCGTCGTAAAGTATAAAGTCGCACGACACAACTACACACATCTCTTAAGATATTAATGAGTGCATCCGTTATAGACGAAACATACATATGAAATTCAAATTTGTACCGCGGGTTGGGAGCGAGCTCTTCTACATATTTTAGTAGGCACCAGAGTGTGAATTAGAATCTTTTGTTAGCATTTACAGCGTCTGTCAGTACAACAGTATAGCATTACTGGCCCCCGCTTTCTATTCGCCGGACGCAGGCAGGTCATCGCCGTAGACAAACGTAGGCCTACGTCGTAGCAGTTGTTCTATACTGATTGCTTATAAAGCAAGGCACCGCTGCTCCTACCGATAAACTTGATAAGACAGCAGTCACACATTGTGCGAAGTCCATGCATAAGTACACACTACACCATTCAGTTTGTAGGAAGCTCTTGTCGATTGAATCCATGCGTTCTAAACGCCGTTTCGGTCTAGTTTCGAAAACATGTGATAAGTATAGGTATTGTATATACACGTAGCGAAAGTTTTAAATTGCTAATTTATAATATATAAGCGGGACTTACGAGAATAATAATTAGTAAATAATATTTAATTTCGATATTTACAATTTATCACAAATAAACGTAATTTATAAATGGATAGAGCAGACAGTAGTTGAGAGTTCACAATAGCGCACGTTGCAAGCATAAAGAAATTCGATTAGGGGAGCGACAAAAGATTTATAGTTTCTATAGAAAAAGTAATTAGCGAAAACGAAAGAAAGCCGGGCGTTGGTAAAGTCATTGGACATAATTCATAACAAACAGAAATAACGGGAAGTTCGTTCGGCGCGGGAAGGCAATGAATAATTCCCTAACTGCGAACACCCTTCCCCCCTCCCCTAAGCACCCCAGTACGGGCACCGCGAAAAAAGTACACGACCCGGTCGAGTTTTATAGTCCGGGGAAAAATAGGAGGTAGCCAAAATATCTATATACGGCGTATGCAAAAAGTAGAAAAAACTACAATCCCGCTGGCATGAATAAGTGAGTGGACCTTCATATAGAAAAAGTAAGCCAACAAAAATCGAAAAAAAAGCACGGGGACGCGCCACAAGGGGACGGAAGGAGGGCTGCACATCGCGGACGCGCCAAATCCTGATACAGGTCTAGTATAGACGAAAAAGTCTTCGCGGGGTAAGTCATAGAGAATAACTGGCCTCTGACACGAAGGCGATGTTGGCTACACGATCATAATTGAAATACTCAATGACACAGATATTACAATATCTAGGTATTCGCCATCACTTCTTGAGCAATAATCATCAGTCAAGATCGAGAGAACCGCTATTTAAATTAAAATGTTGTTCTAATAAATGTGACAAGTTCGGGAGTAAAATATCTAATTTAAACAGAAACAAACTTGTCATCTAGCCAGTGCCGGGTAAATGACGTCTACTGAGAAAAAACACAATCCCCAACGATCGTTTTTCAACGTCCAGCTGGGCATAAATCAAATACGGCCAATACAAGTGGAACAACGTAAACGTAAACATTAAATTGCATGTATTTTTCCATATACAAGCTTTGTTCTATACAACTGTTAATGCATTGTTAACGATTAGAACAAATTACTTTTACTATCAGGGAAATCTGACAGTTGCCCCGAAGACCATGAGTTATACAGAATAAGTAGATTTTTTTATAACAAAATGTGTGAAATAAAATTTTCGCTATTCCGCAGGAGGTGTCGTCAGCGTAGGTCAAAAGCTACCATCGAAATTCGATCAACCGAGCTTTAATAAAACAAACGAAAATATTGTGAAGCATTTATATTTTTATACAACCCTTAGGCCTTTAATTCATCTCTTTTTTGTAGTGTATGTCTAGAATACCTTTTAATTATATACTTAGATATAAAATGAATTTATAGCATATTGTTATTGCCAATAAACGACACCTATATAATGCTAAAATAATCAAGACGCAATTATAATAATTAAACTCAAGAAAAATATATGTAAGAAAAAAGATTTTAGCTAACGCGGAAGTTTACTCTTTTTATGCACTGTGAATAATATATCTGATGGACTGGGATATGCTCTTGCGGAATCCAATCACAATGCAAGCGTAATAAAAAAACATTATAGGAAAGCCAGCAAACACGGCGTAATACCACTAAAATCAAGTTTCATCAAAGGACATTAGAGAATTGCGTTTCTAATATACGTAACGAGAATGTGCGCATTGGATTGCACACGAAATAAAAGCTTTTTTTATCACCAATATTCCTGGCGTGATTTATTCTTTGAACGCGCCATCTAAAAGTAAACTATTGCAATGCTATATAAAAAAAATATGAAAATAAAACATCAAGTTTGCGTCTGCTTAGATTGTTGTCAATTTTAGTTTTTGATTTTCATATAGACGTACAAAAATCACACATTTAAATTTAATTTAAAAGAATCCTGGGAATCTGATATGGTTTTCAATAATATGAAATATTTATAATAATATTTCAACCAGTAGGATTGTTGCCAATACTGAAACATCTCAATATAGGTATCAAATGAATTCGAATGTATTTTGACTTCATGTTGATCTTTAAATAGCGTAGGGTGAAATACTTGTCGCCCCTTCCGTGCATATGAGAAGTTAAGTTGCATCGACCTCACAAAAATATATGAATATAGTTATAATTTTCAGATAAATTTTAAAATACCCCAGCCGATAAACAGTTGACAAATACATAATTAAATCGTATCTATTTCAAAATAAATTAAAAAAATAATCTAAAAGTTAAAGTGACCAGTAATGAAATTCGTGGCAACAATCATATTTTTGTATCTATAATTAACGTGAAACCTATAGCAAGTGAGATTCTTCGTAGTTATAAGCAAAAATAGAAAAATTGAACACTGTTCTAATACTATGTATACCTTATAATACCTAATAATTATAGCAAAAACTACTAACGCGATGTATACTTAATAATACTTAATACCTATAGGAAAAACTAGCTTACATATAAATATATGCGCAGATTCTCATTATTGTTTATTAACTCTCAATTGTCCATTGTAGATTTGTTAATTAAATTAATAAATTTTTACACGTCAATAGACTTATACTTAACGTTTTATAAAATAACATAGTTTTAAATTGTTGAAATTCAAGAAATATATCAAAAATGTTATAAAAAAATGGAAGTTTGATGCAAAGAAACGCGATCTTTACGCGTTTTGGAATTTTGTTGTAGATCAATTTACAACAAAACTTTTAATTAAGCATTGTACTAAGATTCAATGTATACAATTTCAGAAGAATTTCTGGACGGTTTTATACGATATGTTACCCATTGTTTCAGTTGCAATGGGCAACTTTATGCTTTTATTAAAGTGATTAAATATCACAGCGTAAATGGTGGCTCGGGTTAATTTTAACTGATCGAGTTCCTTTTTTGTACTTATAATTCAATATGCGTTGGTTCTTGTTGCTGGTTGATTTAGCTTATTTTTATATGGAAATAAAATAAAAAAATGTCAATAAAACTCGTCTGGCAATTTTTTTCAATATGTTTTATATTTGTACCACATTAGTTTTACAATTCATATAAATAGGAAATAATTTGGTACCAATTAATAATTTTATTAGTTTATATTTTCGCATGATTCGAGTCAGGAATACCATACGGAATGATGTGTTCACAATATTGCATTGTCAGACCCCGTAAATTTTAGACACGTACTTAAAGTAGGTTTTTTAAGTAGAGTTTTATATGTATCACGTTCGTAGTGAAAAAGCACAGAGTTTAACAAAATTTTATTTGTATTTTTTAGGATCACATGTACATCTATTAAAGCAAAGATTATAGCGTTATTGCCATGATATTACTTTCTTTAGGCCAAAAAACAACACAGTGAATAAAACTTTAATCAAACGTCATCCGTCCACGCAGTGCTGGCAGTAATTACACCAAAATTCATGTGACGTAGATTAAACAAGGATTAAAAGTCCGGACGGCGGTGCACTTATTAATAAAAAGCGTCCACAAAGTGCAAAATAAAAAAATGCGATTCAGTCTCCAATACGCCATAGCATTGTTCGAATAAAAGTGGGCCACGAAACAGGCGGCGAAGAGAATCGGCAAGGCAACCACCCACGTCATTAAACCTGCCGCGACAGGCAGACACCTCTGAAGAATGTGCTCTTAATAAGTCATCAGCTAAGTAAAGCCCCCGCTGGGGCGAAGGGAGGGCGTGGGGTGGCGCGGCGTTCGCACAAAAAATGACACAAAGTATAAAATCTGCATACAGTAATGGGAGTAGTAGCCTCTGAGAGGTTGCGGCGTGAGGGATCAAAGGTGAACGGGCCTCGCAGGCCTCTGCGGCGCGTGACATCTGCAATGTTAGGCTTTATTAAAACTTTGTATCGATCTCCTACAGTGCACGTTTTACAGCGAGCCTTTGTAAACTAAAATAAAGGAATACTGTTTGATGTTTCTAATACCTACGCGTGCCTACGTATTTCATGGTTTATTTATTCACAGATTTGCAATACTACAGACGCAAAAATATATAATATTAATAAGGCAGTATAATATTTTTATTTCATTTTCTACTATAACTACCAATAGAATTCCGAATATCGATAGTCAACCACAAAGGTAGTTAATTACGTACAAAAATAGACCAAAACACACATCGAAAAAGTTGCAAACGCGTACAGCAATTTAGTTGTGAATTTGAATTTACATCATGCCAATTGTACTGGTGATAGTTGAAAGAATAGAAAAAAAAAACGTCCGTTGATTTTGACGAACTGTTATTCCAAGTTTTAATATGGGCGGTAGTCGGTAAAGGAACAATAGCGGTACTCAGTGGTTCAGAACTTAGTCTTTACTCTTTGGTAACGTCGCGTCGAGTAATATAACTCTTTCTGGTTGTGATAACACATTGTTCTCGAGGGAATTACTTTGTCCCCTCTGTACCACAAGTGTTCCCCGCCACTTGATGGCGACACGAAGGTAGAACGTCCTATGTCCGGCTACTGGAAATTACATCTATTGTTATTTGTTCTTAACAATAAAATAAGTAATTATTTAAATGATATTTATTTACGAGGGGATCATGAAATATTAAAAATAATGTAGTATTTTTAATACACCGTGCGAGAATTTACAATATCGCACTCAATAGTCAATTGACTTTGGATTAAAATTCGTAAAAGCAGTGTAATTATCATCGTTACATGATTAGTCAACGAAAGTGCTTTTTTAATTAACAGCGCAGTATTAATAATCTATTTGACACGTTGAGCGACTTATATGAAAGTACTTGACGCCTACAGAAAGGGGGAAAAGCAAGGTAATTGCAACGTAACTTATGGTTCAAACGAAACTTTCAAAGATAGTTAAAATATGTAATACTATTGAGACGAAGAGTTTCAATGGTACGTCAGAGAGAAGTAATTGGTGGCAGACGCTTTAAAAGCAAATAATTAATTGGCTAAGCCGTATGACGGCTCTTTGATAGCAATTGATTACCAATTCAAAACGAGAGGAGCCGATTGGGTCGAGATTCATTAGGAGATCCTCCATTCACTCTTCCTTCGCTCCAGGCATATAAGAGATGTGTAAGAGTCAACAAAATAATTAATTTGAAATGATACTACAAATTGCTATATCCATATCCATGTTACTTTTAAGCATAAATATAATTTTGTTATAGTGAATTATAGTTTAAATTATAAACATATATATATATATATATATATATATATATATATATATATATATATATATATATATATATATATATATATATATATATATATATATATATATATATATATATATATATATATATATATATATATATATATATATATATATATATATATATATATAATATATATATATATATATATATATATATATATATATATATATATATATCGACATCTAACTATTAATACGTCCAAATATAGGCAATAATTAACCATTATCTTAAAATCAGATGTCACAATCACGTGTGATTACAGGATAAGTAATTTAAAAATATCCCACGTTAATCGGACTAACGGCGTTTTTTAATTGTCACGTTCAAGTATCGATTTTGTGAATACTCCCCTCGGAAGCTCGCCCTGGCCGGCCATAAAAAAAATAAACGGCATTATATTTTGGACGTTCGGCTCGAAACGATTGTCGCTCCCTCTCGCCTCGCTTTCTTCGTCCTTTTCTTTTTAATTCGCCGTATTTTTATTTGCTATGATAAATTGTAGCGGCGGGGGGGAACCCCCTTTTGTTTCGGTAATTTTTTATGTCTGGTGTTTCGCTTAATTGCGTGGTGGTTTACGGAAGCCCATTGTAGCTATGTGGGTCAGACTCCCAGACGACGGCCTGACCCGTTTACCTTGCAACCTTCTCATGGACGAACAGACAGCTACAATTAATGAATGTGGAAATAACGCCCTACTTTTTTAAATGGAGTTAGAACAATGAAAAATTAATTGTGATAACTATATAACGGTGTATGCGCGGCTTTAGCGCGGCATATTTTTTATTAGGCCCAAGAAATACTTTTCTAATAATATGTAAGACACAATTTGTAAAAATAAAATATCGTTAATATTTGTAAATCTAAATCTTCCTAGTACATCATATATGATCTAGACATTAAGCTATTTTATTCCAGTAATAAAGGTAACATCCAGTGCCACAAACATAATGTGCAAGTATTTTCTAGAAAATAAAATGTTATTGTTATGAAATAATTGACCCTCAACTGAAATGAACATTTCTGCGAACCATTGGACTTACCTTCATTGACAAGCGGAAGAATAGAATATGGCCATTATATTGTGTTTGAATCTAAAAGTAAACATAATATAGTCACAGGATATTGCGCTCGAGTATCAAAACTATTTGTGAATGATACCTATGTGGTACTCGACACCGACATCGACTGCATCGATGTCTTATAGCGCATGTTATGACGAACTTATTTCGTTTCTGATTACTTAAAAATGTAGTACTGTCGTTTACTGTTTATTAAAAACGAATCATTGCAGAGTCAACATTTATATATAATAAAAAATAGTAGATTAAGGGTATGATCGTACGAAAATCAGAAAGTACCCCTAAAAATACAGATTTTTAAGCCATTAGTGAACCGCTTTATATCCGCTTTAGCATAAATCTAAAAGAAACTGCATTTCTGAAAACGTCCCGTGCCTAGCTGTGGTAGTCGGATTTTTCCAATAAAATCCCGTGTAAGCATCAGAATCAATTTTAACTCGGAACGACGTTCTATTTTGTAGGTAAAAAATTCTTTTGTGAACAAAGTAGATCGAAAAATTTGCTTTGACACTTGCCATTTGGGCTTGTATATGCCTGGACCGGACCCTGGGAGCTACTGGCTGAACGTGAATTCATTTATTTTCAAGGAACAAGAACGGGCTAATAATTATAGCAATCTTCAGTTACCAATAATTGCTACATCCCTTATGTGTTATCAATGATATCCCCTTTATGATATCTATTGTGTTATGTTATGTTTAGGCTCGATGTAATAAAGAAGTACTTCGTTCATTTTTATAATTTATCTTTATTCATAGGCAATACCTATGTACTACGCGCAATATAAAACCTGCCCTATGCAAAATTATTATACTGTAGTTTTATTATATGACCACATATATAATACGTTGTTAAATAAAATGTGGAAAATAAATATTTTATTTCATATTCAATATCAGTAAAAAATAATAAAATACAACACGAAACTCAAAATCAATTGATCTCATATTTTTTATTTTATATATTTTATCTTGAATTAATTTGTTAATAATTGTTTTGCCAATTAAAGTTGAATATTTAAAATATTCTATTAATATTTAGTCTATCGAAGTTAGTCTAGCTTTTTAATATTGTTTTCCTGTATTAATTCTATAAGTAACCTATAGAACATTGCACATTGATTGACATTTGACACTTGTGTCAATCCCATCAAGTGCAAATTAATCACTGCTATTACGTTTTCATATTTCACTCATACAATAAAATGTTACATATTTTATTTAATAAGACAGTGACGAATTTGTATGTTAATGATATATGCAAGGTATAGAGGGTCGGCACCTGGTGTTAAAACACTCCGGTCCGTTTCTCACTTTCCGCCGAATTGCCAACACGCTTCATCATTGCCATCATGCTTCAAGCATTACTTTTTTAGTGGTGGAAGATTGCGAATAGACTAAGTGAAATGACAAATTACTCATTAATATTCATTTGAAAATCTTTAAATTTTCGATTTCTTCGGTTTGGATCAAACCCACAACCAGTCGCGTTCCGTTACACGCTCGTGTTTCTGCGCCACGACAGTCCAAGTTGAATTTTTATACATTTTTATTTATTGACCGTGTTTTGAAATACTTTCTCGATTGGATATGAAATTGGCAATCGTGAGGCATACACAGGGAAATAAGAAGTTTGATTCAAAAAGTTTGAACAGAGCGGAAAGGTCCGTCCTCAAGCCCTTGATTTCAATTTCGAGTTGAAACTGTTTAGACAGTAACAGCGAAAAACCTGTCCCGAATTCATAAAGGTTTCACGCAATCAAAGTGCGTATTTGACTAGTTATGCTCTTTCGAAGCGACCCATTTAGCCTTGACCCAATTGTAGAAGCCACAAAGTGTACCTTTCCACTTTAATAAACGTCTTTTATTGGTATCGTTCTGATTATAATTGCCAAATATTTATTTTTAGCAGTACCTACGATTGCTCAATAAAATAAGAACATTAAGCATAACTGCAATTCGGTTTCTCAAAGTTGTTTGGTTTGGGACAAGAATGTTTTATGGTCAGCAGTGGCTACTCAAGTTTCGGCGTTAATCCGCGAGTGGCCTGCGGATGGAGCCGAGGCGTGGCCTTGTCAAGCGGTGGCGGTTACGACTGGAGCGGGCGCGGGGGGGGGGGGCACGATTATTGGCGACGGCGGACGCGCCGTAGCCCCTTAAAACTTCTTCGAGCCCCGCTCGCCTCCGCCACGGCCGTCCTCCCGGGCAGGTAAAATATTAAAAATTCAACAATTGCTTTCTCTTAATTTTAACTCCCTCGCCTCCTCCGCGACACCCGGCCTTCCCGTACAATATAAAATGAAAAATGTATTCAAAAATAAACGTTTCGGCTAGTATTTACTAATTTGTTCTATCTCCCGAACGCCCACCCTCCGAGTCAAAGTTTATAAAAATACCTTTAAAACATTCAGACACCGTTTCAGTCCTAGAAAAGTTCGACAAGCTGGCGCGAAATTTAATGAAGTAAAGCTGTTTCAAGCTGTCATTATGTTTAAAATGATAATTCTAAAAGAATTTTCGAGTGCCGCCAAATTGGAAAGATTTATAGTGAACTATTGCGACCGATCCTCGCTTAGTTTGTCCTATTACCGTAGACTTCATAATATACTTAGGTTGGTTACATATTTCATTTTAAATCATAGCTACAGATTTGTTTTGTTTACAGCGCTAAAGTAAGCATATTGTACCCTTTTGACACATTAAAATAAGGGACATAAGAATTTAAAACGGACATATCTACCTATACTCATGGAATAGTGTAAGTAATGTTACACACAACACGCAGCTAAATTACTCTCGCCCTGATGTTATTTTTAAGCATTCATATTTATATAAGCATCGTTATGAACAGTTTTTGGCTAACAACAAATGCTACATTTTACGTGTGCACAATGTCAGAATTTTTATAAAGTATTTTCATAGGCTTTAATTATTTTTTATGACGTCTACGTCGGTATATATAACTTTCACACGAAATTGATGCGGTAACAAGCGTGTATAATTTTTTTAAGCCAATCCCAATGTTGATAAGCACATTGTTGTACATTCTAGTTGAAACTGGACGGTAAAATTTCCCCGTACCTGTCCTTTGACCTCGGGCGCGAATTGCGAGCGACAAGGTTCGCCTGCCCTTCTACACCTTCCCTCAAAACACTCGAAGCTCTTTTGTTTCGATGTCCATTACGTTACGCAGTGAACAAAAATGCCACCGAATTGTTCAAGTGCAATAATTGTTAACTCCCAATATTCTCTTTTTACTTTCTACCGTTGCATTGAATTTAATTAATAAAAAAACAATTACAAAAAATATAAATAAATTGTAGAATCCTAAAGTACTTCCAGTGATTGAATTGAACGTTTGTCCGAAAAATAACTATTCTGTTTCTCTTATGTTGTGAAAGCGCATTGGTTTTTAATTCTAAACATTGTACTTCTTCTTTTATGAACTCACGTTTTTTCACTTTTAAAAGCTCTGAACGAATTTAAAGTTCTACATACTTACCCGAAACTAAAACAAATACTTAGCGTAACAAAAACCATATAGAGGCTTGCGTGGCGTGAAAGAAATATTTATATTTTCCAATTAATATTTATTTTTTCATTTCTTCGCTCTATTTGTTACTCACGTAACACGCAATGCCCGTCAAAACTTTGGCGGAAAGTGGGAACGTAAGTTAGGAAGAGTGTCCTCAACACTAGGTTCCCAGGTTCTCTCTGCCACCCGCTCATGTGCAGGATACATGTGAAACTGAAATATGGAAACGAAACAGATAAATTAACATCCGTAGATATTAATAAATACTGTGACTTACAATGATATTACTAAAAATGATTGAACTGTTATTTTTGTGGACACAAGGGCTCCTATTATTATTCGTTTTTAAAGTCCCTTTGTGTGTCTCAGTAGTCATGTCATTTTAGTGCCAAAATTTGTATCTGAGAAAAATAAGTTTTTAAAGTAGGAAGTTGATTGTTGCAATGCAGCGATATCCGCTTGCTAAATACCACATCGCATATTCTAGTGCCCGTGACCTGCGGCGGGTTTGCGAATTTTCCAGATTTTCAGCCCTCAACCCCGAGGCCATGTTAAGAATCCCACCGGTCCGCGTTTGAATTTCCAACGGCTCGTTCAGATATGCGAACGGTAATCTCGGAACACATTACAAGTGGCTTCAGTGGTAGTAACATTGTAAGCGCGCTTCCACTCAGCTTTACGTTCATTTCTAATTGATTGATTCTAATTAGTGTTTTGCTCTATCTTTAACAGCACATAGCGGCGTTAAGGCTGGTTGCATCTAAAAATCACCATTAATCAGGTAAGCCGAGATGGAGCCGAGAAAAGTGACTAATGGCAAACTTTTTCTTTATTATGTTTTCATTTATGCATTAGTATGTATCATCAGTATCTATAATATCACAGAAAAATAGTCATACGTTCAGTTATTAATTCCAAAACCAAGCCTATTCTTTAACCAAGAAACAATGTGTGTACACATTGTTTCTTTCCTTAAAATATTGTTAAAATGAGCTTCCATGTCTATCCATATTTAACAAAATTATGTGCGCGTAGCACTAATAACAGCATAATGAGGCTGGAAGCGGTCATTGTTTAGCCATGCTACCCAGAAAATATACCTGTTAGACTAGTGACTGAAAAGCAGGACAGAATATGTAAAACTTTGTGAAAAATCAGACTGTTGTATAGTTTGTGTAAAATGCTGACATTCCACAGTATGGAGGACAAAAGGTGTTTGCTTTTATATTCGACAAAAGTACGCAGCTAGAGTTAGACCAATGCTCGCGGAAATGACATGTCTATCAGCATCTTCAGTAGATTGAATAGCTTAAAGGAAACAGTTGCCGTACACGCATCGATGTACGCACAAATTTTGCAAAACAAATACAATGCATCTACCAAAAAATATTTTTGAGTTCGAAAATATGTTTTTTTTTATAAGCATAACATTGATTATTTTTTATTTTATTATTGTTTCAATATAGGTCTTCTAAAACTAATTACTACAAGTATTAATCTAAGTATCTCTTATATCTTCTGTGTATGTTTTTGTACGTCCATTTTCCACTATTATAAACTTTATTTATAATAGGTATATGTATTTTTACTCACACAGCAAATAAACCTATATAAAGTGTAAAGCTAATAAATATAAGCAACGAGGGCCGCGCGATATGACAATGCATTATTTTGCAATATGTGATACTAAAATTGTCTAAGCACTGCACCCCTGCCTAAACTAACTCACACAAAGCCGCGTTAAACACACACCAATGCGTAGCTCTTGCACCCCGCAACGCCACTAGAATACAGGATGTTCAACTAATTATTAATTAGATTGAATATTTTATATTACTATGACAATATATCACGTTTCAAAATTATTGATACGTGTATATTATGGATATTTATATATTATTGCTAGAAATTCATGTACCTTTTTATATATTTTACAATAAAAAGTAATGCGAAAATATATTATAAAAAAAAATATACATTGATGTCAAAGACATAATAAAGAAGTAATAACTTCCAATATGTATATGCCATGTCAGGTAGTGTTCGACGTTAGAGAATAGGTACAGCGCAGTTTAAACAGTTCCCACTAATATTTCGTCCGCCTAATTACTCCTAGAGCGGCTGTATACCGTGTAGGCGCGTCGTCTATTTGTTTTGCCATAGCTTTGTCGGCCTAGGGACATGCAGGTCATTAATTGTTGTAAACGCCAGCTCCTAATCGATAGCGCGCGTTCGATTCCAGTTTATATTAATGCTATTTGCGCTAACCGTGCCCGCTATCACTCTAACTACCGCTTTGACACCGCCATTGCTTTTTGTTCATACGGTCGGCACCTTAATGTGTTTTATGCATAAATACAATGAATATAAAAAATATTTTTTGTATGTGTTTTTTTTTAATTACGAGGCCGTCATGGCACGGTGGCACACAGGTCTGACTGTATGGGTTCGTTTTAACTCGAGGACACGAATAATTAAATTTTCCTTCGCTTTCATCTTATAAAAACTTGTCTGATGTCTGAAAAATACGATAACTGAGTGTCTTAACACTAGGTCCCTCTTGCTTATCCTGTTATACAGGAGTGTTAAAGTGAAGAGAAGCAATAAATAATAACCTATTTCATAAACACAATTGGCTTCAAGGAGACACAAAGAAATTATTTACCACTTAATGATTTCGATATCTAAATACTTCTCTAGAAAACTAATTGATGTAAATGATTATGTTTGTAAAGTTGTAAAAACATATTAAAAACTGACATATAGCACATTAAAATTACAATAAATGTTTTATATGTAATGCTTTTAAAGTAAAATATGGTCTAATTATACAATTGAAATAAGTATTACAAGTATGTACAAATGATTTCGTGTAGATTGAATGCCAAATTCGATTTTTTTAACATTATTTATTTTATTTATAATATTTACACACAATTATTATTATTGCAAAATATATTGTATTAAAAAAATAGAACTACGTATTGAAAAAAATATAGGTATTTAAAAATTGTTATACTCTCTCAGTTATTTAGAAAACTTAAAACAAATTGTTGCTAAAACATGCAAAAAAAAAACAAAGCTTTGTATATGTAGTGACATTTTCTGATAAAACCTATAAACATTCTTTGTTCTCGAGTGTTTATTGTATGAACACAATAGTTAACAACGCCTTCTTCGAAGTAACGTTAGTAGATTACTTAATGCAATCAAACCAAGAATTCATTTCAAAATGTAAACAATTAAGTTGTCTGTTAAACTTAGAGAAAGTGATCGTAGTTGGCTATTCACACTGATATATGTCTTGAGATGTGCCACTTTATTCACTATCAAAATATAACAATATTAAAATATATTTAATTTATATTGATAAAGAATTTGCAATGTCTGTCTGTGATTCGTAGTGGAAGTTTTGGAGATATAGTTTTAATTTTATCCTGGAATTCTTACTGGATTAGGACCGTTTTCTGTGCGCTATTACCACTCAGATACAAGTATATAAAATAACTAAATATATTTCTGTAAAATACGATAAAATGTCGTATAGATCGTTAAGATTACAACTTAATGTACAGAGTAGCAAAATAATCGTAATAAATAATCGTCAGCAATATCTATTATGCACCGAGTTGTACTAAGTACTTATTTGCAAAAGCTGTATTTATACAGTATATATGTATATTATATAGTATAGAGTATATATTTGTCTCTTATTTATTAAAAAAAGCTTTTGTTAAATAGTCCGTCCGATACATTTCGCCGTTTGATTGCTATTTATTCCAGCTTAGTAGTTTGATTGCTTAATTGATGATGATTAATATATGCAAATAATGTTAGCGTATTTATAAAACGGTTACTTAGGAATAAATTATAACAATACAAACAAGAAAGAATAAATAAGGCTATAAATTATTGAAATAGTAAAGTCAACACCATAGGCATTGTCTACTAAGGATATTCGCATATTAGGCCGCCTACACACGTCACCGCTTGCTCGTGCGACTCTCACGTCCTACATCGATTCAATTTTCGTGCCGACCGCTATCAGACGGAAATTGTTGAGGGCCAGCTCCCGCAACTCGAGTCGTCCCTTGAACGATGTTACGTAAACGACCAGTCTATTCAGGTCCTTATCCCAATACGACGACGATACAAGCATGTTTGCTTCTAAAATGGGTATAAAATACAATACGTGACGTATTTGACATTATTAAATGTGTGCCATTCGCTTTGACGTTTCAACAGATTTGCATTAAGTCAATAAAAATACAATTGAATTTAAAATAATACTGGCGAGATTAATTAGTAATAGGTATAATAAGTTTATTGTATTGAACGTTAATTAACAAAAAATAAGCATGACGATGACAAAGACACGGTGCGCCATAGTTATAAGAATTCAATACAATTGTATTTTAGACTTTCAAAATTAATGATAATTATTATAATGCAATGTTTATAGTAATTATTGTAATGCAACAATTTAAGCGTAAACAATATTTGCAGAAGAGACGAGATGGATTTTTGCTGAAATCCTCCTGTGCGTGTCCAAGACTATGTTGCCGTTGACTATTCAGCATCGCGTGATATGCGCAAATAGAATTCATTAATTGACATTTCTTACAAGAAGACTGATCTTTCATTTGTAATAGTAATTAATTGCTCAGCTTAATTAATAATTTATAATACTTTAAAAGGAATAACTTTATTATCAAAGAACATCGCAGTTTTTACTGTTATATTTTAAGTAAGATGTTTAACATGTTTATTTTTATGTAGATAAGCCGTAGAATAATTACATATATACATCTATTTATATAGGAAAAATGTATGTTGAAGCATGTTTATGTTGAGTACCCATAAATTCTGTCGAAATTCATAAATTATAAAATAAAAACACCAGTAGGTGTTTTGTTTGTTTTTGTGTACCATATTGATATTTTCATACAATATTATTAGCTATTAACTATAATATTCTCAAAATTCGAAGTATAGCCACGTGCGTATTTTGCGTATTTTGCGTTAGGATTGATAACTACTTTACAGTTGACTTTAATAAGATAATTTCCAGTTGACAGCGCTTTCGCTGCAAAACGTACAAGACCTCAACGTTTCGAACCAAATGTCCTGGCCCAAATCTGATTTACGCAAGCACTTTGCTTACATCCGTTGACGACTAGCTATAGTTTGGATCATAATATTTTTGGATTGTTTCGTACATAAATACCTATATGTACAGCTGATATTGGCTTGAGTTACTCGTATATTAAGATATACCTAATAACTATTGAATCTGTGTTTTGTAGTTACGTATTTGAGTAAATGTTAGGCACCGGCGATTAACGAGAGTTGCCCAAATAACTTTATTTTAGCGATCTGTAGACATTTACATTATATTTTGATGTCTATTACTTTTGGCTGGCTCAGGAGTCTATAATGGCACCCGTGCATTCCAAATTCATAAGCAATTGAAAAGCAATTCGTTGATAAATACAATTGCCGGGCATGCCGGATGCTCTCCAATTGGACGGGATATTATCCATCTATTGCAATTCGGAGCTGCTCTATTACCTTGCGCCTACGTCAGGCGGCGACACTTCTAATCAATTATAACATTCACATTTGCGATTTCATGCTTACCGTTCGCTTAATGTGATGTAGATTAGGTGAGCAAGGCAAGACCCTGGTCCCTGATTTGTACAAATTTGTAAAATATAAAAGATAGCATAAAAGGTAGTTTAATGCTATATAATTGTTAGACATATCTAGGTACAACATGAGAGAATTTATTATTATATGAAAAAACGTATTAGTTAATTGAATATAAATGCACCACTGGGATAGGCACCACATTTTTTTAAAAAGTAAATTTATAAAATTGCCAATATCTGTTTTAAATATGCTCATTCGTCGTCGTTATATGTTCAAATTAATGATTCGGCGTTCATTATTCAAAATAAAAGTTATTATAATATAATGTGACAAAAAGTTATACATGTAAGTGTATACTATGACAGTTCTACCATACCTACCAGTCATATGTCATATGAATTCTTTATTAAGATAAAAGATAGCATATACATCTGTGGTGATAGTTATAATTCATAGTTTTTTTCTTGCTACCATAATTGATTTATTATGACGTCTATGTATTTATATATCGGATTATAAGTTTGCTAGAACAATGAGAAAAAAAATAAAGTGTAAAGTAAAAATCTTATAGATATTTCTCACTTTTCAGTGTCATCACAGAATTATAAGATGATTAATTAGCTTATGAATGAAAAAAAAAACTCAAATCTGAGCAGAGCCATTTTATGTTAAAATCTACATTTATAGTAGGAATAAAAAGATCACTTAACGTGGTAATATAATTAGCATTGACTCAATCTCAGCTATGTGAAGACGTCTAATATATTTTATAAAAGCTCCACAATCTGCGATTAAAAGTTGTTCGATGCTAGCATTATAGCTATGTAGTTTTAACTTATAATTTGTATGTAAGATTTATATTATAATTTGTTTTTCAATTTCTAACGTCACTGTGCAGTTCTATTTCAATTGTTGAAAGAAATCTCAAGACTTATGTAGCTATCATTAGAAAAAAATTATTGAACATAATTATAAGTACTTAACTATCTTCAGGAAGCTACAAATATTAATCAAAGTTATATGGGCAACATATTCAGAAAGTACGGAAAATTAAAAAGTTGCAGCCTTGATATTGGTGTTTCTAGTCAAAAAATTTGGTAACCTTGTAAATTGCATTTTACATGCAAGAAGCTAAGTTAGCTACAGTCCTGTCTTGTTCGTTTTACATTGCTGTCGTAACGATTTTATTAGTGATCGATATTCGATCAAAAAATGTGAGGTATTTTATTTTGAAAAATAACATTAATATCGACATTTTCTTCGTTATTAAAATTTCTATCTAGATTAATTCACAGATAAAAGTTGTTAAAAAATAACTTTAGGTTTTATAAGCTTTTAAACAAATATATAAATAATAAATTACGAATATTGTACTCGTATATAGATATATATATATATATATATATATATATATATATATATATATATATATATATATATATATATATATATATATATATATATATATATATATATATATATATATATATATATATATATATATATATATATATATATATATATATATATATATATATATATATATATATATATATATATATATATATATATATATATATATATATATATATATATATATATATATATATATATATATATATATATATATATATATATATATATATATATATATATATATATTATATATATATATATATATATATATATATATATATATATATATATATATATATATATATATATATATATATATATATATATATATATAACAACATTCATTATTTAAAAATATCATTCCAATCGTAGCATCAGACGTCAAAATTACAAAATTAGGGAATACAGGTGACTATCTAAGCAAACATTGATGGATTATCGACGAACAGAATGGATGCCCGCATGTACTGATTGGGCATTGTGTAGGCATTACTAAAACTGAATTAGGACCTCGCCAGGTACCTGACGTTAGAAACAATAGGTATCGATACTGCATTGTCGATATTGTTTACATAATTTAATTTGTCTTTGATTCTATTAGTCCTAATGTTGTTACAAGCGCGGTCTATTAATAATTACACAACAAATCAATCGGGACAATCTTTTAATTACCCGAAACGGGACCCGAAAGTCTTCTCAAAAGGCTAACAAGCAGAGCCAAACCTAACCGGAAATGTGTGGAAGCAAAGAAACTGAGTAGCATTAACACTGTAAGTTGTATGTGTGCAAGATCGAGTATATTTGTTATATTAAGATGTATTATCAATTAATAATCATGTAAAGTAAATTATAATATGATATTCTGGAGCCTTCTATGTTAGAAGTTAAATATAGATTTCGTAATTAAAAAGAGTGCGAATTTATAAGCGAAAAATAGACGTAAAATATGCTAACAAGAAGTTAACGCCGATCGAAACGGAGAGGAGGCTAGGGACAAAGTGGGACTAATCAGGAACATTTGTCGAGCGCCACCCGCGCCTCCCCTGTGGCGTATAATTAACTGGACCTGTACACTTCACTATTAAAGTGATTTTGTATTTTTTTATAGTTGGATTAACTTACTTAACGTAGGTTATATTAACACGTGCTAAATTACTTTAAAGGAGAATATTTTTCAACAAAAAGTTGTACTAATTTTATGCAGAGAAAGAAAAACAAAATATTTTCTATATTTATATAATATATTATAGACACTAAAAATCAAAAATGTTATTTATGTAAGAAAGCGCACCAACGTAACATAAAATTCGATTTAATAATTCACAAGCACCATTACGTAGCTCCGGAGACGCTGAATCGACCTGAGAAACTACGCCTTTAAATATTTGATCACAGGCGTTATATGTATTGCAATTTTCATTAATGATTGATAAGGATTTGAGTTGGGGAAGGAAGGCCGGCCAGCGTCCATACATAAGTTATGTAAACTGTGTTGTGCTGCTAATCTGAGAGGGCCAATAACGATAGAGAATCTATACTTTATTTATTGTCCCTTTAAATTTTAAAAACAGCTACATCTATGATATTTACGGAACTGAAAAACTTAGCTACTACTTAGAAAAAATTTAGCTTCTACTTAGAAATAGAAGTGTAACTTAACGTACTTATCTCAATATATTGCAAAAGAAAAATTGTTTGTGATATATTTTATTACAAACAGCGAAAATTATGATCAATTGAAAAATATTCATCAAACATCATTATCCGTACAAAGGATGCACACTGGCTGCTAGGTATAGTAGGAAAGTGTTTTTACAATGGCCACGTCACCGTGCACAGCATTGTAGTCGCGAACGAAGTTTGCTATTGTTGATTGTAAAGTTGGAGGTATCGAGGCGAGATAGTGACGCGTTTGTTCAAAGGACCTCTGATGGCTAGTGAATTAATCGACGCTTGTCCGCGCGTCAAAATGATCGCCCCCGAGATAGTTGGGCGATGCGCCTCACCGCGCCGCCCCGCACGTCGGCCTCGGTGCCTTTACGTTAATTATTTCACAATTTTGATTGGATCCCTTTGGGAGTAAAAGAATCACGAATCGAACAAATGCTTTTAGACAAACCGTTGTCATATTTTTTAAATATCAAGACCGTTTTTGTTGAAGTAACGAGATTATAAGATTTGGCCCATTGTTATACAAATCGAGACTGTTAAAATCCTAACGTTGCAAACGAACTTGTCGTATTTTAAAGCAAAAACCGCCAATACATGTAGTTATGCAAGAACAATAGTAGATAACGAAGAGCGAATGTTTGTTGTACGAATCAACGTAAAAACAGTCGGTCACAGCCGCCAAAACCCGTATATTTCCGCGTCCGTGGAGCATATGTAGACGTCGATACGTCAAACAAATAATTTTCCAATAACACAGGCAATGAGCTGATAGCAATTTATACTACGACACTTGTACTAATCACGAATGGTATTCTCTTCATGGTTGGCTTTGTGAGGAAATCATGGAACGAACGCCGTTTTCAATATACAAGTACACAGACTAACCCTTAATAACATAATTAGTAAACTAAATTTAAGATTATTATTGGAATTAAAGTATGATATACGATGAATATAATAAGTTAAAGGGGTGTAAATATAACTAATATTTATATCTACCATCATCGAACGTCGAATTGAGACGATGATTTACTGATATTGCTTATGGTTTTTATTTGATGAGAATAGTTTACAAAAAAATAATGCAATTTTCTTATTGAATTATTAGTACTAGTTTGTTGAATTGTAGAACATTCAATAATTGAAGAAAACAATGCAAAGTGCAGTATAACATCCAGATATTTGTCTAATTTTGCAAAGACATTGACATGCACGAGAAAGCTGGGGAGTGCGAATTATCAACGTAATCGGCTTTGTGGAGTGGACCAAACGTTTTGCGATTTAATACATTCCTCCATCCATTCATGCTGCATGTTGCAACCTACTAATTCCAAATTAAAGCTTCAATCGCTCTCAGCAAATGTAGAACGAAGAGCGTTTACACTTATACCGTGCGAAATCCCGAAATTATTGTGTACTTTCCTCGGATCCAGATATCTAATCTGCAAGTTTAGTCGATTGGAAACAATATGTGCGAAGCTTTATGTGTTTCACAGAAGAGTTAGGTGCCGACGCAATAAGCGGACTTTAGCCGACGAATATTTGGAGCGTCCATGATCATATACTGCACTTAAATATTCAGCAGTGCGAGCTTCACGACTCTCCGCTGGCTCTATTTAATTTGTTGCTGATGAATTATTTCCACAAATAATGATAATATTGATTGCCCGTCCACAAACAATGACGTTCATAAATTGTTTAAGTGATACAAAACCATTGCCTTAACACTATGAATTTTGTATAGGAATTACCAATGCGAGTTGCATTAGGGCAGACAGTCTGACAGGCTATATTTCTATACCGAATTTGTGTAACGCCGATAGCGCGCGATAGTCACCCCGTTCTAAACAATCGTGTAGGAAGTATCATACAGACGCGTAAACAACGGCCACGTTTTGCAATTCTGATTCATTATGTACCGTACTCGCACAACGTAGCTGACAAACGCGTCTTCGTATACATGAATCTAAATATACATAACGAGCGAGCTCGTTATTATCATTTTTAAATTATCTCAATAAATATTATTTTATTATGTATTTTATAAAATAATATTGATTTAGGTATATGTATATATTATATTTGAAATGTCCTATGTGGTTCAAGTTTTAATTCAAATAAACAAACTTCTGGCAATAAAAAGTCGTAATCGTACTTACATGTTGCATAAGTAAAAATTAATACTAGGTTTTATTGGACATATTGCAGTAAAATATTCTAATTCAGAGAAAAAGTAATGAAGATTAAGTATGAAGTTTAAGCCTTATTTTTTTCCAAAAAATCACTGAAAAGTATTTTACTAATAAGAAAACCGTATAGGAAAAGGACGGTCAAGCGGGTGTCAGATTCGTCCACCGAGGGTTCGGTACAAAGGTCAGGATTATAGGTCAACGACGAGAAGAATAACATATTAAAGTTGACAAACTTTACTTTGCGAACAAATTTCATAAAAATGCAGAAAACACGATGCATTAATTTTCTTATCTTTTGTTTATATTGACGTAGTAGCTCAATTTTAACTGTACCCCGAGGTACCGTAAACTATTTATATTTCTTAAATATTTCATAATATTTACAGCTTGGTACCTACAGATAATCTAAGATAAATTATTTTGACAGAAGGACAGACAGACAACAAAGTGATCCTATAAGAGTTCCGCTTTTGATTTAGGAATTACAGAATATTAAAAAATTTTTACAACCTCCATTAAAACTCTTTACAACAAAACTCTTTACCAGACTATATTTAAACAAAAAATGTTACATTTTTTCTAGTAAAGTACAAAAATTAAATGAAATATATAACAAATTTAATAAGTTTTACTTAAAATTATAGAATATTTGCGAATAAACATTGCATAACGTATTATGTCTCCGTTTTTTCAAATTTCTAATTACAATAAAAAAAAAACGTAAAGCCTTATAATAATAACGTTATATACGTAAACCTACGTGGTTCAGTTGGTTCAATTAAACAAATATTTTTTAGCAATTTTGTTAAACAAAACTATTCGTGAAATTTTAAACAGAAAAAACCGACAAACGAATAAAATTTTTAAAGGCATTGTTTTGATTTCTATTACATTAATAACAGCTTATACTCATTTGATTTTGTAATATATCTCCAGAGTACTGACAGAGATCAGTTATCAATTTTATATATGTATAGACGTATGTATCATTTGAGGCCATTGTGGCGCAATAGGACAGTGTCTGGCGTCGTTTCTATAAACGAACTGCGGCTTCCACTCCCACTCGCGGAAATGAATTATTTTTTATATTCTTGCTCTGACAAATCAAAGCTCGGCGTTAAGTTCCGTTACTCAACATATCATATTTTTCAGGCAAGTGGAGAATAATATATTTTGTGACACTACATTCTCTCTGAGGCCGTGGTACAGCGGCACAAGGAGTCTGAGGTTGTGGTGCAGCGGCACAAGCGTGTGACTGTAACCGACAGGTTCCGGGTTCGATCCCAGTCGAAAAATTTAAATATTGAATATTTTCAATTTAAATATTTGATGTTTCATTTATTCGCTCTGGTAATAAGGCAAAGCGCGGCGTTGAGTTCCGCCACTCAGCTCGCAATGTCTCAAATTCGGCGAAAAGTGGGCAACGAAAGTGGAACGGAGTGTCCTAACACTAGGTTACAGGGTTCCCTCTGCCTACCCTGCCTCGTGCAGGATATAGCGTGAAGCTAAAAAAAAAAGAAAAAAAAAACATTCTCTTTGATTACTCTGCTGCAACTGTAAGATTACATTCAGGGAAGCAATTTTTATTCGACAAACAATTACTAACAACGTAGAAGTTGTAACGTTAGATATTTTCTATTACATTCTTCTCGTGCTATTCAGGTCCTAATAATAAGAATATTGGATTTGTACAAATACAATATTAACACGTAAATCTAGTTTGAATTAAAGTATCATCATTAAATCAAAAAACGAAATTTACAACGATAATATCAATTAAATACGCTCAATTACTTTAACAAGCGGCAGAATTAGCAAGTCGACAAGCAATAATCGCATAAAGTAAGCATAACCGGACATATTGCATTTCGCACAGGCTGCTCCTATTTAGGGACTGAGTAGCTCATGTCGGTAACATTATACTATTATATAGGCATTTCTGTTGTTTTAAACACAACTGGTTTAAAAAAATATTTTCTTATTTTTTTCCTGAAAAAAAAAATGTATCTACGGCTATATTTTTTTATGTGAACAATTTTTATTTACAATGTATTAAATCAGGCTATGAGAAGAAAATAAGCCCGTGTAAAAATATGTTAATTTCCTTTCTATTTTATTCAAAATACATATACTTTTCTTTTATAAAATATAAAGTTCTTAATATAAATCTAAAAAATGTTATAAGCGCAATTATGCATATGTTTTCAATTATCATTAGTAAAGTACGGTACACAATTTCCTATAATAGGACGTTAATAATTCGATATTATAGGTTCGGACTGATTAAACTCAGACGTTATCTAATATGCGCTCTCGGGCATATTTCATAATTAGCACTAAACTCCCAGATTTTCATTAGCATCATGTATATGTATTACTACTTAATTTAATTTTATTTTTAAGCATATATTTTAATCAAAGTACAATATATACCTACCTACATAAACGAGAAAAGACCTGATAATTTCTTGAATCAAAATAAGGACACTCAAAGAAGTCATCGTTCATATCAAAAAAATCAAAATACATGAGTGTCCAGAAAATAAGACATTTAATAAATTCTAAAGCAGTTTTTACAAAACATATTAAAACTATTTCCCATTGATTTTCTTAAAAAAAATATTCCTAATATGCGAAAATAATGAAACAATGCGCTCACTGTAATTATCAATAACGGTTTTAGAAACAATAGGTGGGGTCTGATAAAAAATAATACTTTGAAATTCTTATTCCGTTCGAAGTATTGTTTTTGATTTGTTTACGCACTGTTCATAAATCCCCACAAAATAAATTCTTATGTGGAAGATCGCATGTCAGACGACAACATCTGACAGGTCATTACTGGCGTGTATAATATTTTTCACGACTCTCCAAAGTCTAAAAGTCGTCTTTTGGATTTACAACGACAAAAAACAATTTGATTAGCGCTTTTCTGTTTCGTGACAAAAATAAACATCATACACTATATTAATTAAATCTACAAGTGAAAGTACCTATCAAACAAGTGATAAGAAATAACGAACTTTATAAAGTCTATCAATCATCATAGGATGAAATAGTGCCAATTTCATATTTGTCCCAAATTATTCAACATCCTATACATGATAAGTATATGTAGTCATCTGTACAGAGCATCTATACCTACATTCACAGACGAACTGTTAAGGTTATCGAATCCTCTTAAGACCTTACCAATTACCAATTGGATGTAGTCAGAGTACTTGTCTCTACAACAGAGCTCGCGGCTTTTGACTCCCATTCAGGCGAAATAATTGTGTATCATGCAAGTATTCCAGAAACTATGCATGCATATTATACGCGATGCATTTAACTAGGCGTCCCAAATCAAGAATTTCGCCATAATATGTGAACTTTGATGTTATATTACAAAAGTATAAATATTACAAAAGTATAAGTAATTGACTTTTCGGTAACTATATTTTACTTGACACCTAATAAATTCAATTAGTTTAAATAAAATGTAATAAACGACCCAAATGAATATTTTCACGTAGACATTAGATTATTCTTAATATAATGAAAATAAAAATATACCGACAGAGTTTGGATAGATATGGATAAAAACTATGCGGTCTGAACTGAGAATATAAAGCGAATCCATCAATTGATACACAGCGTCAAAGGAAAATTTATCACACATACCATTATAACGCAGTTTGGAAAATTAGGAATGTATTGATTTATTTTGTAGGTACATTCATATCCGAGACCGCTTTTAACATTGTTTATACTTTATCTACGTATCCTGCACGTGGCAGGGTCGGCAGAGGGAATTTGGGAACCTAGTCATGAGACACTCCGTTTCGTTCCCCAATTTCGTGCTAAATGAAGGAGTTTAACACCGCGCTTTGCCTTATTATCAGAGCGAAGTAACACAAATATTTTATTTCCTCGAGTGGGGATCGAATCGCATTTAAGTTTCCACGTTTATACCACTGCGTCTCGATAGACCAATAATTTATTAATTCGGGTATATTTATTTAATGAGAACTTTAGTAATCAAATTTGTTTTATTTACAATCATATAATATTGAATTGGATATTTTAATATTCATAAGGGATATTAAAAATTATTAGTAATTAATATTGACACAGCTATTGTCAAAGATGCATCGTACGAATTTATTATTATTCTCTTTCAATTTACGCACCACAGTTGATTTGACACTGGACATTTACTACTAACAGGAACAGTAGCAACGTGATGCAAATATCTTAATTGGTAAATTAGATTTAATTCAAACATATTTCGCAATATGGCAAAACCATATCGAACTAAAATATATTTGACATCACATCATTTGGATTATTAATCATACAAATGATATCCCAAAATTGATGATTTATTATAAACAATAGAATTTCTATATTGTGGTTTGTCAGGGTAGGCAGAGGGAACATAGTGTGAAGGCACTCTGCTCCGTTCTCCACTTTCCGCTGAATTTGAGGCAGTGCATGTTGAGTACCGGAACTCAACGCGCCGCATATTACAGTTATGAAATGCGTATACTAGCGTATACTTAGTAGATAACTTTTCAATTTATTCAAGTAATTTAAGTAATAGTATTAAGAGTTTAAAAGATGATTGTTTCAAACAAAAGTGATGCTATAATTAAGTTGTCCTTTTCCAAATTTTTTATCCTTACACAGGTCAAAAGCTGAATTGTGAGTAAAACATGACATAAACGTATTGAACGTCTAATGAAGGTTGATACGAATTGATGTATCGATTGTTTCATTCCTAGTTGAGGCAGGTCTAGTCCTACATCAAGTGGCTCGCCTACATTTTCGTATCTGTACCGTAGTAATAAGATCGAAATTTCTGTTAAGCTCATTTGTCCCATGTATTTTAGACGAATTGCCTATAGAAACAGGCAATTCGTATAATAGTTTTGCTTAAAGTGGAAAGTGCTTCGCGGGGCGTATAAAATCTTTGGAGGAGTCAATTTCAAGTACTGTTATTTTTAATTTATATTCATTTGTTTCATATTCATAAATATATAAATAGAAATAATTCTTTATGAAAGTTAATTGTTTGTGATTAACCATTTGTGTCCTATGATTTTTTTATATAACTTGAGAAATATATTTAGCCTTTTTTCTTTGTAAGGTAAGTAAGTAGGGTGCGTAGTCAGGACATGGCGTAGTATAATTGGTGCAATCGATTTTCACATACCTTCCAGCGTTAATTCACCGAGATTTCGGCTACACTAGAAAATAGATTATTCGTATCTACCGTATATCAGAGCAAAACCGCTGCAAATCCAAAATGGGCCGTACTAATTCGTAGCTCCAACCGGCCTTAGCGTAGAGGCTGCGTGGCCAAATCAAGTTTGCTATGGTGCATCCCTTGATAATTTGTTCTAATTGAAATTCAAGTCATTGACATGGTCAACCGACTTAATCGAATATCCCAGAGTTCTCTCGTATGTCTGGCTCCGACGTGCTTCAGTGCTTGCCACTTGCAAAGGGGAAAAATCTCGTCACATATCACCTCTTATTTATGAAATTAAGTTTAAAGTAAAATCATAATAAGATAAAAAAGACATCGTTACCTTATAACTTTAAGACGTCAAATTATTTTCTGAAAGGTAACATAATATAACACAATACACAAGTCTACAAAAAAATAATTTTAAATATTTATTATGTAAAAAATGGAGTTAGTAACCGCGTACTCAATATGCAATACTAATTTCTTAGTATCGTGTATTGAGTACTCCATCAAACACTTGACCATTAAGCATTACATATTATTGAGTTGCCTTGATAAAAAAATTATCATGACCAAAAATATATTATATCGTCACTATTAAAAAGCCAGTCATGACAAAATTGACCGATTAAGTGTTTTTGTCGTTATGATTTATGTGTCGCTTTCGAGAGACAAGCTGATTACCGATAAGTGTCATCAAAAAAGTGGCGGAGAAAAGATTTAATATTAATGACATCGCCTTTTACCAACGTTCACGCCGCAGCAACTTATTTAAAGGCTAAATAAATAATGAAAATATCATGGTAAATTTAGAAAGTATGACACAAAACTGAATACTGAACTAGAACACGACCCGCGGAAAGCGAAACCCTACTCGAACACATGTTAACAATTCAGAGGTGAATAGAGTGGAGTAATGTTTGTCGGTAAAAGTTGCGGGAGCCCGTCCCGTCACGCCGGCCTAACAGGTTGCCAAATTTGCCACTATTTTTACGTGTCCCGCTCAGTGATGTGACGGCACACCTGTTGTTTGCTGAATTAAACAAAAACGCCGCGCTGTCAATACCGGATAAAACCTATTTACAACTCTATGTTGTTGAATCTCTATGGATAGCGAAACCTCGTGTTTTATCTGCGGGATTTATGTTGACCTAACCTTTCAACTTAGCCTACTTGTATTATAGGTACATGTGTGGGAGAAATAAACAGGAATACAAATAACTTTTAAAATAGGAAATTTCTACTTTGAAGGAAGTATGTTGGTACAAAATATTAAATTGGCAATATTTTATTAAACAGGTTTACAGTGAAATATATATTAAATTATTTGTATAAAGAAGCTTATCAATAAAACATGAATATTGATTGCAAACAAGACAATATTACGTCTATAAATGATAGATTACATAGTTCAGGTCAAAGCAATCAGGCACAAAAAATGATTTTTTTTTATTTATATTATCTGTTTATATAGACGGCTGTACGTTCTAATCTCACTCTTTTAAATCTTAATCTTTCTCTTTTAAATCGACGTAACTTTTAATAAATAAAAAGTTACGTCGATTTTAAAAAAAAATGTTATACAAAATCGGTACAAAACGTTAATTCATTTAGCTAAATTCAATGTATAGATATTGACTTAAAATTGATAATTTTATTAAAACAAGAAAATTATAAATAAAATACTGTAATTCAATTGGATGGAAACGCGCAGGTCGCTAGTTGGTAAATAAACTCAATTATTTATTTATTTCTCTCTCTTATTTTTTCTTTGGTAAATAAAATAATAAAATAACCGTTGCAAATAAATCTCTTAACTAATTGAAAACAATGTTTGTTATTCTAATCTGCAGTTATTGTTTTATACATACGGGTGAAATTTTAAACCGGCCCATCACTAGCGTAGCGCAGCACTGATCCGGGCGGGCCAATTAAACGGTTTTTACGCAGCCACATATTTGCCCCGATAATACTGTGCGTGTCCCGGAGCCGGCATTTTTAGACCACTAGTTGCGTTTTAATGAATGGACTCAGTGTATTCGTTGGATTGTGAAATGTCATAGGATATTTACAATTCATACTCAAATAGTAAATTAATAAGTAAAGTATTTTTTAAATTTTAATAGTATAATTTTAGATATTCTTAAATTACACAAGAGAGGTGGTCTGCTAATATTTTCGATATCTGTAAAATTGAGATGCGCTTTATATTAATAAAATTATTTAAAATTATTTTTATGTTTCTTTTTTGTAATTAGTTGACATTTTTGGAAAAAAAAATAAGAAAAATAAATAATATTTATTTTATATACTATGTGTTATAAATTTAATTAAAGAGAAATATTTTTAAAATGTTATTCAATATTTGATTTAAAAAAATACGTACACAAATAATTATTCATAATAAATAAACGGTAAGTGCTCAACATTTTATATTCAGCTTATACCTACTATTGAAATGCTGAAGAGCTTTCGACAAGTACAAAAGCTTTTGCCGACTCGTTCTCATAACATCTTATAAAATATATTTTTAAACGCAATTTATGAAATATTTAATATAGATTAAGTATGGATTTGGTATTGTTTCGTAATTGTTCCATAGGATTTATGAAAAATACTATGACGATGGAGAAAGCTAAATATAAATAGAATTCTACTAAACTTCAAAACACTGACGGCAATAACAAAGATATTTTGTATTAATAATTTCAGCATTTTTATAATTTCACTGCAGCAGGTGGTACGACAAAGGCTACTTAGAAGAAATGCGCAAAGTGGAAAACGTATAATTCCTTTACACTTTTAGATACTCCCACAAAGTATGTGGGTCTATAAGAGCAACGCAAAGTAGTAAGGGGTAATGATAACTCGGGATGTGGTAGTAAATAGATTGCATGTAATAAGTTTAAATGAACAATGAAATATGTAATTAAAAACAAAAAAATAATAATACTTATAAAAATAGTTGTTGTTGTTTGTTGTTAGTTAAGAAAAGTCGAACCCATAAACGTTGTGTTTACGATCAGATACTGCCACAAGGTGCGACGATGACCTAATATTCTAAAAGAAGATTATATTCGTTATTTTTATTTTTTTCCTGCTACGAGTATTATTTTCAATACAGCAGCGAATCAATTAACAGGGGATAATATTTAATGGTATATTTATTGTTAAAAATATATTTAGAAAAGAATACATTTTGTTTAATTGGCTTATTGTTTTATTTCTTTTCAATTATTTCATCATGTTCAAAATATTAATAATTAAAAAAAAATTGAAAAATAAGTCCATGGGCTAGAACGAAACAAGCTTTGAAATTGCATCAAAAGAAAAATTCAATGCAATGCAATCAAAGTCAATTGGTAAACCACGAGAGGTAACCCGAAAGACAGTTACTGAATGATCGGCTTCACAATACTGCACGCTGTGTCGCACCCCTCGCAATTGGAATTTCATTAATCTGGAGATCATCTTCAACTGACTGACGATTCCACGTCGGATGTCACACGCAGCACAAAAATGTCCATCGCCGGCCAACACTAGGCCCACTGCTCCCACCAAGGGATATTATACTCTATAACATTTTATTAAATCGTAGAATCCAATAATGTATATCACGTACTCGGTGATTTTTTAATTGAATATTCGTAAACAATTTAAAGGCAATCAGAGTATGGAAACCACTATATAAAGCTGCAAATATGCCAATTTAAATGTTAACGTCATAGGTCTATCAGCGTGTCAGTTAAATCAGTGAAATGATGAATTAAATTCCATGTAAAATTCGATACCGCGACAAATGGACTGGACCAATTATAATATCAAAGTTTGCGATTGATGGAACACTGAGCAACCACTTTTATATGTTAAATGAGATATCACGTTTATAGGTTATGAGGTTATGTCTCAATAACGAAAGTTAAAATTTAATTGGAGTTAGATATATTTACAGAGAACATTTGAAAATATATTATACACAACATAGTATATTTAAATATATTTCTCACACAATATGACTTTTTCGTAAATTACATTTGAGCTTTTCGATAGTAAAAAAATCAATGTACGTTAACATCTGTGATAGTGTGCATGTGACGTATTTTACCGCACGGTGTTAGTGATTTGGGTTCCAGTTTCCCCAAACAGTTATAGTAAAGACGCGAAGATATAAAGCTAATACATCAGTATGTAATTAAGTATAGGCAATAGAAATGCTATGCCAATAGAAGGGACATGAAGCGTTTCACATACGCGTAATTCCAAAAATAATCGATCCGCACCCTAGTGCATTAACAGTCTGGTGCGATGGGGAGTCATCGGCCAAATTTTTATTATGCATATTTTTTAATTTTATTTTTTTCACCCCCACGCCGCTGGGTGACTGCATGTGCCAGTATTAAATCAATACCGTCCGAGGCGGCTTATTCTTTTTGCTAGAACGGGGCGAACGTTTGGGTTCACCTTCTGAGCGCGTGTGACTCTAATGGAAGGTCGACGTTATGAAATCCACTCACTACATTCGAAACATAGGCTCATATATTTTGCATCCATTTTTAGCGACCACTGCGTCCTATAGCTCAGGTCGGGCGGCATATGTTTTTGAGATGAAAATTCGCCTCTTGTAACGAAACTTCGACCCGCACTATTAGTCTCTAGCTTCGTAAAAATGCTACGGTTCTATTATTTCTATTAGACTACCTAACGTTAGAATTCGGTCTTCAAAAAAGTAAAATGTCTCTTTTTGTTTTAGCGTATAATTATAATAATATACTGTTAAAATTTAGGGTATCATTAAAAAGTAATATAAAAATCTTTTTTTTTTTTTAACTTAATTGCAAAATAAATTAATAATATAAACGGTGATATTAACAAAATTTAGATATGCACAGGCATCTCTTATCGTCAATTGGGATATTCGCCTGAATGCGTCATGACCATGCATACGTCAAGTCGTTGTTGGAAATGTAAAATTTGTGCGACGCAACGACTAGTATTAAGTTAACAGAAACTTATTACATTTTTAGCACATAAATGTAAAATGTAACTATAGATTTCCACATTACATTTCAATACAATATCCTCATCATAACACAATGTCAAATAATGGACAATCGATAACGAACACGATGCTTACTTATTGTAGATATATGAATTATTCTACAGCAATTGAGGCAAAAAATATCACAGTTATAGAAATCGGTTTTGGCGGCAAGAAAATGTCAGGTCGCAATTACGCAAGGACTGAAGCGCATAAATTATTCGGTTGGACGACGATCGAGATTCATTTCCTCAATACCTAATAAGTGGTTACTAAACCAACCCTAGGTAGGCTTAACCCCTCAGGCGCTTGATAGAGTTATCGATGTTTATTGAATATTTATACTAAGGCGGACAACGTTTGTTTTACTTAAACTATCAGCGGTTACCCACTCAGGTTTACACTTGTGAATCATGGCGACTAGTGATTATCAATTAGTTGTTGTAAATATCTATGAAAAACATATATATGTTATATATATATATATATATATATATATATATATATATATATATATATATATATATATATATATATATATATATATATATTTATATATTTAAAAAAAACATAAAAAAATGTAATTCGATATCGATAAATAAACGCTAGGCACGTCTAGTCGTTTTGAATACGAGCAGAAATGCTATTAGAGGTAATTCGATAATGATAACTGCATGTTGCTTTATTTAGTACAAATTACCAACAACTATCGCATTTGGACGGCAATATTTTAAAGCATTCAACTAAAGCTAGCCTTAACATGATATAAAAATTGTAAAAATAGAAAAGTTATTTTTAAAGTGATTAAATAAGGTTTAGTTTGTTAACTTCCTACTATAGTAATTCATACCTTTTTTAAAATTTATTGTATTTCTATTTTATCTGCTGCTTTCTAAGCCTAGTTTACTACCCATAGAAAGCAACTTTATTATTTCTAGATATTTAACCCAGTATTTCACTAGTAGTCCTCTATTGAATATATCTAAAATTTGAACTATCCGAAACAAGAAAATGAAATTATTATTTTCATGAAATTAAATACTTAAATACACTATACATATTATCAACAAAGTGGCAGAGGAGATCGGTGTCATCGATCAACATATGTACAAAGTGAAATTTAAGTTTAATATTTAGTGACATATAGGTATAGAACATTAATATGGATTTTTATAGAGGACATTCAGTCTGGGTCATGGGATGTAAAATAAAGACAGAAAAAGGCAGTACGTCGAGCCAAAATTTCTGAGCAGCGTTACTCTACCGCAAATATTGAAAAATAGTTTCCTTTTAGCTTTTTACGTTGGGTTCAATTCGAGAATGAGTTATTTATCTGTTATATTTGTTCGCTTAACATAAAGGTTTTTTTTACCAATTTAACGAATAAATTCTTTCGTAAAAGAATTTATTACTTAAATTGGTGGTGGCTTTACTAATCAACTGGGAGTAAAACTGACAAAAATATTTCTGGCCATATTTATATTGTAGAACGACAAAACGAATGTATTTTGGTATATAAAGCAAATAAAATGACAGAGGTTTGTTTATCTCAAAAAAGCAAAACATCAATTCGATAAACATAAATGAACTAACAAGTAAGTTATGCCTTAACAATATATGGACTAAAAATAAAATGTAAAGAACGATAATTAGTAGATAATAATTTAATTTTGGAGATAGCAACGTTAACACTGTTATAAAATCTGTACGTTGTAAATTTAAAATATAAACGTTAAATAATTTCTACAAAACGATTCTACTTTCATATATTTTATAAGCTAACAATCCAATAATTAAACGCCAACGGTTCCCCAAAGTTTCGCCGCACAAAAAACTCCATAACAGAAGTAATTATAAATTCAAAAAACATTTTTTAAATGGCTACATGGGAATCGATAGCACGACCCTTGGCGTCGAGGTCGCCTCCGCAGCTCATTTTGCTCGACGTGTGCGCAGAGATGCAAAAGCAGTGTTTTGCGCATACACTTTACGTCACCCCACGAGTTATATTTCACATTAAATTCTCCCCCCATTGTTCATTCGCACCCATTATAATTATTCCGAGCGGGATATAAAACAAGCAATCTATACGGACCTATCTAAATACAGTGAAGGGGTAACACTAAGAGATTACGAAAATAAAAAATAAATAGCTTCAAAATTAAATATTACTACAGCTGATAACAATCGACTACTTATACAGCAATTATGAAAAAAAAACTGATGCATTATTTTTTTCCTTATTAATAGTTGGTACAGTTTTAAATCATATTATTATTTGCTGTCTTTAGTTAATTACATGAATAAAAATTAAGTGTCATTCCACAATATACTTGTGCTAAACTACGTCAGCGCCGAAAACTATCCAAAGATTTACACAAATATATAAAAAAAAAGAACAATGACACTTAAAAAGGCTCACGATTGATAATGATTATTATATCGACAGCAATAAAATTTATAGAATATTATTATTAATTATTAAAAAAAAGAACAGTTCTTTGTATATTTCTTTTTATAGATATGCGTAAGTAGTTTCGTGCCTTTCCGTTTAATTAGGAGCCTATTGTTACAGCTATTTAAACTCTCATATAATTATTTATAAAATTACAATTATCCTTTAAAGTAATAATATTACCATCATTTATATGTAAGCTTTATGTAAATATTGTATGTTTTATATTTTTAACAAATCTACTATCAGTGTTTCAAAAATAAGGCTCGTACATACATTTTTGCTAGTTATTTCCACATTTATGGATCGCACATATTTTTACATACGTACGAGAATAATACAGTAGAATACACAACAGTAGAATATAGAGTTTATCGAAATAAACTCCTGCCATCTTTAGTAGGACGGACTTACAGGCATACAAGGTTTCTAAACGCTTTCCTTTGCCACAGAATTTACATGCTAAATCCGATTTGCATCGGACGTACATTTAGCTACAGCCCCACTCTCAAAGGCAAGTTGTATTATTTACTAAGCATGAAATGTTTATATCAAACTTTAGAGTAGTAGGTAAGCGCCGACAGGCCACATCTTAAAGAAAAAATACATACTATGAGGATTGTTCAACGATTATAAATGGAATTTAAAAGTCATTATTTCCAACGGAACTGAATAAAAATAATGGCAACATATACATAAGCATATAATAAGGCACAGACCTACCAGCGCCAACAAATCGCATAATGAGTAATAAAAAAGCTCCTGTTAAAATCATCAAAACGTGCCACCTAAATACGTCCATAGTGCAAGTTGAAGTAAAATTAGCTGCATAAAAAATAGTACTTTTATTGCCCCGTAGAAGGCATTCAGGCAGTGTTTCGCTAATTCACAGAAGGGCTGAGAGCGCGAGTTTCACACTTACGTGAATCAGTGCGTGAGCTAAGTAAATTCATAGTGCTCCAACCGCCGGACTAATTTAATGAGAGGGCCTTTTCAGCGGGCCGCGCCCCGAGAGCGTCATACATCGCATTAAAATGAGATTTAACACTGAAATGTCATAATTAAGGCACTACAGCGAACCGATCCGCCCGCGCGCCGCCTTCCCCTGGCGACTCCGCATCGATGCAAGCGTTTGAGAACAGCTACTTAATTATTGTGACTCTATGCCTATAAGAAACCTTCATTTGTGATTCGGGCATGCGCGAATTTTTAATAGTGTACAAAACCGGCTATTCGTATATTTCAAAATTTTAGTTATCTCTCGTTGTCGTTATAGTTTTCCACAAACCCGCCCAAAGGTTAAACACAAAGGAAAGGAAACGAATCATATTTATGATTCGTTTCAGGGTTCTTCAAAAACTTGTGACCGGATTACGTTACAAAAAATGTGTTACCATTTGTAACGCTGGCTAGCTAGCAGAAAGCTCGCCGTGCTTACACGTGCGTTACAACACATCGAAATAAATTAAAATTTACGATCTGTGTACGAGCCTAAATAAAATTAAACGCTCCTCGCAAATCTTTTGATAGAGACACCATCGCACACATTATTGCCGGCGCCGTAACGACCGCGCACTCGACTACAAACGGTACGGCGACACGCGACTTGCAAACATTTTTAGAGCTATTATCTGGCGCGAAAAACTCCGCGACGCAAAGCTTTGCCGCTCTCAATGATCCACTAACGTGCGACTGACGTTGGAATATAGTGAAACCACAAATTAAGAGACAATTCACACCACTAGGTGAGCGTGTAATTTTTAAGCTCGCGGCGACAGAGTACATTGTCGCGGCGATGAAAGGGTGCAGTCGGCGCTATTAAAACTTACAGCGAGCGATACGCGTGAATATAAAAAAGTATCGTAGACGGTGCGGATAAAATAAAAGCGTTGGCACACGAAGAAAATGAAAGGGGTAATTGCGGCTACGGCCACAAAAACGCCGGAGTACTAAACTAAAAGAAGCTGTTAGCGTTTAAGTCGTGTAACAATCTGAAAGGCGTAACATATACTCTGTCTGGTGTATTTATTCAGGGGCTCGTTTGCCGCTAAAAGCCTTACCTATGTTTGATATTTTTAAAGACGGGAAATGTACAACTTAATGCTAAAGTCTCTTTGACAGGTGTTTATAGAGCGGAATATTTAAGTCGATGCCACAACTTTAATCTTGTCTCACCTAGACATTTCTATATTGCTAATATTATACTTACCTTGTCGATAATCACTGAAATTATGCATTGGAAACTTACCTGAAAAGATTAAAAATGATAAGAATTAATATAAATTAGTTTCATGAGTACACTTGAATAAATATGCATTTTTTTATATATACATATATAGACATATATATATATAGACATAGAAATCGACGTGGCACAGAGAAACAAGGATGAGGCTGTAAGCGCGACAATTGTAAGTTCTGATCCAAATAGAGATAGTTAAATATTCAATATTATCATTTCTTCGCTGTAGAAGTGGGGCAAAGCGCACCGTTGAGCTTCGCAACTCCACGTACAATGCCTCAAGAACTCGATGGAAGTGTTTCAATGGGGACGGAGTATGTTATAACACTAGGTTCCCAGGTATCCACTGCACCTTGCTGTATGTAGGATACAGTATAAAGCTTAAAAAGTTAATCTCAGGTTATTCTCAGAAAAGTATTTAAAATGTAATCTATAGGTAGGTATACATAAATTCTGTATCGATACTAAATTAATGAATGCAAGGCAACGCACAGCCCAAGCTGTTGGGCATAGAGAGATGAAATATGGCTATAAACCATTTACTTGATTAATTTAGAATTGTAAAGTAATACGGAAAGAGTATTTCTCAAAAATCTATTTTAGTTAAATTCGGGCTACAGTTTGTATCAATAGAGATAAGAAGAGCCAAAACTTATGTTGAAGTAATTGAAATTATAAAATAAATATATTTTTAAATATTATTATATATTTTTTATATTTTATAATTCAATATTTATTTTTGAATTTAACGTCACATTAACCACATTAACTTAACCGGATACATTTGCCGAATTATAGACCGAACGAATAGACTTGTATAAACATTGTTTTTAAAACGTCATAATTAATGCAGTATACATTTTCTTAATTATAAGTATAATATCCCTGTCTTTCTGTAAGTAATTCAAATTTTATTTTTTATAAATTTCATTTACAAGTTAAATTAATAAACGAGATTTGCGTCTAAAGTATAAATCATACATCAAGCTCTTACTATGTAATAATTCTTTAATTATAAAAGTAAACTCGATTGGAATACTCAATTTGTAATAAATAAAAATGGATACATCTTTTGATATTCTGTTGCAGTCTCCAAAGTTACAAAAAGACCCGGTCTTGCCAAACACTTCAACTCCATGAATTGTGTCAAAAAAGCGTTATAATGGAGTCGTAAATCATGATTTCTGCGCCTAATTAGTCCTCGTATTTAAATGCACAAAACTTTATTACCCACTCTGTTTTTCGCTTTAAATATTCCAATATATAATTTGGTTGAAATTAAATGGAAGAGTTACAAGCAATACTCCGATACGTTGTTGATAAGATTTTACAGTATTAAAAACAAATGTAATTTGTATATATGTAATTAAATGATTTTTAAATTAAAATATATTTATAAAATATTCCTTTGTTCGCTTAAAGAATCCACTACTAGCTGGAAGATGGGACGGGCTCTATATAATTAGACCAATTTAAATCTTAATTAATATTAATTGTCCGACGTCGGAACGAATCTGTCGTAAAGGACCATCAGGAAAAAAAGTCTTAGCGTTTTATATATAATATCAACGAAATAATACATGTTAAGAAATTGTAGTACGAATAAATTTGGCCAGCGTGAATGAGGGTCTGCGTCACGTCGTTGCGCGACTCGATACCGGCCCCGCTTTGACGCTCACACTATACGTGCAGCGGGAGCGATTTACTTCTTAGAGTGTTTTACGCGACTGTACAGTAAAATAATACTTGCTTCTACACGAACCGGGCCCATTGTTGACGTTTAAATATACAATGATGCCCCGTAAGTTCTCTTAACGCGGATGTTATCATTTATTATTCTATTACATTACTTAGTCATTTCAAAGTTAGGTATGTGTTGTTCCAGTGTTCGTTGCGATAGGGTCGAGAGAGCCGGCCGGCGACGCGGCACGCAACATTATGCATTCACGTACTATGTATTAATACGTCAAAGGCAACCTTGCGACGTTTACTACCAGTTTACTCTTTTAACTAGAACAATTCCTAATGATAATAGGAGCTGGCGGAAATTTGATAATTTTACAACCGCATTTGAGGATCTAATGGTCTAACGATCTCCTCAAAACTTGTCATAGCGTGAGTACCGTTTGTTATTTGCATATAATGCACTAGAGTATTTGTTTAACTCTAGATAGAAAAACTAAATCTCACAAGTTCATTACCCCCGTTCTCTTAATCATATTAATGCACGGGGCACCTGCTCATCGCTTAGGTGCCTATTATTCTCACAACAGAGAAATGAAAGGGGTTTCTGGGTACGTAACGAAAAAATGCATGAATTTACGTAAGTCAACTTGGTGACAACAAACAGGGGAGTTGGCGTACGATGGAGAGTCTTACCACTCAGATAATAAGAGCGTCCATCAACCTGGACAGGTAAAGGCCCGCGTCGACGACCCTACGCGAGGATAATTTATTTTTATTTCGTCATAAATATTAATGAGATTATCCCGCATAATGTAAATGTCCGCGATGTTGGCAAACGAATATTATTTATTGTAAAGTTTTCAATATTTTTTTTCAACCTAACTATATAGACTTAGCGCCCGGCGATGCGTAACGTTGCGACATCAGATAATAAAGCCGCATCTATATGTACATATATATGTAGGTACATTGATATAAACAAATTATAGGCGGTGTCGACAGATATTTTTGTGACTCAGACCGTCCGTGAGTAATTAACTTGAGACTTGAAAGTTTTAATTATAATTCTAATTACCATGAAATTATAACTGACAAGCATAAATTATGCAAGTACAAATTAGACTGGCGATAAAATACTAAGCGCTTTTGGAGAAAATCTCAAAAGTTTCAATGTTTTTAATGAGCTCAGTTTTAATAATGTTAAAATAAAAATCAACAACTAATTTTATATTAAAAAATTGAAATGTTACTATTTTAACGATAGGTACATATATATTAAGCGACATGAACACATTTTGTGTTAAAATAAGCGTAAATATAACATCTGAAATTGCAATAAAGGTAAACAGATATGGAAATTTATTGGATTCTCGAAACGTAATTGAGTTTTATTGTAGTAAAAAATATAAATACGAGTATAATATGCAATTACGTGCTATAAAATATTGGTTATAATACGTAGGTATTTTTCCGTTTACAACATTCTTTGTAGGGCAACGATCAAATAAATATATTCCACGTTGGGTCTGAGCCCTTAACGAGGTGAACATAGCGGCCAAAATGCAATGTCACTTCATAGTAATACAATTTATTGTGGTTATGTTAAAATCTACAAAAAATATAATTGTTCCTCAAATTGTAAAAGGAAAGGTTATGAATGTATTTTAATACAAATAAACTAGTGCGGCTTTAAATAATGAATATTTTTTATATAAATACTTAAATAATATTAATATAGTAATAACATGTTTCTTGTTATTTATTATTGAGAAATACAATTAAGTAATAGGCAAATAGTGTGTTTAATAAATATGTTATTTGTCACGTTTTTGTTCGCCGTCATACAATTTCAATGCACAATGTATAATTTTAGTTCGGTTCGTAATCTTAGATATTGCTAGTGGATATGGACAGTATATTTTGCCCCTAATGTTCATGTATAGCTAATTCTAATGGAAATTTAAAACACAGAAGATGCTGTAGTATTTTATACTCATTGCAATATAAAACAATGACTATATACGTATGTATATTTATTAGACGATGTCAGTGTATATATATATATATATATATATATATATATATATATATATATATATATTTATATATATATATATATATATATATATATATATATATATATATATATATATATATATATATATATATATATATATAGCCACTTTTAGATAAGTTAAAAGTAGACTTACTCTTACTTGACCTACCTAATAATATTTATAACTAAATTCAACAATACATCCAATATTATTCTTATATAGGTACCCGCTTAAGAAATAAGAACGTTGCACATAATGCATAAATATTTCACGAAGATTTTATCCCACACAATATAAGTATTACAAGCACGGCCTCGTATATCATACAGACACAATGTCTGTATTCGCATGGCAACATCGCTGTGAAAGCTATAATTATAACAATTAAGAAAAGTAGTCGGGAATAAAATGTTGCAATTAAATACGAGGCGACTGGAGTGGCGGAAGTGGCATAAGTTTGATACGAAATAATAGGCTGAACTAAAACTGTGGAATTCAGTAAGTATAACTAACAAAATTAGCAAAGTTAGCATTTAAATTATTCATTTTATACATATCTATGTGTACGTACGTTGTAGAATGCATTGAAGCTATGACATACATATACACACTCACTCAAGGTAAGAATATATATATGTGTATAAATTAAATCTATTCGAATTTGTTACCTTATTGTTTACTTAGAGTACAGAAATGGATAATCAATGCAAATATATATAAAAAAATATTATAAAAATAAGTAAGAGACTAATTCAGTAATACGATAGGCTCTTGTCTACTGTACAATACGCTCGGGTGGTAGTAATTAAATAAGACCGATAGAAGCTTGATGGGCTTTCTTAAAGTGTTTAAACAAATAAAACCCTAACAGTTACTAGACGAGTTAATAACATCAAATATGTATATTGGATATATGAATAATCTCAATCAAAAGTAAGAAATATATAAAAATATGTTAATCGTATAAAGCGCACTGACAGATAGTTAGTTAATCTATATCGTGTAGCTCTCATCTCGAGAGCACTCGCAGTAGCAGCCGCGCGTGCGCGATCTACAACTTTATTAGCAAGTAGTGCGTCGTCACTCCCGCCCGTCCGCCTGTCTGGCCTCACGTAAGGATAACTGTTCAATAATATTACAATAAAAAACAAGCAGACTGCTTGGTTCCTGTATCAATGATTTTATGTTGAGAGGTCATCTTTTTCTTTATAGTAATTATTAATCGCACCAACATCTTGAAAAGTAATAAAAAATATTCAGTATAAGTTATAATTTTAAAACATCTTTAAATGTTATTTATTTATGTTATTGTTATGTTTAAAAATATATAGAAAAAATAGTAAAGAACAAGTAGGTACAGTCGTGGACGACAGTGTGAGCACGGCCTTTAACTTTATTAACGAGTAGATGCCATACGTCGCTCCCCCATCCGTCTCGTAATACCATATCCGACCTTCATACATTCTTAAAAGAATATATTTAATTTCGTAACATATTTAATTATTGGCAAATTGTAATATTTTTTTATTTTATGGCGTTAAACGCATTTGAAGTTTAAAAGAAGTGAATAATAAATTAGTTAAAAAAATAAAAGACAATGAGAAATGAATATTTTAAAATATTTGTTAATTTTGTAATTGTCTGGCGTGAAATAAAGATGTTATGAATGTAAAATAACAAGACACTGTTAATTTTTAAATGAAGTGAATAATTACTTTTTTTAACATACTGATGTGTATATATATATATATATATATATATATATATATATATATATATATATATATATGTGTGTGTGTGGTTCTTACTATGTTGGCATCGATATAATAAAATGTAAACAACCTGATATAACCATACCTGCCAATATGATATAAATAAACATTATCCATTATAAAAAGACAAAAGCACCAGTCTGTACAAGTCTGTTTATATATTACATATACTTATTATTTATATTTATATTTATTACCGTAAATAATGGTTTATTCATCCGCATCCACGCTACCAACGTTATGTGATAGAAAAATAACGTGAAAGTACATAGCATAATAAAAATGACTAATATGATACAAGTAAAGAAATATAGAGACCAAGAGAGCGAGACGATCCGTAACATTCTCGCCGAGACAATAAAAATATAAAGATAAATAATTATAATAACACGCTAGATTAGATACAATGTTAATTAGCCCATTGTTCAACAAAGTGAATAGATATCGACTTTTATTATAAAGAAACACCGTTGAATAAACCTATCACAAAAAGTGTGCCCATAACAGACGCACACACGATAGGAGGGAAATCGTAACGTATACCGGCACAGGCACACAGACACAGACGCACGTACGTAGTGACTGTGTAACAATGTATTGTAGCCGGGAAGGTCGCGGCGCTATTAATAATATGGAATAAAAATAAAATATTATTATAATTATTTGCCCGCATTCGTGAGCGCGGGTGTCGATAGCGCAGTGAGGGGAACAATAAAATATACTTTAATTAGACGCGAGTCGAAGCCGCTGTGTGCCGGTCCCAACTCCCGGGTCATTGAACCGATATGTACACATTGGGACACTAGCGGCTATCGATCATTTTTCGCGTGAAATAACGATACTATCGCGTCTTCGTGACGAATAGATCGCCTGCAAATTAACGGATATAAGAACTCTTGTAAAGAAACTATTTATAAACAATTACTATTTATAAGCATTCAAATGTACGTATTGATTTTTGAATCAATCATTCATGTAATTGTTGTCAGAAAAAAACTATAAAGTATTTTACAGAATTAATGTCAATGTCAAGTTTGCCAATTAGCTGGACTTCGTGTTAGTACTATCTTTTAACATGTATAATATGCGCATACGTATAATTAACTATGAGTCTATTGTATAAACACACTTACTTACATATTTGCTTTAGCAAACATTCTCGATAAAAAATGTTTAAATATTTAACTAAAATGTTATAGCCATTGATATCATTGTCGTGACGCACAAATGCACAAATAGTTTTTGGAAATAACTTACTGAATTATAATATACAAAATTATTAATAACAACAGATAAATATATATTTTCTATAATTAAACAAGCTCTTTACAAAGTTATTCAATACACAGTAACCTGTTCCGCAAGGGTCGACGGCTATACCAATAATATTTCAATAGAGTTATTAAATATACTTCATTTTTTATTTTAAGCCACCTCAAAAACTTTAATATTGCAGCTCTATAATTATGGATTGTAATTCTTCCTTTTATTAATTTAATACTGTACGTACCTTTTGGTATTATATTTTTGTTGAATAAAATATCATTTTTGATTACCACACCTGTCACTGCTGGCATTTTCGACATTTTAAGTAATAATTATGTCCTTGTAATTAAAGGAGCCTTGTCTTAACCTCAAACTACAAATATCCTGACTTTTATTCATACAAATAACTATTGCACTAATCGAAAAATAACTAGGTAGTTATAATATCAAAGTATTGATACTAAGTATTGTATTGATACTTAGTTAAAATCATTTACCTAAACGAACCGTGCGAACTCTGAACCAAGAAGAGAACATTCAAAAGAATTTCAATAAGTGTTTAAGAGTGTATGAGAGCGTATGAAACTGCAACAGTTGCCTTAACCGTAAATAACTAAACCTAATAAGGCCATCCTTTTTTCTTTCTACATAAAATATTTTGCGTGATAGGTAGTTAGTTGACGGTTGTGACATTCCCGGGGCAAGCGGGCCAAACATACATGTCCTATGAGCTAGTTAATTTAATGTTATTGTTGTTTTACGAGTTGATGTAAAACAACAATAACATTTAATTAACTAGCTCATAGGACATGTTAACTTGTTTATGAGGATTCAAGACCTAGTAGAATATAAATGCTTTGCTGCATCGATATGCATTAAATAAGATGCGAGAAAAGGTTTATGCGACCTGACAACAACTCATTATACATGGTTCACTAATAAAATTTCGGTTTCAACTTTGGATTCGCTCACAACATTTATAGGGACCCAAGGAAAGTGTCATTTATAGACAAAATCACTTTTTCTGCATAGAAGAATGTAATATAAATTTTGTATTGACTGCTATTTAACGCAAATTTTATCATACCATCAGCCAAGCTCAGGTTTGTCTACATCATGGACACTCTGTTACTGAACAATATAAAAGGCGATGATTCGCAGTTGACTTTTTCTAACTGAATTACGCCAATACGTGCGTATTGGCGTAATTCAGTCAACTGCGAATCATCACCATATCGTGTAACGTTTCAAGTAAAAAATATTTATGATTCGACATCAATGATCTTTGAATATATTATTTATAACGAATAAATAATATATTTTTGAGGCCTGTCGTGGCGCAGCGGCACAAACGTGTGACTGTAACCGTCAGGTTCTGGGTTCGATCCCTAGTCGAGGAAATGAAATATTTAATATTTTCAATTTAAATATTTAATGTTTCATTTCTTCGCACTGGTAATAAGGCAAAGCGTGGCGTTGAGTTCCGCCACTCAACACACAATGCCTCAAATTCGGCGGAAAGTAGGAAACGGAAGTGGAACGGAGTGTCTTAACACTAGGTTCCCGGATTCCCTTAGCCTACCCTGCCTCGAGCGGGATACAGCGTGAAGCTATGTATATATGTAATATATTTTAGCTAAAAAAAGCGTCACTATATTAAATAATATTAAAAAAGGAGACGAAAAGCGTCTGTCTGAACTTGTCCGATAGTTATACACCTATTGGATAAGAATAAGACAAAGGCTTTTATTTGATATTCATAGATTTGTTTCGTTTATCATTTTCAAATTTAAAGCAAATATTAATAAATATCTGTATGATTTATTATTGTTATTTGCGTACACATATATATACATATATATATATATATATATATATATATATATATATATATATATATATATATATATATAATATTTAGTAAGTGTTTCACTCAACATTTTGTGCCCTACTTTTAATGGTTCTTTAGGACATGCATAGGTCAACTTTTAAAACGTTAATTCAAACCATGCTTGGATGGACGAAGGTTTGTGAAGCCAGTACAAGCTTAATAGATTGCATTGAGTTGGACATAACCCTATATTAAAGAGTTTCCGTAGACTCGACTCTAATAAATGACAGTCGCGATTTATTCCCAAAGGGCCTCTGCTTACGGAAATGAACTTTATTTTAACCAGATAAGATCGATTTTCAATCAACCGATGACCTTAATTCGCGATCTTACAATAATACCGGCAATCCTCTACGTATTCAAAAGTTTTGAACTCAATTGTTGTCAGGCAAACAATAATAACCTTTATCGCAGTGAAATTAAGTTTGTAATATTACATTTTAAATTGATACATATGACTTTTCTGTATGCTGTGAGAACTGTTCCTAAGAACGTCCATTATAGTCGACGCACACTACATATGTAGCACGGAACTAAAGTTATTTTTATTCTTTTAAAAAAACATGTAAGTACTAACAAACAATATAAAATATTATAAATATACTTATTTAGCATTCCTATGTTTCTTCTTATTAGTGTAATTTCTTGGAGGAAACTTGGAAACCTAGTGTTAAAACACTTCCGTTCATTGCGTGTTGAGTGACCGAACTCACCACCGCATACATATTAAGTAATATTAATTACCTCAAACATACATGCCACAAACAATTCCCAGCTAAGTAGTCGTTACGAATGCATAAAACAGTAATATTGAAAATAATAATATAATAACATATGAACAAGATGAAAAAACACTTAGTTTAACGTACAAATATGAATAGTGAACAAAACCGGCCGTGTGGAACGGCCTCACTCCCACATACCTCATTTGTTATAAGCCACATTATAATCACACATTGTATCGGATAATAAATAGAAAAAGCGACAATAGCAATAACGAGTCGCAAATAGATGTCTAATAATGAAATTGTACGTGTATAAATACAGGTTGTGTGCGCCGGTCTGTCGGACCATTTAATAGATGCTTTGGGTAATTTAATAAGGTCGCTTCCGTGTAGTGGTCTCATATCGTAGCTACAAGGTACATCTGGCTATATTGGAATTTCATCAACGCGTGCTTAGAAGATACGACGATGCTTGCTTATAAGTTTTGGTCAAAATTCCAGCGTCTCGACAGACTTATTCCATGTTACGCTTGCGCTTAAACGTTAACAAAACAGTAACCTTTAAAGTAGCTACATACATATATTACGTAAATTAATGACAATAATAATGTACTATACTTAGATATAATTCTGTGCGTGTGATAAAGTGGTTTTCGAGTTGTATAGATAGGCAACAGCTCTTTTTATCTTATATTGTTATACAAATGAATATGGATCAAAATGAATGAACACAGCGGGTAATAGATGCCACAAACAAATCCACTAGAATGATCCACTAAAACTAGAACCGTTCTGTGAACTTAAATTAGAAGTGTACTGTGTGGAATAACATTTTAAAAATCTTTAAAATCCTTTGTAAATAAAAAACATTCATTTTGCCAAATGCTAAGTCAAAGTAATTAATTACCAAATTTAAAAACGTATAAAAATTGGAACGAAGCAGGATTTGAACCCGCGCCTCTTGTAAACCGTCCAGCGTTCTGACCAAATATGCCATTCGTTGTTGGCCAGGTGGTCAGAGCGCTGGGCGGTTTCCCAGAGGCGCGGGTTCAAATCCTGCTTCGTTCAAATTTTTATACGTTTTTAAATTTAGTATATCCTTTCCTAAGTGTGGAATAACACTTTAAAAATAGTAATTATAATTCATTACCTTCGAGTAGAGGAATTTTGTATCTCCCTACGGAGATGCTAACAACGAAAATAAATTGTAACAAACGTATAATAATTTCCATTTAGTGTGATAAGAACTGGGCGCTTGCACGGTGAGTAAGAGGCACAAGTATTTTTTTTTCTAAAAAAAAATACTTTATATCTTTGTTCATGCTAAAGTAAAAATTATTTACTAGGTTTTTATATAAAGATAATTGCTAAAAGAAAACAAATATTTTATACCATATAAAAAATACTGCACTGTGATATGTACAAATGTAGTTTATTTCTATTATACATGCCCTCACAAAGTGCGACTCAGCTGAAATTTGTTTTTGATTTGTTTATGAGTACAAAGTCAGTCAAGTACGATTATTTAATATATATATATATATATATATATATATATATATATATATATATATATATATATATATATATATATATATATATATATATATATATATATATATATATATATATATAATGCTAAAGTGACCACCCCATTACCCTAATTTCCCCTACTTATTAAGAATTATGTAGGTAGTATTAAATATTATATTATTACTCTGTACATTAGTACATGCTATTATTACTATAAAAAATATCTTATAAGAATATCGCAATAAGTAACAAACAGTAGTAGTTATGTAAATATTTAAAATATGAGGACTCGTCTCGATACGCATAAACGCATCTAAGTATCTTTTATTTCCATAATAAAAAATGCCTCATGCACATACATATACGCAATATAATTTGAGCTGACCTTAAATAGACGTTGCATAGACATTTTCCAGTTTTTCTTATGCAAGTTCGTCTTATTAAACATTAGTTAGATATTTGTAGTTAATACTCCGTAAGAAAATATAATTTTAGCATCGCCTTTAATTAGTCCCTTTTCACGTATAAGGTAATACTAATCGACGCAGCAGTCCCCCAGTTCAAGGCGTTTGCACTTAAAAACCTTAGCAGTAATGTTCAATATTAAACTTTACAAGAATAATATTGAATATTTAATTTTATTTATTCATATATAAATATTAATGTAAATACGAATGCAATGCGAATAAAAACTAAGTATAAATTCCAAAACTATATTAGGAATACTTTTAAAAATTAAATGCAAAGGTGATATTTTATGCGTTTTACACTTACACAATATTAATGCTACCTAAATTTATCACCAATATAGATTTATTTTAAAAATGACATAAAGTCATTAATAAAAAAAATCTATAAATCGATTTATAAAACAAATCAAAGCGTCAATGTGATTATCAAAAACTTATTAGTACATCTTCGGTCCTGATATTTCAGTAAACGAAACCAACTTTTATTTGATAATTTCTATTTTTGCGGAGGAGTTGTTAGCAAATGAGTTGATAGTTATAATATGTAAACATTAAAATATATTAATTATAAAATTCTCAAAATGCTTTGTATTGTTCTAAAACATTTTCAATGTGATTAATATATACTTACAATCTAAAGAGAATTTAACCGTAAAAAGTGCCACCGAATTCAGCGGATCAATAGTTTGAGCACAAACAAAGTTGGTTTCCATGCAGACGGTGCAGAAAGTCGGTGGGCTCTTGTATTTTTAATATACCCCTCCCCCCTCGGGCCTTCGCCTCGGGCCCCCATTTTAACATAATATAAAATTATAAGCGACATGAATCACGATAATGCGGCGCGGGCCTGTGTGCGCGGCCAATTCACAACTTTGCTACCCTACCCGCCCCTGCCACCCCGCCACAGACTACGCAACGCTGACATCGCCGAATATTTTAAATATCTACACTAGCAGACTACAAATATTATAAATGCAATCTTGAACAAAATGAAATAAAGAATCGTATACCAAATATTATCTATATACGCAATACTATACATTTTAAATTAAACAATACTAATTTAATTTTATAACTTATAAATACCACTGATTTCGTAGCTATATTTATAACAATTGGACAGTCCTAACGTGTTAGTGCAAATTTTCTAAATGTTCAACTAATTAATAACTGTACGTCCTCATTCACGTTATTCTAAAATTATACATTTTAAGTATTCTCAAAGGAAATTAAATCGAAATGCAGCTAAAAAATATTATTATTAATTTAAATATTGAATGCACACCTCTGTAAGTAACGTTCGCCTACTCTGTGGGCCCGGCCCCGCGCAGCGCGGGCAAAAAGAAAAGTTTTATTTTTATAAGACAAGAAATTTATTATAGCTGATGGTCGTGTCGGTTTCGCGTTCCTTCGGAAATAGAACGTAAACGCGCCTCGCATCGACCCGTGACGGCGAACTTGCCTGTGACCCAAAGTTCGGCCATCTCGGGCATTAAGACGTTTAACACTTAGTTCACAAATATTTACGATCAACGATATGATATTATTTTAACTTTTTACTATAATCACACATATATTCATACCTATCTTATATTTTAAAGGATAATATTTTATTATCTTAGTTCGACATTTTGTTAAAAAAATGTTTTATAGTTAAAAAGTATATTTTTGATAAATGTTAGTGAACAGTAGGTACATTATTTAATATTTATTGTAACTGCACACGATAGACACCCTTCCATCAAGAATTTATAAACAATCTTGGCCTTTAATACAAAACGTGTTTTTAACATAACACGCCTATCAGTTGCTCACATTTTACTTGAATTGTATTTGTATCGATTAATTTGTTGCGTAAATATTTATATCATTATAAAATTGTTAAGTAAATGCGTATTGGATATATTTAAAATGTAAATATATCAAATTAACTAGTATTTCCTTATTTTGTTATACAACGATATGAATTACTTTATATGATTGCATTAGAGGCCTAGTTACGCTTGCCCACCGCAACGTCGAGTAATACGGAGGTTAACGGAATGTTATACGTAGATATAGAGTCATTAATGTATGAAGTGTATCAAACATATCCACATCACTATATACATTACTTGATTAATACAGATTAGAGATTATCAAACAGAACCAAATTATTAGTATTGATATTTTTGTTTCACATATTTTTGATGATGATTTTATTATTATAAGCAAATATATAAGTATATCCAGGATACACGTTATTTAATTTTATTTCTTAAATTGTCTCATTGACCCTAATTTAAGACAATAATAGTTAAAAGGTCGATTGTATTTCAAAAGTAGCTTTAAGGCAAAAATATATCTTTATTTTTGTATTGCTATAATTATTATTCGTTTTTAGTGTCAAAAAAATCTATTTATTTCTTACAAAAATTAATCAATTATAATCTAAAATATCCAAAAGTAAGAAAAGATAATTATAATATTTGACTCACTCTCTCTCTCCCTCAGCTTCACGCTGTATCCCGCACGAGGCAGGGTAGGCAGTGGGAACCCGGGAACCTAGTGTAAAGACACTTTGTTCCACTTCCGTTCCCCACTTTCCGCCGATTTGAGGCATTGCGTGTTGAGTGTCGGAACTCAACGTCGCGCTTTGCCTTATTACCAGAGCGAAGAAATGAAAATTAAATATTTAAATAGAAAATATTAAATATTTCATTTCCTCGACTGGGGATCGAACCCAGAACCTGTCGGTTACAGTCACACACTTGTGCCGCTGTGCCACGACAGGCCTCTACCTAAGTGATGCCAACACTCACAATGCTCGAACAACGAACCTATATTTTATTACGTAAATGCTCAGAGTTACATTTTCCGAAACATAACTTGATCCGAATATTCCTTTACTAAGTAAAAAATTACAACCACATTTACTTCAACGTTAACTACCAGAAAATCGTATGGTAGAAAATCGGAAGCAAAGGCAATTGGTGGTTACACATATGTTTAATATAATTTAGTACATATGGCCCGATGAGTGAGACGATGAGTGTAAAAATAGTGTAAAAGTTAATTTATCTTCTTATATATTCCACTTTTTCATGTAAAGTTAAAATGATAGCTATGTATAGATAGCACTGCAACAAATTATATTTTCTAAAGTAACACAATCTTAGTACCTACGTAGTTACAATGTAGTCATTTAATAAGAACGTAATGTATTAAAGAAAAAATTAATTGTACACAATACAGCTGCATTTAAACCCCAAATGGCTAAAATTAATCCCTCAACAACTACTAATTGCCATCGAAAATGATTAAAAATTCCGATTCTTAGCGACGTAAAGTCACGAAACTGAGCGACGGACTGAGCGGAGCCAAGCGTAGACATTGTAAGTAATTATATGCCATAATCACATTTAACTATCGCACAAGTTAAATTTGTAACCTGTAATAATAATATTTTGTATAACCAATATATATATATATATATATATATATATATATATATATATATATATATATATATATATATATATATATATATATATATATATATATATATATATATATATATATATATATATATATATATATATATATATATATATATATATAAATATTCAGCTTCGTACTGTATCCTTCGTAGTGTCAACGTTTCTCACGTCTTAAACGTTCATAACACATTCACCGAGAGAGAATTGAGGCAATCACTTACCGATACACGTACCGATATATATATGTATATATATATATATATATATATATATATATATATATATATATATATATATATATATATATATTGAAAATATAGAGTATTTAATAACTTCTAAGGGGCATCGAACCCACAAGACGTCGCGTTTACAGTCGCATGCTTGTAACCCCGCGCCACGACAGGCCTCCTTTTATTTACGTTTTCATAAATAAAAGAAAACAATCGCGTAAAAAAACAAGGTATTTTTAGCAGGCGCGTAAAAAATATGCTCACTAAATAAAAAGTTTCATATGTACGGCAAATTTTTATTATTACAACATTTTATTTATCATCTAAATCGGCGTTTACGATGAACAATGCCGCACCGAACTGTACAAAAGTGGGGCGCAAATAAAGAAAACAATAAAATTAGAATACATAAACACATAAAAACGGCATCCAGAACATTCGCGGCGGCGCATGCGTCCCGAACCACCGCATATAACACATTACCTTCGAATAAATTAAAAGACTTGCGATAACGCTCCTCCTTAAATATTACAAATAAACCAAAAACTTTGTCTCTCCATAGCTACCATTTTTTGCGGTTATAATAAATAATAATTGTTTTGATTATACTATCTCATTTTAAAAAAACTTTCTTTAATAATAGATAAGTGTGGATGTAAAATAATTAGACCTAATTAGGGTAGGCAAAGGGAAACTAGAATCCCCGTTCTAATGTTAAAACACTCAGTTTCCATAAAGACATTTTCGTTCACCACTTTGAACGAAACTCAACTCAGCGCTTAGCCCCTTACTATAGGCCCATTGGCCCCTTAAAATATTAAATATTTAATTTCCTCGAGTGGGGATCGAACTCCCGACTCCATAGGCCTCAGACACACAATATTGAAACCAGAAAATAGTATCATTTCAATCAATTAAAATAATGATAATTATTTTACATGCTTAAAACAATTTACAAGTACGGTCTTAAATAAATATTGCAAATATTTTAATAATATCATATCGTAATAATTAAGTTGAAAGTTCATAAAATATGTATTACCAATGAACACGATAATCTGTTGAAAAGATTAAATACATTATTGATATTGAATTTATTTCCAGATACTGATATTTAATTATACCATGTATCGTTGAGAAAGTTTTGCCAACCGTAACATTTATAATTACAACCTTAAAGCTACAAACTCGATAACACTTAGGTACATACTTGTATATGACAAGTAAGTATTTAGAGCAATATGTAATTTGATACATATATGCAGAAAAAGCTGAAACAAATCAATTTTAGGCAAACCTAATAAAAGCTTAGCTACCTCCAAAATAAATATAACGTCTTATATGTATAATGTAAATCTTAATAGCACAAAGCGATATAGCCTCGAATCCATTGCGTGAATACTTCTGAACAGTAAGATTTAGAGTATTATGGGTACGATAACAAGTGGGAAGAGATACGTCTATTTTGATTCTTACTGCAAGTAGTTAAGGTGCAATATAGATATTCTCGTAGCTGTGCCCGAAGTTATATCGTCCGTGCTAGTATCATCGTGCAGAATAAGACAACAGGTGTAAGTTAGATTTGATAAATTAAATAAGCGTATTGTTTTTAATACTTGAATTTATAATTATTAAATTATTTCAGAAAAAGATCTAGAAAGAATTAAATATTAATTTACTACAATACAACTAGGGAAAGATTTTTAAATTGTCATTTATTTACTTATTTATTAAAAAGCAATTACAAGAAGTATGTCTGTAATTGTTTATATATGATCTGAATTATATGGTTAATATAATTTTTATTCTCAAAGTATACGTTAAATGGTTTAAGTATGATTATTAAAGATAATCATAGTAATCGTGATGTTTTTAATGAAAGTTTGATCATGTAATATTTTTTTTTTCATATTCAAAAGCATAATTTTATATACATTTTCCTACAACTAGAACAAATTCAGTCAGTGTTAATTAAGGTATACCTGTTATAAAATTGTTTGTGTTGCATCATTCAAATAATACTCGCGAAATTTCATTTCGAGTGCGAATGTACGTTCACGCAGTAATACATATACACTTGTATCAGATAAAATTATTCAAATGATACGATCTATTGTTTCGGAAACAATGATAAATAATATTATAATTTCATATGTACGGTTAATATTTATGTAAGTGGGGTTGCAGTAGAATATCGGGCGTTTATGTGATATTTTCATTTAGGTATAGTATTTTACTTCACTTCGACCGATTGTTTTTGTCGATCGTGTCGATCGTGTCGTGTCATAAACATATTACAAACAATAAAGATATATCCATGTAAGTATATCATTTAATATAAGTAATATGATTATTATTAGTTATATAAGTTAAACTTTATCTTATTATGAACGAGGGTGAGAACCGGTAATGGCTGTTAAAAAAGTTTGTTTTTGTCTTCACGCTGTATACCGCAGGTGGACTTACTTTGCCATCGTGAGATACTCTGTTCTTCATGCAATGTCCAATTTATACATTATTGTTATTGCATTCTGTAATGGTAATTGATCCCACTACTATCACGTTTACAGCTATGACTTTTGTCTATGTGCCACGACGGCCTTATAGGATATAAACTACAGAAATATCATTATTAATAACACAATTTAACCATTTTTGATTTATACCAAAAATCTACTCCGCAACGCCATTTTTCTTTAGATAAGACATTAGTCTCTTAGAAAGTAGATATTATCATAATATTATAAATATGATATGTAATTACTATAATTGTAGTATGAAAGTAAATTTAGTTATTTTTAACAATTCTTTAGGAAATTCAGAATAATAATTTTAAGCTACTCGTATTATAAAAATCTATTATTTCACTTCTTTACATCTCCACAAACTATAATATGAAAAAGTTTATATGTTGTAAACAACTTGTCGTTGTATTCCGATTAAAGTTCGGTGACAGACCGGTCAAGGTCTCCCGAAATGAGGTCGAACAATTGGTAGGACTGCTCTTGGTTTGTATACACTACGCTACATTTTATATTCACTCACACATATTATATTGTATTGATTTTACTTTTATTTATTTATACTACTGTTAATAAATTAAGAAATAAAAAAAAATCTATCTTAACGTAATTACACGTATGGGTCAACAAAATAATAATATAATGATAATATATATAAGTTTACTTTAAACCTTATTTTAATATATTAATAGTTTTAGTATGGTTAGACAAACTCCAGGTACTGTCTTTGTGGAAACAAAGACATTGTTTTCACAAAGACATTGCCTATACTGTGTCTAACCATACTAACCATGTGAATAATAAATAAGTGTATTACTCGCTCGCGGAATAAGGGCGATCTACAAACATAAATAAAACTTGTTTCTTTCTAAAACAATATTTAGATATTTAGCATCACTTAAGATTTTAAGATGTAATATATTTATAGTTTTGTATGTAGTGTTTTGTACGAAAAAAGAATATTTTCGATAATGTTGTTTCTTTGACATTTTAGTAAATATACCGCTATGTGCAAAGAAATACTATATTATTATATTATATATAATATAATTAAGTTTCAGTTTAATTTTGTGAGCGCAGCCGAAGCTTTCGCTTACAATCGTGTGTAATTACTACAAAGCTACCGCAACCTTGCAATTTGGGACTTTCCAGACTTTCATTTGTTTTTTATTTCCCTAATATCATTTTTCTTTTTTTTATGGTAAAGACAAGGCAAACTAGCGTACAGATCACCTGACGGTGAGTGATCATCGTCGCCCACGGCCCCTTATAACACCACGGGATCTACAGGTGTGTTGTCGGCCTTTTAAGTGGAGGTAGGCACGTTTTTTGAAGGTACCCATGTCGTTTCGACCTAAAAATGTGCCGCCGGTAGGCCGTTCTAGAGATGTGTGGCGCGTGGAAGGAAGTTCCTACGAAACCGCACAGTATTGGAGTTCCACGTGTCCTGATGATGTGGATGGTACATTAACTTGTAAGGTACGATTGTACGAATAGAAAATCGGCGGCAGATACCAAGACAAATAGTTCTCCAGAACACTCCCCATGATAAATGTGGTAGAGAATAAACAGTGAAGATACGTCTCTACGCAAAACAAGTCAAGCCTTCAAGCTTCAAGTCAAGCCTTACACATCATTGGGTCACCAACGATTCAAACGGCTCTACGTTGTTCGCGATCAAATGGTTCAAACTAATACTGGGGTGCAACAGCCCAGAGGTGAGAACAGTATTCCATATGAGGGAGAGAGGATAACAGTATCCACGAACCTGGGCCCTGTTCAGGGCCAATTCTGTCTCACTCTGCTGATGACCCACAGTTTCTTACTTTGAGTCCAACTTAGCCTTGCTTTCCAGATGATCGCGATACTGGCAGACACTCGAAAAGCTGAGGCCCAATATACTTATGCAGGGCGCGGCTTCAACACTCCCCGTGTTCTCAAAAACTGGTGATACGACAAATGGAGTTTTTTTAGTGTTTAACGCGCAAACTTGTGTCTTCTGGGGGTAGAAGTGATCTAGGTTCTTTTCACCCCATACGTAGACATTCCTCAACAGAGGACACAAGTTGATTTCGGCACTGGTCGACGTTTTTTCCGAGAAATACTTGCACGGCCGGAGTATTCAGCGTCCACAGTGCTATCATCTGCATAACAATGTATGTTAGATAGATTTATTTATATGTTTTATTTTTCTATTACATGGTGGGACTCTAAAGGTCAAAGTGCGTCCACTGGACCCGAACTGTTCTATAGTAAAGTTATACAATAAATGGCTATTGGTTTTGTATAGTTATAATAAGGCATATTAAACTTGTATTTCTTTCTTATAAATAAGAACTACAATGTATAATTGTATAATTTAAATTTCAAAACAAATGAAAATTGCAGCAATTATTTTCTTCACAGCGTGTTTAACTACAGTAGTATAAAAAACAGATACATAAAATGTTCAGTCAAACGGAAAATAATTACACTTATTGTAAGTAAATAATGAACCGTTGGCTTATTAAATAGAAAACTTACAACTATGCTTATAGCCTAGCATCACTTGTGAAAACAAATTGTATTAGGATTACACAGGGAGAGTCCCGAAAGAAATCTGTTAATTTTAGCGATATTTATACTTTCAAATCATTTTATGTATTGTGATTCAAATATTTTAACTAAGTATTGCCCGGTCTTCTTGATCGATCGATTCTGCAGTTCTGGTTCTGGATTCCAAAATTATATAAATGTTCACAAAACAATTATAACTGGAGATGTAGAGAATTTGTAAAATATGAATTTCTTTATTATTTACTTAATTTTTTTCGTCATTTAAGTTGTCATAAAATAAAAAAATATGTTCGAAATCAACATAGTAAAGAAAAAAACGACTAATAAAATTTTAAATTCGCTAATAATTTATGCAACTCTATCTTCAGCTTAAGCTGTATTACACAATAATGAAAAAACTATTATAATATTCCTATAGAATAATGAATATAGTTATGTACACATTTCAATGCATATAACATCAATGTAATTAGTTCATATCTTTATAAACTTATTGCAAATGTGTTTCGAAAGGGCATACTTTTTTATGACGCCTTTTAAATAATTAATAATATCATTTATTAATAAACTATACATAGATATTTAATTTTATGGATACGAAATAGTGTTTTTTCCTTTTGGTAATAAATTCACACTAAGACGTCTAATGTGATAGTTGTGAAATTTGACACCTGGCATGTTCGTAACACGGATATATTAATAAAGCTTTTCATAAACAGAAGTAAGGAATTAATTTTGCGATTATGTGTTAAATTTCCCCGTCAAAGTGTAGTACAGTAATTGTTAAACATAATAAATTATTAGAGTGCAACAACATTATTGCAAATGTTGACACAAATCCGAAGAATATAACTACCAATTTGTTATATAAAATATATTATACCACACTTTTAAACAATTATTATTTCATGTGACGCGATTTTAGTTGATGAAATTGCAAATTGGATTGGAACGAGAACAATACATATTCTTTTTTTAATTAGAATGAATCGAAATCACAGTTTTCGCTGAAAAATTCACTTTATAAAGACAAGTGACAGGTGTTAACAAGGGTTGCACGGTATCACATATTATTATTTTATATACATTATTTGTTATAAAACATACTTGTAGTATGTGTTTTATAAAAAAAATGCAAAAACATTCAATGTGCTTAAGTGACTAGTTAGAAAATACAATATCTTTATTATGATCGAATTCACAAACATAATATTGAATTTGTATGTAATACTTACTAAAGATTTTCTGAAGTGAGTTCATTGCAACAAGAGGGATCCAGTACGAGCACTTCATAAGGCATGGTCAGCAAAAAAAAGTACCTAAGTATAAAACATTTAATAACGCGAAGTGCAACAGATGAGTGCAAATAGATTTTAATATGTATGAGTGCATTGACACTTGTAGGTATTAATATTGCCAAAGGAATTGAATCTTTGACTTTATGATCGTAAAGTATATTATTGCTTTGTTCATTCGTAATAAGTATTGACAAAGGTAATTTTGTTCAATCAACACTAGTGACATATATATAATCATGATTTATATTTTTTTAAAATGATTATCTGTTTCACATTATTTGCTTCAACAGATTGGAAAGTTTATTTTACCATAAGAAATAATACACACGGATTACACCTACCTACACTTACAATTAATGTTGTTTTGGATTATCTTGTTTAAGATACTTCATGAAATTTAAGGAAAATAAAGATTTGACTTCAATGTTTATTAAAGTTTAACTATAAAAGTAGACATCTATGTATATAGTGACACTCAGTGTGACCTAGAAGAAGTCCTACCAACACTCAATTTTGTTTCCGTGTAATTGAACATATTATCGTTAAAGCTTAATAATATTATAACAATTCCCACATTTATAAAGAAATTAGCGTTATATTACTGTTTTTGTTCTATTCTACTGTCTTAAGTCAATCGTCGACAGGTAGGTATCGAAGTCATATTAAATATTCACGGTTGCAGTACCGTGCAACAAAAATTAAAAGAATTAGGCTTGGTTTCTGCCGCGTGTTGTATAAAAATATTACAAATTATATTTATAGTTGATTTCATACAAAATTGGAACACTTAAAGTTGTAACTTTTACTTAACCCTTGGTAGGTTGCATATGACCGGTTGTTTTTTTGTATTTTTTGGCAAAGGGAATTTGGGAACGTAGTGTTAACACTTCGTTATGTTTTCCTTTAGCTTTGCGAATCGAGTTACGGAACTTAACGCCGCTTTATCTTGTTACCAGAGCGAAGAAATTAACACATTAAACATTTAATTTTTAAATATTAAATATTTTATTTCCTATAGTGGGACGGAATTGAATTCACAACCTTTCGCGTTTACAGTCACATGCTTTTACTAATGAGCCACAACAAGCCTCATTATGTAAATAATATAATACAAGTTATACATACTAATTGCAAATATAATGAACATAAAAAAGTATTATTATAAAAAAATATATGAAATCTTTTATTATTGAATATTAATTTATTTAATTACAAAAAAACAATAATAGGCATACAATGCAATGGAAATTACTTGACTTACAGAGTGTGTATTTATTAATATATCCTCGCCAGGCTGAAGAATAAATTATATCTTAATATTTGTTTTAGAATTGCAAAAAAAAAAGATCGGCATTTTAAGGAAGAACGAAAACCAAAAAGACAATGTCACGTTCACATTTACAGCATTCCTCCGATTCTAATCCACACGCAAAAAAATACTGACGTTATATTTGTAGGCCCACTCGTGCTAAAGCTGGTATGATATTTGAATTGTTTTTCATTTTCCATTTGCGTCAAACTCACATTCAAGGTTCACGAATTTCAATAGTTCTGTCAGTATTCAAGCAGTCAAGTTCAAAATTAGATTTTTAAATTCCATTAGAATATATTTAAAGTATAAAAAATATGAATAATGTCGTCTTAAAGTAGGCTGTTATTAGTCGTGACCATAAGAATCACAACATAGTATCTGCTTAGTAAAACTAGAAACATAGCGTGTTAACTTTAAATTGATGTAATTAATAAAATTACAATAGAAATAAAAAAATATATTTATTATACTCAAAAGTATATTAACTTGTCGTGACAAAATGCAGCATTGTTTAACAGTAACACAACGGTTGCGGGTTCCATATTCGCTGGAAGATTTTTATACATTATTTAACGTAGGTATTATACTGTCAGCTATGACGTATTGCATGTACAATAGTACAATGATATCAATAAAAATCAATTAGACGATGCACAACATTCATCGCATATATCTAGTAGTATTATTAATCATATTAGACTAAATTGCGATTTACCAACTTATCGTACAGTTTCTCTAAATTGGGCTATTAAATGAAGATAGCATCAATTTTTTTCAAAACATGGCATGATTTCTCGATTATTTTGCAATTTACTTATGATAGCTATCTTAAATTATTGTCGTTTTATTTAACTGTACACATGAAACGTCAAAGACACTGCTTAGCTAATTATATTATTAAGAAAATTTTATAATTATAACACAAAAATTTGTAATGAAATAATCTGTATTTTTTGCAATCTAATAATTCTTGGAGAGACAGAAAGTTGATGTTTTATATTCGATTTAGCTTTAAAGTATTGCCTCCAGACGTGCAACTTTAATTCAATATGTCACAAAAATGTTATATGTAATGTACAAAATTGTCTATTGTCATATAAGAAAGCAGGGATGAAACAAAACGTACGGTTCGCGTCCTTAATTCACGCGATAAATAATACAGACCCACTCTTCACTGCAACTTGAATATAAATTGGATAATTAAAGTTAAGCGGCGTATGTATATAAACCAAATGCACAGCCGCAACATTGTTTAAACAAGGCTGGATAGACTGATGCGGCTGTTTCTTATTTCAATTATCCATTTGTTTATATATATTTATTCTGACGACTTAATTTTATTTTTTTTTACTTTAAAAAAGTACTCAATTAAGGCAAATTATAGATATTAGTAGTATTTGGTGAATATGAACTGATTAATATGATGTTTAATGTACATAGGACTACCTATTATATACCTATCTATGTACGTTAAATAAATCATATAAGTACTTAATAAAGCTCTACTAGTATGAAGTATATAAGTAGCTTGAGTAAAAGCTACTTCAATGTTATAACAATTTTAGACTATAAGCTCGTTGGGGTAGTATGCAATTTGCCCTTTGCCTCTACTTCTTTAGGTCCTTTTTTCCAAGTGCTTGTTATGTTTTCTAGTTGATAAGTAATAAGCCTTGACCTTTACAAATATGTGATCGTTATTTTCTTTCATGTGTATGATAAAATGGCTTTACGTCTTATTATTATATTTTACCCTTTAATGCATTATAAATATATTTGTAACCTTCCTTGGTTTTTTTATCGCATTAGCATTTTATAAAAAACACATTTTACGATTACATAAACTTATTTATTTCATTAATCACTTTATTTATGCACAACACCATTTAGAAAAAACATTACAGTATTTAGTTCAATATTTTTTTGGTATTCGTTTCAAAGCTAAATACGTTCTGAATAATTTGTTCTTTTATTTCATTGTAGAAAGACATATTTCAACTAGCTTCACGCTGTATCCCTCACGAGGCAGGGTAGGCAGAGGGAACCCAGGAACCTAGTTTTAAGTTCCGTTTCACTTCCGTTCCGTTTCACTTCCGTTCCCCACTTTCCGCCGAGTTTGAGGCATTGCGTGTTGAGTGGCGGCACTCAACGCCGCGCTTTGCCTTATTACCAGAGCGAAGAAATGAAACATTAAATATTTAAATTGAAAAAATTTAATATTTCATTTCCTCGACTGGGGATCGAACTCAGAACCTGTCGGTTACAGTTACACGCTTGTGCCGTTGCGCCACGACAGGCCTCAGTATTCAACTAGTGTACATTTAAATGAATTAAATATGTCATTGCAAGGATAAAATGAGCGTAATTCTTTTTTATATTTGACATTTACCTAATAAGGGCAATGATTTTATATTTGTAATAACTACAATATGTACAAGATGTCAATACAAATAGATTTTATTTTGACTCTTATGACAACTATTTTGCAAAGATCTTTTAGTTTGTTTATATGTGTTTATGCTATTATAAAACTATTTTAATAATGTTGTACAGTTTTTCTTCTAACATGATTCAAACTACTTGGCTTATCTTTTTAAGTGAGGATTTTAGTTTTTCTTTTACAATTATTTTGAAGGTCTATCTATATAGAATGATGAGATGAGTAAATATAATTACTTATATAGGGTTAAACCGATATTTCCGACGGTTCCGCGGTAAAATCATCAACTATTTAACGTTAAATATATGTCTAAAAAAGATTATTACTAGGTTAATTATGTGCAATTTGTTTGTATTATAGGTTAAAAAGTACCAGTCCAGAGAGGAACTTGAAAATTATATATTAAAAATGTATATTTTTCTTTAATATCGAAGAAAATTGATTTCAACATAATATAATTATTTATAATGTTATAAACCAGTATTTTCTATATATTTCCATAAGTCCGGGTCGTTTATTTCTTGCAAGGCATTTGCATGCGATACGAGTAGGTACTCAATACGATGCGGGACAACAGCTGTTGCTTATAATTAACGTGTAAACTATGGTTACCTTTGAATAACTTATTCTTATCGAAAAATCTCTTGTAATTAACAAGAGATTTTTCGATTCACTGGTATAAATATAAGCAACAATACATCAACAAACGGAATAGGCATCGAATATATTCAGCTTATTATTTTATTTATAATATTTTAAAAAAAAAAAACCACTTAAGTCCTACAAATTAAGTGCAAATTAAATTTAGGCCAAAGATTAAATCGTAATCTTGTACAAACCTTTATTGCCTACTCGCGGTCGTCGAGCACCGCACTAAACCAACGCTCTTAACCACTTTGTCAGCGGCACAATGTGAAATCCGCCTTATTTGTCCGCCGACTGACACAATGCTCCCAATGAGTCACAATAGCAAATTAAGTATTATTTTAAATTGACGTAATTGAAAAATATGCAGTCGCTCGCGCGCACTGCTCGAATAAATTGATTCATGTATAATATTGCCAAAGAATAAACTATTTGACAGGTAGAAGTATTTTTGTTAAATAAAAACAATACAAATAAAATATTGTTATGATTACTTAGTTATAATAAATTATTGTAGGAGATTTAACTTGTGGCGCATTCATGGGGGGGTTGGTAATTAAGACGAAATTATTAGTACTTATTTGTAATTATTTTTGACTAATCAATTAATTTTATGAAAACGTTTAAGACAAGAGTTTTTTTTATTATTATTTATTTTTATAAAAAAATCTTTTTCTTGTGAATGCATTTTTTCAATATAAGTTTCAATAGGTGAAATTTCAAACAGTGTTAATAATTTTAAATCATAAAACACTCTTTATAGAGTACCAGAACTACTTGTTTTATGCTCTATGACCGATCAAGGGCCAACGTACCGACTGACGGCCACAAGGCAAATAAAATGTTATTAATATCACAATGTTGCAAATACTCATTGCTGACTGACTGAACATTTTATATTTAATATTATATTAATTTTATTTGAGGGTTACACTATGGTGTCAGCTACTTCAGAGTGTTATTATTAAGTCCAATCTGTCTTGACTTCAAAGACTGCCCTAAAATTAAACACAAAGTTAAGATGCGAGTTTATATATGGAAAAATATATATTAGTAGGTAACATTTACAAAAAACATACGCAAATTGTATTCTACTAAATTATCTACACATTTGGTCATACGTCACTTACTAACGATTCTAACTACATGTTTAAATACATATTTGCATCATCAATCGTATTTATTATTTTTATTAAAATAAAGACATTTGTAACATCACTTGTGTTTGTAGTTTAGGTATATGTATATTAGGTAAATTAGTATTTTCTTTATACACGAGAAATCCTATTAATATTGTGTTAAAGTTTTTATTAGTTAGATATAGTTATTAGTTAAGTATATTTAGCATTCCTATACTGAATATAATAAAAAAAATAATAATAATATATAATAATACAACTATTTAAGATATGCTGGTCTAATGTGGTAAATTAGATTCCTCCATAAATGCCAAAAAACAAATTAGAGTCATAAAACATAAGTAAAAATTAAAAATGTACCCTTGCCGATATCGAACCCCAAAACCGTCGGAACGAAGACAAAATACTGTAATTACGGACGTTATAAGCCTTTCGGTAGGTTATTAGCATTTTTTGGGCACAAAAAAATAATAAACTTAATAACAATGTGAATGTATTATTGTCGACGTGACTAGTTGTATAATATTCAAGATGTTTGAATTATTATGAAATTAGGATATTTTTTTTAGATTATATTAGGTAATAAGTTTATTGATAACTAACTTGTAACATTACTTTCTTCGTAAAAATAAATTAGCTATAGTTTATTTGAACCCTTCTGGAATGCATATATTTATTAAAGTTTCACTTTTAGTAAAATATAACATATACGTATATGTTGCTACAATAAAAAAAAATATTTTCTGTGTTTCAAATGTAAATTTATAAATTAAATTCACCAATATCATATTTTTTAAGTGTCGAAAAACAGAATACGACGGATAAACACTGTATATTTAGTTATAAGTCTAATAACATGATGACTAGCGGCGAACGAGCATTAGGGTATATTATTTTAACTTATAATACACACGCAAGCAATTATTGTCCATTCTAAATGATAGCACAAGAATACTTATTACGACTGTTATAATTCTTATAACAAAAACTATATTCATTCATATAATATAATGTTAGATTTGTTTTTTGTTTAATTATAACTAGTTTGTTAGCCTTGAATATAAGCTTTGCTAGCGCTTGTGAAAAGCTCTATTAAAAAGAAGAAAAAATAAAACATCTACTTTATTCGTAATTTATACCTTTTTTCAATAGTCAAAGTCATGTCTTTAATCAAATAAAATCTTAATACGACATTGACATGGGCCATACGCCATAAAATGTTTTGAATTTTATATAAGTTTTTTAAAGGAAATTTTACAAATAATTGAATTATAGCATAACCATAAAATAAAATAGCATTAGACATATGTAGTCACATGCGCGTTATTAAAGTTTTATGTTTTATTAAATATTGCAACGTACATAATTTTAAATAATAATAAAAATTACAATAATGTAATCATTAACGATTACGTTATACAATGAGTATTCAGTTATTTTAAAAAATAATTGTTGAAATTTAATTATAAATATGAAACAACGCTAAAAAAATTGTAAAACACTAACAAATAGTACGACACGGAACATTTCATTTGCGGCTCTTGTGCGAACATAAAGACAACCGTCAAAAACATTTTATACAGACGCCTGAACCTATGTGTAAATTTAGCTGAGACATTTTGTTGGTAGATTTTTTAGTTTCCAACTAAATAAACAGACGGACAGTTCAAACACGCGATGTTATTGTGAACAGATTTTTCATTTCGTCCTCTTTTCTATTGTTCGGCGCGCGCGCAGCCGGCCCCTCACGCTACTACCACCACTATCTCCGCTTCTTTAAAGATCACTTTCCTGCCATACCGAATATGTGACATTGAAACTGAAATACGGTGCCATTTAAATTCAAATATAATAAAAGTATAATGGTCGCTAAACAAAAAGTGAGTTTATTACGGCTCTCATATTTTATCATTTTCATCTTGGTTTCGTCGATCTTAAATTGTACATGCATTGGTGAAAAATTAAATTGTGCATACAACACTACTGTACAGATCTGCGGTTTATATTGATAATAGATATTAGACGGTATAGATTAAACAATTAATCATCGTTGGTAATTCAAATATTAAGCGATTCAATTTAAAAAGTTATTTTTATCTCTCTCTCAGCTTCACGCTTTATCCCGCACATGGCAGGGTAGGCAGAGGGAACTTGGGAACCTAGTGTTAAGACACTCTGCTCCACTTCTGTTCCCCACTATCCGCCAAATTTAGAGGCACAGTTTGTTGAGTGACGGAAGTCAACGCCGCGTTTTGCCTTGTACCAGAGCGAGGAAACGAAAATATTAAATATTTTAATTGAAAGTATTAAATATTTCGTTTCCTCGAGTAGGGATCGAAGCCACAACCCATCGGTTACAGTAACACGTTTTGTGCCGCTGCGTCACGACAGGCCTCTAAGTTATAATTAGTTTTATTATTTATGTAATAAAAAAAATATTATTATTGTCGAATAAGTAATATTAGACTACTAAATGAACTAAACACAGCGACAAACAGTGGATAAATAGGTAAAATATTTCTTATTATTGTAGGTGGATGCAGACATTTTTTTTTGTAAGATGGGCCCATGTTGATACTTGTTAGGGTTGCCTCTAAACAGAGATCACGTTATTTTAGAAGGTTTTTTCCCAACTATTTAATTAAATCATATAATAGGTATGAAGAAATGATTATATAGTAAGTAGTGATAAACGTTTCAAGGACTGAATACGTGGCAGTATATATATATATATATATATATATATATATATATATATATATATATATATATATATAGTCTTTTTTATTATTTAGCCTCAACCCTGAGGCATGAGTCCGTATTAACCGTTACTGTATTTATAAAGGACAGTTTGGGGCTCGGTGTGCGCCCTAGTGCATTGTGCGTTCGACCAAGCCGGGCCACAACGCGAGTGCATCTAACATATGTCATATTTATTATTCCTCTGACAACATATGTTAAGCGGTTAAGTTAATTAAAACAAGAATTCATTATAATGCAATACAAATAAAAACTTGTAGGTACGATTGTCATATTAGTCTCGAATTACGACGTACGAGAACGATCTACGGGTTTGATTGAATTTAAATGGCAATTGGATAATGATGGCGATCTATTGGTACATTGTTATGATGCAGACTGCGAATGTATCGCAGTTGTGGACCACGTGAGAGGCGGTTGTGATAAAGACGCTTAGCAAGAGCGAAGGCCAGGGTCGCACGCGTCCTGCTCGACCCGCGAGTTGCTTCCTCTCCACCCTATTACCATAATCTGTCGGAATGAGATAGCAACATTAGAAGCGAACGGTTGCCTTTACGTCGAATAAAAAGAAAAGTTATTATATTTTTTATTGGGGAGGGCCGCCACCCTCGCCGCCAAGAGGGTTATTTTTATTTTATTCGAAAAGTTTATTTCCCGTTTGTTTTTAACTTCTATTTTCGCGACGTGAGGGCTGAAAGTAGCGCGGCAAGCATGCACGCACTCAATGACTCACTAATGCGTGCCGCATCATTATATTTTTATATTTAAACTTTGCCAGGGAACAACATTAAAATGAGAAAAGTTGGGCCCGTATTATTATACAGGCGGCGAGGCGCGGGCGCGGCGTAGCGCCACTGGCTTCCGATCTCGGTTTAATATCGCTCCACAGCTTAATACATTCGCTTTGTTTTAATTTTGTTTACTGCTAACTGAGTATTATTTGACAAAATGAGATAGAACTTTAGTCGTGTCGTTTAAGTTATAGACATACAATAAAGTCCGTCAATAATCGCGTCAACGAATGTAACAAGCGTGTCGTACTAGCATAACTTAGATAAGGTTATTAAATATATCATTTATACCAAGTAAGTGGCATGTGACTATACTAAGCATAGTTTTATCTATGCTGCATACAGCGGTGTTGTCAGAGGGTAGTCAGTGTTAAAATACTCCGCTCCCTACGCTCAATTTTCGACATGTTAACTTAAGTATACTTTGACTTGATACTGCGAGGAAATGAAAATATTTAAAAAAAAATCCGAGTGGAAGTAGAACCCACAAATCATTGCGTTTACAGTCACACTCTGCGCTTCTACGCCACGACAGATTTGGCAAGCCCAGTTATTGTATTCGAAATTTTGATAAATAATAAAAGAAAAAGAATGAAATTAAAATTAAATTGGAAATTTTCAATTATTTCAAATTAGGCGGTTATTAAGTGATCACTAAAGCAAACAAAAATTTTTAATTTTAGACAACCCAGATGACCCAGAAATTGTCTACTACATCTTGAAAAGTGCTTCTAGCTATAAACTGCTAATCTGATTTTCATAAAACATAGGTAAGGATCACCGCGATAAATGAGGTTTATAAATATAAAATAAAATTGCAATCAACGGGTTAATTTATTCAGGAGCTACAGCCTCACAGACAGACAGGCCAACATATTTATTATGGCATTGGAAGTATAAAATAGAGAGTCATATTAAAAAAAACACTATATTTGTAAAGTACAAAGTGAAAAGCACCATAATTGATAAAAGTAATTTAGTAGTACCAACCATATCTAACCAATACCAAATAAAAAGAAGAATCCACAGAGATAATGTGTTTCACTAAGGCGATACACAGATTACGGTTTGTTCCCGTAAAAGCAAAGCGCTTAATACTCGATCAGCGTCGTGCAAACAGCTAAGGTGTCAAGTGTACGACCACCGAGGCGGGCGGTGGCAGGCACCCACCGACCGCGATGTTAGCCTTTCCTCTTACGACCTGTGGTAGTCTATTTGCCCCCCAAAAATAAAGTAGTTCATTATTTTTAACAAGCAAACCCCAAAACGCAGACAAAGCAACAGACCACGCTGTTGGCTTACTATCAATACTAGACTAAGCGTGGCTAACAATAAGAGCGGGTAAAACGCATCTAATTGCTGTAAAAACATTCGAGTCTCGAACACAGTACGATTTAAAAGTGATATTCTCAAACCATAAAGCAGTTTCACATGGGCATGTGAAATATTTATCTTAATATTATAAGTAAACATAAAGGTTGCCCGGCTCCTCTGCACTACACCGCGTGGGAGGTCTTGATACTCTCTCATTTTAAACCAAAAGTTTAATAAATATAAATAAATAAATATGTAAAAAAAATTAAATATACGAAATATACTGAATGAAATTTCGGATTTAAGTTAAAATTAAAAGTAACAAAGAATGCTAAAAAAGCATGCAAATAATACTGACAATAATAGACATGCATGAGACCGATATTAGGAGGGATAATTGTGTATGTCCTTCCGTAAAGAATAGATAGGATCCACGACGTATTATATGCTTGTGAAATTATTTAAACATTAACATTTCTTTAATTAATTACACGAACACCTGTTGTATTTAGACATCTGTACAGTAAAAACTAAAGTATCAAACATTTTAATCGTAGTAAAAAATTCAATTAGGTAGGTAGGTACATACCTAGCAGAGGAGGTAAGCTCCCTTCGGTCCTTGGCTTTTGTTTGTGAATACATTTAAATACTACGATGCGTCCGGTTTTAGAGAATAAACACACAACACCAATATTTGGACACCAATAATTTATAAGCGCGGTCCTTTTTCCATGTTGCCAGTTGCCACCCTGAATTGATGTTTCGACGAACAAAAAATGGAATAATTAAACTACCAGAAGGACGAGCTAGAGTATTAGGGTAATTGTTAAAATATTTAATTCAATAAAATATTTCCTCAAGACTCAAGGATTTTTAATGTAGGTATCATTTTTAATTGTAGTAAAGTGATGAAGTAATCAAAATGAACATGGACACTATTTTTGTCACTTGCATGTTAATTTTGTGTCGTATATTTAGTGAAAGACAATGTAAGTCATATGTCTGCCTAGATTGTGGTCTTTTTGGAACGCCTTCACCCATTATTTACAGAAAAGAAAGAAGTTCTAACCCGTGCTTGTCAGAACAGTTTTGTCATAATGTTACAACGATCGCAATATATTTATTAACTCCCTCTAGATCCACGCTCGTGATCGAATATACCCGCATCGACTAATTTGTAATTTGAAAACCGGTACTTGTTAGCGCAACGGCGGCAGACAATTAGAGATGAACACTTTCTGAAGAAAATAAAAACTCGGATAGATGCCAGCGGATTTGTGATTGATATCTCCAATTCCTATATTTTATTCAAAAGAAACAAAATAACAGAAATTTGTTTATTTTTGTTTGTCCCAGTTTGTTAGTGAAGCTTTAAAGTCAATCCACAAAAAATGAATAACATCTTTACCGATTGTATTTGGTTGGTTGACTTGCTTATCACGGGGGTTTCAATTCTACAATATTACCAGGATTAAAGAAAATATCGGGCCATCATAGTTAAGTATCCGTGAACTTGATGATACACACTGTGGTTAAAATTGAGTCTATGTGCTACTTTATAAACATTGTATGCATTTATGGAGATCGTACCATAATTTCAAGCAAAGTCGCCATATATGTATTTAGAGTAGGTATATTACCAACTCATAAAGTTTAAAAAAATCTAATTAAATTGTCGGTTTTAAATTTTTTTACAGAATATTTTTTTTTTATTTCATCACAGTAAAGGCAGATAAATGCTAGACTTTCCACTATGCGCCATTTTTAAAATTGTATGGCAGAACTCAACGTCGCGCTTCTTGCTATAACGAGAAAAAAAATATTGAGGGGGAATTACAACAGGGACGTTTAAAGTCAGATATTGTCCCACTGTACCAATACCTACAGCTTACAGAGCGTTGGACGTTAAAAAAGCTTTACGTAAATATCTTATTCACTCGAGTGGTAATCGAACCCACAGCTTCCCGCGATAACTGTTGTACGTTTTCTGCCTTTGTTATGGGCCAAGTTGTTAATTTAATTGTTTTAAATTATTATTGCTAGGCAACCCTAATAAAAGTAGTCTGTAAATTCGACATATTAAAATAAACTAAAACACCAAAAAGTGTTTTGGTATGAAGCACACTTTACAACCTCAACTTGTAAGTTGTAAAAGACATACTGTGTAAACACAATAGTAAGTATCGTCTAACAATAAAAAAATCACGTATAACAATAGTAAATACGTTCTTAGGGATAATAATAAAAGTATAGTAGGTAAAAAAATTAAGTACATATACTCCTTTATATTACGCATAGGTATTACTTACATATTTTATTCGTATTATTCGTATTTACGTAATAAATTTAATGTTATAAAAATATTATTTTAAAAAAATATGCTATTAGTACTAATACTAATAGTAGACCTAGTAGTTATACAACATGTATGTTACACTCAAATTTGTCAAGTTCAGAAGAAGAACAATAGACAGACAAACATATTTACGTGCCATGATGATGTTGCTTTATTATTTTTCTTCAAAAACTAAATATATACAGGCATATTTTCTACAATTTTATTATATATTAGATGCAGACTAAGCATAATTTATCGCTTATCCATAAAACGAATAAAATAAAAAAAAATCTAAAACAATGTACAGATGAAACTTCGCAGTCTAAATATTAATAACGTCGTTTTATTCGATTACTTGGTAGCAATAGGTCACATTCAGAATAGATCACTGCATTATATTTTATTAAAGTTAATTTTAAAAAATCCAAGAGCTCTGCAGTCTATATCACACAATTGATTTAATAAATTACATCAAGATTCATAATTTATCTCTCGGCAGTTTAAAATAGTTTTCATTTAATAAAAGAATCTGGACAATTGTTTGATGAATTATAATGTAGTACGAAGGCCGGCCGCGGCACATTGTGCCAAAATCTTTGAAATTAATAACATCGGCAATAACAATGCCAAAGTAATACCGTCCTAAAATGATGGTGATAAACCTCAAATTGGTTACACATATTATTTTATTACGAATTTTCTAGAATGACTCGACATTTACAAATAGATTAACTAATAATAAAAATAAACAATAAAATGTATGTATGTATATATATGTGTGTGTATGCGTTCTCAACATTGACAAACTTTGTTTGATGTTAAAATTTTACCATTAGTATGACCAATGAAGAGATATTAGGTACAGCTATGTTTAATTAATTAGATACTTCCTTATTTCAACGCTGTACTTAGTAAAAAAATCCTGATGCACGTGTACGTTTTGAGTTTTATAAATATTTAAAATTATTTAGGAGCGTTTCTAATTGTTGTTATCAGTTCAACTTTTTTTTGTAACTATACAGAATTAAAATATTTTGAAAAGGAAAGAATTCACATAGGTAAGTTTTTGTTTTCTATAGATATTATATAATGTATGTCGTATTAATTCATATAAATCGTAGGCATATTTTATATCATTTCTTTTCTTTCATTTCTTCACCTTCCTTTCAATCTTTATTACTAAAGTAAGTTAGATGCACACTTGCTAAGAAATCGATCTTTCTTACATCGATAGTCAGATAATTCTACCAAAGCAGAAAAGCGTATAGCGTCATCAAAACAATATTATTTTTAAGCGCTTGATGCTTATAGCATAATATAACTATGAGTTATAATTTTTTAACTTGCTTAACAATCCGGTCAAGTTGATGGTTAGAACCAACCAACCAAACTAGTGGTCGAATAACAAAAATTCCCATAGAGCTAAATTTTATTACAGACCAGACCTTCACTAGGTACATCATTAGGTTAAAGACATATTCATGAATGAAGATCTACCTACTTAAGGAGATTTCATACGTAGAATAAAATAAATCCTATGTATGCGGAGATATTTTAGACTTGATAAAGCTTTTTATCATGATTTTCACTCATACAAGAGTGATTACCTAAAAATAAAAGTTCTAGAATATCGAAGATTACTGATATATCTTACGAAAAATGTCTTAACGTATTTACATTGCAGACGCTAGATAGCGGCTATACCTTACCAGATAAATTAAAATAATGCACTATGGAATCGTGTATTGTAAAAAGATCTACAAAAATCCGCAATAATTTACGACTTCACTGTGACTCAAGAAAGAAGGAATGGTGGGCATTTGCACAATTTTAGTTTTTTAAATAAAGTGTAATACATATTGCTGTTATTTTTAAATTGCCTAAAGATTTTTGAAAATTGACCAATATAAATTATTGCAGTAGTAATCGTTATTCGTATTTATAAATACAATACGATTTTTGTTTTGTAGATAATTTTATGATCTACAATTTTTATAAATTACTATATGAAAGAAAATTTTGACCTTTGTCCTTGAGAACATGATAACTATATTAGCACTGGAGGCATCCATAGAGATTTGTGGTGCTTAATGCATGATGGTGTACCTAAGATTTCTGCCTAAATTCAGCTCAATGCGAGGCTTGTTTGATTGAAATGTTTGTTTTGACGGAGCTGTAATGCTAAAAAAACTACTTATAAGTATTATTTATCATTATAGCTCGGCTTAGAATATTTTATTTTTAATTTTCTATATAACAGGTGACAGAACAGAAAGATACTCGTACAATAAGCTTATTTCTTACCATAATTATTATCATAGGCTTAACAATATCCAATCCACATTTTTGTTAGACATTCGTGCCTTTAGCAATACGAAATGTAACAAATTATAATTATTTAAGAATCAGAGCGCTCCATATTTCTACGGAGTCATTTAACTGTTATAATGAATTCCGTCAGTAATAAAGAAGCGAATTTAATATATTCGTATAGACGGCTGTTAAGTTTTATGTTCTCTGCGAGGCGCTGACAAAACAATGGGACTTCGTACTCTTGTACGCCAAGGAGCTTCTTTACAATGGATGTGGGATGGTAAAGCGTTACGCTATTACTTCTACTAAGATTATATTTTAGTTTTATATTATTAATAAGTTTATTATGTAAACCACTTAATACCTACCTGTTTTTTTACACACACACACACACACACACACACACATATATATATATATATATATATATATATATATATATATATATATATATATATATATATATATATATATAAATTAAATAATCTAATAATAATGTGTTATTGTCAAGAAAACAATAACAAGGAAAAAACAATATTAAAAATAAAATATTTCATGTCGTATCCATTTTTATAGATCCGTGCTATACCGCTTTGTAAATAACTTTGATCCGACGGTAGATAACGTCCATTACAAGGTAACTGGTGTATTTTATCATATATGAATAATAAAGAATTGCACTTTTTCTAAACTATTTTAAAATAACAGTAATAATGAGAATACCTCCGTGTTTTTGGGGAAAACCTGAATAAGATTACATTGTGCGGTCACTGCGGCTCTAGCGGGTCTAAGTATACCTAATGATAATTTAAAAACCCATTTTATAGTTTTGAATGATAAAAACTATGTCTGACGTGATACCATTTTAATTTAAATATGATAAAAATAATTAACATTTACTTGATATTGATACAAAATGAAAAAAATCAAATTATTTTTTTACTTTACGCTGCGAGCGTAAAGTTATGACACTTCCGTTACTTCCTTTTAACTGAACTCTCAAGGCATTGCGTGTTGAGTGGCACGTTTTGCTCTATTACTATCAGAGCTAGTATGCTCAGCTTCACAGTGTATCCTGTACACGGCAGGGTAGGCAGAGGGAACTTCGGAACCTAACGTTAAGACACTCCGTTCCACTTCCATTCCCACTCTCCGTCGAATTTTAGGCATTGTGTGTTGAGCAGCGGATCTTAACGCCGCGATTTGTCTTATTACCAGAGCGAAGAAATGAAAACATTAAATATTAAATCGAACCCACACCAGGTTACGGTCGGGTTTTACAGTCACATGCTTGTTCCCCTGCGCCATTTGCATTTTAATTAACATATGCTTATTAAATGTACATACTTAAATATTATAAATCTTAACATGCTCTATATTCATCATTATAATCCAAAGAAATATTGATAGCAAATAAGGTCGAACAAATTCACGATCAAGTCATCATGTAGTTGACCCTGTATTGACTTCGCCACTGAATGTCCAGCTACAGAATCTGCATTGAAATTGGTGCGTACAATCTTTGTAAGGACATCGTCATCTTTAAACACGTACATTTGGCAGGTTTACATAAAGTTATTTTACCAATGGATACACACTTAGATTTATAGAGATAAATATGAGAATAGAAATAATTTTACAAAGAAAAGATAACATAAGCCATTTTAATACACGAGGCAAGAAGGAATACGACCTCGCCGTCTGTAATTTCGTTATAAAAAACTTTTGTGACTTGATACCTTCTTTGCTTTTCGTAGTTTACTAATATATGTTTATAAAAATTGTAAACTAAAAAGTAATTCACCTTTAATATTTAAATTTTGTTAAATCGCAAACCTGTATTACTTTATCTCAAGTTCAATTGGTAATAATTATTAAAGCTACATACACAATGTTAGTAGATAGAATACTGTAAATATTATTTTTCTTATCTAAATAATGAAATTTAATTAATAAAATATCCATTTAAAATTATTCATTTTGAAGAAAATACCTTTTGAATTAGGCAATAGTTGACCTGCTCTAAAATATTTAGCTTATTATGCTCTAAAATATCTTCGAGAAGTAAAAAAAAACTGGATTTACTCAAAATTTTTATTTGTAATCTTCATAAAAATGGAATACACATTAACTATTCTTAATAAATAGGTACATACATATTTCTTATTACACCAGTATTTTTAAGTATTGCGGCAACTATGCGAGGAATATAGGGTAAGCCTATTATAATTGATTTCATTTTTATTGTTTTATAACTATCCTCATTTTTATTGTTTTATAACTTTTGTATCTATACAGAGGAAAGAAAACATTGGTTTAATCATTCACGTTTTTCCTAGCGAACCCAGAAACATCACATTTCAAAGACCTCCTAAATGCGTACCGATAGTATCAATTTTAATTTATCTTTAAATCTCTCTGAGTACTTTTTCTCTCTTAAGGATTATAAATTTAACAATTGAAACTGCTAAAAGAACAAATCCTTTTTTTAACTCAATTACACTACTGACATTTTAGGGTCCCGTACTTGAAACCTTAAAGAATTATTTTTTGTCCATCTGTCTATATGCCTGTCCGTAAGTCTGTTTATCAAGACTATCCCAAGATGAGGAGGAAGTTAAACCGAATCAATATTAAACCTGATCTATGGTCCTCTAGAATTAATGTGTATTTCATATTTGTTCCTTAACAAATTAAGTGTATAATCAATACTATCTATCAAAAGATACGAGCGTTTATGTTTCGTTTTTACAGAGTAAGAAATTGTAAGAAATTTTCCGCTTTATGAGAATCTATAGATTATTTTACATGAACCTATAACTTTGAAAGGCAAGAATCAAAACATTTGCTGGCAAGAAGTGAGATCTTATTATGCATACAAATTTATAAATAAAAAAATCTTCATATCTATTATTTTTCTGTGATATACAATTATATAGTATAAATATTCTTATTCATATGTCATTCTTTTCAAACAAAACAAGTGTATACGTCTGCAAACGTCCGCAAACTTAATTTCCCAGCTTATATATGTAAGTCCTATTTCCCTTGTCATAATATTAATCATGAATTTTGTAAGGAACCTTTTCAGAGTTTTTTTTAATACTCTATACAAAGTACGGATTTATTTTTATTGCATTCTATTAAATCTCACTGCGAGATGCGCTCGCTGTTCACAATTTAATTAACATCCATTACTCTATCAATTTTAGCGACCGGTGTAAAGTTTTAAAATTGCTCTCACGGATAACCATTTGGTAACAAAAGCTTTACCATTCGATTAATATATCGAACATAATTTTGATTTCCACAATTCAGTTTGTTTATGTAAAGCTTACCTAGTGATAAAATAAGTAAACAAGTCATGCCACGTACATGCCACATTAAGAAAGCTTAAATAAAACATAAATAGATATTAATGAAATAAAATAATGAAATGACAATAATAAGCAAATCATTCAATTCACAAAAAGCCACTCCATGTACACGTGGTTTATACAAAAGAAAATTCACTTACTGCTATAGTTTGATCCGGATGTAACATTGCAATCGTACGTACCTGAAAATTGAAACACAACTGTCAATCTCTTTAAACGTTAAAACATTGATATTTCTTTTTCACAAACAAATATTGTTTAGTGGGACCTGTTGTTATTCATTTGATAACATATTTGTACCTATTAAAAGTTTTGTAAAGTTACGTTCCGTTTTAAAAGCTTTTTACAATCAATTTCTATATTGGTACATAATTCTATATATTTGTGTATATAGTTGTATACTATATTTTTCATTGCATTAACGTATAATCTTAATTGCATCAAATTAATTAAAATATAGGGGTTTTAACGAATTTGGCAAATTCCATATAAGTATTAAATAGCTTACAAGTGAGAACGATAAAAGTGGCTAGAAATGGTTCAAGTAAAATTATGCACTCTTAGTTGCCAGTCCTTTTAACTTAGCTAGGCACGCTTTCCCATATCTATATACGTTATAATTAAAAAAATCTTTTAATGCCGCCATAAAAATTGTACCTTTATGGTAAGATTTATTTGATTTGTAACTTAATAATAGAAAATGCATATTTACCTATGTTGTAAAATAGAACATATGTGAGTGAGCACAACGCGTAATGAACAAAAGAACATTTCGTAAAATCTAGCAAACAAAGAATGAACGTTGTTTTTAGATCAAATTAACGTACATTATAAGCATACGCGCAGTTTCCAGTGACTCATTAAGGCAGGCCACGAAACTAAAAAAAACAACATTTCTACAAATATATACATTTTTTAATATGTATTTTATATAATATTACGTTTTAAAAGTAATTATAACATCAAATAGTAGACAGAGTAAACAAATTGAATACCTACATAACACTGGTCTGCAACAAAATCCTCCTTTATATAAAAAATAGATTTCTATGAAGAGTTAAACACACTGAATCGTCCTTCTTTAAGAGAATTTTTATTGTTTCTTATAATTCCATGTTTTTTTCTCTTATTATTTATTGATTTAAAGTGTTAGCAAGAGATAGAATAATATTGTCTGACAATGTCTTTAAACCAATGCACGTGCCTGCGCAGTTCGTAAAGTGAATATGACGCTCGGTATTGTGGTAAGTATCAAATTATATTTATATGTGTAGTGAAAATTAATGAGTTCAGCAACACAGAGATAAGAAATATTCAAACATTACTCTCATATTAAAATCAATTTAATTTTGTTGTAGACACAAAATGCCAAGAACCTATAAAAATTTCCAAACTTAATTTGTTATGTATGTGGTGAATTTGTCGTGAAATTACAACAGAATGCATTGTTAAGTGTTGTTAAAACTGTTTGGGTTCCAATTGAAGAAAGGGATAAAAATTGGCTTCCGAAAATGTGTTGCAGCACTTATTTAAGAGCGCCACGATATTGATGTGAAGAAAGTCATAAGTCCATGCCATTCATAACACCTATGATAGAAATGAACCCCACAATTATGAAAATAATTGTTATTTTTGTACGATCGAGACAAAGGGATTTACGAAAAAAAAAAAAAAAAATCATACCGTCTGCACGAAGACCAATTCTTAGAGGCAATGAAACATCTCCCGTGTACATTAACCGCGTCGAAATTATTGACGATGAAATTATTTCTTCTTAGCTTACGAATGATTCACCAAGTAGCTTTTCTACAATGAAATCTACGCGTTTATGTACAAGCCCATCAGAACTTCATATTTTTACGCAATCTGATTTAAATGATCTCGTCCGGGATATAGGACTCTCAAAATCAAAAATTCAACTTCTTGGATGGTAAGAGACGAGAGGTCTTTATGTAATATTTCACCCAACACTTGATATTTTGTAATAATGCTGAAGACCTTTTACGAGAACAAGGAAGGATTTCCTAAAGGACCTGAGGAATGGCGAGTATTCATTGATTCTTCTTAAATCAGTCTCAAAGCTATCTTACTTTACAATGGCAATAAATATCCCTTAGTGCCTGTTGCTCATGCAACAAATATGAAAGAAACATGAAGTTATTATTACAAAAAAAAGAAATATTCACAGTACATGTGGAACATATGTGCTTATCTAAAGGTAGTGGGGCAATGTTAACTGGACTGCAAGGAGGATATACCAAATTTTGTTGCTTTTTACACGAGTGGGACAGTCGCGCAAGAAATAAACATATAAAGCTGATACTTATGAAAAACTTCGTAAAAGCAATGGATAAGGACGGTGAAGGCTTCCGGTATCTGAAATCAAAATTCCCCACGAATTAGTGACCCAAAATTGAGAGAAGGCATCTTTGTAGGTGCTCAAGTAAGATAGCTCACGAAGGACGAAAATTTTAAAAGTTTTATTACGCTGAATAGAAGAGCTTGGACCGCTTTAGTGGAAGTGTGTCATAATTTTTTGGACAACAAAAATAGATGAAAATTATAAAAATATTGCTGAGGAGCTTTTTGCGTCGTACAAAGCGTTAAAGTGCAACATGTCCCTTGAAGTTCATTTATCGGACAGTATCAGTTGAGCGTGGAGAAAGATTTCATCCAGACATATGAAGGTGGAAGAGATATATAGAGAGACGTTACAATGGGAAATAGTAAGAAGCAATGTTGCTGATTTTTGTTGCTTCATTCACCGCGAAACGCCTATGGAAAATATGAAAAGACTATATATATATATATATATATATATATATATATATATATATATATATATATATATATATATATATACATATATATATATACATATATATATATATATATATATATATATATATATATATATATATATATATATATATATATATATATATATATATATATATGTATATATATATATATATATATATATATATATTGGTTACTAATAAAATAAGCTAATTCAAAAATTCATGTGATAGCATTTTTTCCATTGCTTTATCTATTTATAAATAGAATTACTTAATCAATGTTAAAAACCTACCTCTTAATTTAAGTATAGGATAGCGAGGATATGCAAAATAACCTGCGCGTTCGGTGCCTTGACCACAGTATAGATATCATTATTACCGACGCACTGTTATTTTAATATATAAATAATATACAAATTGCATCTGTTTCCTCCAATTATGCCAACCGCGAATTAAGCCGGCTGGGGCGGGAAGCAATCTTTAATGTTGCAAACTTGCAGGGCCATTAATCTAGTTTTATCCGGTTATACTGTTATTTATTCGATCTTCTTATTATAAAGCAAAAGTAAGCAAGTGAATGTGTTAAATATAAACAATTAAATAAAAGTTATCGATGAAAAATCATATTCAACCTTGTCATTACTAACTAGATGCACTTATTTTGTTTCTCAAACCTGTTACTTACTTATTGTTGGAGCCCAGTATTACGTATCTGTGACAACAAAAAAGCTATATCTAAGCTCTGAGGATAAGCATACAATACATTTTATATAAAACAAAAACCTTTCAATCCAATTTTCTCATACGGTCGTGTTAATGTGTCGTAAAACCCCATTATAAGTATTTATAAGAAGCTATAATAGGAGCCTTAATTATACAGTCAATAGTTGGTCAGCTATGGCGACTTAAAAGAAAAATATAAAGTAGTCATAATAATAACAACAAAGTGTTATTAATGTCATTAAACGTCGCAAAATTATACACTAATTCCGAACTTCATCTGAACGGAAATCAATGTATAAATTAAGCACTATTTTGTAGTAATATATCGTGACGTTTACTACATTACAATGGATATTTACGGTCCAATTTCAGTTTAATAAAGCTCATTTTCTTTACGCTTTCTTGCATTGTCACAATGCTGCTTAATTATAAATTGTATAATTGCATATCTGATAAGCTCATGGTTTTGTATCTATTCTGAAATTTACACTCGTTCGTAGTATGCGTTTACATATTGATAAAAAAAATCAAAACTAAAAAATACATAAGAAATATACATACATACAACAATCGATTTAAGTAACTTTAATTTTTACTGTTGTTTAAAATTGAATTGTTTTGTATAAATATTTTTACTTAAAATATTTGTACCTGGCTGATAATTTTTTTAAGACAAGGGAAATAATTAATCCACTGGTATAGACAAAAACATTTTGTTTTCAATTAATATCATAAAAAAAATATTTTTTTATTATTTACATATTTTTTCCAGCTAAAGTATAGAAGTCGGTCACGCTCAGATGCACCGTCTAATATGTAGGTACAATAGCGCATAATTAGTATTCAAATTATGTCATTGGCTGTATCCACTCATGCGCCTATAAAAATGTACTATCATGAAGCATTATGATAACAACTGTTATATACAGGAATTACAGGGCATATTAAATGACAAAATGAATGAGTAATTGCACTAATTGTGTAAGTTGTTGGAATTATTTTAACTCTCCAATAATGATTAATTGTAATACCTATTTCAAACCTCCCTATTACATAAGATATTTATAATATAAAAAAACACAAAATCTTCGTTATTTGATTTTAAAATTTAAGTATATTTTTAAACGATTAATTTTATCAAAATATAAAAAATGTGACAGTTCAAGAAGTGCCTAATTTATTTTTACGGACAATCTTTGTTATGGTAAGGCACTGGAAGCAGGTGGAGTTACTACCGAGATGATCAAATACGGTGAGTAATGCGTTATGGTCTTTGTGCACTTTTTGCTAGACATCAGGAAAGGTCTAAGACGATTGGTGAGGCGCAGTCATTGTACCTTTATATAAAAAATTATGAGTACATAGGTATATAGAAGCTTTGAGGCTATCAGGTTTATTAATTTGTGTTACTAATTTTATTCTAAAATATTAGCCAAAAAATGGAAAAAGTGGGGATTAAGACCAGAACTTATCTCTCTTTGTTATCCCTTGCTGCAGGTTGTACAATCTCTTTACATAGATGTCGCTTTGGTTTGACATTAAACTATGTGTTGCGCGATGTCTGCTAAGTTGTTCAATTTGTATTTGGATAGTTGTCTCCAAGGAGTGAAACAAAGTGACAGGGGACTCAAAGTAAGTAACTTGTATGTAAATTGCCTGCTGTACACAGTGTTTATTGCATTATCAGAATGCAAGTTTAAAAAAAAAAATCTGCGTTTTCCCTGGCTACCCGATGGGGATACAACGTGAAGCTAAAAACAGGCTTTATTATTATATTTTCAAGTTTTAAATAAAACAGACTAAACGTTACAGAAGATTTTTATTTATCGTTAAAAAGCTTATGTAGAAAACGTATTAACATACATTTTTATTAAACGTTAAAAGCTAAAAGGTCAAAAAAATATTTAAATGATACGTCGATCAGTGCCAATGAAATATTTCCTGTTATAGTTAATTTTGAAATTGTTTTTGACAAACATAAAAAGGATATAATTAAACACTTTATAGCAGGACATTCACAAACGCCTCGTTGCATATTAAGATTAAGCTTTTACAATATATAAATAAATACATTTACAGTGTAGGTACTATAAAACAAACATACTACATATCTTCTAACATAGCAACTGTATAAAACTATTCTATGATATATTTAATATAAACTATCAATTTAAGCCATCCATTAATTAATCAAGTAAAATAAATTTGTTTATTATAACTGGAGATTGACTTACTTTAAGTAAGTTCTCGATAAAATATTTGCTAACGAAATTTAATAACATCGATTCTTAGGCAAAAAATGCAATTTTGCTTCCGATCGAATCATTTGCTATTTTATTAGATTTATAGTAGTGGCAATGAAAACTTAATGACAATGAATGAAAATGAATATTAGTATTGATTTAGAATACTCTACTAAGAATTACATATAATTTCAATTAAAAAAAGAGGATTTTCATATTAAAATTTACATTTTCCTTACATAATCCATCGAACCTTCAAGTTATTTTGCAAAACAAAACAAAGTTTAAGCACATAGACAACATATTAAATACCGTAGCAAGTATCTACCTACCTTAGTCTACAATTATTTGCATATACCAACACTACACTCGACTTAATAGCCCAACTCGTATGTAGGTATATCAGAAAGTAAAAAAAAACACGTATATAGTATGTATTATACTAGATATACAGTTCACCAATACAAAACAAACAAATTTTAAAGAAAATATTTTTATTTAAAGCAATGTTTTTTTTTTTAATAATCTATGATACAAAGTATTATTCAAATGTAATAAACTGTTGAGTAAAATTGATATGCTTATTTAATTTTAAAATTATGGATTGTTTTGATCTAGATGCGAATATCGCTAGTTAGTGGAGCGCTTAGGAGGTTGTAGCATAATTAATTTCACAACAACTCAAGAATTCAAATAGTACTGACGGCTAGGTCTTGCAGATAAATTACTATTTTCTTACTATTTTCATTAGAGCGTAGGAAGGAATTTGTCAGGCAGCTCTTGAAGATTTATTAGAAATATTTGGTGTTATTGAGTCTTTGTCTTTGCAAAACTGACTGACAGACTGCTTGGGTTAACGAAATTTTAGACATAACTTTAGGTAAGTTTTTTTACATTTTTTTTTTTGTAAAAATTATGATAGTATGACATGAATGAAATTTGCCTGCTATTTTATATAACTATGATTTCCTTGTGAAATAGGTTCTCTGACGAATGACGGAATTATTCACATTAAAAAGTTCTAAAAATAAATCGGACACTTACAAATTACAAGACAAAACACAGGGGTATTTTCGAAACTATAATAAACAATGCAGTATTACTTTTACTTGATTAAAGAAATTAAATACGTTCTGTACAATATTTATTAATAAAATTATAAAAAATAACATTGACTCAGCGTCTCTTTAAATTTATGTTCTGTCTTTGAAAGTGCTCTGACCACTAAGTCATACGTTAGAAGTCAAACCACTTAGACGGATTCTAAGAAGCGCGGGTTCAAATCCCGCTGGGTTCAATTAGTTATACGTTTTCTATATAAGTATTTTTCTTATTAATGAATTTAATACATACTTTGTGTATTTATTTTAGTAAGATCAAGATTACTTCTTACGGCCTAGAAATATTATAGACAACACAGTCAATAGTTATTATTTTTACGAGTATTTCGCAGGTGAAATCAATAAGGAAATGCCAGAGATAGTCGTTATAGATCGTTATATACTTTCAAAAAGTATAATAGTATGTTGGTAATTTAGTCTTCTCACCACTTTAAATGATATTTATTTACCATCATACTACCTGGAGGCGATCGGTCGAAAAGGAGGCTTTGACTGGTTTGGGGTGGCAAGACATGAATGAAGGCTCAAAATTGTGAATAGTGAATTGAAAAGTGTCTTCTACGAGTCCTTGATGAGGAATAACAGAAATCGTCAGTATCATCATATTTTTCACCATCATTTATGGTATGTCATTACTTGAAATTTCTACTGGGACGAAAATTAAGAAAACACCTATTCTAGGTTTTATAGTCAACACAAACGAAGTTCAAGTTTCAAGTACTATACGTCTATAAAAATTAATATATTAAATCCAAGAGTAAATAGTGCATTATCTACTACAATAGTAATATAAGATAATTGTGTAAAAACTTACGGGCTGGAGTTAATATTGCGAATTTCAAAAGAGAATCTGAAGAACACTTATCGCACCGTTGTCTATTCTACATTTAATTAGTACACACATCTGTAGTGCTGACATGAATATATTTATAACAATGAATGTAAAGATATGCTAAGTAACAACTTGAAATGTCTTACACATTTTAATACCTTATTAAGCTTGGTACTTGTTTCTAAGCTAAGTTAGATACTGATATGACGTAGTTACTAATATTCGTTTTTTATGCTTATTAACTCAAATTAGTTGAATTAAAAAGCATACAATGAATAATTTCGTATAAGAATTATACTTTGGAATAGTCTAAAAATAACATGTCTCAGTATATAAAAATGCACTGTAATTACATATTAAGAACATCCGCCTCAACTCTCATAGCATTTATGTAGGTTTGGTAAATATACATTTGTTGATAATTACCTGAATAGTTGTAAAGTATATATTTTATTATTGAAGGAACACATAACATGCTTTTCATTTTTCCTATGTTTTATATATATATATATATATATATATATATATATATATATATATATATATATATATATATATATATATATACACGATACTTTACGTTCGTTGAAAACTAAGGGGACACAATGTACCCATTAAACTTCTGAAGAAGATTTTCTAAAAGTATCTTATTAATTATAATATCTAAAACAATCACTTAACCAACTGTAGGGCTGATTATAATACTCGCCGCACAGTATTATTAAATAATTGAACACTTAACATTTAAAAATGCAGATTTGCGTAAAAAACACGAAAACGTTTATAATGTACACGTCTTCAACACGGATAACGTTTAAAATATTCATAAGGGATACTTTAATTATAATAACATCTGGATTTAAATTATAATCCGCCATATATCTCGTATAGCAATGTATAGCCAGTATACGCGCTATAAATTTCAAAACCGCGCCAAGCGTGAATAAATATGCCATAAGAGTGTTCCATCTTAATTACTGATTATAATATACAACTACAGTAGTATTATTTTCTAGATAATTATTTTACAAGTGCCACGTTAAGGCTGTTTAGTATTTTCATTTAACATCTACTATTAAATAATTGTATTTTAGTGTATATCAATATTTTAATCTCATATGAAAAAACCGACATTGCGCTTTAATATTTCAACATTATCTTTAATTTGAAAATTGATGACGGAGCTTTTCTCTATGTGGGAGATTCGTGGAACTAAAGAAGATTTTACCAATTTGAATATATATACAGTTTCTTCATGGCCCTCACATAACCCCAATCGATCGAATCAGTTGACACGCGAGAGCAATATATACGAACATAAAGTATGATATTGATTATGATAATTAACATTTATTAATCTGAAGCCTGCAATCCAATACTTGTTCATTAAAGTATCAGGTACACGTATGAACAGGAAGTCTGAACTGACGATAAGAATAAATATTTGTTACAAAGAATGTTACCTTACGATTTAATGTTACTTTACGGTTATATTAAAATAAAAAAAAAACTGTACAGAAAAAAGTGTCAATAATGATGGCATACTCAAAGTAGTCGCATTTACATACATAAGATAGTTATCGGTTCAATTCTTAATTTGGGAATTGCAATATTGTTTGTGTATTTTTTGTATTTTGTGTGTTTTTTGTAACGTAGTGGATATAGCTTATATTATACCATAATAACCTTACACTTGTAATAAACTACACATAACTGTAGAAAAGTACTCTGCGCTTATTTTACGTACGTACATTTAGTGATTTATAATCTTTAGTGATTATCAATATTTTGGGGAATGTAAGTCAAGCAACTAAGGAAAAAAAAAATAACTTTAACTAATGTGCCGCAGCCTTCTGTTCAACAGGTGGGGATATCTGGTATTTATGACATCTAAGACATAAATGCCCTTACTGTAATCAACAATGAGAGAATTCTTACAAAAATGAGAGAAAAAAGTTTGATTAAAATTTCAACTTTAGGGTTCTGTAACTCCAAAAGGAAAGATCACTTTGTTGTTCTTCTTTCCATCTGTCTAGACTATTTACTACAAGATCATGTGGATGTATAAAACTGAAATTAATATCAAATATTCAGGTGTAATAAATATCCCCCTCTTAGAATACAGAGAAAAATGTATTTACAAGTAGGTTTCCTTCCGTTATAAAGTTTTTAAGCTTATTTGTTTGTTTGGTTTAACGCGATAATTTCAATCATTACTGGTTTGGTTAAAAGTATTTTTTTAAAATTAGAAATTACATGCATACATTTTTTGAACCTATACACCTATATAAGTTATTGGTCAGCCCTGAGAAAAACCGGCGTAAGAACTTCGAAAAAGACTATTTTTTAAAAATCTATTGTTTATAGTTATACACTGTTTATTAGTGGAACGAGCATTTAATTTCCAAGGTGTGTTATGATTTATAAAATCATTAATTTGAGAATAACTTTTAAAACACAAACAACTTTTTACAACTATTTTAAATTGGAGGATTAGCATATATAATATTTTCCAAAATGTATAAAGATAGGTAAGACTGTCAATGTATTATTTCTTTAAATTTTTATCTTGCGTAGCGTTTTGTAAACTCAAAAGTATGTAAGACGGAATTGTTCCTTGAAAAAATGTCCGTGACAACATATGTACTCGTACAATATATCTTGGAAGGACAACTCACAGTAACCATTTTGATATTTTACAAATAACAAAAAATAATCAGATATTTATTATACCATTTTAAACTATATGAATTTATTGTTTATCCAATTTCATAATTTGGATAGGATATAATTCATTTAAAAAATTGCTACTACAGCATACAAAAAATATTTTTTAAAATACATTTTGTGGTTTACCGTACGGTGGGCCGAAGCGGATTCGGGCGGTGGGCGCGGTGAGGCGCGTATCTATAATATCTATTACCTATGTATATTAAATATAACATACGCGTTAATCTCATTACTGATTGGTTTGAATTGACAAAAAACTGTCTGAGATAGTCCATTTATCAAGAAAGGTTATATTTAGATAATAGTTTCGAAGTAACCCTCTGAATTTGCGGTCAGAATTAACGAGCTCTTTGTCGTATCATACATATGTCACACACAAGTCTTACTTATTCCCCCTTATATTATGGTACGGAATAAAGTAGTAAGTGTGACCTGTAACACATTGAAAATAAATATGTAAAAAGGAAAACAAAATATCCTGATTAGATGTAATAGGTACCAATTTTCTACTTGAAAAAACACTTCATATATTACTGATACTAGATATGTATATGGGGACGAATAATTTTCTTTAAAGCAGCTAAGCTCATCATAGTCGAATAGAGAAACAAAAATCGATAAATCACCTACAAATACAAAACAAGTGAAATGATTACAAAACAAAATATTTTTATTTTTATATTATTCTTGAATAATTATTAAATTTTGAATAATTATTAAAAACCATGCTACATTTGCGGAAGTGAACAGTTGTTTCTTAGGCATAAGGCCTTAATTGGTAACTACCGCTGATAATTGAAGTTGAATGGCAGTGTTCTATCGTCGCGTATTACAGGTAATACATACCTACATATGGTAAAACCTCTGTCCTGGATGTCCCATTTTTCAAAAACTCCTTGTTTTAAAAATATAAATTTTATATAAATTATTTCTATGAATTTACCTAGTTTCATTGCTAATGTTGAATTATTAATTGCTTTTTGGCCTCTATTGTAACCATATTTCTGAGTATAGATCCTTCCTCCATGGATAGTTGGCCCACTAAGCTTACATAGGTAATTAAATCTAATAAAAGTCAAGAGCTACTTAATAGTTGAATTATTTAAATTAACTTTGCAATTTTTTTATCTTTGGATTTCTAGAAAAGAAATTATGAATTATACCTATAGATCTTTATTGATGCTTGAGTTTAGTATCATTTTTAATGATTATATATTTTTTATTACATTCATGAACAAGGCTTCAACGTCATTTTTACTAAAATAATATTTATAGTCTTCCTTGATTTGTGTTGTCTTGTTCTTAGAATCAGTAATACAGGTTTACATTGGATTTCTTAATATTTTAATTTCACTATATTATTATTTGTTTTTATTTTCTTTAAAAGAAGGACATGACTGACATTCTTAAATGGACAAACACAGGCCCAATACGTAGAGAAGGCCCTTTCCAGCACGTAGCTTTTATGCTCGATTCTGCTAACCATTGAAGGTATAAATTAAATATTTAGTAGGTATATGCTCGCTAACGACATATACCTAGAAATATTTATATAGTAAATATTGAAATACTTTCATAAAACATTACAATTCGTTACGGGCATCAATGTGTTGAAGAATTGAGACAATAAACCTTTTAATGCCTTATTAAATTTTATAAATACATACAAAAAATCAATGAGTGTCTGATAAATATTCTCTTAATGCTCCAATTTCATAACTTGCTTCAGATAAAATCAATGCGATTGCTACTTATGATTACGATTTTGTAAATTACGAATCAATTATTTTTTTAACAATTATTTTATTTTAAACGTTCAAGCATTTTTATTGTTTAAATAATCGCAAATATATAAGCTAAATAAATATACTTTGTGTTAAATATTATGTATTAAAAAAATGAGGAGCGGATGTTGAAAATACTCGCAATTTTTATTTATATAAAATGTGTCTATCCCAATGGGGCACAGGTAAACAATAAAAATGAATAGTAATGACGCTATGTTAAAAAAAATAAAAAAGCAATTAATTTTTCTCTTTTATAACACAAAATAAAAAAATATAGCTTAACATCTTTATTGCTTCTAGGTAAAACGTTATTTATATTACTTGTATAAGTCTAAATAGTACACGCACGTAATACCTGCAATTTCATACAGTATTTGTTTAATAGGTGTTTGATAGTCGTCCCTAAATGTAGCACCATTCAGATTACCATTGGAAATGGCTTGTTGGTAGATAATTTGCGGCGTTATTATATCGGCTGCTAATTACTTTAGCTAAGTGCCCGTTGCCGCGTCTATGGGATGGGCAACGAAAAGGGGTTAATATCAATCAACCCATGCATTTATAAATTACATTTCGCTTTGTACAATTGAATTTTAACAGGAAGTTCCATATACTGTATTGTTATTTCCCTTTTTACTTTTTAACTGACAGATTGTTAAATAATAATTAATTCCATCAGACGTTGCATGGTATTAAGGTTACCACGTGATTCTTAGGGTAAGAATAAACAGAACTGTGGATATACCTGATTAATACGTAACAATATATGTAAGTATTTAATTCATGCTTTTGGTTCCTAGATGATAAGGTCAAGTGCCCCAGTAACCTATCAGTAGAAGTTCTTACTTGTAAAGCTTATGACGTAACTTTTTCCGTAAATAATAAAGCGACAGTGAATCTCAAGTATATGGATACGATAATAAGAAAAAGATATTATTTGATTTTTACGGTACGATTTTACCGATTTTTACGGTGTCTTCATTTAAATGAAAGTAAAAAAAATATCTTTACTGGCAAAGGTTAAAGTTACAATGCCATTTCAATACGTTGCTTAGTGGTCAAACAAATTTATATTATAATTCTTTTCTAAATACAATATTCATTATTTTCAATTCAGAACTCATATAAAGTATATACCTGTTTATAAGGAAGTGAAGCTGAAATTAAACTTATTTTTCTGTGCATTTCTTTTTTTGTAAATTTTTATACAAACCGGAATTTTTAACTTCAAAAAAAAATTCAATGATAAATTTTAAATTACTTAGAAGACGAAAATTTTGTTCATTTCGTAGCAAAAATACGTTAAAAGACTGGCCTAGATTATATCAAACGCTAAAAAGGCTATTATCTCATTGTTTGAGCATAGATAATCCTCGGACTTATGTGTATATTATCCAAATACACGTATCTATTGTTATTGGGGATCTTACGCTGCATATTTAGTTTAAGTCTTACGCTTCATATTTAGTTAAACCCACTAAAAATGATAAGATATTCATATTGGTAAAAACATTGCACCATTGCAATTATATAGAAAATAATGTAGAAAATACATAGATAATATAATAAAAACCTGACGTCACTAGCGTTTCTATTAAAAATTAAAATTTTCCATAATTATTTTTTTTTCTTGTTTTTTTTTCTCAGCTTCACGCTGTATCCCGCACTAGGCAGGGTAGGCAGAGGGAGCGGAAGTGAAACCTAGTGTTATGACACTCCGTTCCACTTCCGTTCCCCACTTTCCGTCGAATTTGAGGCATTACGTGTTGAGTGGCGGAACTCAACGCCGCGCTTTGCCTTATTTCCATAACTAAATAAACACAAAAAACAGCAATTTTAAACATTTCATAATGTTGGTCCAGCTTTGTCTAGTCCATTGGAAATGTAAACGTCCCGAGCTACAGAGTTAGGCTATTGACACACAAACGCACAGCGGTCACAAAAATCCACGAGCGGCGTCGCGCAAACAATAAAGTCCCTAATTCATGTGAAATGCCACTTCTTATCTTTGTTGTTTTAAATTAAAACTATAAGACAGATAACGTGTTTGCTTTGGCTTAATGAGCCTTGAAATGAGAATAGCCGATGTGTGTTTGGACAAATTGTGAAAGAGATAACTAAGCTTTTGTATTGTGTAACATTGACTGTCGGTGTCTGATTCATGTTCTCTCATTTTTCTCATATTTAGTTTAGGAGCTATTTGTAACCATTATCTGTAGGACTATAGTAGAACATACATGAAAATTCACACAAAACTCTGCTTTGTCGTGATACGGATCAGGGATAAGTAAATAAATTTGCAGTAACATACTCGTATGTGTTATTTAAAATGCATCGACGTCTAAAAATAGGCTCGATACAAATGTGGACATTTGAACAAGCCCCATTTAAATCTAGTTATCACATAGAGCGTTTAATATTTTATGAAGGCAAGTAGCGAGTCTGGTTCGACGACCGCGGATGACACTTATACGAATTTAAATTTCCGATATCTACCGAATGGCTACCGGGCCACTCATTCATTCATAGAGTGCAAAAATATCTTTAACTCATTCACTCCTATTACAATTTGCTAAAGGGCATTTCAATGTTTACACACTTTGAGCATTATTAATTCTGTGCTATCTTTTATACTATTTATTAAAGGACAGGAATCGGAAACTTGTCGCTTGGAGCACTATACGAAGTGAACGTTTAATTTGGTAAATGAATTTGGAAAATTTTACTAAGCGTAAGAACAGTTCTAAGTTTTTATCAATCAAAGTTCCGTGCAATAAATCAATTTTATATATAGCACCCAAATGTGAAGCGTCGCGTAAAAAATGTTAAGCATTGTTTTCCATAACACGAATGTGCTCATTGCACGTCATTCAACACTATCGGTAAGTAACGCTAAAATCAAGTGAATTAACAATCATATATGATTATTAATTAGTATATGTTATTTAATATATATACTAATGCAATACTTTTATATGTAAATAATATATAATTATAAAATAGAAAGCAAAAATTATGATGAATATAGAGGCCTGTCGGGGCGCAGCGGCACAAGCGTGTGACTGTAACCGACTGGCTTGATCCCCAGTCGTGGAATGAAATATGTAATATTTTCTATTTAAATACTTAATGTTTCATTTCTTCGCTCTGGTAAGAAGGCAAAGCGCGGCGTTGAGTTCCGCCACTCAACACGCAGTGCCTCAAATTCGGCGGAAAATGGGGAACGGAAGTGGAACGGAGTGTCTTAACACTAGGTTCCCGGGTTCCCTCTGCCTACCCTGCTTTATGCCGGATACAGCGTGAAGCTAAACAAAAATTATGAATATAGGCAATAATGGGTAACCCATAGTGAACAAAGCATTGAAAGTAATATATAAAAATACATTAGGTACATGTTGTCTTTTATCTTTTGTGGAGAATAAAGAAAATATAATTAATTAATCCTTTTAATTTTTTCTCCACAAGACTTGATTAGAAGTAGAAAGAGTTAATCCATGACCTCTCAATTATTCTGATACGAAGCTTCCAAATGAAAGAGGTAAATGAATTTTTCACGTCATTTTTAACGTTTCGCTACGAGGTGCCGAAAAATTCAATTTCTACTTTAGATTTGGTTTGAAGAGTGGAGACTTGGTACAAAAAAAAATACCACATAGTAGTAACTATCTCTATTTTTGGATTTTTACGCTTACACTTTGATATAAATGTATATATAAAGGAATGCAGCTTTGTAAGACAATATCGATTAAGAATTGTAATTAAGTAAGGAGTTTCTTATTATTACGTGCTATAAATAATACTCAGCCTATGCGAACAAAAGATAATTTCTGTTTCAAGTCAAATAATCAAGTTGAAAATTAAATCTTTTGCATTAATTTGGTTATCGTTCGCAGTGACAATAATATCATTGGCAATAATATCATGAAATTATGTCTGCGCACTCAGTCTCATAATGATGATTATTAAATACTTGTTTGTTCATTACGATATAAAATTTTACTTCAATTAACAAATAACGAGGTGTCGATGTTTATGAACGTCTCATATTTTTCAGCTTCACGCTGTGTCCCGCACATGGCATGATCTGGTAGAGAGAACTTGCGGAACGTAGTGTTAAGGCACTCTGTACCACCTCCGTTCTCCACTTTCCGCTGATTTTTTGAGCGTGTTGAGTAGCGGAACTCAACGCCGCACTTTGCCTTGTTAGCAGAGCGAAGAAATGAATATATTAAAAAAATTTTTTTTAGAATTTGGAAACATTTCATATTTCATTTCCTCGAGTGGACATCGAACCCACAATCTGTCGCTTACACACAAGACAGTCCCAAGTGTCTCATAGGTAGGTTCTATGTATATTTTACAGAGTAAAGGCAATGATTAACAGGCAAAATAAAGCGTTTAGTTAAATAAAAAAAAAAAAGTACTTATTAATGTATTATTATTTGTATCTTGTTTATTATTAAGGTAGTTATAGTTTAAACTTCTTTTTTGCGATTCAATCTTTATTAACACGTTAATTTAACACTTTGCCGCCGCGATTTGTCGTACGAGAGGGGCGACAATATACGAATAATGGATTTTTTGAGTGGGTATCAAACGATGAACCGGAACGGAGGCCTGTCGTGGCGCAGCGGCGCAAGCGACTGATTGTAACCAACAGGTTATAAATACGATCCACACTCGAGGAAAATAAATATTTAATATTTTCAATTTAAATATTTAATATTTTCATTTCATCGCTCTGATACAAGGCAAAATGCGATGTTGAGTTCCGCCACTAAACACGCAATGCCTCAAATTCGACGGAAAGTGAGCAAGGGAAGTAAAACGGAGTGTCTTAACATTAGGTTCTCAAGTTCCCTCTGCCTACCCTGAACAGAAAGAGTAAATAATTGTATTTTAGTATTGTGCAAATAACAATGTTTGGTATGATAGGTAGACACTTAAATATATAAGTATGATTTATGTATAATTTATTGTTTATAGTTAAATTACTTCCTGCTTATTTATTTATGTAGTTTACTTGTCCTCGCTTTGGTAACATGGCAAAATGCGGCGTTGAGGTCCAACACTCTAAGCGCAATATGCCAAAGGTTTGGCCGAAGCCACTTTCGGTAGAGGGGGCTCTGCATATATTTATACAGCTATATATTTATACAGCCATATATTTATACAACCATGTAATTACACAGTTGCCTACAGTACCTACAAGTATGATGTTAAGAAAACGAAAACAAACATGTTTAATGATTTCCCAAAACTTTCAAATATTTGTGTGTTAGAGTCTTGAAAGTAAGTAATTAATTTAAGGTCAAATATATTTATATATAATTGACGTAGTACTGTGTTGTAAGAAATATTAAGATAGTTGTTTTAATGAAATGATAGGAGGAATTAAAGAGTTAATTTAAAAAAATGACGTCACATCACAATTAGGTCATACTCATATGCTTATTCAGAAACATCGAGATGTGAATCACGGCGAAACGAAAATAATTATCGTTATCATAACGACCAAGAACAATTGTTTTAGCGTTGTTTAGTATATTATTCAGACCCGATAGTAAAATAGTTTTCAGTTTTAATCTTAGAAGTAATTAGGTACACCTGTAGCCGAAACAACCTCTAAGTCAAAGCGTTTAAAGTTAAATTTCACTTTTTACTTTGAGGCAAAAATTGTAAGTGGTATTTATTTATTTAACTTTCTAATTTTTACTAGTTACATATTTATTGAGACTTCTTGATTAGGATGTAAAACGGGGAGTGGCGAAGTAAGGCTGGAAATATGATCCTCGCTTATCTGCTTCACTTGTTATTTGTTTTCGTTCTTTTTTGTTTTTACGAACACAAAGAGACTGATAATACTATTTATGTTTAGTAAATTGGGTAGTGTCGTAAAGTAAAGTAAAAAAAGGGTTTGGTAATAAGGCAAAGCGCGGCGTTAAGTTGCGCCACTCAACACGAAATGCCTCAAATTCGGCGGAAAGTGGGGAACGGTAGTGGAACGGAGTGTCTTAACACTAGGTTTCCGGGTTCCCTCTGCCTACCCTGCCTCGTGCGGAATATAGCGTGAAGCTAAGAAAGAAAGAAAGAAAAAAATAGATAACTTTATCTTTTTTTTTCTTATAAGTAGTTTGAGTAAAAAAACAACGTAACCATGAAGCTGTAGGTAGCTAATAGTATAAGTTAGTAGCTGGCTTATCTAATACTAGTTAAATTCAGACATTTTGATGTTATTTTTCATAGATTTAAAACTTAAAATAAAATATGTTGTAATTATTTTAATCGTTACTTTGCTACGTCGAGGTTATATTAATAAATGTGAGTGGTATTCAAACTTGAAACGGTTCTATATAATTAAGTTAATATATTTAGTTCCGTGGTATAAAAATAGCCACGTCAAATCTTAATCTTTATTTACATCCCTTGTGAAAATCGAACCTCTTACGTATATAAATATCAAATTGTTTTGTCGGTGAAGTCAAGATCGCGTCGCATTAATCCATATTTAACTTCACTCCTAGTTAACATGTCTTATGTTTTTAAAAACAGGCCAAAAAGTCTGAGTAGGTGGGTAAATAGGTACCCCTATTTCGCTTGATCGACTGGCAATACTAATAGTCCTACACTGTTTTCCGAGAGAACTTTGTTTCATACAGCTTTCTTTCCATATCATACTTGTTTTAAATATATTTACGGATCCAAACTTAAACAGCTCTGAAGTTTTCTTACATTGGCAATATTGGTTAACTTGGCTCATAATTCATTAAAATATATATTTTTCTTTGCAAGTATCATAGATCACGTATAGAATCATTAATAAACTCGTAAAAAGTAACATAGACCCAAGTCGGTTGCAATAAAACTTTTATCAAAGACGTTTGAATTAATCGAACAGACTATATAAATAGCTTATCGGCCGCGTAAATTATTCATTGGCCTAATACTATATTTTTTCTTACATTTTTAATTACGCAGGTTAATTGAAATACGTGTCGCACATGTTCTTTCACGCTTATAAAGCTCTACTAATGAACTATTGTTTATTTTATTATTTTATAACCCGGTATATGTTTCAATGTTTGGAGAGTACTTAGTTATCGGTCTATATGTTATATTAGTACGTGGTAAATGTATAACGGCTGATCACGAATGCATATAAAATTGGAATCTTCCGTTGATAAAATCCGTCGAAAGAACATTTACTATAACTACCTAACTAAAGACACCTACCTACGTAAAAGATTAAACGATTTACCAATGTTTTTTGTTCTTTTTCAGCTTCACGCTGTATCCTGCATGCAGACAGGCCAACATGGCAGGGTAGGCAGAGGAAACCAAATAACCTATTGTCAAAACATACTGTTCCGTTCCCTACTTTCGGCCAAATTCCAGGTAGGTAGGTATTGTGTGTGTAGTGGCGGAACTCAAACGGCGAAGAAATAAAAATATTAAATATTACATTTCTTCGAGTGGTGATCGAAATTACAACCAGTCGCGTTTACAGTCACATGCTTGTGCATGTGCATGCTTGTGCCCCTACGCCACATCCAGCCTCAAATAAATTGAAATATTAATAATTATTTAAAAAATAAAAGCGTATACAAATTTTAACGTAGCAGGATTTGAACCCGCGTGTCTTGTAAAGATTCCTAAATATAAAGCCTAATATTTTATATCTTTTGAACATTTAGATAGGTATAAATATACATATATATATGTATATGTATTACGATTCGCAAAAAATGAACATATTGAAGTGGAAGATATTCGTTCACTCCCGCCTACGCCGCGCTGACTTCAAACTAAATGAGACAAGCAACGAAGTCTGTCGGGATTCTAGCTACACCTTGTGTGCCACACACCAATATATAATCTAAGAGAAAGACAAATCGAAATCTAAGAGAAATCTTTTTGTAAAAATGTATTTGTAAAAGTATTAAGTAAAGATACACATGTGCCCTTTTTTACTGTCAATTAAATAGGTATAAGTAAATTGCTAATTGAATTTAAAATGTTAATTGTAAAAGAAAATCTAATTAGACTAATAAATCCCCGCGCCGTTTTGACATAATGGCATAGATACCTATACCTATGTATGGGTAGAGATATTATAATGACGTAGCTTACTAAAGCATATTTCTTATATTGTAAGATATCCTTTAAATATGAAATCCTCCTAAATATAAACCTACCTATTGAATAAAAAATGTATTACTTCTTAGTATTAGAAATAGTGGACAAGTTTCACATTATACTTAGTTCAAAGTTCATATTACTACCTTCCGTCATTTCCCCGCCTTTGTAGACGAGGGTCGGTTATCGTAAGCTACTATAGACATCATTTGAATTATCACATATATTGTGGCGGTAGTGGCATAGCGGTGCTGCCTTTAATTGCGTACATGACGGTATATAAGTTCAGTTTCTACTCAGTGAAATGATTTTTATTTTTCATGTTCTCATGCTAGTAACAATACAAAGCGAAGCGTAAGGGACGGAGTAGATTAATGATCGGTGCTCTACGTCTACACTGCTATACTGCGGAGAATACAGCGAAAAGCTAAAAAAATACATACGAATATCCACTCCACTTCACATGTCTATTCTCAATCTATATATAGGTATAAATAACGCTTAATTGACAGTAATGTTATACGTAGTCAATTTGTATATAAAAACAATTGACATTTTATGTTTTTTTTATGTTTAATGGCCATTTACAATTTAACTTTAGTTTTTACCCATTTATAGTATATATTTTAGTATTTACTTACTACCTACATGCTATGCAACATAGCTATTGATAAGGACGTTCCTAGTGATGGAATTCAGCGAAGTTGCTTTTGCCTTAAGCATTTTTTACGGCAAAACAACTTCACTTAATTGCGTTTTTTTAAAGTTTCACGCTGTATCCATAGCACATGGCAGCGTAGGCAGAAGGAACTTGGGAATGGAGTGTTAAAACAATACGTTGCGTTTCCCTTTTTCCTACGAATTAGAATTATGGCGTGTTAAGTGGCGGAACTCAACGCCGCGCTTTGCCTACAATTGAAATATGTAATAATTTCACTCCTTCCTTTTACTTGCAACCAGAGTGAAAAAATTATAATATTAAACACTAAATTTCCCCGAGTGGTAATTGAACCCATAAGTTATCGCATATACCTACAGTCACACGCTTGTAGTGACGCAACGGCAGGTCTCCTTTTTTATACCTATATTGAAAGTAAGTAAAAAAAATACATTAAATATAATTATGACAATATTAAATATAAATAATAAAAAAATGCACCGCCAAAATGTATTAAGGTGACAATAAAATATTGGTCAATGGTATTCATATTTCTTTCAACGTAATGCACCTTGAAGCGTATCGCGTAAGGTGATAAAGTTAAAATTTTATACTACAACAACTTCAACTGTCTTTAAAAAGAAAATAAAAGTTTTTACCACGTCTTTAATAATATGTCGATTTTATTAACAATTCTAAGGAATATCAAAGATGAAGTGTATAAATAACCAATTACCTATCTACCGTTACGTTGTAGATGCCTACTTGTTACCCTGGAGCTTGTCCTTATGAATAAATTAGATATAATATGTTCATTATAAATGTAGCTGACTGTACTATTTACATGTGGGTAATTAATCAAAAATACGATATAATTACGTACTATAAAATACAATAAATAAATATATAAAAGTAAAAAACAAAATGCAAATAAATATTTAATTAGAAAAAATTTACAACAAATAAAATAATTTGTTTTATAACAACAAATTGTACTTATTTCCCTCATTGAGATTCCCAAAATCTAAGCCGCTAAACAACAATCATATCTGCACTACCTATTTATAAAGAGTATACCTACAGCGTTCGTAGCTCACTAAGCCGCCGACAGTCAAGACGCGCAAGGTTTTTATTCAACACGGTCTTCGTTGTAAATGCAAAGTAAATGAAATCTTAATTACAGCTCTTTCTGAAGTCCATTAGTTATTCTGAATGAAAGTAGAATACAATGCAGGTACGAAAATTGGCTTCAGTATCATTACCGAATATCTCATATTTTATGAGGACGACATTATTCGTTCATGGCTAGATAATTATTCTGTATAACTCACGTACAACGTATATGTATTATGTTATATGTAAAATATTGTTTTTAATTATTAAGCAAAACATCGGGGACTAAGTCATCGGTCGCGCACTTCATGCTCGCATTATGTACCGGAATTCAACAATACATTAAGAGTGTAACACAAAGAAAAACATAAAATACAAAAGTTTAAAACAGCGATAATAACCGATTGTTACTTAAGCATTTTTCGAAATGCTGTTAATTTTAAACTCAATAGCACAAACATTCACTTATCTATGCTTATTGCAATGCTAATTGTGGCAGAACAATATCCTTTTGTTACAAGAAAGACCCAGTTTTAGTTCGCATATACTAAATTACTCTCACCGACAACATTCAAGAACAATAGAAAACACTTTAATATGCAACAAAATGTAGTGTTTTAAATTCTATTGTAACACAATTTATTTTAAAATTTCATGTTATGCAGAATGGTCAACGTCACTTCTAATTAAATAAAAATTAAATGGGCCGAACTTTATATATCTACAAAGAAATAAAGGCTGGGTATATTATAAATATATAATGGACTACATATTATTTTAAGTAGACGTATTTTGCAAAACGTTATTTTGACAGTTTTATTAAAAAAAGTAAATAATAAATAACATTATGAATATAAATTGACTATTGATTCAGTTTTTAAATATGATGTACGTACGTATTGAATATTATTGAATATAATTATATTAAGCTTTGCTAAATTATAAAAAATATATTACTTTTTACAGTAATAATAAATTTGTCTTTTAAAACACTAATTCTTTCCAGAAAAGATGAAAATCATTGTCAATATTTTAATAATATCCAGAACATTTTTTCGTCAAATAGTATATTTTTTTATGAGAAGGCAATTTAATATTTTACCAAAAAAAATATTATGATCTATTTTAAATATGAATATTACTATAGATATGAAATACATTAGTTATACTTCATGCCACATCCAAATATTATAATATTTGTAGATCTTTGACGCCGCGTGAGGGGCGAAACAATGTTATATCCTATCTCCGAACAGCTGAGCACCTTGCCCCGGAATTGGGCTATTTACAACCTTATTTTGATATCCTTAAAGTCCAATATACAACGTACGTGGTCACCGACAATACAAATCTTCAATAGTTATCGTAAGTATTTAAATTAACTCCTGATCATCTTATTATTTACACCTAATAAGAATTATTACAATAACTCAAAATGCTATCTTCAATGCGAGTATCTGAAATCTAGATACATTAATTACGACTCGAAAATATATTACAATTATAAATAGTGTAATTAAAAATGTTTAAGTAAATGAATGTGGGATATACTTATCGGGGAATAATGAAGGGGGCGGTAGTAGGTACTTACCCGTTCTTCCTCGCGGATCATCTCGGCGATGCCGGGACGGATGTCGACGTCGTCGGCGTGCAGCGCTGGCGGCGCGGGCGCATCCGGCGCGTGCAGCAGGTCAACGGGCACGGGCCCTGCGGGCGATATGCGTTCGCTGCCCGGGCTGCGCTCGGTCGAGCGACGTCGTGCTTTGGCCATGCCGCCGCCGCCCGGCTCGCTCTCGCGGCTGCCGGGCCGCTTGCCCGCGCGCGCCTCCAGCCCGCCCCCGGCTCTGAGCACCGCGTGCTCGCCGCTCACATCAGTAAGACCCCTTATCTTGAGAGTCTCGGCCACCTTCAGCAGCGCTGTGATCTGATCTTGTGACACGTTAATTTCTCCGCGGTACATGAAATCCACTACCGCCTTTAGATCACAGTATTTAATATCACGCATGATGATAATCGGGTGCCGGCAGGGGTTATCCATAAACAGGGTCTGAAAATAAGGACTGCACGCCGAGAGGACCACCTTGTGCGCCTTCAGGCTCTGGCCCTCACAAGCCAAGGTGACGTCCACGAAGGACTCCGTCTGGAGCAGCTGATCGAAACAATTGGCAAGATTCGTCTGGTAATTATTCCATCTCAGGCAAAACTGCTGGGGCGAGCCGTCGGTGGCGTCCCTGCTGTCCATCGCCGCGGGTTCCTCCTCGGCCGGCATCGCTCTAGCGGTGGCGCGCTCGCATCTGCAACGTAACGCGAGGGTAATAAAGCGCGCAGCACACGTACCGCGGGCGACGACTCGCGAAGCACTGAGCGCGTCGCGCGACGGCGGGGCGGCGCGGGACGCGGAGGGGCGCGGGGCGGGCCCGGGGGCGGCGCGACCTGCAAGCGAATGGCCGCCGCGTGCCGCCCCGAGCCACGCCCCGCGCGCCCATCGACCGCGGCGCCCGCGCACGCACGCCTAGCACGCCTACTGCTAAACTATGTTCATTTACTCGCTTTTCTATGCATTAAACATATACGTATCTTTCGCCTACTTTTCATTATTTATAATATTTTAATGCATATTTAAAAAGGTTCTTATTATAATATAATAGGTTAAGAAAATGTGCTTTAGTTACATTAATTTACATACTGATTGTAATTGAAATACAAGACATTTAAATATAGAATATTTGTTATATTAATTGATAATAATCTATTCTTAACCTTAACCTTTCCCAAATATGTACTCCTAATTATTAACTAAACAAATTAATATTTTATCTTTTTTTATATTATTAAAAACATTATAGCTGTAGTCATTTACAAGTAATACAAAAAGATTTGTTTATTGATAACTAGATGGATTCGTCAAATTTCATCAAACAAAATTTCCTAAACTTACTTTTGTCCCTGATCGTTTTTTTTTGGGTAATTATCACCATCGTGTCTAAATATTCGAAATAAAGGTCACGTCAGTTCGATGTTTTAGAAATATGATAAAGTTATCGCTCTTCAGCAAGGTATTAAAAAAAATTGAATAGAGGTTTTTCTTTGATGTGAACTGATTAAAAACTGATCTGTTTGACTGAAAATATGTTTTATTATTTAAATATATTTGTTTTTACGTATGATTGCAGACGATAGAAATAAAATTAGATTACAATATTAATATTTTAATGTCACGACAATAGTTAAACAACATAAACACAACAATAATTAATATAAATATCGTTCCTCTACAAAGCTCCCCTCCTCTCTTCTATTTTGTCTACGTGAATTTTCTTTATTGTACAGATGGTAAAAGCAAACGGTGGAAATGCATTGGAAAAAACTGTAGAAGCGTGAAGACTACGAAAAAATGGAAAGTAAAAATAAAAAACAGTAACCTTAATTAGAGTTTTACATTAAAAGGCTTAGGGAAATCCTGTTGAAAATTATTGATCAGAGGCTGTTTATTTTCATTTAATCATTTATTTTATAACTATAAATATTTTACTATAACTACTATAATAATACAACTTAATTTTTACTGTGTATTTTGATTACGATTTTCAATTTCTTTTTGTTACACAGTTACCGTTAGATTGTTTTTTTTTTTGTAATAGACATAGGTATTTACAATAGGTCCATTTGATTCTGTTTATTGTGTCCATTGTTTTTACCAAAGGGTGGCAACTCATATTTCATAATGATGATTTTTTCCTTTATAGTTTTTCTCATACTGTAGAGTATCTACATATACAATGATTGCAACATATACAATGATGTCTATGAATTATTTTTTATTTTCATGATGAATGATTTGTATACATAAGAAAAAAAAAAACAAAATGAAAATGAATTAAGCCATAGTGGCGCTGGGACACAAGCATGGGTTGTAGCTTCGATCCTTACTCGAGAAAATTAAATATTTAATATTTTCACCTCTTCGCTCTTGTAACAAAGCAATCATCATATACAAACACTATGTTCTCAATTTCCTACGTTACCTAGCAATTTACAGGATACAATGTAAAGCTAAAAATAACAAACTTATAAAATTAAATTAAAATTTTCTGAAATGTGGTTGTATTGTCTCTAAAATGTTAATTTTCAGATGTTTTAAAGAAAAACTTTGACACTAAGCACAAAATAAATACTTAAAACGTGTTTCAAACGAACCACTGGTTTGATACCTATTTGCGTACATCCTTTTGTGAATATTACCTATGTAAACGTCTTGTAAGATCCTACAAATAACATACCTACCTTATTATTTACTCAGGTAGATACCTACCTCTTAATCACTCATCTCGTTGAAATTTCTACGAGAAATATTTGAAATTTTACTAGAGTATTTTTGGAATAAGCAGGTCTATGATTTATTATTGTTATTGATTTTATTAAAAAGTGTAATTGAACACTTTATTAGATCAATTTTTCTTATATCAATGGACATTTTTCACATTGCGTAGTTATTGGTATATAATAGTACCTAGTTTATGTCCCACATTTAAAAATAGCTTTGTAGTTTAAATTATTTATTTCATAGAAATAATTCCCATAAATGTTTTTATAATTGAGTTTTTCGTGAAACTCTATTTGCTTGCCTATATAGATATATGACCCACAATTAAATAAAACAACAATATAATAATTACATGGCTTTTATGTACCTACTGTATCAAATTTTACGTAATCGATGTATTCCTATGACAAATAAAATTGTAAAAAATATTTAAGAGGTTATTAATTTTTTGTTGGTATTATGCTTTTAAAAGAAATCTTAATATCCCGTGAGTCATATGGGATCACTTTGTTGTCCGTGTATCTGCCGCCTGCCCGCCCGTCTGTCTATGCCTTTTAGGTATATCAAGGGTACGCGTGAAAGTCTAGTTAAGATTTATATCAAATATCCGAGTATACATAAAAAATAAGATTTATGCTAATACGGTAACTACTCTCCCTGGATCTACAATGATCTTTCGTTCCTTCTTAACAAATGGTCCTATACGCACGCAAACTTAAGTTTGTCAACTTTTACGTAACTGTGTGTGACGTAAAAGTTTCCCCTACATACATACATATACAACGACATTTCCTCTACATACATACATATACAACTGTGAATAAAAAATATATTTATTATATCTATAAGCCGTTTATATTTTTACGTATATTTTTACGTTTATTTTAACTAAGCTAACCTAACCTAACTGTACCTACACTATGAATTTTACTTTCTTGCCTAAAATAAACTAGATGAAACTATATACCTAAAATCGGCACTTATAAATTGTAAGTAAGTGCTGATAATCTGCTCTATTTAAAAGTTTTTACTCACGTAAAACGACGACGACAACCACTCAGACATAATTTAAATGGATTTTCATTAATATAAATATTTATATAAATTAATTTTTTGAATGACACCTTGGAATCGAGAGACATTAAGTATACCTAAGTGTTAGAAAAATATTGATATACATTTGTATAAAAAAATATACTTACACGATCTCTTTATAAATGTTTCACAAACAAACAATGTGTCAAAAGAATAAGACTTTCGAGATACTTGAAAATGGTGACACTTGTTTACATAGAACCGTAAAAATACACATCTACTTATAAGCCTGTTGTGGCACGGCGGTGTCACAAGCGTGTGACAGTAAATGTGACAGGTTGTGGGCGCGATTCCCTCTCGAGGAACTATTATTAATATTTTCAATTTCTTAATAGAGACAATAAGAAAAGTGTTATTGGACATAACTCATTAGTCCTTAGACTGGATTGTAATTTACATGGTGTAGCCACAGGGCGAACCACAAGGGAAAAAAAAAATTCAATTTAAATATTTAATGTTGTCATTTCTTCGCCTTGGAGCAAGGCATAGCGCGGCGTTAGGTTCCGCCATTCAACATAGGAAAGTGAAGAACATTAAAAAGATTAACTGGAAAAAATGCTACTTATTAACACTACCACAGAGCATGTAGCTCATAACAAAGTGGTAACCTGAAAAATATTTTGTTCGGCGAAATTGATAAAAAATTCTTATTATTTGGCAGAAAATATAATTTTCAGTGTAAAGATATTGTCTTAAAATTTATAACGTTATTAGAAATATTAATTTATAGAAATTAGAAAATAATATAGTGTAATTCAAGCGGATATAACAGCAGACGGGTCGCCCGCAATAAATACCTACAAACAAAATGAGAATAAGAAATTTTGAAACTGTACATAGGTATCGTCAAGTGCCTGTATTAATTTTGCTAGCCTGTCTAATCTGAATAATACTAGAACGAATGGCTTAGTTGGTCAGAGCGCTGGAACGGTTTTCCAGAGGCGCGGGTTCAAATCTTGCTTCGTTCAAAATTTAAGTTTAGTATTTTCTGTCCTAAGTGTGGAATAACACTTTAAAATATAGTAAATATAGTACTAGACTCATTAATTTAACAAGCTTTACTTTATTGAAACTTAAATAATAGAACATTTGTACCACTATTATAAGCGATAAAGTAAACCATAAGAAATATATAAAAAAGTAATATTAAAATATTTTGATTTCCTGCGAGTGTCTTGTGGTTAGCGTGTGCAGAACACAGTCTCTACAATGTTTCCTCTTGATATGGACTTGGATCCCACAAGGGAAATGGTGTGCTGCTATTAAAATCCATGATCGTAGCACGAATCGCTTCACCTACGCTGAAGGTGTCGTAGCAGTGACACAAAGTTAGGTAAACTTTTATAAAAATTTGATGTCCTCACCCTTTGGACTTAGATAGATAAATGTAATTTTATGACTTATTTCAATAAAAACATATTTATGTAGTATCCGTTCAATATAAAAATAAAAATAAATTGCCAATGTTACTGTTCTACATATTTTAACTACCGTGATTTTGCACCAATCTCTCCTCACTCATAATAACAGTTTCTAAATAATTCTTCATCCGTTCCTACGTTTGCAGCACACAAATAGTAACAACTCCGTATTGTAATACGAGTACCTAATTAAAAATATAAATAGATACACAACATGTAGTAGCAGACTGTTCAAGGTGAGGAATCTCTATCAGAGTAAAGTCACTTATTGTTAAATAAGCTTATGTAGAACAATACAAAAGTCGGTACAAACGCGTTTGTTTTGAAACAAACATCGAAAATATATTGCCAGAAGGGCAGACAAAGCTGTAGTGAAGGAGCGTGGTTGTAACATAAAATAGTTCTGCGAAGCCAGTTGTTGGCACAGCGCGTATAAAATATACAGAGTGGCCCTCGGCGAGCCGTAAACAAATACGTACGCGCATAGTCGACGAACCGATAGACACGCCAAACGCTTATGACTAAATAGTTCACATAAATATGTGAACGTCTATTGATAGTTTAAATGACATGGAGTTGTACAAATCCACGAGGTTTATCTCGTCGTCTATTTCTATCACTTAGAAATTACGAAAGAAGTAATATATTATCAGTAAATTAATTTATGAAAAATGTACTACAGTGTTGCAAAATACAAAACAGAGGTAATTTTCGAAAATCAGATGAGCCTATGCACGTAATACAATTAAAACATCTTTACAGTTCACAACATGAGGTATATTTATACAAAAATATTATTTTTTAAATATTGTGTTTTCTCCTTAATCTCTAAAGAAATTGTAAACACTGAAGAAATTCAATATTTTACTTTTTAAGTGAATAATCTTACATCATGATAATTTGAATTTACAAATAGTTATTTAACAAAATCGTAAAACAACATATAACAACAACACATTTTTATATAAGAACTATATCATTTGGAGTGTCTATTATTTGTGTGGTCTAAGCGCAGCGGCTTAGAAAAATGTTACTTTATAAGTAGAAACGCTTTAGTACAATGTATTAAGTTAACCAAATATAAAAACAATAAGATAGTGGCAACGGTTACAACCGAAGAGCTAGAAGTTGAGCTCAGTGGCATGCCGTTAAATGTGCCATTAGTCTAGCAATAACCTGAATCATTAAGAATGAGATTTATATATTTTATATACATATATATATATATATATATATATATATATATATATATATATATATATATATATATATATATATATATATATATAATTCTAGTTTGTGTAATTAATTAATTAGTATAATTCCTCTTTACGCATATATTTTTTGTAATATTAACAATTGGTAATAAGGCAAATTGCGGCGTGGAGTTCCGCCACTCAACACGCAATACCTCAAATTCGGCGGAAAGAGGAGAACGGAAGTGAAACGGAGTGTCTTAACACTAGGTTCCCGGGTTCCATCTGCCTACACTGCTTAGTGCGGGGAGATACAGCGTGCAGCTGAAAAAAAAAATCAACAATTGAAATTATATAAATGAGTTCTATAAATAATCATGTTACTTTTCCAAATATACTCTATGTTTCAAATATCCTTAAGTAATTCTGCTTTTTGCAGATATAACGAAGAGACATCAAAGGATTAAAAAGTAGCAAATGTATTTATCTGTTTCCATGGGCGGGCGGTACGGACCATTCCAATGTCAAACTCGATCAATTGACGTATTTAGCTGCTTACTGGCTATAGGCCTTTTCGTATCTAGAATTACGATGGAAAGGAAAAATAAGATAAACCACAGTACCTATGCCTACTACGATATAAAAATCTCAATGATATTATGTCTGACCACTCTGTGGATATTTACTAATGAATAGTAAAAAAAATAAATGTATATTTTGCATTTTTATTATTTAACACACAAAACATGAAAATTGTTAATGCCGATGGACTCTAGAATGTTGAAGCCGCGTCATGTTGATGAGGTGAGTGATGATTGTGAGTTTTATGGTTAAAAAGATTAGATTATTTAATTACATTATTAACTGTTTTAATTTTAACATTAAAATTTCTTTCAAGATCCCACGACAAGGAAAGTAGGTACTTACTTACTTGTTCATTTTTACTGTAATATTCACATATTACAGTGAGACTAAAAATGAAATGCTCAAATGACTTAGACACTAATAAAGCGGACGCGAAAAAAAAGATTCTTTTTTTTTAAATTTAGTACTATTTGTTAATAATAACATAGTAAATTTAATATATCAATAATAATAATATACAATTGTGATTAAATATTGTAATCCCCTGAGTAAAGTTGAACCCGTTTACAATCACACCGGATCACGACGGCCTCAGTACATAACTTTATCCTAGTAGAAATATTAGATATATAATATAGGTGTACGTATATCTACACTGTATAAAATACAATTGTATTTAGAGTATTTTAATTTTCAAATTTAGTACTAATTTTGGCAAAATGCTTACATTATGTAATTACTCTTGTTGTAAACGTAGGAATGTCATTAAACTAAATCTAAATCAATCACGTCACGTCACTGCAAGTACTTCTGGAAATATTTTTTGTAATAAACAAAGTTTTAATATATATATATATATATATATATATATATATATATATATATATATATATATATATATATATATACATATATACATATATACATATATACATATATACATATTGTTCCTGTTACCTACATTTTTAAAGGATTATTACTTACTATCATACACATGATACTAAGTAATAAAAATCCTTTTTCCTTGCTATTAAGTTCTAATTTTACTTAAAGTAAAAAGAACGTTAGAAGATATCTGTTGGTTCTATAAATAATTCTATTTATAAAATTAATGCATTTACAGGAAATTGCATTTCACAGCAAAGCCTTAGAAGCAGGTAAAAATAAAATAAAACTTTCTTCCACGTCTACTGAATAATATTTCTAGGTGCCGTACCTACCGTCCATTTCATTCATTTTAAAATATTGCTTTTAGCAAAAACAGAAATGCCAATACCAATAGAAATTCTATCACCTCATCACAGTACGAACGAACAACAAGAAAGACGCTTGTAAGTATTCACCTTTTTGTATTAGACGTTTCGATAGTAAAGTTTTTCATTTGTTGATATAAAATACGGATATTTATTTATTTAGAAACTAATAATTCACAAAAATTTGCAACGTAACGTGGTTTCGTTTTAGTAACAAGACAAGCCAGTGTCGTCAACAAGCAAAAAAATAAAGAATTGGAAGAAGAAAGTTGGATACAGCGTTAAGTCAAAAAATCAATCTTAGCTTTTAATATAAGAACATTTTTCGTTGATACGTTTCTCTTCTTTTGGGTCCATACAAACCAATCAAATGCGAATCGGATTCGCCCACTTCCAAAGTCACAACCTCGGTTCTATAAAGATTGTAGATAAATGTCAAATACAAATTAAAAAAAAAAATTTACAGGCATTAATAAATAACTCGCATTAATTTTATATTACGTGAACTACAAATATTGTAGCGCTCCTCGTAAGAAAGACGTGATCCGGTCATTCTCTAAATTTAAATTTCGTTAAGTTGTATAATTGTTGCGAAGCCGGACGCAGCACATGCTTGTAGTTTGCATTCAACCGGTTACGTATTAGTGCAAAAATTTCGTGTAGGTAATATTAATTATTCTTATAATGTAAGTCGATTCCAATATAAACAAAAACATATGTTTAGGGTTTTCTGTAGTATACCATGAAATTTACATACTTTGGATGTTTTTACTTATTAATAATTATACCGTTTATTCTACAATTGATATTTTCAAAATAATTTCAGAATATGTAAAAAAATAATCATTATTTCCGAAAGTAATGAATAAAAACATAGACGAGATGTTCTACTTTACCGACAAAGATCGATCTAAATGGGTAGAACTCCCGTGTTAAAACTTTCACTCAATGACTCAATACGTACAGTCTTTATCATGATACATCTACTCAATTAATTATTTTAACAATTTAAGGGAAGTCATATTGCGTCACAATAAACGTAAGTACATAACACCCATAACATACCTACTGAAAAAAGCTTATTAAAATATTTTTACATTTTTTTTTTTATGGAAAAGGCAAGGCAAACGAGCGTACGGGTCACCTGATGGTAAGTGATCACCGTCGCCCACGGCCCCGTGTAACACCAGGGGAGCTACAGGTGCGTTGCCGGCCTTAAATAATTTTTACATAATACTATAATACTTATTGATATAGCATACATTGTATATTTTTTTAATCACTTCAGATATTTAACATTGTGTTAATCCATATTCATCTTTTTGCCAATTAGCGAAGAACAGGTACCTACTTGAATAATTTACAACAAACATTATCATATTTTTATCGTGAAATATTGGTAAAATAAATATAATCCAAAATACAATTTCTTTGTACAAGAATTAAAAATATACTCTCAAAGATTATCAAAAGAATTTTACAATAACATTTCATATATAAAAACGTTGAGGGAAATCGTAAACACGGCAGTGCTAAATCTAACTCACCGCATAAAATAACCATCCGGTATTTTTTCATTATTTTACATCTCCCATAAAAGTATGTGGCGACAACTCGGTCACGCAAGGGTCATCAAATTAAATTGTAGCATAAAATGGTCTAAATCGTAACCTGTACTTCGCCACGTTATTAATTAAGTTATAAAAAAGTCATAGGTAAATTAGCATGTTTATGGACGCCACTTTGGGCTGATTACTTTCTTTACACCAACGTCGCCTCTTATCACAGTTTGTAAAACTTTAATCACAATAAATGCTTATATTTATATGTATTCTCGTATATGTGTACCTCCATACGGGTAGAAAATAAATATAACAATTTGTCTAAAAAGTCGGGCTACAAATTAGAGATGGGAAGAACTAAAATATTTTTTTTATTAAACATAATATATTATAAATATATTAATAAGCAGATGAAAATTGAGATTTCTATCTTTTTTTTATGGGCAAGACGGCAAACGAGCGTACGGGTCACCTGATGGTAAGTGATCACCGTCGCCCACGACCCCGAGTAACTCCAGAGGAGCTACAGGGGCGTTGCCGTCTTTTAAGGTGGATGGGCACCGGGGCCCGGCATTACCTAATGTGAAACGCAGTGGCAGAAGCCACTACTTAACGCCGGTTTTAAATGCCGGGGGTGGTAACAATTCGGTCGAGTCTGCCCATGTTGTGTTGCCATTACTGACAACGTGACTCTCCCACACGTACTTTAGTCGCCTCTTACGACACCATCAGTAGGTACTAGGGTGATCCTATTCTAAGCCGGAATCACACGGCAATCTATGATATGATGCTATATTACTGTCAAATACTAGTGGATTAAGGTGTAAAATAGTACATGATCAGCGTGACAGATCATCTTTAAATTACGCAAGTTATGACATTTTATAAATTTCAACAATATAATGATCAACTAAATTTCAATTATGAATAGAGAAAAGTATAAGGTCGATAAATTGTGATACTATGGAGGCACGTCTAGCCATCGCGAGTGTAAGTTATTAAATTCTTAGACTATCTGTTGGGCAGACAGATGTCTGATATGATCAGATTTCTAATGGTCTATTAATTTTGTTAATTTAAGCGAAGAGCTTAGTGTCACCTTCTAACCGTTACAAATCTCCCCAGTAAGATAGGATATTTATATAGGTACACCTGAAACGTAAATCACTATCGTCTTTATTTCGGAACATTAATCAATCAGATTAAACAGAGAAAGAAGAAAATAATTTGCGTGGAACTTTTACTAAGTAAGCTAATTATACTATTTGCTATTTTAGGGACAGGTACTTTTCTATATAGCTCTTGCTCCACTAAGAAAATACTAATACGGTTAGACGCATTTTCCAGAATTTCAGTGACATTCTTCTTTGATTTATTTTATAATGAGTGAAAAGTGAGAAAAAACTAAAGTACATTATATTAAACTACCACTAATTAATACAACGTCTTTATTATAAATCCAAGTTTTACTTAAATATATCTAGTATTTTAGTCGACAAGGTAGATAATACTGCAAAATTTTGGTTATACACGAGTACTAGCTAACAACATATATTGATAAAGAAGTAACGTTGTCATTAATATAAATTAAAATAATCACTTACTGTATATAAAATCGTAGAAAACCCTATGTGGAATTATACTTAGGTTCGTGGCGACTGCACTTTTATTAGGAATTGATGTCTTTTTTATTTTTTTAAGATGAATGCAAAAAAATAGAATTTGGTATTGGTATTTGGTAGCCTGGTTTTATTTACCATGTAAATTAAATATTACTATATAACATTTTTTTATATTTTATTTAGCGCGACGTTTTAGTCTTCCGTAGTTATTCTTGGCTACGTGTAGACGGCATATAATATTGAAAGAGCGCAAGCCGAGACTAAGTATACCAATTTCTATAAGAGACAAAAGTAGAAACATGTAAATACCTACTGGGAAGTAAGCAATAATATTTTAGTATTTTAGTTATTTATTTAAAGTAGAAGTACAGTAGTCATATATTTAAAGGAATTTCCAATAAACTTTTATATAGATTAACAGTTTTTCAAATGAAATCGACCTTATACCCATTGTGTAGTCATAATACTACGCGTACGTACAATAAGTATTTAATATGAAAACTCGAAATGAAATGGTATAAGTGTAAAATGAGTAATAACGAACATTATAAAGCTCGTGAAACTAATATTTGTCCAGTATATTTATGAAGAGACGTAATTGCCCGTCGTCGTGTTTTCCAAGTATCGTTGAACACTTGAAAAGCGCCGCCAGGAAACAGATTCTCTTGTAGACTGTTAGGTACATTTGCATAACTTTTATGAAAAGACTCAGTTTTTCTTAATATATCGCAACAGACAGTTTAGTCGATAGGTATATTAATTAATTTTTATTTAGACAATTAGTTAAGTCAATATGTAACGCTACATATTAACTATCGAAAAGCCGTAGTTTTAAAGCAAATATATTATCAAAATTTATATATCTAATATTAGGTAATAACCTTAATACATGACTTTGTATTAATAACATTTTCTTATTAGCGATCACATATTAAATCTTATCTACCATAGGTGAAGTAAATGGCAGACAACTCTAAGGAATTAATTACCGCCAAAATGATTAACAATTTTACGTTAAACAGAGCTTTTTTTTAATATAAGAACTCGATTTCAAAGTATAAATTACGTTTGCTTATTAATTATTATCGGTTTATAAGTGATTATTCACATATTTATCTTAGTCATGAAATACCTACTTTATTTTGTACTTATACCTAATTGTATTAAGATAAATGCAATTATGGGCCATTTAATTCTTTTTCTTCTCTTTTTTTTTTCATTTTCTTCGGACTATTGTCTAGTATCGGTGCGCTCGGTAATAATCGGGGAATATGACAATTAATAATATTAAGTAGTAAACAACAGTTCACTTAATTGTTATTTAAAAAAGGAGTTAATAATTGTAAAAGTTTTCATTTCATTTTAATTAAAAGTAAGCTGAAAACTAATTAAAATTGTATATGAAAAAACCGACCAAATACGAATACGATTCGCCTATCGAATTCCGTATAAATTTTAGAATTGTTGAAACTGGAAGTACCACCGATAAAAGTTGACAAACTTAATTTTTTAAACATATGAACTCATTTTGTATAAACCGAAGAACAATTATAAGTTTCCAGTTTTTCATACCTTTATTTATACTGAAAGTTCTCACTTCCAACCAAATTTTGTAATTGTAGACCTACAGTTATAAAATGAATACGGGAAATACTCTATAAGTTTTGATTAGGCGGCTGATAAAGTTGACAAAGTTAAATTTGCGAAAGTATGCAGTAATTTTATATAAACTACAATACAAGAAACATTTGGTATCGTTTTTTTTCATTAAATCACTGTAATAATGTCTTTGATTTTCGCGATTGTTACACATTTTAAATGAAACACTTTTTAACGGATTAATCGCGTATATTGAATGGTAAACATTTTTGGGAAACCCGACGTTGCGAACACTTTACAGTAGTCCGTGGTCACGGGTAGACTGTGCCGCTGATCATGCAATGCCTCAAATTTGGTGAAAAATAGGGAATGGAACGGGGTTTCTTCACTCTGCCTACCTCGCCATGTGCGGGACGTAAAGTTTAAAAAAAATATACTTAAATAAGAAGGTAGATGTAACCTGTTCAAGTTTCGTAATAATAATCCGTTATCTATAGTATAATAAATATTATATAAAGGAAGTTTGTTTTGGATTAGGCCATTATTCTCAAAAAACTACTGGTCCATTCTTAAGGTTATTCTTTTTTTGATTAAGGTCATACATCATTATAACTTTTACATCACTCTTACTTATAAGAGTGGACACAAAGTATAAAAAACACAAAACAGGAGAATTTGAGAACTATTGTGCAAGCACTCTGCGTAATCAACTAAAAAACCAAGTATGATGAAATATTTTTTTTTTTTTTTTTTTTCAGCTTCACGCTGTATCCCGCACTGGGCAGGGTAGGCAGAGGGAACGAAAGTGAAACCTAGTGTTATGACACTCCGTTCCACTTCCGTTCCCCACTTTCCGCCGAATTTGAGGCATTGCGTGTTGAGTGGCGGAACTCAACGCCGCGCTTTGCCTTATTACCAGAGCGAAGAATTAAAACATTAAATATTTAAATTGAAAATATTAAATATTTCATTTCCTCGACTGGGGATCGAACCCAGAACCTGTCGGTTACAGTCACACTTTTGTGCCGCTGCGCCACGACAGGCCTCATGAATGAAATTGTTCTAGGATGAAATTGTTCTATTTAAAAAGTTATCAACAGTATGTTTCTCGTACAAGAAACATATTTACTACCGGATGGGTTATCCTACCCATTTCCATATTTTAAAAATTACAAATAATTAAAGGGATATTATTAAAATTATTTTTTATATAGTTCATAATTATTTTTTCTCCTTTAAGGCATTCAATGGCAATGGCAAAATTCAATGGCAAAAGGCATGCAAACAAGCAAGCGTGTATACATCGTTTTACCGCATTTTGTACGAAAATTGTTGCTTAATTAAAAACCATGCAGTACTTTCTAGGCCTAACTATAATTATGAACCTTGATAAGTGAGAACTTGGAATTTCACAACATTAACGACATTAATGGATTTATGGCAGAATAAAATATTACAAATTTATATTTGTAGTTAACTACAAAGAACAAAATTTCTAATACAAAATAAGAGAATAAACTGCAAACCTTAATTTGACAAGTTTTATAAATTGTACTACTGTAATATATTTCTTTTGTATTAAGCATTTAGTATGTATTATTATAATTAATGCAATATAAGTACAGTTATCGTTTAAAAGACTAATATTGAAAAAAGTGATCATATTTCTATTACAATCATATAGAATCCCTATAAAAAAAGGAATGATTTAATCATTTAAATTGTTTACGATCATTAGTTTAATTTCTCAAATGGTATGAGATTTATTTTAATAAGGTTTTAAAAAAAAAAAAAAAATATCCACATCTAACAATTTTTAAATCAAATTATTGTGGCAAAAGATTTTTTTTACAATAGTAGTCGGTATAAATATCTACTAACATACCTAATATGTACGGTACTTATAAAATAATGTCACTGAAAGAATGTCGATAACATATATAATTGTGTAGACACTATAAAGTAGGCAAAGCCACCGGCGGTTGCTAGTTATCAAATATAGATAAACACTGTTTAACGATATTTTTTACATCAAATGCGAAATTGAATTCTTTAATATCGGACAGTTAAAAAAGGAACGGTGCGAGTGAAAGCGTGTAATTTTTTAAATATATTTGCACGCAGCCAATATATTTAATAAAAATAATTCCTCGAACTTATCATTTCTTATTGACTTCGTATTGCAAATTGATAAAAAAAACACACACAAATAAAATGATTTCTTTTTAGTTTTGCTTTTAGACAGTTAATGTAGGTAATCAAACCAACCAAATTTAGCACAAGATGCTAATATTGGTGATAATGTCATATTTTTGTATTTAATGAAATTTGTTTCATAAGTATGCTTACAATCAAAAGAGGGCTGAGGGTCGCCAGGTACTTATAAGTGAGGTAAAACATAGATAATAACTCTATAATGTCATCGCATGTAAAACAAGTTCTCTCAAACTTTCCCACCGTAAGTCGGACTATAAGCTCCCTAGTCGCCCCACCTAGACTTTAACATTTCATTCCATAAAGCATTTTAATGGAAAATCGATGATATAATTCAATTACTGAGCGGCACGGGAGCCACAAATCCGTTTCTTTTTCCTTTAAAGACAAAACAATGTCGTTTTCTTGTCGGAAAATAAAAGGCAACCCGTAATCATATTTCAACGACTCATTTGCTAAATGGGTTAAGTGACTGTTTGCGAAGAGCTACGGTAATGACGATTCAGTGCTCGAACAGAGAAATATCAAAACATTATCTTATATTTTTTTCAGTTTCACGCCTCATCCCGCATATAGCGGAGTAGACAAAGGGAACTTGGGAACCTAATGTTGAGGCACTCCGTTCCGTTTCCCACTTTTGGCCGAATTTAAGGTATAGCGTAATGTGTAGCGAATTTTATCGCCGCCCTCTCCCTTGTTACTCAGTATGAAATGAAAAAAATAAATATTTCATTTCCTCTAGTGGAGATCGAACCCACAACCTATCGCGTTTACAGTCACACCCTCGTGGCCTGCGTCACTACACGACAGTGGTATTGCCACCAAACAAATATTTTTCTTAAATATTATTAAAATCTAAAAGTTCACACCGAAAATGTGTGATTTAAAGTGATGTGAATTAAACTATAAGACTCCCATTATAAAAACAAAATAAAAACCCACAATTTAAAACAAAATTATAATAATAAAAGAAAATGAATAATGTAATTTGTCAAAGATTAGACAGTTGACAAACATTTAGTTAATTAATGCAGCTTACATCGATGCAAACTGTAAGTACTTCTTTGAAATCATGTCTGTGGGACCGTAGACCGCAGTTGTTGCAAGCTATTTACTTTGCGGTGCAATGCAATGACAGTGCATTGATTAAAATAGCAATGGTAAGGGTTGCAGCCTTTTTAAATTTTGAACAACAAAATTAAGTTAACGTATGGCCTAATTAGTAAAAACTTTGAATTTTACCATAGCTTTTGGGATATTTTGAAATACTAGTGAATATTGTCATATAGTTATCCAATTTACCGTTTACTACACAAACATAGCAACGTTATAATATTAGATGATCATATATTTTTTACTTATACTTTTTTCAGGTGTTATTATAATTAACATGCAATTATTTAGGAAAATAACAAAGAAATAATAATATAATAATTTATTATTTTTTTAAGAAATGCGAAGAATTAAGAACAAAAAAATGTTATGAGAATAACAAACCTCAAATCGTAAAGTAAACAATTAAATGTTCTAAACTGAGTCAAATACAAAACATTTTTAAACTTACTGCTCACTAATAAGTTCCATATTCCCTTCAGAGTAGCTAGCTGATAAGATCTGTATGCACATTTATATTGCGGACGGAATGTTTCAGCGGAACTTCCAATAGTAGTCGTGAAAGTGTGAATGAATGGATAAGATTGTAAATATTTATAAATGATATTGATATTATATGTTATTAGAAAATAAACTCTATTGTACTGGTTTCAGTCTTTTATACTAAATAAATATATAAACAATATTACTCTCAATGTTTATTTTATCTAAACACTGTACGATGACTACATTTGGGGAATTAGTGAGGTTATGAGGTTATTCAGAGATAGATACCAGTCGACATTTACACTTAAACTCCTTTAAATTATATAAGGCTTGTTCGTCTACGTCTTGGACTTGTGTCCCCACGCAAGCCCTTCAAGAGGAAACTTTGAAAACGTGAAACATTGTAACTTCAAGAACTAATAGAGTAGAATTGTTGACCATGCAAGGCTCATATTTTAACTTTATTAAGAAAATTGTTTAAATATTATTTTTCTGTTAATATTTCCATTAACAAAACTTTCAACCAAATCCTAGCTTATTCTTCTTCTAACTAACATTATAAAGATGAAAGTTTGTGAGACGGGTTTTTTTTTCATTTCCGTCGTATGTAAAGCCGCGCGTGTGTCGCTGGTGGTTTTTATTTCTTTATTTTATTTGTAAAAACTAAGATCATAATTATTATGACAATAAATTATTTTATTTTGATGCCCAATCCATACTTTTTACACACCTACTCTTCGTTTACTCTAGTTTTGTTCTCTTTGTGACGGTTCGCGTTATTATTAAAAACAATAAATCGCTGAGCACCTACCAGTATTGTTTCGCTTTCACTTGCACCCTCTCATCGAAACTAATATAACTATAACTAAAACTGTTTAAACTAGTTTTTAGCTGATCGTAGCCGCATGTGAGGGTAATGTAACAATACTTTGTCTTTTACCGATTAATTTACGAATAGACTTCTATGATAATAAAAGTTAAAATAAGATAGAAGTAAACGTAAAAGATTATAAGGAAAACAAAGCACGAAGTCATTTATAACTAGAATCTATTAATTAAAAAAATATGTGTATATTTAAATTAAAAGTTATATAATCTGTCACCAAATTCATAATAATCGTAATATTTTATTTGTTGAGGTTTTAAGGCTTCTGTATTCGAATGAATAAAAAAGATAACTTATGAATTTTTTCTTCTAGTACTCTAGTAACTATTTTAAGGAAAGTAGACAAAAGTTTTTCTTCACCAACCAGATAACGTGAGAACATTATAAAAGATATGGAGTGCCTAGAATGGACGTAAGTAGTAAGAAGAAATGTGGTAATTGTGTTTGGCTTTAATCTACATTTAAAAAAGCCTTAAATCTGTACTTGGTAGGGTGGAGTTGCTCTGCTGCTCTGAGCACCACTGCAGGAACACACTTATACACTTGCACAGTTAATCAGTGAAATACTGCATAGCTTTTCTCATTAAAAATAAAGAGGACGGTATAAAATCCTTCTATAGGTATATTTTCATTCTTCCACACTAATTCTTTTTCCCAATGTAACCTTATATTCTCCATTAGAAATCATAACTCTGGTCATGAATAACTTGGTAGACAATGCTTTTTAACGTTAAGCCCACATTTTCTGCATGCATATTTTATATAGTATAAATAATTTAAAGAACAAATAAATAAATTATAATTAAGAGTAAATAAGACAGTTGGCACCAAAAACAAAGAATACTATTTACATTTAAAGTTTTATAATTTTGTTTAGTTTTGCTTTGACACAATAGTGAAGAAATGAAAAAAAAAACATTTGAAAATATTAAATATTTCATTTTCTTCTAGTGAAGTTTGAACCTATACTCTATCGTGTTTACAATCACACGCTTGTGTCTCTATGCCACGACAGGCCTCTAAACGTGTTAAGGTATAATACACATAATACATTATATATCATATCATATTGTTTTGTGGAAAACTGTTGCTCAGGAAAAGTTAGAACTAGACACAAGTACCTAACGAGTTCTCTAGAGTAGAGCATGTAAACTTTAAAAAGCTGCGTTCACGTTAGAATATAATTTATTTTTTAACCTCAAATAGTTCTTTATATCAACAAAATACTCGTACATACATACATGCTTACATGTGCCAGACTTAAGCTACCATACAACATTAACATAAAAAATTAAGTAAGTACAAAACATTCGTGACACTTACAATTATCTTATTACAACTAATAAATCGTTATAAAGGACATTTCCTCATTCGACTTACAACCATATTATATGTATATCAACTAACGGACGTCATGTCGTGAGAATAAAATTAAAAGGAGTTTTGTCATATTGTAAGCAAAGTAAAAAGTGTCTGACTTATAACAGATAAATACAACTTTTTTTTTATAAATGTATTTTTTCCTTTAGTTAAAGGCGAACCAATGCGCAATTTAATTTTAAATTTAACTTCTATTGACTATATCAATTACACTATATTTATTTATATATTAGTTTGGAAATAATTAAAACCTCAATTAAGGAAAATATAACTGCTTATTTAAGTTTTAAGTGACAAAACAATATCCACATCTAAATGTTTATCCACCGTTCATTTTATTCTTTCATCTTTTTTATACACTCGCGTTTTTTTCTTCACATTTTTTTATTTTTTACTTTCATTATTACATTCTTATTTTAAAATTTAAATGTTTCTTTAAATACTTAAACCTTAATATAATGTAAGCCTTTTTTATATTTACATACTTGTACTATAATAATAGTATAATGTGGCCAGGCCAGGTGATATAAAATGTATATATATATAGATAATGTTTACTGTTTTAATATAGATATATTCTATATCTATATATAGAATATATCTATATTAAAACAGTAAAAGTTGTGTCTATACATTTAATATTTTAGCACGCGTTTATTATATAGATGATGATATGTCATGTCTGCAACATCTGATTTGAAAATTTGAAAATCTGAAAGATTACTAAATCAGCACGTATAAACCATCGTCAGGAAAGTCGGTATACGGACGATAATTTATATCATAAAAATATTTATGAAAAACGCATACTTTTATGAATTAAATTATCATAAATTTTTACAAGATAATTAAAAATTAACGTTTCGATAAATTTGATAAAATAACATTTATTTGCACGCGTAGTTCAATATAATTTAGTTATTATCCAAATTAATAACAAGTGATCTATTATTACTGTACACGCTTCGCTCGACTTGCCTCTGTGTCACTCCCGCTCTCACTTGCACGCTCGATTCAAGCGGAACGAGACAGTCATTCATAAATTCTGCATTGATTTATAAGAAGACATCACGTCAAAATTTTTTAAACCTTACTGAGCATTTTATATTGACATACAAAAGTTAAAGATTTAATAGCGTCTTAGAATTATATTATAAACTTTCTATAAGAACGAAATAAGCTGGGAGTACTTTCGAGAGGTAAAGTTACTCGAAGAAGCCTAAATAACAATATTAGGTCTAAATGTCCCATGACATCAGAAGGTAAATGGATGTAGTATGGCATGGTTACAAGCAAATAAAGGTGCGGGCGAAAACTAGTTTGAAATGTTACATTATTCATATATGTATTTCAATAAATACAATTATTATTTGAATGCAAGATCAAGTGTAAATGATAAGATATTAGAAGAAGTGAATGGGGTAGTAGTATATCTGAGAAATATGTTTAGCAGAGACGGAAGATACGAAATGGATGTGGAAAGCGTATTGCTACAATATTGAGACAGCGAAACGTCAACATGGCTGCACTTTTGACCGTACACAATGCAGTATTGCAACCTACGCTATTATAAGACAGCCGAACATGGTCATTACAAAAGAAGGTTGTAAGAAAGATGAATACTGTAAGAGATGCAATCTCTTCTTACGATATGCGGAGTTAAATTAGCTGTTCGCATACCCAATAAAGAGATACATAGAATGGTAGGTTCAAGTGTGGATGTAATAGTGAGAATGAAGAAGAACGTGCTCCGGTGGTTTGGTTACGTCGAGTAAAGAAAGAAGGGCAAAATAAAATTTATGAAGGAAAAGTGAGTGGTAAGAGATGGAGAGGGAGACCTTGGTTGACCTTCGAAAACACAATATCTATGATAGTGGAGGAGGCCCCGAAAAAGCAAGAGTACCCTCGAAGGGTATATATGAAGAGGTTGATGACAGTGGGCGAGGTGAAAGAGATATGCTGAGACCGTAGCCTTTGGCGCTCCGTTGACTCTGCCTATGCCGCAAGGGATATAGCACGAAGCTAAGATAACTTACAATTATTATTTTTATCGATTTACTTAATCGGCGTTATAATTTAACTGCATGGAGCTTTTTGTAAATAATTATATGGAAATGGAAATCATTTTCACGTATTTTTTAATATATTTTCACAATAGTCGTACTCAAAAAAAATACCTTAAATTTTTTTTGAACATCATTAGGTAGGGTAGTCTGGGTACGGTAGTGACAGTCGCGATATTATCGAAAATATAGGGAATAGCGGGGGGCACGCAAGGGGCGAGAGGAGCGGCTTGTACGTGTGAACCTGTGTCACAGTGTTGCATCATCCGACGCGCTAAGTGACCAAGACCACATTTAGATTTTTAAACGCAAAGTAAGTATTTTGATTCATTATTGTGCCGTAATTGCTATTACATATATACTGATAGGGTATTGAGTATTGTTCAGCGATAATAATCAAACATTATCAGTTTAATATAAGTGGTTACATTTATTGTATGTTATTTTATTTTGACGTGGTGGGTGCTTTTTTATGAAAACCATCTCTGGGTACAGTTGTGAAATTTTTACCGGGTACGATTGTTGATCAAAGTGAAAACTGTTGTTTTTTTGTTTCAGATGTCTAGAGAACGCACGAGAAAGACAGCGTAACTTATCTCGGTATTAAGAGGCTTACAATGAAACCAAACGCAGGACTTCGTTGCGACAAGCTGCGGAAATGCATAATATTAATCGCATATCTCTATTGAGATATATTCGTAAACGCGATAATGCCAGCATGAACGATAATAAAATTAGTAGCATTAGCATGGAGTATGACGCTCACAATAAAGTGTTTTTGGAACAAGAAGAGCAGCTTTTAGTTTTTTCTCCTGAAATTCTTCGGCCCTTTCCAAAAGCTCCCCAAAGAAAAACGCGGACCTAGAACCAAGAAGTCTACGATATACACGGACAAGCCTGAAAAAGAGGCAGTCAAGCCGGAATATGAAGCAAAAGAAAAACGATTAAAGGCAAAGCGCATCAAAAACAATCTTAATGAACCCAAAGGAAAAAGTAAGGCAACAAAAAGGAAAGAATCACCATCGATATCTGATGAAGAAAAATATTCTTGTTTGGTGTGCCTTGATCCATATTCTTAAAGGGCCTGGCGAAAAAAGGAATTTAATGCCAAGGAGAGTGTAACCTTTGGGCCCATGTAGACTGTACAGATGGTAGTCGGTATTTTATTTGTCAAAACTAATGATGATGAGTCTGATTAGATTAGTTGTCAAACTTACTTTTTTTTAATATTTGAGTTTATGTTTGAAAGATTTTAAGCAAGTTTTTATGTTATTAGTTTAGTTTTAAAGTAGAATAGAGTTTAAGTTTTCATGTGATTTATATTTGTTAAGTCAACTTTAACTAATTTTAAATGCAGACTGTTATAACTACTATAAGGTAAATAGTGGGTATAAATGAAGATATTGTAAGCAAAGATCTTATAGTGCCTTATAAGTTGTAAAAGATTAAAATATTCCAAGATTTTATTTCTTTTGTTGATTTTGTCATAAATATTTCTTGCAATTAAATAATTTTATGATAATTATAGAGTATTTTTATCTTATTTTGTGATTATTTTACAGTTTTTTCATCAGGTCACTACTGACCCCCAGAACTGTCACATCCGCCCCTGGGGTGGGATCGGTTGTGACAATTTCCCTTTTTTTTTAAATTTCATTGTATGAACTAACCATTTCATTTAGACATATAACTTTAATAATAATATTTATATGATAAGCAATGACTAAGCAAAATTAGAATACATTTTTTGTTCAGATTCATAGCTTAATTACAAAATTATTTGCGATCATATGAAAATTGTCACAACCGTATCTAAAACTTTGGTCTAACTTATTTTCGTACTAATACTTTTGGAATTAAATACAAATTGAAATTTAATTGCCTGATTATTAAAATGTGATAACGATAATTTAAAAATTTCATGTACGGTCGGTACGTCGGTATCGACACAAAATATGAATGAGATGTAGGAGATACTTGTGGATGTAAAAGAAGAATAACATATTATTACGCATAAGAGACATGATATCTTTATTTAATAATAGTAATAAATACAGAATTACAGACAAAAATAAATATTCACATATTCTCTACATACATAGCTTCACGCTGTGAGGCAGTGCGAGGCAGGGTAGGAAGAAGAAGAAGAAGAAATCCGGGAACCTAGTGTTAAGACACTCCGTTCCACTTCCGTTCCCCACTTTCCGCCGAATTTGAGGCACTGTGTGTTGAGTGGCGGAACTCAACGCCGCGCTTTGCCTTATTACCAGAGCGAAGAAATGAAACATTAAAATTTTAAATTGAAAATATTAAATATTTCATTTCCTCGACTGGGGATCGAACCCAGAACCTGTTGGTTACAGTCACACGTTTGTGCCGCTGCGCCACGACAGGCCACACATATTCTCTATTAAGACTATTCGAGAACGTGCTTAATTTTGGTCAAATAAAAAAATATAGTTGAACCACAACGTTGCTATCGCAATGTGTTATATTCATTATTAAAAATGATAATAAATTACAATCATCAATATGTAGCTCATCTATTATTTTATATAAATGTTTAACTATGTTCGCGTCTGTACCGCGCTGCCCCACACACGTACGTATTATTAATGACAGCGGTACTAATTAAAGTTAACTCGTAGTTATGTGATGGCGGACAGTAATTCCTCTTTAGCTGCGTTTACCCCAACAATATCTTAGTGTTCCTCTGCTTTATGGGACATTGATGCGAAAATGCTATTTGCTATTATAATACGATATGTATGTATTATTTGATATTCGCGATAGATACGTATTTATTAATATTCGTCGTCGTGGCGCAAAGCCACAACCTTGCCGTTGTGAGTTCGATTCCCTCTCGAGGAAAATATATATTTAATATTTTCATTTTCTTTGCACTGATAACAAGCCAAAGCACGATGTTACCAAGGTAAAGCGCGGGCGAGTAAAGTGGTGAGCGCAACGAAGTGTCTTGACACAAGGTTCAGCTGAAAAAATATATTGCTCTTATAATTTTTAAATTTTGATAGTATTTTCAAAAATTAAGACTAATAACTAATTATCATTAAAAGATTATCGATGATGACCCTCAAGATGACGCTCAGCTGCATCGAATTTGCTAATAAAATATGTATTTTTCTATGGTCGATAGGAAGACGAGCCGTTGTGTATATAATTATCCATCTATATCCACTTTCACATACTCAGCACCCCTGACCTTACTAAACTTAATAACGCTGATGAAATATTTACATCAAAATGGAGTTCTTGTTCATATACAACGTTTCGTTTGGAATAACCCAAGAAAATACAAACATTACCCAGAATTGCACACAAATTACCATATTGCGAAATGATAGTCCTACAAATTACCAAACTACAATCTTGTTAATGAATAATTACAAGAATTATAGTCTAATATACGAGGGCAATGTGAAATTTAGCCTACAAAAAATGAGCTTTCAATTACACGACAAACAATAACTACATTTAATATTCATAAAGTATAGAGGGTCGATGACAACTTTGTTATTACCTCTTACATTTAGTAACTGCTTATTCTGTATTTGAATGAAAAATTGTATAAATGGCCGACGACTATTATTTTATAACGATTTCTTCCGGTTTCCGTAAAAATCTATAGGTATATACCTATATCAAATATTAGTTTATTTAGTGTATGTACTTAACTTATATGTCAGTATTTGTTTTATAAAATAAGATTGCATACTTTTTTAAAGAATGTCAAATTTATAGATAGACCTACAATAATGAATCGTATCAACTTTTATAAGTTTCTATTTGTGATCTACATAAAATCCCAAAATTGATAAGGAATGCTTGATGGGCGACTCGCACGTGATCAATTTCTTTGTTTAATTACCTTGTCATCACTCGTTTGTTGCATTTGTGACACGTATATTCATAGCCCCGAGTGCATCCTAGCGTTTAATATCGATTTTCAACAAATTCTTTTACCATGCAAATTATAAGAAACCAATTTTTACACCCTGTTCTAATATAAGAACCGTCCACAATTGACTATTTGCTAATACTTGTAAGTTCTTTCTGATTTCTGGGGGCAGCATTTATTTATTTTTTTCAGTAATTAAGCAAGGTAATGCAGCAACCTAGAGTCTATAAATTTTCTTCTTATTTATTGCTCTTTTGCAATGTGGAGAACGGAAATGTCCTGATGGTAGATTGGCGAATAGACTGAGCTCTGCAGCTTTCGCTGTAAAAAAAATAGATTATTGACTGATGAGGAAACGGCTCGCCTTGTTTACTTTAGCTACTTCCATAGTATTATGTCTTACGGCATCTTACTTTGGGGTAATGCAGCCGGGATTAAGTCAATCTTTGTCTTGCAGAAGCGAGCTATTCGCGCAATCTATAACTTAAGCCCTAAGGATTCTTTAAGGGAAATGTTTAAAAATATTAATATATTGACCGTGGCATCTCAATACATTTTGACAATGCTATGTATGTCAAGAAAAATATTAATAAGTTTACTAAAATCAGTGATGTACATAATATTAATACTAGAAATAGGCTTAAACTTAGTGCGTCTGTAACTCGATTGCATCGAGTCCGTAATTCGTTTATGGGACAGGGTGTACGCTTTTACAATAGGATCCCAGAAAACGTCAGAGAATTTTCTGTTTCACAATTTAAAAAGGTTGTGAAAAGACGTTTGTGTGTTAAAGGTTATTACCAAATTAACGATTTTATAAATGATAACACGCCTTGGGAATAAAATGCTCGCTCCAGGCTGTTTCAAGTGTATCATTGTCACTTAATTATATAATGTAAAGTTTTGATAAAAAAAAAGAATGGACATGTCCCGCTGAGTTTCTTTCTCCGGTTCTTCTCAGGTCTGAGGCAGTAACTTTTGTGAACTGGTGGTAAATTGTTTGACGTTCAAAAAACGAAGTTGTAACTTCTTATTTTAAATAAAAATATTTGAATTTGAATTTGGTAATGGAGTGTTTAAACACTAGGTTTCCTCTGATTACCCCAAAACAACTGCTTGACTCGCAGCTTTACCCTCTTCAACTACACGATTATTAATTTATTTTATTAATTAGATCACCTCATACTCAGTGGCTACTAATTTTATTAATTTGTTGACATGTACCAAAAAATATAAAACCAAGGATCTAGAAAACTTAACATGGAACTTAAAAATCAATAAGTATAATTTTATGTACATTATGTAAAAATCAAACACCATTATAAACTATTTTTTGTTTCTTTAAACTTTAAAACTATTAAGAATAGCAATTATGACAATATTGTAATTAAAATCCATACAACAGTCTCAAAAAAATAATTAAAATTTCTATGTTTTTTATACCCTTTAATTGGCTTACTGAGAAGCACATAAAAAAATCTAATAATGATCCTGTGTCATTTTCTGAACAAATTATCTGTGTCAGACAAATACTCAGACGCACATGTAAACACAAATATTATCTAAAAAAGTTTTCAACATAGGTATATATTAAAATACTAACCTGAAAATGAAAAAACTTCAAATGTTATTTAATAACTATCTCCCAGCAATCTAACACCGCAGCTGCACCAGGCACCTCCACCGATGACCGACGCCCGATGCCCGACGACGCCCACGTAGAAGCCTGCAGACTCCTTTCCCGGGCAGCTGCTGGAGCTGCTCCTGCTTACAGCGATTCCTGAAGTCTGACTCGTTGTCCTACTCGTAGCGATACAGTGCCCCGCCGTGTTCCTAAATTTTTAATTTAAATATTAAAAAACAGTTTTATGTTTTCTGCCTCTTAATAGCATGGTCAGATATATTCATATACAATTTAGTAATAAGACACCTATTCTGTGCTCAGTTTTTCGTTTAATTTTAAGACATTTCTTGTTGAATGCCAGCACTCAATGTGACGCTCTGTTCTACCAGGGGTAACATAAATAAATTAACAATATTTGTTCTCGACGCACGTATCAAACTTACGACCATCATTTATTTTGTAACAATTGTTTTTAGAACAATGTGAAATATAAATAATTATAATACACTTATAATCTAATTAAGTTTATGACATATTTAAGACACGGTTGCAAACATTCATTTATTTCTTTTAAAAAAATACCTAAAAATAACTCATATAAGAACTAAAAATCGTTATTAACATACTAAATGTTGAAGCTTTTCCAAAATAACGGATCATAACGGCTTTGTAAGCTGGTTTAGCGCTACTGAAACGTATATCACAACGTTATTAGGGTAAGTTAGTCCCAAACAGTTATCTGGTACATAATAATCAATTTAACTTGATCATCACATGGCCCTGGCAGTACATTGCACGGAGATTTGTCCGTGGTCAGTCTGAATTGACTGAGAGAGCGGCGGCTCAATTATTCTCCTAATCGAATTTCCTTGTCGAAGTAAAGACGTTGGCGCTGGCGCTTTAGACTAGATGCCAATCAAGTTATGGCCAATGTCATTGGGTATTCCATTAAAACTGGTCTCCTTGTTTTGAACAATTTAGAATATATTCGAAATAAAAATACATATAGTATATTTATATATATATATATATATATATATATATATATATATATATATATATATATATATATATATATATACATATACATATATGTATATATATATATATATATATATATATATATATATATATATATATATATATATTTAAATTATACTTTTGAAAATATTTTAATATAAACTGACAAAATCAGCCAGAGAAAAAATTACAGCCAATACTAATTAATAAAGCTAACTATTTTTAATTAAATTTTAATATATATTTTTAAATGTTTTGAAAAATAAATTTCTATTTTAATTTATATTTTAAACCAGAGAGGTATAATAATCTTATTGAAGTTGAGACAAATGAAGCGTTCTATAAAGATAAAATCTATTCACTATTGAACGTCAAAGGCATCGTTTTTATGAAAGTCGTCAAAGCGAATCGTTTCATTCGCCTCTCACCGCCTCACTATAGATGTGTCGTGTTGCGTATAGTATAGCATAATCTGCATTATGCCCCCACAGGCCCACAGTGCCCTACTTAGTAGGGGAGAGCCCATCGATACAGCTTGCCGGCCACAATCATTGCATGTTGCAGAGAAAATGTATTCGAATCATGTTTCATATTTGGCTAGATCAACAATTTCATATGTACTCATATGTACAAACTAGTAGGTATTTTATAATACCTATCCGTACCTTTGTAATTATATATATGTACCTATATATGTTTACGTATATATATATATATATATATATATATATATATATATATATATATATATATGTACCTATATATGTTTACGTATCATACTCGTAAATATATGTTTATTCAAAAAAGGTATCTGTGTACATATTTATTTTGAAAACCCAAACTGTCTTCGATCTATTCAATGAAAAAATATATATATATTACGCCAATAATTTAAAAATATTGTTTATCAATATTTAGGTATTAATATTGTTGTGATATAAATATAATAAGTATTTTATTGTTAATATAAAAATAATCTTTTGAAATAATTGGTAAAATTCCAAATTCAATATATTACCGTAACATAGCTGACGTAGAAAATAATTTCCATTGATAGTTTACTACATGCTACGCCATTGGCAAATATTGAAACAACGGAGTTAGCGGGAAGAAAATAGTAGAAGAAAAAATTCAATAGTGCGGTATTGAGGGCGGCCTGGACGCTAGGAATTGCATTTATTTTGCCATTAACTTCTATTGTTAGCCTTATAGAAAGGCAGCGTTTATTTGAAAAGATCGTTGTGTATCTACATTTATTAAATACTTTTTGGAATAATATAATTTTAATAAATATTTTTTATAACAACTAAGAATTGCTATAATTTAATCTTATTCGCGCGTCTATAGTTTTAAAGTGTTCAGCTTCTATAGGCACGTGATACCTACCTAACATACCTAATATTTGTTGATTTCGTATCTGACCCGTTTTTTAAATCCGGCGTTAAGTTGTAGCTTTTTGCTCTGCGTTTCACAATAGGTAAGTCCGGGCTCTGGAGGCTACCCTTATCCCTTACTGGAATATGAAAGAGACACTGTGGGAGACACTACTACAGGAGGGTAATAGCACCTCCGGTGCTGGAGAATCTATTCCTGAGTTTGTAATCTCAGGCCGGCCGGGCGGCGATGTTATTTCTAACTATCTGGCTCCGTGTTAAGTCGGACGATCGTATCCGAGCCTTTGTATACCTATTTGCTCATGCAATCGCCCATCGACGATACACGTATACTCTCTTAGATAACCACTAAGGTCATGATCATCAGTCAGTTGCCTGGTTCTGATGATCCTAATGCCGCTGCCGCTGTTGTCGCTGACGTGATTCTGCATGACATAAACCTTTACTAACGATAAGTTTAGGCAAAAAGCTGTAGTAGGTAGTCGTGCTATGTTTTCTTCGAGTTCAATCTACAAATTGAGCAGATCAGATGGACTTTCCCCTTTATTGTTAACTTGTGTATTAGCCTTAACTTTTACAATAAAGTAAAAAAGCGACTTCGCTCCATAAAGAACAATATGTACTTATATAAAATGTATTAATCAATATAGCTGGCTAGCTAGCACTTAATTCTTTCTCTTACATATGAGGATAAGTCAAGATAACGTACTATACAAGAGCATTCAATCAATCGTTTCCATGTAATTTGACATATTGAGTGTTTAATGGCGAAAATCCTGATTGTGCGGTTTGTCTTACCGATCGATGAAATAAAAATAAATAACATATTATAATATATGATACCGTCGGTGCCATTCCGTCGACCGTTTCCTTATCTAAACTTCAATTAGTTAGTTAGCGTCTGAATGACGTTGTGGATTTGGTTCTGACTCCGAGGAACGCGAGAGAAACCGATAGATTTTTCATTTCCTCCCTCTGGTTATAAGATAAAGCTCATCATCAATTGTTTCTGTGCCATTATATTTAACAGGCATATCATTTATTATCAGTAATAAACAAACACATATGCTTATAACGTAGTAACTTGTAAGCAAGCAAATGATGCATAAGCATTCATTGTCGCCCTGTAACGCGGTACGTGCGACCACGACCGAGCGTGAGCCCCGCCACGGCCACCATGTACGCATTCGTGAACATCATTACATTCGAATACGTGTCCAATGTATACAAACATCTACCGCTTTAATATAAAAAATACTAATATTAAAAAAATATTAATGCCTGCCTAAAATCTAAAAAAAAATGGTACTATAACTGATATTAATGCTTATAGGCATCTATAAAATCAGAAGAGTATCCTTGTTCAAACTTTGCTCTCATTAACAAAAGTGATTAGTTATAAAATAATTTATCAACAATAAAAATATATTCGAGACAGTAAAAGATATGACTACCTCATTACATGCATAAACAGTTAATGTATTAACAATGCATAAATTAAATAATAACTACATAATTACGGTACAAGGCTTTTTATCGTCTTTATCATTCATATTAGGTACTGTTTGTGTAACTATAAACAGAGAACGAGAGAGAGAGAGATTCCTAAGTTTATATTGTTCGGTCTTGTGTGATCATTTCTTCAAAATAGTTAATTTTCTAGATGCTATGATGAAGTAATAATATATTATAATTAACTGTAACGCTTCATTATATCATGCAGCTCTATTCCTAGACACTATATACATTCACATACGAACCTATATAATATGACTACGTAGTTATTAATATATGCCTCCCGCAACTTTCTTTGGATTTACTTTATGACCACCCTTGACATATTCTAGTTCTATACGTTTATTATAAAAAATATATCAAAAAATTATACTATTGAAGCAGAATGCTACTATGTTTTCCAATAATGTCTCGTAAGCTCTTTAAAATGAATATTTTTATACTTGGGTATACTTATACAGAGAGCAGCTGCAAAAATTACTTTTCCTTGTTTTCTTAGAAAGCCTGAAGCTTTACGTCAGGTAGACTGTAAATATAATAAATATACCTATAAAATTAATAAAATTATTATTAATTTTCATATAATGTCAGCACATTTATCTCTTAATACATGCATTTCCTTTTTAAGCTGCCATAATCAATAAAAAAAACACGTGTCTACTATAAAATTTTAAGGCTAACAATTAACTTCATGGTTTAAAAAATCTTTTTGATGTATGAAAACTCATAGATCAAGTAGTTAGTTATTGAATCTTGGGGTTATACGATTGCCTCTGAATCAGAATTTATCAGAATTATTTTTATTTTAATTATATAATATTATGATTATTTATATAAAGGATGCTTAGTTAACTACTATTTGTTGGTAGTGCATACGCGCTAACAAAACGCACCCCTTAACATATTCTCTTGACCAAAATTGTTGCAAGATGTCCATTGTTCTCAGATTGTAATCGAGCACCTATATTAGGTGCGCTACAACAATTACCTCAACTACAATGGAATTGAACCTGCACTTGGTTCTTAATTTTAATGCCACAACCACCTAGAACGCTTCTTGCCTGCACTATACTTAAGTTAGTGATTCTTAAAGTCCTCCTTAACGATAATTTATATTACTTCTATTGGTAAAAGAAACATGCAAATATTTTTATTAGCGTAACTATTAAAAAATATATATATGTGAAAAGAACCAAGGTAAATGTTAAGTATTCATCTTTTACGACTGCACCGCCAAATAACTGAAAGTCTATATCAAGCTTAGCATAAAAAATAATTGCCGAATGAAATGAGAGTTTGAATTATTGCCTATATATAGAGACCCTCTATTCTTTTGCCAGTGAAGTCGAGAACAACGTGTTACTTTTAATCTCATTATTAATATCATAACTTTTTGCAAAACAGTATTACTATTAAACATTAATATTTTGTTATTTGTAATATCGTTTTATCTTTTTACGTTTCTTATCATTCATTTAATTTTCATACATTTTTTTATCTTCTTGATAATAATAATCAACAACATGTGAAATTGAAAACATCTGAATAGAAAGAAATTGGTTTGGTTTTTGATGAGTGAGTGATATGACAGATCACATTGCCGGTTTTAAAACATTTATACGTAAATAACCGGTTGGGTTAAATTGTTGAAATATTTTAATTTGAGAAATGTGCTAAATTTCATGCATGTAGAACTCATAAATGTAGAGAATTGATTTACGATTTATCAATAGGCTTAAAAGTAGTTCAAAATTCAATTCACATATTTCGCTCTGTAAAAAAGGTCTTGGCACCGGGTAGGTAGACTGCGTCGTAGGATTTCTTTGTATATCCTTTATATAGACATAGAGTAGTAACATTATTTTCTCTCTATTATATTTATATAACAATGAAAATTAAAATAAAATTATACAAATATGTTCCCTTCTAGGCAAATATTATTATATAATCATGTTTATAAGTAATATATTGTCACAGTGTGTTCGCAGTATCGTTGAGAATAGCGTCACAGGTGTAATCATTAAAGATGAAGGACTGCCAGGCTGAGGAGCTGTTAATAATGCAACACTGGCGTTCGTACCCTTAAGTGATCGGGGCTTTGTGCACAACTTGTTAGAACAAATTTCATAGGCAAAACTGCACGTAAACATATTTAGGCACAAATTTAATCTTACCATCCCCTTATAGTATTTGGATGTAACTCTATAAATGTGATATTGGTTAAGATACATTTCTTATTTATTTTAAAGAAAATACATATTTTTTTAATGTGCAAATTAAGCTTTGCCCGATAATCATACTAATTATATGATTAACACTCATATTATGGTAAAAAAAATCTAGACATAAACCAGCTAAATCCAAGACAAAAATGCAAAATATTCGGAGCGCACAAATACGAGCGGGTAGCAGTGTGCGACAACACAGTGTTTTGTTATGATAATTTCAAAGGCTCGCTTGGTATTAAGTTAGCTTTAGTTACTTGGTGCTAAATTACTATAAAAAAAATTAAGCGATAAATCAACAGTATGTCATATTATTATTTAAAAAAAGATGTATGTCTGTTCAAAATATAGCTTTTTATGCGGCAGTGTGTTGTCCACCTGATAATTTTATTTTTATTTCTTTTAGCTTCACGCACGTGACAGGATAGGCAGGGGGAACTTAGGAACCTAGTTTTAAGACACTCCGTTCCGTTCCCCACTTTCCGCCGAATTTGAGGCATTGCGTGTTGAGTGGCGGAACGCAACGCCGCGTTTTACCTTGTTATCAGAGAGAAGCTGTGAAATATTAAATATTTAATTTGGAGATAAAAAAAATATTTCCATTGCCTCGAGTGGAGATCGAACCCACACCTGTCGTGATTACAGTCACACGCTCGTGCCTCTGCGCTACGACTGGCCTCAAAATTTTAAAACAAATAATTCAATAACCATAGTATTTAAATTTTTTATCATAAAAGAGGTTTATATTTTATTTTTAATAACTTAGAGTTTAATTGAATATTTTAATAAATTTATTAAAGTACGCAGGAAGCATGTATGAATCAATATAAGGAAAGACAAATATATGGGGAGCGCCTATGACGCACGAACGAACAAACACACAGCTATAAAGTATTACTTTATTGTGGTCCGCCCTCCACAATCATTAGCTATAACAAACATTGGCCGCGGAATTTATGATTGTGTACTGGTCATATTTATAATGCTTTTCAAAGGTCCAATAGTTTCTTAAAGCTTTTACTATGTATTCCAAAGAATAAACTAAAAAATACTTACTTATATAAAATAACTCGTTAGAACTGATACAAAAAATATAATACGGTCAAAGGCATTTAATAAGTTATTATCTATTCATTTATCCGACATCAACTAGGGGTAAGGTATTGGAAGCTCTTGAAATGCGAGCCTATCTCGAGCGCCCTAGACAATATTTTATTATTCAATATTCGCTAATCAAGTACTCCTAGTCGGTAACAATGTAATACAATGTAAAGCGTTTCTTATAGGACATACAAAATATATAACCTGGCATTTAGAGAGAGCCAATCTCCTTTGAAAATGAATGCCTTCGACGCTCTAAGTACACACACACAATATTTCTCTGTCTTTTTTATAATGCCAGAAAGAGAAGGCAAATTCCAGTACCGGAAGTGGGAACGGCAAGACGATATTATAAGAGAAATTCAGCGGAAATCGAAATCCCCTCCGTAATAGTCTAAAACTTTTATTCAGACTGTATTTTAACTACATTAATAGGGGTTAATATCAAAAGAACTGAAAAACCTGTCTTAAACCGAAGAAATATTTTTATTTATTATTTAATTTTTTTTTTTGGTATTTTATAGTAAATAATGATTTTTTGTAATATTTTAACAACTATTAAAATTTAAAAGAAAATAAGCATGCAATTTCGACAAACACAAATAGCAAAGGATGTGAAAAACTGAAATACCGGATATCCCGGCCTGTATATGAAATATTCGGAATACTAATACGTATTCAAAGGAAAAGCTCAAAATCAATACGTAGGTAAATTCCGGACTTGCTTTACAAAGGAACATTTCGAAAATTCTGCCTATAAGCTGCTGAAATCCATGGAAGATATTTGGTTGTGGGTAGCGTCAAGATTAACTCTGTTTAACCTATAATATTGCTAAAGTATTACGAAAATATACTTAATGTGGTAAAATTTTGAAGAAAACAAATAATGTGGTAAAATTTGACTTAAGTAAAGTTTTACCACAATGTAAAGTTTACAAAAAAAAAACAATATTGATGATAGCACATAAGCTATATTTTAATTATTTATATAACACCTTGTTCGAATATCTATTATATATATTAAATATCGTGGAGAGCCTATACACAATGAATGTTTTCCACAATATTGAATTAATATAGATAGATACACGCAACGAAATGCCCAAGCTTACCTAAAACCACGTTCGAAATACAGAAGGAATTTCAATATAATCGACCAAATTCAGGATACTCACTACGCTATAATCCCAAAGAACTGGTCGAAACCAGACAGTCATAGATGTTAAGTAATGTTTTGATTTGCCTCACGGCAACGACACATCAAAGTCATTTAGGATGCGTAATATACGAAATTCCAATTCACAAAAGTGATTGGTGGCGAAGACGGGAGTACTTCTCTCTGCCTCCTCATTGGCTGACGATAACCTGATATAATTTAAATATTGTCAACCTCGGAGACTTTCACCTTATAGCAAATTGATTCCACGGGGAGCGTTATTAGATTTTCTCTCAGGAGATTAATAAATATATACTATATGCACCGGATAGATGATGTGAACGAAGTATGTTGTCATCTTAAACATACAAACATTTATGGGTATGTCAAACAATATGTATCTAAGTAATACATTTATACTTCTTGTTATAAATTTTAGAGTAATAGAATATAGGTACTGACGTTGGCACATGGTAAATAAATAAAAGACACACGATGATAGGTATTACCAAGGCATGACAGATGAGTACACTATACATAGGACATATAAATTTGCGAACTGTGCACGATAATGTATATATCAGTAATAATGTCACAGCAATCTATAGTACGAAAAATACTTTAGTTTTAACACCAACATATAGCAAATAATTTCACTTAATTTTAGCTTTATTGTAGGTACGCGATACGCGCCTCGGTGCCGCACCCACCACCCGCGCCCCCTGACGCCTACGGTATGGTGTACAACTCTCAACGAGTTCAAACTGCCCACGTATTTAAGATAATTGGTATTTTGATCTATATAAAACGCAAAAAATATTGCGCTTTTCATTGTTTTTTTTCTCTACTCTCATAGGTCTTCGCTCACACTATATCCTTCGTTGACAAATGAGCTACCCAAATCAAAAAGTGTTTTTTAAAATCAAACCAGTGTTTCTTGAGATTAACGCGAACAACCAAACTATAAACTCCTTCCTCCCCACTCATAATATTAGTATTACATTATTAGCTTTATAATATTCGTATAGAGTATAGATTACAAAGCACGTTAATCTCAGAACCTACCGATATGAATTCATTACTGCACGCATAGTAATAGTTTCGAAGTAATCCACTGTACTTGTGGTCAGAGTTGACGAGCTCTTAGAACGCGTCATGTCACACAACTCCCAGTTATTCCCATTCGACCATGCGGGAGAAGCTATAAGTAAAAGTTTATTTCACTAATAAAATTAAATATTGATTTGGATTTGAACTAAGTACAAATAAAAATAAGATGGTTAAACATCATTAAATATTTATAATATTATTGTATTAAACTTTGTTTTACGAAAATTTGTCTTATAAAATGGTAATCAATGATAAAATCGCCACCGGGAGGACATTATGGCGCAAAATATAAGGTCTAACTCTAATCATGTTAGTTGCAGGTTCAATTTTTATTCAGAAAATGAAGCTAAATATTTTCATTACCCTCATGTGAAAATCTTAATGGTAAGTGGTAAATGCAATGTCTAACGAAGCCAAACAAACTATTAAATCAAAATTCCTTCGTTTTCTTTTTACCTCTGACAAAGTGGCAAATTAAATTATACTCTTGTAGAACATTTAAGAATTGTAAAGAAACGAAGTAGACATAAAACGGACAGCGGACGTGTTTTGTGTTGTAAAGTAATTATAAAGCTAAGAGCACTTTTTCATATTAGTTTTTTTCAACTTAACGCTGTACTCCGCACATGGTAGGGTAGGCAGAGAGAACTTGAGAACCTAGACCGTTCAGTGTTCAGTGGAGGAACTCAACACCGCGCTTCACTTTGTTACTAGAACGAAGAAATTAAAATAATAAATATTATATTTCCTCGAGTGGGGATCGACCCCACAACCCTTGTGCCCCTGCACCACGACTAGCCATAATATATAGGCCACTACATAAGTTTCTAAGTGTGTATAAGTATACTACTATCATGTCTATAGTCTTATCTAATCATTGAGCGTTACGTTAAATAAAAAGTTGATCCATCCAAGAATTAAATAGAAAATGTCCCACAGCACAGTAAACTAAATATACTTAGAATAAAAAAATCATAATTCAGTATAAAAATAACAAGTTAAAAATGGTATCACGATGTTTAAAAAACACACGTATAAATTTATAATTACATTTAATATATTTGTAAAAAAAAACAACAATGTAAAATAACGAGCAAAAACAAACTTGTTATTTTATATATTTATTAATTAACATACAGAAAGACCTGTATTTGTTTCCGTTTGTCGTCATTTCGTCTTTAAAAGAGAAGAAGTAAAGCCACGCTGGCTCCACTACTCACAAACAAATAAGAAAATCTTTTGAGTTTTAATACATGCTTCCAAAAATTTGCAGTCAGAAATATGATAGTTCGCATAGGCAGAATATATTTTTTTAGAAATCCATTAGAAGGTACAGGTTACTTGCGCTTGGACGGTTAAGAGGCGCGGTTTCAAATCCGGCAATCAAATTCAAAAGATAATGAAGAAATATGTTACAAGTTTCATTATTGTTATGTTTTCAGTCACACTTGCAAGGTTAAGACAAATCGATTGACCTTAGATTCATTAAAGCCGAAGCACTCTACAGCGCTTGTAAATCCACCTTCACATCGTGTATATATATATATATTATATTATATTATAGCTTCACACTGTATCCAGCACGAGGCAGGGTAGACAGAGGGAACCCGGGCACCTAGTGTTAAGACACTCCGTTCTACACCCGTTCCCCACTAAATTATTAATATATTAACAAATAAGTACTATGTGCGTACATATTTGAAAATACTTCTTTAACTAGGTATGAACGTATATTATGAACAAGATTTAAATATTTTTAACACTTATGTAGAGATATTTGTGCAAGGGGATTTAAATAGTAGAAAGTTTTTTTTCACAAGTGTGTGTTCGATCCCTACTCGAAACAGTGAAATGTTTTATATGTTTAAATGAAATGTTTATATTTTAATTTGTTCGCTTTAGTAACAAGACAAAGCGCAGCGTTGATTCCCGCTACACACGCAATGCCTCAAAATCGACGGAAAGTTGGCAAAAGAAAGAAGTGTCTTAACACTATTTTTCCAAGCTCCCTTTGCCTATCCTGCCATGTGCGGGATACAGCAAGGAGCAAGAAACATAATGTTATGATTGTACAATTTAGTATTTTTTTTGTATAACAAAAATAATTTGTATTACTTTGTATTAAACTTGCAAATGACCTAGCCGACGTGAAAAGGAAAAAATAATAATTTGCTGTCGTCGGCTTTGTTTACAGGCCGTTTCGGACTCCATAAGGTTTAGAGGTTCTGAGCAGCGGGTACGTGTGCCTTTATGATAAGGACTAAATGTATAAAATTGAGTGTGATTCAACTAGTTTTCTTAAAGCTTATAATTTCTTAATTCGAAAGGTTTTTTATGAATCACATACATGTTATTTAACATTTTAAATTTAATTCTTTATGTCTTTACAATAAATACATTGTGAATATTTCTGAAAAGTATGCCATGATAATAAAGTGTACGAGTCAAAGGCCGTATCCGACAACAAATCCTACGACGAGTCCGGCGACAGCCCGTGCAGGACTTCTCTAAACAATAATTGCAAGGGAGAAATAATAAAGTCGGCGCAACGCGGTCCGTATCCGCTTGCAATAAAAATGTAAAACGCCACCGATAAGCGGCAACGCTAAAGGCTCCAATGTGAAACTGAAGTGCTGCACTTTCAGTATCACTCGACAAATATTATTGTAGGTTGAGTAGAAGTATAAGACGTCGTACTAGTTATTTCATATTTTTGTTCTTATTGTACATTGAGGCCTTAGTCGTGGCGCACGGGCACAACCATGTGACTGTAAATGCGACAGGTTGTGGGAGGCATCCCGACCGGAGGAAAAAAATATTTAAAATTTTCAGCTTAAATTTAATGTTTTCATTTCTTCGCTCTGGTAACAAGGCAAAGCGCAGCGTTCAATTTTGCCACTCAACACGCTAGTTCTCTCTGCTTAATATAGAAATTTATATCAATTTTATTAGTCAATGTTAAAGATGATTTACGAATTTAAACTACTGAAAAACATTATATAGTCATTTTGTAAGCAATATACAATACAATTGATAATTAAGTGTAGGTAACTATAAAATGCGACCAATAAAATCAAAATATAGCTATTCTTTATTTAATTTACTGAACACGCAATGCTGCAAATTCGGCGGAACGTTTGAAAAAGAACGGAGTGTTCAAACACTAGGTTCCCAGAATCATTGTGCGTAATCTGACATGTTCATTATAAAGCGTAAAAACTTACTTAAATTACAGTTATTTATCGATATGGGTTTCGGAAAAGGCACGCACCTCACTACTACGACTGGGCTGCTTCAGTTTTTGCGTCCGGATCAAACCGCCGGGTATTTTGTCACACAAAATATAAATGTAGCCTACTTCCTTCCTTCATTGGCGCTGTTTATCTGAGTGATTAATTGTTCCTTGTACCGCATTCAGCGGCTAAGTGGAATTTATGTTTTATTACTGTTACCCATGTGTCGCAACTCAATTTAATATCATTATACATGCTTTTCATTGAAATTACAGAACGTTAAAATTATTTCACATTATATTGTACGCTATCGCATATGGAAAAGATAGACTAACTTAGCTGACCCCTGGCAAGTGCATCATTATGAGTTCAAGTTGCTAGCTTAGAGCACGAGTTTATCGAGTTTCTGTTTGTAATATTAACTGTAATATTTTTTTATCTCGATGATATAATTGTATAGTTATTATATGAAACACTTATAATATTGGACCAAGCTTACGATGACAAATATTACTTGAAAGAACCAGTGTGACTTTTGTGACTGTGAGATTATATAAACACAAAGTATATATCAAATGAACAATAACAACAGTTCTTAAAATAGTATACGATATTTAAAAGATATATAATTTTTCATATAAAATGGTTGTAAAGTAAAAGCGGAATATAGGGTATCTACAACTTCACATAGGTCTCTATTAAACAATAGACGCTCAAACCACGGTAGAACCCGCCTCCTTTGGATTTTATTTATTCGCGACTAAAATGTAAAGTAGAATCTATGGGCGATCGTGAGAAAGTAATGATAAATACATCAATTTTAACATCGATTCGCTTTCTCGTGACGCTGAACTGTTTATTAGATGGGATATAAAGGATCGGGTAACCGTAGCCCAGAGCGAGGCCATACTTATTGAAATTACTTCTGATTGTAAGCGTAATAGGCGCTTGGAAGCCAGTAGCCTTCTAAAATTAAGGTTTTTGTTCGAAACGCACGAATTAGGCGCTTTATATGTAGACGATTGGCATGGTTGCTTTGGTTTATACAATGTTTTGTGAATTGATTAAGGGGTTTGTAATAGTATGCACCTGTCAATGATATTAACGTACCTCATTATATGTTGTAATGGAACACTTTTAACTTCACAATATTAATTACGTCCTCAAAAGCAAATTCATGATTGTGACAAAGAATCTTTGTTACTCAATACTGTTACTGATATAATATGTTAAAGAAATATTATATTCTTTTTTAATAAAAGGAATATAATATTTCTTTAACATATTATATCAGTATTATTTATTTATTATATATTATATATTAATTTAATAAGGCTGAAGAGTTCATGTGTTCGAGCGCGCTTATCTCGGTAGCGACTTTTTCGAATTGAAACATTCTTTTTATGTAGTTATTAGTCGCAGACGTAACCTATTGTACCTGCCATCAAAATTACCACATGCCTAAAGAATTTATTTACCTGTCCACGAAAACGAAGCTACAGAACGACTAGTACCTAATAAACAAATGTTTAAATATATACATTTTCATATCTTTATCAACTCTTTTTTTTTAAAAGAAGTCACAACACTTTCTTACTCGGATTCTAACACCTAATAAATTAATAATTTCTATATCCAAGAGAAGCATGCAGAACTGCAGGCGTTGAAATATCTATTTTAGGCGAACAAGTTGTTGAGTCTGATCGTTCTACAGTCGTATAAGATTTCCTATCTATTGTAGGAATAGCTAGAACTTCTACACCTTGATAACTATTACATATATATAAAAAATTTGCCAACATTTTTTTTATCGTGTGAACCATTGTTCCCACGATATAAAAATTAAATAGACAAAGAAGGCAACAGCAAGCAATTGCATCATTCTATTCGATTTTGTTGTCGAAATATATTGCAAGTAGGATTGCTACCTCTACTATATACCTACTTACTATATAGTATAGCGCCATAATTGAGACATTGTATCTACTATATGTTTTAGATAAATAATTGAGTATAATAATACAAATTTTTGTCCAGATTTTTAACTAAATATGACTGGAACCCATCGCAGCGTATGGTATTAAATGAAAAGATATTTTTTTCATTATAGATTCGTTTACTAAAGTCTTATTATTTTTTAAAATAATTAATGCAATTTACGCAAGTAAGGTGTGCCAAAATGGTTTAGGTATTAATATATATTTTAAATTAGTTTTTTGGCTTTTGTTCGGTGTATGTAGTAGATTTCTCTGAATGTATATTTTTTAGCAGGCACTTACTTCAAAATTAACGGATATTTAAAGGTAAATAAGAATCAATAATTTATCAATCTTCTTTACTTTCTAAAATATTTAAAATATGGTTCTAAGTCGGTCAGTATCTTTTTTATTTTTTACTTGTAATTTTAATTTACAATTATTATTTATTGTTGTAAGAAAAACTAAACTAACTTCATTTTGTATTATTTATCGGTTGAAGGTACTTCGCACATACAATCCCAGATTGGTATGGAACCCTTGGTGGACGAATCCGATTTCACTTGATTTTTCTTTTATTTATTTTTACAAAAAATTGCAATTCTAATTGTTAGTTGATTGTGTTAAACAAGTTGTCTTTTTTTTTAAAGAATGACCACCTTTTTTCCTTATTTTCAAGAGATAGATGCATATCTATCACGTTTGTCACGTTTTTTTAAACGTAAACAATTCAGTGCGAACTATGTATGTGAACTTACACGATTTTTGCGTAGATTCAACAATTTACACAAGATACGCACGGAAGTCCTAGTTCCCGGTTTTTTTTAAAAAAACATGTTTACTACTAAATATCTTATCGTGATACAAGCCCATTTATTGATAAAGGCTATAGCTAATGGGCTTTGCAATGCAAAAAAAGTGAAATCAAACTAGCAGTTCCTGAGATTAACGAGCTCAACCAAACTAACAAAATTATCATCTTTATGTTATTGCTATAGATCATAAAATATAGTGATCATTCACGTTATCAATCATATACATCGTTCGCACATGTATTGAATGTTTAAGTTTACATATAACATTTAGAAATTGCATAAAATATGAACATAACATCTTGTTGCTCTCGACATTTTTTTTATTTAATTTGTATAATAGCGATTGCGTATACGCACATAATTGGTTGGTATTTATATTAAGATGTGGGAATGCACGTTGCAAGAACGAACCGTATAATTCTAACTCATAAATTTCCAACAAATAATACATATTCCAATGCAATCTCGTCTGATTGATGTCAAGTCGTAATATTAACTCACGACTACCCGCATCATGCAGTTTCTTTTGGAAAATAAAATTAAATTTACACTTGCAACACTTCTGTGAATATGTACAAGTTATTTTAAATCGTAACAGTGGTAAAGTAAACATTTAACAGGTAGAATATATAACACAAAGAACACGTTAACTAAGCTGAAAGGGAAACTAGGTGTTTGTTCGATAGTTAAGCGCCAGAAACGTTCTGGTGACGATTTTCAGTTAAGCTTCAAGAAGCGCTACAAACGTTGTCGCATCTTTAGACGCATGAAAGCGCCTGCCAGTCTTTATAATTATTAATGAAATACGATAAAGCTTCGTGTTCACCTGCGATGATATAGCGAAAACAATATCTATATGTTTGTATGAATTATATGAGATAGGTATCTAGATTATTTTTAGTTAGTAGCAGTTTGCCAAGATTTTGTAAATTCATACACCACTAAATTATTATTTTATTTTTATTATTTTATAATAATAAGTAATTTTTTTTTGTGTCCCGAACCTGAAAAGAAAAAAATCAGAAGCCTATAGATAACTTTGATTTTTCTGTGATCATCTGTCTAGACCACTATCTTAAGGTAGCAAGCTAAAGGTAATATCCAATATTGTGGCATTGTATGACTGAGATACAGTGAAAAGTGAACACAGTTGCAATAAAGGAAATTTTATCCTAAAAATGAAAAGATTTTTTGAAACATAATTGTAGTTCATTTTATATAAAATGAGCGCAAACACCATGCATAAGTTGCAACATACACGTCTGACTACATTTTTGTTTAACCTGTCTTTATATTTCATATACTTACTTGTAATGTTTTTATTTGTGGTTGTTTGTTTTCCCAAATAAAATAAAATGAAATAAAAAATAAAAACATAAGTTGTACTTTCCATTGACCTATAACCCGGAAATTCTTACTGAACACTCTATGACGAGTTCGAATCTCACTAGACCGATATTTTTTTTATGTTAATACTGTGCTCCATAAGATAGATGTAAAATTTTAAATAAATCTGTACATATTTTTTATTGTACAGTTTTTTTTAATATATAAATTTTACATTACATTTTGTATCCTTTTTTTTATAAATTTATTACATTTTTGTATCAATATTAAAAAAATGATCTTTATATCCCTACCGGTGAAGACCAAGTATAAGGTATTTGTCTACCGAGCGCTAGTAATCTAACAGCCCTCTTAGTAAACGTCTGACGTCCTATTGTACCTATCGGTTAGAATTTCTAACTAGAACTTTCCAGGCTTTGTGACCGAAATGTATACTTTTATTAAATGTATTATGTCATAAAAAAAATGTATATAATATATCTTTAAAAAAATTACATATAACAAATCTTAGGTATATTAGGATCGTACTTTAACCGTTTTCGAAAAAATAATTATTTTAGTCTGACACAATTAATTGTTACAATTTATTTATATATAAAGTAGGAATTTTCTATATATTTTAATGTAGACCTATCAAAAAGTAAACTATTACAGTAAAGAGGTACACAGAAAATATTTCTATCTTTCCTATTATTATATATCCGATGTACTCGTAAATATCACTAGATAGATATAAAAGATCTCTGCAAATTCACCCGTGCCAAAGCATTTCGTTTCCATTTTCTTTTAAAAACAAATATATTAAGCACAACTATATAAAAATGTTTACAATTAATAGTTTTCTTTACCGCAGTTCACGCGTCAGCTCTACAAGACATCTAAAATAAAATAGACGTAGCACTTTACACGCTTATTTTAGCACAATTTTGGTGAATCAACCCCATAAGCGCACTCGTTCGCTCAAACCACCGGCAACGGCACTTAATCCCGGAAATGTCCCGTCACACTGTTGGAGGGTCGTTATTTTTATAAAGTAAATCTAGGCATATTTCATCTATTTGATAAATAATAAATAATCATAAATATTTGCATATTTATTTAACATTTTCCCATGTAGGCGGTAGGTAGGCTCTCTTTCTCTTCAATAGTCAAGACACTCGGTTTCAATTAGAAATAGTGTGTCGAGACAAAATTAAAATTTATAATTTAAAAAATCCTTTTATTATTTATTTAAAACTCATTGTGAATTTAGTAAATAATCTTCTATATTACGTATGCATGAGTCAACGTTTACGCCCGTAAAACGCGGTTCATCTGGCACTCCTTAAAATTTAAACGCACAAGACGCCCCGCTAAGAAACGGTAGAATTTGAACAGTTGCGATCGAGTAGACCCTCCCATAGACCACAGGGCGTACAGCGTAACCCCTGTTATTAAAACATTTAGTGTAAAATAATTAGGGAACGCCCGCAGAGTCTATATTGAACAGTGTTTGTGGAAAATTAGTCGACATCTTCGTTTCGGGATTGGATATGAAACTTTTTAACTCAATTGTCAACTAACGATATTATAGCACAATTCCATTTTATTTTATTTAAATATCGATCTGTGCCTTAATATCAGTTCAAATTAGTTCAATATGTATAAATCCCTTTTCTTTTTTCAGTTTCCCGCTGGCAGGGCAGGAAGCTAGGCAGGTTGATTTTGAGACATAGTGTTAAGACACTCCGTTCCGATCCACACTTTTGGCCAGATTTGAGTAATTGTCTGCGCTACGCTTTACTTTGTTACCACAGCGAATATAAACCCACAACCTGTTTTTTTTACAGTCACTTGTTCCCCTGCGCCATGGCCTCGAAAGGTCAGGCCTAAATCTTTTTTGAAAGAATAAAATACCAAATGTTTACTACTACTAAATATGTAATAAATATACTTGGCTATTAAATTGTGTAAATTCGCTAACTATCGTCAAAAGAGGTGGTCTTAAATGTGACTGTAAACGCGACAGGTTGTGGATGTGATCCCCACTTAAGGAAATGACATATTTTATATTTTCAAAAATGTTTTAAATATTTAATATTTTCGTTTCTTCGCTTTGGTAACAAGGCAAAGCGCGGCGGCTGGCGCAGTGCCACAAATTCTTCAGAAAGTTGAGAACAGAACTTAGTGTTTTAAAATGAGGCCCCAAAGTTCCCTCTGCCTACTCTACCTACCTACTACCTCTATGTGCAGGATAAAGCGTAAGGTTGAGTTAACAGATTTTAGGAGAGGCCGTAGAGTTTGGCGCTCCATTCTCTCTGCCTACCCCGCAAAGGTATAGCGTGAAGCTAAGTTAAGTAGAGTTAAGCTATATGATATTGCCAATCAGAACCCATAATGTTTTCGCTACGGATGCAAGCACATCTCGCACGATTTACTCTTTAAACATGATTTGTAATTTGCATCACTACCCGAACCAAATATTACGAAACAAGAATACTTCATAAAGCCACCTCCAAACATATTCAGAACATACACGTATCTTAAAAAAAAACTAAAATGCCAAGTGTTATATACAACATATTATATAGATAATAAGACTGTATTCGGTCCAATTAATTAAAAAAAAAAAACCTGCAATTTTATTCTACAACAAGCATCAATATAATTCCCCCACAAACTGGAGTTCTACCCTGTTATTATATATTAGTATTTATAAACATAAAATATAATTTCGACGTCAAAAGGAATTTATTTATCGCATGGACCGACCAGCAACATGTAATTTTTATCGTATTAAGAGAACATATCAGTAAACATTTAATATATTGTTGCAAACTATATAGGTATATAATAATATTATTTATCCTTTTACACAAAAATTTATAATGTTATAAATATGTAAAAATGTAAATATTAATATGACAGTATTAAAAAAATATCAAAAAATCTATTTTATTATTAAGTATGCTGTAGGTACGTTATCTTTGCTTTACTATAGATGATTCAGGAAATTATAGGTAATGCATGACGATTTCCAAAGAACTAATTTATAATATTTATGAAAAACAACAAACGTATATGCGTTTGTTGTTGTAAAACAGTCAAATTTATGTTATATATTTTAGTGAATTAAAAATAATATATTTTTATGCCATAAGTTTCCAATTAACGTCAAAATATATGTCTCCGGTATATTATTTGGTATGTGAGTGGAAAAATTCGTCTTGGCCAGTCTTGTTTTATTTTATTTTAAAAAATATACTAAGTGGTAAAGGATATATTAAAATTTTCCGAAATTAGTACCTCAAAACGTAAAAACAGAACCTTCATAGAATCACTTTGTAGCTCATTTGTCAATACCATTCATCTCGAGATCGCGTGGAGGTATCAAGCTGAAATTAATATCATATACCAAATGTACGGTCCCTGGAATACAAATCAAGTCACTAAAAAGAAACCATTGTTTATGCATAGCTTTTGCTGTATTGTGGATTAAATTTCATAAGTAATCAAAACGTAATTAGAGTAGATTCTTTTCGTTCATTACAAAAACTGAAATATTCGGAAAAATGGAAATTTATATTAATGAAAACCAAAGGTAGATTACGATTACTTAGATAACCAAGGCCATATGATAAAAATCCTATTTACGGAAATAAAAATTGCAAAAACATTTTTTAAATATATTTTACATTTTTCCCCCACTTTGTGTAATTTTTTTATACTTTTTTGAGGAAATATTATGCTTATATCATTTGAAAACCGTTTACCACTTGGCTCAATATTTAAATTCACAACAAAAGTCTAGGTAAATATTGATACTTTCTATTTATTTATGATAATAAAAAATATCGAGGGCGAAATAAGTATAGCGTACTAAATATAATAATTTAATTACTGTGACATAAATTATCCATATTATTCCAAACATAACAGAGTTATTAAAATACTAGACGTATTCTAATAGAACGTGGACTTATAATTATCATGTTCTATTAATTATGTTTAATCTAATGTTGTGTGTGTTAGTTTTAGAGTAAGATCCCAGACTCATAAGACACAACTTATTTTCTAAAGCATATAATTTTCGGTTCTCAGTAGTCTCTTGTGTACTTTTTATTGCCCAAATGTTTGTGGAGCTTGCCCGGTGACATCTGCGCAGGTTCCAGATGAGAAAGATAACTAAAACTCAAAGTACTAACTTAACGAACGAACTAAAACTCAAAGTACTAACGTATCTTTAGTTAAATATTACTTTGAAGTCATATAAAAAAATCATCATACACAACTGCTCCGACAAAAATATTTAAGTTTAGATACATCTTAACTTAAACCACACCCAAAGTTCCGGTTTAGGTTTCGATTTCACATGAATACTTTGTTTCGGTCGGACACTAATAAAGACTCGGACTTTCGGTCAGACTAGAAAAATGTACATTACTTTTATTTTGTTTTAAAATACATCCTGTTATAAAGTTTATCTATAATAAAAACGACATATTTACATTTAAAATAAGGAATTTAAATGGAATAAAACGTATTCAACATATTCTACAAATATACATTAGTAAACATTACTGCTCTTTTAATTATAAAAAATATAATTAAATGTGAATAAACTGTAATACAAAGTTCGAATGTTGCCCTTGACATTTTACAGAACAATAATTTTGCTTTATGTTGATATGGCAAAGTATTTAAAAAAACCTGTTCGTTTTTATAACAATTCATTTACTATATGCTATGGAGTAAGTGATTAATGAGGGCATTATTTATTAATATCTGAGCATTATGATTGTTGACAAGCTGCATAGGGTCAGGTAAATAATTATTGTTTAAACCATATTATTTAACTCTTTGGTTAATATGAATATTAAAATGTGATCATCCGACAAATCGTAAGCTTTGTTGACCAACACTCAATGCTTCTTATTACATTAGATATCCCAGACGGTGTTAGCATTTTAAAAGGTCTGTACAACGGAAACTATATCTTATATCTTAGGTAAATAATTATTGTTTTAGCCATGTTATTTAACTCTTTGGTTAATATGAATATTAAAATGTGATCATCCGACAAATCGTAAGCTTTGTTGATGCTTCTTATTACATTAGATATCCCAGACGGTGTTAGCATTTTAAAAGGTCTGTACAACGGAAACTATATCTTATATCTTTTACCTCTTCCAGTGTTGTCAAGAGGTTAAATTAACTGATCTTTGAAACGAAAGAGTTATCTGCTATACAAAAATGTAAATAAGAGTTATCCCTTATCAATGCTTTATTTAGAAACAACTCGCAACACTGTTGTCAGTAATAAGATCGTTAATTAATATGTTTGAGAATATAAACACATAACAACATTAATATGTTGAACAACTTGCTTTTTATGCTCATTTCATTTCGATCCGAGTTAATGATTGCAAGAATCAACTGTATTCTGTATAATTCAAACTCCGTTCCGCTAACCACTTTCCGCCGTGTTTGAGCCGTTTTGCCTTGTTATCGAAATGAAAAAATGAAAACATTAAATATTTAATTTCAAAATATTAATTAAATATTTTATTTTCTCAAGTAGACAACCACCCCGAAACGTTTCTCGTTTACAGTCACAAACTTGTGCCCCTGACCCATGCCACGATTAAAAGATCAGTTCACTTTAAATAGGCAAGTAAAAATATATATGAGACGAAGATATTTTGTTTATATGGTTACATCTTTGAGACATCTATTGGCAAAATTAAAAAACAGTAATTACATATTTCAAACAGACATTTAAGATAAAGCGCTTTCGGAATTTTGAGTATCATTTTCGGGGAACTTAATTATTTTTATTGTCATTATTATATAATACTGTATCGGCCAATATTTTTAAATGCTAATTACATACTTACAAAAAAACAACAAAAAAAATATAGAAGTTACAACTTCTAACAGTATCGCGTGGACCGCCATCTATTGACTATAAATATAACTATTTCATAAACGCCCTCTACGTGTAATCACTTGTAACACAATATATCCCTGGTCCAAATTATGCTCACATTGCTCACAACGCTTACACTGCTAACGGGCGGTCCGATATAGGCTACGTTCCACTAGCTATCAAAATGATCACGCTCACGATCACAGTTTCTTCCCGTTCCACTTGCCTGCGAGCGTTACTGTCACAAATTCAAGTGGAACGGGCTTTGGTGTGTTTTGAGCGTAGAGGCAATAGACAAATATATATAATCTGTAAGCCTTAAAAATAAATTTAAAGAATTATTTATTAATTATTGAATTTGATTACATTGATTTATATTGAATAAAAAATGATAATTAGTGGTGTATTTAATTATCCTACGTCAAAATATTATTAAAATTGACATCTACTAAGTGACGTCACAAGTTACGTCATACTATTCACAACGCTAATTGTGAGCGATAAAAGCTCAATACGGACCGAGCGTTGGCGCGCTGTGAGCGATGTGAGCTAATTACGGACCTCAGCATATATCCCTGGAAAAGAGAAAGTTGCACCATCTTTGGGATTCATCATACTTCACTTAAGTAAAATTGCAAGACGTAAGTCTTAATTTTAGCAACTTATTATAAAATACTAGTTTTTACTTGTTATCAAATGTTTCTACGGGTCCACCGGCATGTTCGAATTGAAAGAACTATGAGTTGTATGTCACAAGCACATGACACATTCTAAGAGCCCTTTAATTCTGATCAGATCAGATAGTGAATATATAAAGACGTACGTCGGAAATATAAACGTACCTCGATAAGTGGACTATCTCTCAAGGAAATTTTTCATTCCAAACCAGTAGGTTTTCAGATTATTGCGTTCGGTAACCTATAATTATTATAAGCCTATAATTGATAACTGCCTGTACGTGAAAGTTATATTTAAAAAATCTTATAGTGGAAACATAAAGGAGGCTGGATGTAGATTGTCTTTAGGAATTAGATGTTTGTCGTGGATTTTTTTTTAACTAACTGTACAAATAAATTCAATGGTTAACACGCGCTCACCTCAGTTATAAAATGACAGGATTTTTTTTTTATTCTTTCGTCACTTCTATAGGTTTTATCGTGATGAAATAAAGACCTCCTCGATAAATGGACTATCCAATGCGAAAATTTCTATTTTTTAAACACTTAAAAAACGTAAGATTTATAATGTTAATATAGATATTGATATGTTTATATATACAAAAGTTGCATATTATTCTTCAGTTTTAAAAGTTCATACAAGTCAAAAGATAAAGGTTATTTATCATTTAATAATAATAAAAATTTAATGAAATGTTTACAAGAATACGATACAAATAATAATAAAATAGCCTTTACTTGTAGCTCTGGCAGCATGGTTAAATGGAATCGATTAAATTACATAGGTACAGCTTTTGTCGATGAACTATTTCACACAAAATTATTTTTGTTAATTCTAGACAGTATGTTCTCGTCTTAACGCACTTTATAATCTCAGAAACTACTGGTTCGATTCGAAAAAATCTTTTTGTATTGTAAAAAAAATCAACTCAAAGAGCCAAGGTCCACGGCGTACTATTCGACGCCACGGCGATCACTCTGCTGTCATCTTTTAAAACTGTGATATCCTCTAAAATATATTTTTTGATCCACCGTGAAAGACAATTTTAGTCTTTATAAAACTTTATTGGATAAGGAATAATATTATTACTATGCTCAATATAGTTTCGAAAAATAGTCCGTTATTTTGTTATTTTTAATACATAAAAGTGATTGCGGTAGCTAGTCCTTAAGAGCTATATAGAAGACATATGATCTCGTGGGCTTTTTTTTTATTTTAAAAGTGTACAATTGTGTTAAACAATAATTTTCCAGAGCTTCAACGGCTTACGCTCTGGATATACGGAAGTTCTGATTTGTCGTTTATTTTTTATTTTTCACCCACGTTTATAGGACTTATTTGTCATGTTATATGACCTTCCTCAATAAATATGTATGAAACATCCAAATTGGACCAGTAGTTCCCGAGATTAACGAGTTCAACAAAACAAACAAACTCTTCACCATTAATATATTAGTATACAGTAGGTAAAGATAAGGAGTAAGATAAAAATATATTTCAATATCATATTCCGCTATACTTGCGATATCAATTATAAAAGTAGTGTGTCAAAGAGTAAAAATATCTTTGTCACTTTAATACGTACTATGAAATATACTACAAAATATACGGTATTTACAATATTTTTTCTACGTGCCGAATGATTTTTTTAATTAGTAGTTTTTTTAATTAGTTTTGCAGTAGTCCGTGGTCACGAATAGACTGCCAGATGACAAAATTTAATAATAAACCGCCAACGATTTTTAATTGCCTCAAGTAATACAAAGAGATGCCGTCGATGAAGCTGCTGTTTCAAACATTTTGTACGTGTCTTTATTCACTGAAGCTGTGGGTGAAGTACACACGAACTAAGACGAATACGAATGTAATACAACAACATCGTTTTATGGCTGCCAAAATATATTCTGAACGCTTATAAGGATGATATTAGTGAGTATCTGAAACGAACACCTAATAACACACTAGTGGAGTCATTCAGTCGGTCCTCGGTCTTTTGATTAAAAATACAGACTTGGTCAAAAATATAGTGAACGTTCCAAAGAATGTGTTAAAAAAAATAAAACTTATCTAATAAAAAAATTATCATATGCAAAATATCTTCCTTTTTACCTTTACTAAGCTATCATGCAGAAAATGTTAATTTAATTTATAACTATTAAAATATATAAAGCGGATCTGTATGATAATCTTTGCGCGGGCGCAGGCTCGCTACCTGCACGGCGGCGCGGCGGCGCGGCGGCGGCGCCTGCGTCCCTTTCGCTCAAGGCTACTAGCATGTACGCAATTGTAACCCTTAACGTGGGCGCGTGTCGGCCGATCCACGCAAATTTCCTTTGCACGCTACCGGCCTTTTTTCAATCGTGTTGAACAATCGGATCTTGAACCAAACGAAAGAAATAGCAGTTTCTTTCGCATTTATATTAAATACATCTTGTAATTTGAAAAATATGATATAATCTTTACAACTGTTATCATTCCGCAATAGAGTTAAAAAAGCTAACAGTGCAACGTGCAACAAACAAAAACATGTGGAAACGTAAACAAACCGATTGTCACTGTCATATCATCGCTTCAAGCGGTGCCGGTAGTAACGGAATACCGACGAATACAACTTTAAGTATTACGTGAAAGCTTACCTGTATAAAAGAAAAGTTAGCTGCGTTGTCCAAGAAGGCTTGTGTGTAGTTTCAATTCGAGCGAAGTGATCACTAGGGAGGAATATGGATGCGTCGGATACTGGATGTAGTGTAACGGGTAAACGGGTCGGCGCGCGGCGGCTGGCGTCGGCGCAGGTGACAGCGCGACGCCAGCGCCGCGGCGCGCGGCGGCGACCCTGCGAGACTGGACCCCGCCCCCTCCCTCGCACCGACCCGCACGGGCCACGGCGCACCCTTGCACAGGAATACGTTGTACCTCCTTACGACTTGGTCAAGGCGTCGTGTCGCGATTTAGTTTATAGCGATTTGTTTTATTATCTAAAATCTACAAATATGACGACAAAAACACTGTGAGATCATTACAATGTAACACATACTAAGATATGAATTATTTTTTAGTTCATATTAGAAAATCACGCTAATATTATTTGGTATTTTTTTTGTACAAACAACCTACTTTGTTTCAATAAAATATAATAATAAACTTATAATATTAATAATAAAACTTATTCAATAAATTATTTTAAGTATATTAATTATTCAAACAATAAAACTAAAAAGTACATAATAAAAATTAAAACGAATGCTAAATATTTGTAGACACCAAACATCAAAGAGCTAGCCCATGCTCATCATATGTGACGAATATTTTCTCGATGGCAGTCATATACGCGGCTGTCCTCAAGTCTAAGCCCAGTTTATGTTGTATTGCAGTGTTTTTCACGTTCTGAAATATCATTAATTTTCTCAGCTTCACGCTGTATCCCGCACATAGCAGGGAAGGCAGAGGGAACTTAGGAATTGAGTGATACTACACTCCATTCGGTTCTGCACTTTCCGCAAAAATTGAGGCATTACGTGTTGAGTGGCTGAACTTAACGCCCCGCTTTTGTATTGTTACCAGAACGTAAAAAAGAAAACATTAAATATTTAATTTGACACTAATAATTATTTCATTTCTTTGTATGGTGACCGAACCATAACCTGTCGAGATATTACAGTCACACGCTTGTGCCGCTGCACCACGAAATACCTTGAAATATTATTATGTAGTGATATACAAATATATCAATGTTATAAAACTATTCAAGTATTTAATCTTACGTAAACTAGACTATGGGAGTCTAATATAAATGTTTTTCTTTACCTATTACCAAATATTATTAGCTACTCAGGAGGAGGCGATTTTTAAATTATAAAAATAGGTAGGCCATTAGATGTGATTAATGAAATGATAGCTCACAGCTCACGCTGCATCCTGTGCATGGCTGGGTAAGCAGACAAAACTATGGAACCTAGTGTTCCGCTCCCCGCTTCACTTAAGTAACTCATTTTGGAAGAAAGTATAACAATGGAATAAAGCGAATACCGCCACAGTTGAGTATTATAAAAAATATTATCAAGTAGGTAAGTAAAATCAGTTCAAAAAGAGATGGTATCTGCTTACGGAGACTCTTGTCCTAGTAAAATCATACTTTATATGTGACATAGTGTCTTAAAATGGGGCAAGGAAGCCGTCCCAGCTGGTCAATTAAACTCAGAGCGAACACCAGTCTATACTACAATACTATTGAAGTCCTAACCTGGTTTCAAGTTTCTATTTTTTTTTGACAAGCCTAAAGATAACAATTAGTCAAGAGGTAAGTGATGATCGCAGTTGAGGTTTATATCTCAAAACATATTTTATTAAGATATATGTACACAATCCAATTGAAAGATTTGAAACAAGAGAATTCAGAAGAGAGAGCACAGCTAGAAGAAATTTTCTATTTTTAGGCTCATTCTATCTCCTTTTAGAGCTCTCTAGAGTAGTGCATTAAGAATAGGTATATGTATGTTTATATTATAATGCAGTGTATTATTTTTTTCAATCGCTATCGACAGGCTTTGATTTCTACAAAGTACAATGTATATACGATTAAGGACTGTCATGGTGCACGGGCACAAGTGTGTGACTGTAAGTGGAAAGGAAATGAAATATTTAATATATAATCATTTCCTTCACTCTCCTAACAATGCAAAACTCGACGTTGAGTTTGCCACTCAACACGGCAGAAAGTGGGAACGTCCATCTGCCTCATGCTGTATGTCGCACAGGGCCGAGCTGTGCGGCATACAACATGATGCCGAAAAAAACAATGTATATATTTATGAATTATTAGTAAACTAGCTGTCCCGGCAAACGTTGTTTTTCCATAAAAAGGGAAACATTTTAAGTTTGTTCAACCTCTATCACTAAGGGGTTTGAGAAAGTTAAAAATTGTTTATAAAAACACCTTCGCAAATAATGCATTATTTTAGAACAAATTGGTTAGCATAAAAAGCTAACCTAAAAAGATAGATATATCCAGTCGCAGACTTTTTTAAAAAACTTTAAAAGAAGAACATTTCTATCATACATGATTTTTGCGAAACCTTAACCGTTAGCGGAACGCACGCATCGGAAACTCTCAATTAGGAAAAAAATCCCCCGATTTAGAAACATTCTTAATTGGTGCTCCGGTCCCATTGGTCTTAGCGTGATGATGTATAGCCTATAGCCTTCCTTGATAAATAAGCTCACTAATACTGAAAGAATTTTTCAAATCGGACCAGTAGTTCCTGAGATTAGCGCGTTCAAGCGAACAAACAACTCTTCAGCTTTATAATATTAGTAGGTATAGATGTCGTTGCAAGTACTATCTATACTGATTTGCGTAACGTAATATTTTACTTCTTGAACTCACTAAATTAATCATATCTTTTGATAGAGTGAACCGATTTTGATGAAACAAAGACGAAGTTATACCTCAAGTTGCGTATATTTTTTGTATATAAACATTGTCTGCATTGAATTCGCAGATTTTATGTGATGTGCGCACAAACAAACATACAAACAGACAAACAGATAAAAATTTCAAAATTGATGGAAATGGGTTCTGTTACTTATCTTTTCACACGCTGGCTAATTTTTATTTCAATTTCTTTAATGTACAAAAATTACTTTTCTACAGATTTATTATATGTATAGATAATCTTTTTCTTCAAATTAAAGGACGGGAGAAACATTTTGATTTTGTAAGTATAATAACAAGTAGATAAACCAAAAATCTGGAGCTAGGTAGCTACCTATATTGAATCCTTTTTCCTGTTTAATAAGTGGAAACTTCGAACTTACACAGTCTTTCTAGTTTTAAGTTAAAACTTGGGAAATAAATTTACTAGAGTTAAATAAAAAATATAATTATACTAGCCACTTGAACTATACGATTATTTATACAAGCATATTTATGAAAATCTGGATAATTATTTTAGCACGATTATCTATATTTTAAAACATATATATATATATATATATATATATATATATATATATATATATATATATATATATATATATATATATATATATATCTCTATATATATATATATATATATATATATATATATATATATATATATATATATATATATATATATATATATGTACACAGGCGATACATAATAAATGTGACAGACAAACAAAAAAAATATTAGTTTATAGTGTAGTAACATGCAAATCTGCATTAAAAATGATCGAACCGATGGTAAGACTGAAAGTCACATAGTAACATCAAAATTCTTTTTCATAAAAACAAAAACAAACACTTAACATACAATTATTTAAAATGTCCACATTAGAAATCATTGCAATCGAAAGCATCCAGTGATTTAAATAAATTATGCCATAGTTAAAACGGGCGAAGCCATGAGCGAGTCGCTAGTTAACTATAGATAAGTACAATGATAGCTAAATACTATATAAGCCAAAAAATTGTCAAAACCATTATATTTATCTTACTTTGCAAGCGTTTTCCATTGTAAACTCTAAACCCGAATGGACAATGAGCTCTTCGGAGGCGCCTGACATCAGCGACTGAAACTGCGAGGTGGGTTCGATCTTGGCTGATACATTCGCCTTCTTCAAGGACTGCTCTACGGACTCTTAAAATGTTACAAATATCTTAGAAAATAGAAAAAAATAACAATAATTTTATTTTTGTGTTTAATAAAAAAACGGATTGTTTTAACTTCTAATTAAAAGTTTAATGTAATCAGCAGATAATATAAATAACAGTATATCCTAACGCTATGTTTTACTAAAGGCACATCACACCTAATGAATGAACGAAATTATAATAGAGATTCTTTATACAGAAAACGAATGGTCGAAGGAAATCGATAATTATAAATATAAAAGAAAAATTAATATCAATTGAAACATCGCATCATTACCTAGCAATGCATTATTAGAGTCTCTCCAGAATTTAATATTTAACTTCCCGAAGCTTACGTGATTGAGATTCTTCAGAAACTCAAAGTAAGAAACGGTGACTCCGCCTGCATTAGCCAATAGGTCAGGCAGAACCAGGATCTTTTTTTCCCGCGCTATAATGTCAGCTGCAGGAGTAGTGGGTCCATTGGCGCCTTCCGCTATAATCTGTTTAATCCAATGCATTTAATTATTTCTGTAAAATCTTTACATTCATTACTTACAAGTAATTTATTGTATCGTCCCAGACATAGGAGTCAGATAAGGTGGTACTCCATTCAAAATTTCTTTAGTTATCGAAACTCAATGTCAGATTCCGTGTAAATTGACCAATTTAAAATAAGGTAAAATACTCTTTACTTTACACCAAAAAATGCATTACAAGATCTTCTGCCGTATTGCTAAGTGAGCAATCTCTTTTAGACAACATAATGACAACTTATAGATGGTGACATTGTCCTACCTGCCACAATCACTTATTATTATATACCTATATAATTTTGATCTTTATCTGCAGACCTTACAATTTAGTTCCTTCACGTTGTTTTGCGTCAAAGTCTTTTCCATAGCAGCTAAAACTAGTATATCATGTTTTTCGTATAAAAGCTCCGGACCAACTTCCGTAGCTCCAGAAAATCCCTTTGCGCTACCCTTATTGTTTGTTTTGTATTGGTGAAGATCCTAAAAATATAGTAAAAATAATTGGCTGATACGGAAGTACATTTTTATTTACGGTAGTTTTTCCAACGACTCCTCACATTAAACACAGGCAGAAATTTTATCTATGCGTTAAAAAACTGATTTCAGCATAATGTAGTACACTTAGCACACTTTTAAAAAAGTAACTTTAATTTAACACCATATCCAGTAACACTACCATAGAGACAAATCTACTGGATTTGTCTCTATGGTAGTTTACTGGTTCAACAGCTACAAGGGAACAAATAAACGGATTTACATAAGCGCTATAAATATAAACCCAACTTTGGGCTGCGCATTCGGTTAAATATACGAATATATCCGAGGAATTTTGTAGTTTTAACTATACACTGTATTCAGCACATAGCAGGGTACCCAGAGTTAACCTAGTGTTAAGATATTCCGTTCCCATTAAGGCACTTTTGGTTTCCGAATTTCCGCCGAATTTAGGCATTGCATTGTTGACGGAGATTGCCTCCTTACCAGAGCGAGAAAATGTAAAGAATAAATATTGCTTTAACTCTATTGGGAATCGAACTCAAAACCTGCCCCTGCGGTTATAAAACCAAGGGAGAGTTCTCATTTGAATATTGTACCCATATTTGCAAAACTACACAATTAAAAGCAAGCATATAGCATGTAAAATACCTTCGTATTAATGCCTTCTGGATTCTTTAAGTTACAGTCGCTCTCAAGCACTCCAATAATCTTCACTCCTTGTTCTTCAAGGTACATAGCGGTATAGCTGCCCACATTACCAAATCCTTGAATAACAGCCGTTTTGTTCTGTACGAAACAGTTATTTTTATATAATGCTCAATCTAACAAGAGAAAATTTGTTTAGCTTGTATGTAATAAGAAATGAACCTTAAATCCTGGTGCGAGATCAATAAGCTTCATCCAGTGCTCGTCATGTATAAAGATGGCTATTGTGAGGAACACACCGCGGCCGGTCGCCTCCACCCGACCGTGGATACCACCGCCGTTAATCGGTTTACCCGTAACACAAGCAGCTGCGTTTATATCATGGTATCCTAAAGCAATAATATATATTTTTATTTATATGCATATACTTGTAAATATGAGTAATTCGATTTTCTTTTTATTAAGTTTTTTTTTCTATTTGGCGTAAACCCAAATGTTTTTTAAACTTTTAAAAATAATAAATAATTTCTACTTATACCTAAGGTTTTATGTAAGTATCCACAATCCAAGACATTTCTCTGCTCGAAGTATTAACATCTGGAGCCGGCACGTCTATTCCCGCTCCTAAAACAAATTTTAAATGTCACTTTCGATTTATAAATCTATTAGACGATTTTAGAGACATTAATTAATATTTAATTGGTAATACACCTATTTAAAGTATATGTAATACCTTTTTTTGAAATTTTAATTGTCTTCTCGAAGTCTCGTAATTTCTAGTCCTCACGTAATGGAATTGTGTTATAACATTTTTTTTCCGGTTACTTTATATTAAAACATATGTAGGTACTTTGTAAATAAATAAAACATTACATTGACCTATATAATTCTTTTTAGCCAGCTCCAGTGTATACCGACGTGTAATTCTTTGCAACTCAGCTACAGTGTACTTCCGTGGATTGATTGCTACTCCTATGCACACATAAAAACAATAGTTCATTATTAAATAATATATATAGAAGATCTGAAACAGTATATTATTATACAAAAGAAAATTTGCATACAAATAAAAGAGGGCAAATTAACAAAATTATATTTTTTATTAACTAGACCTTTGGTTCCATCTCTCACAAAATCAGTGTCCAATGTTTTTACTAAGCCTAGATCTAAATGTATTAAATTTGAATTAATTTCTACTTTTCCTATATAGTAAACGAGATCCTTGTATCTTGGCACATGTCAAGAAGAATAAAGAAAACGAGAATACAACAGTTATATACAATCCTAATAATGCTGTGAAAATATTTTTTACTGATGAGCAAGAAGAGCAGTTTGATCAATATTGTTTGAAAGTATCCAAATTTGACTATGGTATTTGCAAAGAGGAATTTCTGAAGTTAGCACATGAATAAGGAGTCATTTTGAAAAAATCCTATATAATCTCGAGTGCTTGGAACACACAAATAAAGCAGAAGAAACATAGAAGAAAGCAGAAGGTAAGTAAAGATCGAAGTAAAAAAAAGAAAAGACTGTGAAAAAGCGAGTTTCTAGGAAAAATAATTACGAGGTTAGTTCTGAGGAGGACATTAATCTAACGTTAGGGAGCGATGATGTGCCAATATTCAAGAAGACTAACTGTTTAACTTGTAGCTTTTGGGTCCATGAAGATTGCACCAGTTATGAGAATTACTGTCAAAAATGTGGGAAGGCCTAGATAAATGAAAAATGTTCTAAATATATTATATTAGTATCTGTTAAATTTTATTTTATCAGTATTATCCCAAATGAAGAATATTTATCAAACATGTTTTTCATTGCACCTCTTTTTCATTTCAAAAAAAAAATGAAAACAAAAATATTGAGTGCTTGTAAAATATCTTTGGTCCCAAAGCACAAACATCGTCCCAAAGTACAAGACGTGTTGGTACCTTGGGACAAAATCATAAAATCAGATATCAATTTTTTATGCTCAAAAAGGTATTTGTTAGTAGTTATGTGTATGGCCGTTTATTAACATTACTATCGGAAAGTGATATATGTAAAGTTGTAGGAAAGAGATAATGAGAGATAATGTCTCAGTACAACGTGAGTAAACCCTTGCTACAGTCTGTAAAACCTACAGAGACCACTCAACCTACGTGCAACCTACGCCTTGATTTTATATCCAATCATGGCGCAACCATATTAAATCCTAGGTTAAATATGATGGCGCAATGTCACTTGCTTGTTTATTTTATATTTAGATAACTATCTTCAAGGAGTGAAATAAAGTCACAAGGGAAAGAAGTAACTTAAATATAAATTGCCTGTCTGTTTGCAGATGATGCAGTATCTATTCATTACATCATCAGTAAGTGACTTACAGGCATTGATTATCATTCAGAAATAAGGGTGTGCTAATAATGATCTAATGTGAATGTGAAAAAGGTTTTGATATTTGAAATGAATGCAGACAGGACGGAAAACATAATAACACAAAAATGATATTAATAAGAACAAATGAATAAGTATGTAGATGTGGAAAGGCTTATTGCTGCCGGTAACAAAGATAACAGTGCCTTATTATCTCTGTTAGGCGAAAGTACGCCGAAAAAGTATTGTTTGCTTGCAGTTTCGTTCTTTCTGGCTACCCCGCTAAGGATACAGCGGGAAGCTAAATAAGTAAGTAAGAAAGGAAGTAAATAAGTAAGTAAGGAAGTAAGTATTATTTTTTTTTACTTTTATGTACAAAGTAGCCAAACCTCCTTTAGCTCCTCCAAACGGCACATTGCAACAAGCACATTTGTACGTCATCAAGGCTGCTAAAGCTTTCACTTCTTCTAGGTCTACTTTATCAGAAAATCGTATTCCTAAAAATATTTTTTTTATTATCCATACATATTATAAACATTAAAATAAACAGTAAAATTAAATATTTTACTTTAATACATATGAATATTATTGTGTCAAATTTCTTTTTGTTTGTCATTGCGCTTGCACGCTAATCTCCGAAGCGGATAACCAGATAAATGCAATTTTAGTGTTTCAGTTTTCAACTTTCTAACATTTAGTGTTTGTTTAACTTACCAGTTTATAAACAAAAAAAATTACGTCAATTTAAAATATTTAACCCAACAAAATTAATACAATTTTTTTATTCATTTAACTGAAATTTTATTTTTCAATGTATAAACATTGTTTTAATAGTAATCATTTTATTAAAACACCTTGTAAATAAAATAATATATTTTCTATTATACTATTTATATATATATAAATTGTATAATACCAAATAGAAAATATATTCAAGCATCGATTTTTAATAACCAAAAGTTTGTTAATAACCAAATCTCTAAAATAACGTAATAGGATTCCTATGGAATAAATACAAGCTAGCACTAATTTACTTCATTTATTTTTTTAAATTTGTTGTATTTTTTGTTTTCGCTAGATCATTTAAATACATACCCCCTTTGCACGGCAACCGATGCACACTGTGCTGTGATCGGTATCCTTGTATTATCTCATAATCACCATTTTTACGCTGTAGAGGAAATTCAAACTGCAAAGAACTATTGCAGGAACCCATAACCTATAAAAAATAATATTTGCAAGTATTGTTGGAGATACTAGTATATCTAAGCCATAACTTATTACTAAAAAAAAAATACTGTATCTGTATAAAAAAGATTTAAAATGTGGGGTACAATATAGATTGTTTAGATTATAGCGTTCAGTAAATGCTTGTTGTCATTCCTAAAATATTTTCTCTCTCTCTCTCTCAGCTTCATCCTCATATGGCAGGGTAGGCAGAGGGAACTTGGCAACTTAGTGGTAAGACACTCCGTTTTCCACTTTCCACCGGATTTGAGGCATTGCGTGTTGAGGGGCGGACTCAACGCCGCGCTATGTCTTGTAAACAAGAGGGAAGAAATGACAACATTAAATATTTAATTTGAAAATATTAAATAATTTGAAAACATTAAATATTTAATTTAAAAACATTAAATAATCCTTAAATATTAAAATTGTATTTTTAAATTCATATAAAGACTTTCAATGATGCCACGATATGACGACATATGTACGTTCTGGTAAACAAAACGTCAACTAATTAACGTTAATAAAAATAAGTAAGTTATAAAGTAAGGACGTAGGTATTACAAAGAAATATGGCGTCTAGGGTTGTCGTGAAAATTTAATTGGAAATGTTAAATTTAAACATCTAAATTTTTTTGTTGTTTGATGGTACTCCATTGAAGAGGTTTTCTGTATTTTTTATAATGGTTTTATGTATATATAAGTTTTGGAAATATTTAGCTAAGGATCGAGATCTATAAATGAGTGTAACACCCCATTGTAAGGTGATTCTTATGAGGGAGATTACTGTTTGATTGCCGAATAAAACTACAATACACAGTTCGAAGAAGTAAACAATAAAATTAGTATTCATAACCATTTCGCGACACGACAACTGCTATTGCCATTAATTGTTGTAGAGATACTTAACAATATATCACTTCTACTGTAATAAAAGCAATATGCCACTTTTTTCACCGTTCTGGATAGTCTAAAAGGATATCGGAAATTAATGGGTTCATATTATTAATAATAACTGATACAAAAACATCTACCTATACTGCATAAACATTATCACAACAATTTCACGGTGCTATTTACTTTAAAACGACCATCTTGCATCGCCATTTTCAATACTTATCTTCTATCTATCCTAGAATATCTATATATTTCTACCAATATAATTGATTAATTTATACCTTTAAAATTCCTGCCACTCTTTGCTTTCTTTTCTTTTCAGAAAAATGTGTATGCTTCTTAAGATATTCAAAAAGCGCAGGCTCAATCACTTTAACGGCAAAATGATAAAAATACTCGACCATTCGGTAGAAGCTAGGATTAGGATCGTTGACCACCTTCTGCAAATGGCACGGTATTTCATAATTTCTTATACTACTTTTTATAATACTTACATTTTTATTAGCTAAAAGTAAATATTTTTGTGAACTGTTAAGCATTATTCCAAAATAATATCCAATTTTAACGATTTAATTAAAATGTCACCAATGACAGAATGCAAATATTGTTAATCTAGTGACATTACAAATATTTACTATTCTATGTGGCTCCTTTATTAAAATAAACAGATATTCAAGCAGGCATAACCGCTTATCTGATGGTCAGAAAAAAATAATAAATATTATAGATACCTACTAGTAAAAACTTGTAACATTTACTTATTAGTGTTTTGGCTTTCAGTACTATAATTTAGGTATACACCATATACACCATTGTATTGGGGCACATAACAATGTTAATATAATTGTTCTTTTTCCTAATATGATGACTAAATAGTTTGTTAATTACAGGAATAAAAACGTTTAGTATGCCTGATCAGCGATATCACCTATTTAGCTATATATATATATATATATATATATATATATATATATATATATATATATATATATATATATATATATATATATATATATATATATATATAGGTATATATATATACATATATATATATATATATATATATATATATATATATATATATATATATATATATATATATATTCTTGATCGCCGATAGCATAACCTAAATTTATGAATGACATCTAAGTTAGCTGATTTTAATTTATTTGTAATTTTATTTTTATTGAAAAAACTATGATAAATATTTTAAATTTCACTCATGAAAATTTTATTTTATTATAGATAAAGTGTTTGTGACACAACTTTTAAACAAAACCTTAAATGAACAACCGCAAATATGAACGTCCGCTGATGTTACCATTAGAAATATCTAATTTTCTGATGATTATAACTTTGATGAATTAAAAATATTGATGAAGAATTCTTCAATACAGAGTATACTGCTTATCCCAGCTCCGAAACTCAACAAAGTGATAGTATTTATAAACAATGATCAATTGTATAATTACCATAATTATAACATATAGTTAGGTAATATACTATTATTACGAAACTTTCTAATTGTATTTTTATACTTTTCAGCTTCTACATACAGATCAAGTACACCTTATTTGTTGTTGTTACTAGAGGTACACAAGTTAAAAAAAAGAGTTTAATAATGGAAAATGATACAAAAATAAAAGTTTGGGAAAATTATGCCAACGCGTTGAAGCCATAAGCAGATGCTGTGACTAGACCACATAGTTCTTCTAAGCTACGAAACAATCAGGAAATGATAGAAAGACTTTTTTGATTATTTGTATAAATTCTTTAATATTCTTGTTAACTTCAACATGTAACGAATTATTGTTATAATAGCTTCACGCTGTATCCCGCACGAAACAGGGTAGGCAGAGGGAACCAAAAGGTACTAGGCCAACAATGGAGTTAACTTCAAGTCCTTATAAAAATGAAATAGAAGCCAAGGAAACCAATAGAAAGAAGCCTGTATTAGATTTGGATAAAGTCAAAACTGAAAAAGTAATAAATAAAGGTATAAAAACAAAAAATAAGAATAACAAGAAAAAAAATCAAAAGTGATGTGGTTATGCCAATTATGTAACGAAGATAGGGAAGAAAACATGATACAATGCATGAAATATAAAAAATGGATCCATGACCTGTGCTGGTGTTGAAAGTAAAATTAAGAAATATACTTGTGATATTTGTGTTCAATCTCAATAATTTTTTTAGACTTATTTCGGTTTAGAAGAAATTATAATTTTATTTTAGCTAGTAAATATAATTTGTAGGTAACCAAAAAAAATTTTATCTTGATCTCAGACTTAATTTAAATTAGCGTTTTAGTTGTTCGTGTGATCTCTTTTGTTAAACATACTATTTATACAGTTTATTAAACTTTTATATTTAGATCTAATTTTCTAAGTACGACTTAGGCTATAACTGGTACTAAGTAGTTAGGCGCCTAGTCGCCTAACTCGTACCGACAGAATGTTTTGAAAAAAACGTAAAATTAGCCTTTTTAGGAAAGTTTGTCCTATATTCTATTATCGTTGATTTAAAGGCAACTAAATAAAGGTTTAATATATGCCAAATATAATGTTTTATTTTAATTGCAGTAAATTTTACAGCGATATTTCCTTAGGGAGTACGACTTAAGCTACCTTACATTTCTTTGAAATTATCATAAATTGTTATCAGATAATGGAAGATTTTTTTTTCGAAAAAAGCTTGGTGTGATCCAGTGGATGTTACATCTTCCACATGCCTATCAAAAACACAATTAAAAAGTAATGATAGTATGGGAGGATCGGATAGTGGATGTTCAATTAGTAAGTTAGCACCGTCTGAAAACTTTGTTTCACTTAAATATTGTAAAAAATAGTATTTCATTTGAGAATCGAATAAAACACCAATAGCCATCTTATTAGCAAGAAGACTCAAACAAAAAGAAGAACATGAACTACAAAAAAAATAAAAGGCATGCAGAGCGTATAGAAATTGATGAAATTATTTTGAAAGTTTTGGAAATGTTAGTAAAAGCTAATAAATAATGAAGTATTCCGCACATGGCAAGGTAGGTAGAGGGAACCGGAGAACCTAGTGTTGAGACACTCCACTCCCGTTTCCCACTTTGCATTGTTACCAGAGCGTAGAAATGAAAACATTGAATATTTAATTTATTAAATATTTTTCTCGGGTGAGGATCGACCCTACAACCTGTCGATAACAGTCACACGCTTGTGCAGCTGTGCCACAAAAGGCCTTACATTTAAATACTCCTTAAAAAGAAATTTTGATAATTTCAATTTCTATTAAGAGGAATAGTTTAAAATTTAAATTCTATAAGCACAAATTAGATTATATTTTTTTACAATAGTTAAGTATTTTTGTTATTGAACCAAAAAGTGTATTTCATCCAGTGAAAAAAATTCAGTGAAACTTAAGTGTAAGATAACTCTTTATAATAAATCATATATTTAAAATTAATAGTAAGAATTGAGTACCATATATTATGTTTATACATTTTAATTTAATTGAAACTCGATTAACCAGTCATTGTGATATTTTTGTTATTTTGGATAATTATTAATAAAGAATCCAGTAATATTAATGATTGTTTTAAAGTATATTCATGTAAGGTTTGTTTTCTCATTTGAACCAATTTTGTTTTGTTTATATAAGAAATAAAAAAGGCATTTAACTTTATTTTTTTTTTAAATTTATCTTAAAAAAATGTTACATCATTTATTTTCTGACTGATTGCGTGAATTCAATGTTAGTTCATTAGATTTGTGTTTTTGGATACAGTGTGAAACAGTTCTATTATCCTTTCCTTTATTTTAAATTTGACTTATCTTTTATACCTTTTTGAAAAGGTTAGCAGGTTTCGAAAAATCAAGAAATATAGATACATTTAGCGACATAGTAATAAGCATTTATTAAATATCTGCATATTATGCAGCACAAAAATTTCGATAATTTAAAGTGCTAAGAAATTATTATCACAACGGACACTATAGTTTACAAATAATCTTTATAATTATTAACAAAGAATTCATTTTAAAATTCCTGCATTACGTCTTACTTCGTGAATCATTTACCATTATTTTCGTCACTTACTTTCGGGTATACCTACTGATAATATTTATTTAATGTTCTCATAAAGCAAATCTATTATGAATTACTCTTTCATTAAATCTACTATTGCCATCGGTAGACAAATTAATAAGCTCCTCATTCTTCCCTTTAATAATAGGGAATGTATTGTCATCGTAAGTAATCTGCAACTTCTGACAAACAAAAAACTCTTTGATGATGAACAGATTCTGGATTTTCAGCATAACAATGGGCTATTGATTTTTTGTGGTCACACCAGCACAAAAAAAAATGTGTATAAATCTATTTTAAGTATATATGAAAATTAATATATTTAAATATAACAGTCATTAAATAGATTGAGATTCTTTCAGAGTTTCCTGCAGCTAAATAGAACGGAATTCTCTCCGATTAATGTAATCTACTGGATTCTGTTTTGGCGCATTTATACGAATGTGAGTCCCATCAAAACCTCCTATTGTTTTAGAAAAACCACTTGCACTCTCAAATCCACGCATTACTTCATTAGCACCATTTCCCCTAGGCCATTGCATAAATCTTGAGGCTCTATTAAATAAAGCATGACAAACTCGACGTACAGCCCTCACGGCAGTAGCTTGTCGTACGTTAAATCTGTCACAGATGGATCTACAATAAAATTAAAAATCATAAATTTAGTCGTATGATGCTGAATTTTATTTATAAAATAATATGACCTGTAAGAAAGTCTGGGAAGGAAGTTAAGGGTGTGAGGCCTGTCGTGGCGCAGCGGCACAAGCGTGTGACTGTAACCGATAGGTTCTGGGTTCGATCCCCAGTCGAGGAAATGAAATATTTAATATTTTCAATTTAAATATTTAATGTTTCATTTCTTCGCTCTGGTAATAAGGCAAAGCGCGGCGTTGAGTTCCACCACTCAACACGCAATGCCTCAAATTCCTCAATTTCGCGAAAAGTGAGGAACGGAGTGTCTTAACACTAGGTTCCCGGGTTCCCTCTGCCTACCCTGCCTCGTGCGGGATACAGCGTGAAGCTGAGTAAAAAATAAACCTGCAAGAATTGCGTTTGCAGGCATTTTTCAAAGAGCTATCATTAATTGATGACGGGAAGCAATCGTAGGGCATCCAGGAAGGTGCCGAATTAAATCATCTAGTAATAATTTATGTAAATAATTAAATATATGTAACAACATATTTACATAAGATAAATTGTCATTATCTACAAAGTTATACGTATGCATTAGAAAATCATTTACCTGAAATGATTTTTGAATTCATCAGCTTTAACAATAGACTACGTTATTATAATCAATAGTACGCGATGGTCGAAGTTTTCGTTTTACACAATGATATTTTGTAAAGTAGTAGATCATTCATTCTTCATCTGAACTGGATGAACTGCTACTTTCTGGAGCATTATTGTGACGCATCACTAAATATCCAATTGTTGCCACCATAGACATTTTAATAATATTTAAACGTAGGATAATTAAATACACCAATAATTTTCATTTTATTTTATTTAAATTTATTGTTATAAGGCTTACAGGCTAAAACTTAACCTCTTAAATCTCTTTATAAAGGTCTCTTCTTTAATAGACAACTATTATTGTATAATATACTATATACATATTTAGTACATTCTCAATCAAATTATTTTTTGCGATAAGAGGAGATATTTAGGAATTGTGTAAAAAAATGAATAACAATAAGCGATAAAGTGGGATTATAATAATAAATAAATAATAAGAATTATTTATAATAAAAAGTTTGGATGATAAAAAAATATTTTATTACAACACGAAAGTATTACTTAAAATGACGTCATTAGTACATTTCTCCCTAAATTAATAATTACCAAATTACATCTAAAATTTACATACGAATCGGTTAGAAAATCGGAGTAAAACTTAAAATAGTTAACGACGTCATTAATACAATTTTCCCTAAATTAATAATAACGAAATTACAACTAACATTTACATAGCAATGCGCCGCCGCCGCTTGCAAAGGTAGCCGTACGTACACACATAAATAACACCTTTATCATTGAATATATTACCTATGAAACACTCAAGACACCGAGATAAATAAGGTAAAATAGCTGCGCATTGCTTTTAAAACTTATCAATATCCAACTGTGTCTTAAAATGGCGGCATCAGTCGGTAAACATTATCAAATACAAATCAGTCATTTCGACAATTCACTATTTCTAATATATGTTTGTATCCGCCGATCTTGATACTCGGTGATTTTTCATGTTATCTTGCAGCTCCGTGAAAAGACACCCAATATCAAGATATGAGGGTACAAGACACTCTCAAGAATTCATATACGAGTCGTACAACTGATTGGTTGAAGTAACACCATTAACACCGTGACCGCAACATAGAGATTGCAGTGAAGTCGAAAACTCGTTCGGAAAGTTGTCCGCAAACATTTAACTTAATTATGTATATCACAAGTACATCTAATTCGTGGATGGCGCCCACGCACGCGACACAACGTCGTCAACCTTTTTACCAAACACATTTTACAGCTATTTAATTTGAATGTACACCCATAAACAAATGTACAAATTTTAATAATCCAACAAAGTGCTCTTTTTATATATGGAAAAGAGAATTTATAATTTTAACATCAAATTACTCTTTATAAATAATTTAATAACATCATTTTTAATTTGAAAATACATGTATTGTGTATAAATATATAGTTTTAATAATTGTAAATAGTAAAACATAATACACTGTGAAAACGACAATTACAATATTAAACAATAATTACAATTACGTTTCCAAAATTGGATGGATTTACTATTTATTACACAATAATACATACAGATTTGCATTTTACATTTCAGCACAAACTAATTATATATTATGTACTTTTAAATTATTTCAATATAAATTCCTTCTACATTTTAACATTATATTGCTTTCATATAATCATGATCTTATTTGAGAAATATTGTATTTTTACAATCCAATTTGTAAAAATAATTTAAAAAAAAAGAGATTAATTATGTATAATATAACAACAATCTACAATTGCAATGTATTATATGTATATAGCCAGTTAACGTAAATTTACAAAGTGTTCAAAATTTCAATATACTTGCATATTTATATTGTTTCTTATAGCGTAATGTTTACATCTACAAGTTTGATTACTTACGTGTACATAAGTTGAATATTGATACATAAAATTCTTATATTATAATGTATATATGTCAAACAATATTGCTACTATTATATAATTATATCCGATTTTTTAAATTATTATATTATTTTATATAATTTTTTATAGACGTAATAGAGAAAAAAAGTGTAGACAATGAAAGAAAAATATAAGCCTCACCATTGAGCAGTTTTGTATATAAAAACAAACAAAGATTTTTCCATAATATAAAATTTCGTGTTATTGAAAAAAATAATAATAATTGAAATAAAGTTAAACATTATTTCTTAAAAATGTCATATAATCAAACCATCATAATACATTGTCATAGATGATAGAAGTGGGAAATAAGATATATATACAGAGAAAGTCACATAATATAATAATAAGTGATATATATAATAATCAGTAGTATCGTTCATTTTGTATTCAATATGTATGTATGTGTGTGTGTGTGAATTAATTTGAGCATTATTTCCGTATGTCCCCGTCAGTGTCAGTGTCGCTGTCGCTGTTGGTGTCACATCACTATCACTTACACTAAACACGGTAACGTCTCTATCGCGCGGCCACACGACAATAAACACTTTACTTTTTGAACAGCTTATTCCACTGCAGAACCTGTTTGGCGGGCTGCGACGTTGATGGCTGTGTTTGTGGCGCTTCCCCCTGTTGCGCCTCCTGGAAGCCTGCAACACGACACACAACCATATGAAATGAAAACCTTTAGTGGGTTCGTATAACAATGTGTCACGTTCCCTACTACATGCGGAATAACACTGAAAAAAAAGTATGCACCCCTTTTTTAATAAACTCTACAAGAATAGTAAGTAGTATGTTTTTGGCGTTTAAAACATTTAGAGTACTTAATACATTACCTCTCTCGGCAAAGCAGTTAAACATCTGCTTTGGCCGGACAGACTCCCATAGGGCGCGACGCTACTCGGTCAACTCACGGTCGGACCCCCCCGCCTTGTCAGTGATGCACGAGCGCGCCACTGACGCGAACAACCTGCCAACAACAAACAAGTTAGCACCTCACCCGGAATAACGAACAAGTAAACTACAACAAAACAACATGTAACCGCCCGCCCAGTGGCGTGACATCACTTATCGATCGTTGTTGTTGATTGAAATTGAATGCGAACGTGTCCAACTACTATAGCAGTAACAAGTGAATATTTATACGAATTAACTAAAATAACAACTGTACAATCTGACTGATTGTTCTATACTTTATCAAGATAGAAAATTATGTTCAACTAAAGAGCACTTTTATTTGGGATTTGTCCTAACAACCCGTACTGATATATATATATATATATATATATATATATATATATATATATATATATATATATATATATATATATATATATATATATATATATATATACATATACATATACATATACATATACATATACATATACATATACATATACATATACATATACATATACATATACATATACATATACATATACATATACATATACATATACATATACATATACATATACATATACATATACATATACATATACATATACATATACATATACATATACATATACATATACATATACATATACATATACATATACATATACATATACATATACATATACATATACATATACATATACATATACATATACATATACATATACATATACATATACATATACATATACATATACATATACATATACATATACATATACATATACATATACATATACATATACATATACATATACATATACATATACATATACATATACATATACATATACATATACATATACATATACATATACATATACATATACATATACATATACATATACATATACATATACATATACATATACATATACATATACATATATATATATATATATATATATATATATATATATATATATATATTGGAAAAGTACTAGTACGATGTTTGGTTTCTTATGTAATCAATGATAGATGCCATGATAATATATTTGTATAATATACATAAAGTGCAGTCGCGTCACTTGGGCGGGCGCCCAGGCTTACGTCTTGAAAGTGCAGTAATACGCCTAGGTAATTACTCGAAGGCAAGACCTGGACGGCGAAAAACCACTCTTTTTAATTTGCTCTTATTTGTCAAGTACAAATATTTTAAAAGTGCTTTCAAGAAAATACTTTTTGACAGAACATATTACGAGATCAATATACAAATTTTGTGCTGAAAGAAGAGACTATATTGCTGCTTCAGTATAAAACTACCACAAAATTGAAATTCACTAAATAAAGAATAAAACAAAAATCAAAAGCAAATAAAAAAAACCGTTATATTTTTCTTTTACAATTTCAAAGAACAATTTATAACATTCTTTAAAATATTTATAGAAAAAATATAAAAACAATGTTCGGTACTACCTGCATTCAGTAAAATTTTCTAAAAAAAATATTTCAATCAAATATTTCAATCAAATATTATTATGCATAATATAGTGTACGGTTTTACTAAGGGTCGCTCTACTACCGACGCTGGTATAGCTCTTTTCAAGAGTATTTATGAGTCATGGGAAGGATCGCAGGATACATGTTCTGTGCCTTGTCCAAGGCATTTAATTGCGTGCAGCATTCAACTTTGGTCATGAAGCTACATCATTACGGCGGTAGAGGACGTGCACTCGATCTTCTGATTTCTTATTTAACTAATAGGATTCTGAGGGTTGACGTGAATGGTAGGAAATCTCCTGTGTCTTTAATAAGTATAGGGGTCCCACAAGGGTCTATTCTTGGTCCTTTTCTCTTTTTAATATATATAACTGAACTACCATATTTAGTTGAAAAGAGCCATCAGATAGTAAGTTTTCGGATTATACATCGCTAATTTTTTAAATTAAAAGAAGGCAAAAAGTATATGACGATGTAAACAATGTTGTCTCAAAAATATTTTATTGGTTTAGTGATAATTTTAATTTTTAATAGTAAAAAAAAACTAAATATATCAATATTTCGAACACCCAACACTATATCTAAAGACTTTCATATGACCTCTGCATCGGAATACATTTTTGAAAATATATTATGTATTTTAAGGAAAATATTAATGAATTTAGGAAAATTGGGAACATGCATAACCTCAGTGCTCCTACAACTCGATTGCAACGAGTCCGTAATTCTTTTATGGGACACATGCATACGCTTTTACAACAGGATCCCAGAAAACGTCCGAGAATTTTTATCTCACAATTTAAAATAGTTCTAAAAAGACGTTTGTGTGTTAAAGATTAGCCAAATTAACGATTTTACAAATTATAACACACCTTGGGAATAAAATGCTCGCTTCAGGTTATAATAAATGTATAATTGTCAATTATAATAATATGATGTAAAACTTTGGTTAGAAAAATGACATGTTGCTGTCACGCCATCTTGCATGTCTTATATAAATGTATTAATAGTTACAGTGGTTCAAATATTTCGGGAAACCGTCAGCGATAATATTTACAACTCGGATCCTTTAATCCCTTTCTATAAACCAGAGAGTGCTGGTTCCGTAATCTTTTTTTAGTTTCACGGTTCATATTTTCGGGAGAGCTAGAAAGCTGAAGCGCCTAACGGTACGGTCTCGGCAGATCTCCGTTTATCTTGTATTCACGGTTTTAAGGTCTCCCCTAACCTCTAACTACTCACTCTTGTTTCATAAATATTTTTATGCTATTCTTTCCTCACTCGGTTCTTTCTAGATTTGCGCAAACTTTCTGAGCTTGTACTTCATTCTTACTGCGTCCTTGTGTAGGTACCACACCTACTATTTGGTGTATCGTTTCATTGTGGATTCGGTCAGCTAAACTAACTCAGCATATATTTTTTCGTGATCACATTTCAATGTAAAATTTCAATCAAAAGACTCATTTATAATATACCTGGTTCTTACAACTACAAGAATAATAAGTTTTTAAATTATTTTAAGTCTTGGGATGTCTATTATCTCTACGGTTTGCATACGCTACATTATAAGAGATCGTTCCATGAGTACTGTATACTGAGGCTTATAAATACAAATCTTTTTTCAGAAAACAGTAACTGTAAATGTTTAAAAATATATATTTTAAAATTATTAAATTCTATAAAATTGCTTAAGCACCTAGTAAGCATATAAGAATATATATGATTCTAAATTTCTTCTTATTTTTGTTCTTATTAAAACAAGTCAGTACAAAATAAAATCATAATGAAGGTTTTTTTTTAAATAAGGCTCCTATAATACTAAAGTGTAAGATTATCAATCAGTTTAATATATATTTGAAATAATCTTTTTTTAAATAGTGCATTTCAAATTAAAAACAAAACAAACTAAATACAAAGTAAGAGCAAATACAAAAGTAACAAACATTCTCATAATTTTCTTATGAACTGAATGAACCGTTTATCCAAAACGATTTGAATTAATACAGAAATGTGTTCGTTTGCAGTATACAACATTTCTAAATACACGAAGTGTTACTCATATGACAGTTTAGATTATATATAGCAAAACTAAAAACACACGGTTGCATCACTTTTTTACTTTAGAATGCGAAATCAGTGGAAGTCTTGTCTTAATATAAAAATATTTTTCTAATTTACGGTAGTTTCGAATTGAAGCAGCGATATGTTATTTTAGGGGCAGCTGACATATTCCACATTATATTAAATTGTTAAAATAAAAGTTACATTCGTTGTCTAATAATTTTATAATGATTAATAATTTTAAGAATAACTTACTTTTCAATTTCGGGAGCGCAATGTACGAATTCGTGGGTCCAGAATTTGTAAATAGGATTTTTGATGAGTTCAATAAACGTGATGAGAAGACCCCACGGGTGCGGGCGGTTTACTATCAACCTCTCCAGCAGCATCCTTGTAATTTGTTCCTGTACAGCTTCAGAGTTGGCTTCAGCAAACAAGTATAGGAGACAACAGCTGAAATAGTGCGTGTGGCTGTTCGGATACCGGAGCTGGTTAGCAATTGCATTGAGGAACAAGTACCTAAAAGGTAAAGTTAAACGTGTACCATATACGACTGTTGTATAATTATTTATTATTATGTTCTATAAAAAATAAATTCAACTCACCGTCCTTCATAGTCAAAATCAACAGTGAAGTTTTGGAATATATCCATATGAGCTGAATGTGCTATTGTAGACATGTTTGGGGTTTGTCCCTTAGATCTGATGTGGGCTATGGCCTGTGTGCCCACGTATAATACCACTGCATTCATCAACTGACTGTTGTACCTACGACCGGGCTCATTCACCACCTGTGTCGTTCAACACAAAAGAGATAAAAACAAACTCAAATAACGCATCTCATTACAAATTAATTATAAACAAGCATTGCAATAGTAGAAGCTACATAACGCAAAACAATGTCTCAATAAATAAATAATCTAAGATTTATGTCCTAAATAAAATACAGCCAACTATTAAATAAACATTTAATCGATATGCATTACAATATCAGCAATTTATTAAACGAAGCGTAAAATACTTATTAAACCACACATTTACCTCAATATCATTTTGTAGGTATGGGTGTAGTATAATTGGGCATTTTCATCTTACTTTCACTAAGCTTAGGCCATAAGCAATTTAATAAATGTTAGTTTTATTAAAAAAAAGTACCAAAGTAAATTATAGTATTAAGTTCAAAGTTTTAAAATATTTAATCTGTATTTGAAATTTAAAATGACAGCTATTAAACAGTAGCTGTCATCATAGTGACACAATATATTGTCTGGTATACAACACGCTTTAAGTTGATAACAATATCAGTGAGTTTGTGTTTACAACACCAACTGACACCATAAAACACCTGACATAGAAATTTACCATGAAACGCAAAATGTTCGTTGTATTATTTTTTTAAACAAGTTTATTAAGTAATAGCGTGTAGAGACGACACTACACTAGTAATGACGTTTATAGTTAGTACCTGCATGTTGCTGCGGAGCTCCGAAAGGAAAGTGACAGGCGCTCGCGCCTTGATGTACGCGTCCAGGTCCTTCTTGAACTGCGTCGCGGGGATGATGGTCGCGTAGTTGATGACGGCGCGGGGCGGCAACGTGATCTCGGCGAGCAAGTCCACCTTTAGGTTGGGAGTGAAAGGGTCCGGCAGACGCATGTTCCTCGGGAACGCCGACAGTATCAAGTTGCGCATCTGTATGCAGTTGGGCGGTATCTCGTCGCAAAAACCGTAATGGTAGTCGCAAAGGAACTCGGGAAAATCGTGGAGCAAAACGAGAAGGACCTTGAGCGTCCCCTTGTACAGCATCATAACGGGCGTCGCCAGTTCCGTGTTACGCAAAAACGGATCGAGGAACTTGAAAAGGTCGATAAGCAGCGTCGAATACATTCCCCAGCCCTGGCAACAGTCTACATTTAGTAACGAGCAGTGTGGAAATTTATGAGTCAATTCAAAAAGCGATGATTAAGCAATGGTATCACAAGCGGTATTCAACTGTAAACACATACGAGCATAAAATTAATGAATTAATACCAAGACTTCCGTGATAGACTTGAACAAAAGAAAACAAATCCATAAGATACGCAATCAAACGTAAGGAACGCACATGTATTTACAGACACATCATATCTTTTCACACACAGGCGTCTCATTATGAATTTACATGGTCTTCAGAACAATCCAACTAGCAACTTCATCTTGTCCAACATTGTATTTCCTTTATAATTCATTGTTTAAGTATTCAAAATGAAGTTTTACAACGCATAGATATCATAAAAGGGACGCGACTACAGTTCTATTATTAATTACAAAGTTAGACAGAGAGTTATTATTATATATATGTTAATATTATTAATTTTAAATAATATCCGAGGTATTTTAAATGCGTTTTGTTTCATATAGTCATCAATAATTTCCTATAAACAGAACTGTACCCACGTCGCGCCTCGTGTGCGAAAAGACAATCATCGTATTACTGGTTCCCAAGCAAAGGGTTGATGTGGTTCAAAATAATGTACTGTCCACCTCGACCATAACGACCTGAATTTTTATATTTTTTATATTCATATTGTATGTAACAAATTAGCTTTGTTTGTGTAAAGCTAAAAGGCAAACGATCAAAGTAAATAAATAAAAGTAACAATGGTTTCAGTCATGAACTAACTTCATGTAAGCAAATGGTATTGGGCTTAGGCAACAACTACATCGTTTTTTGTTCTAGAAACATCTGGATCATGAAATATTTAAACACGTTCTATGAAAATACTCTCAATTAATTAATAAAATTAAATGCTCTACAATTATTTAAGAAATATAAAAAAGTCAGGTCTATAATTTATAAGCTATGTTAGTTTGACACAATCCATAAGGAAATTTAGTATAATTAGCTAATTACTAAAATTTTGAGTTTATGTGTGAGCGTGTATATATGTGTATAAAAGTAGTATGTATTTATATATAGAAGTGATACATAATTTTGCATTTGATCATAAAATATAATCATAATATAATATTCGACGTAAATCCTTCTATTGCATATTTATTATGTATCACATACAATTTACATAATAATAATGTTCAGGTAATGTTAGCTTACATTGATATAAAAATTAAATATACAAACAAAAACTTTGATCTCTTGTCTTGTTGAAAATATAATGTGGTCTTAAAATTTGAGATGTTGATCTCTTGTATTCTTCATATATAGACTTTTTCAGACAGCATATTTACGTATGTTTGTACTTTACAATGTGTATTTGTAAAGATAAATTATACGTATTTTGCGCACCAATATAAATCTTAAGATCAAAGTGTTTATCAAGATTGTGCCAAAAGAGCTCATGGTCAGGAACGTGTTGGTCAAAATTTTGTGAATATTAGAAAAAATAAAGCTCAAAAAACATTATCTAACATTATCTAAATTAAAACCAATACAAAAGTTACCATTAATCAAAAATTTTGACTAACATGAAAAAATTTGAACTCCACAAAATATTATACAATATAATGATAAACTGTATTATAGCCCAAATCCATATGTAATGAAATGTAATAACTATTAGCACCGAGTGACGTGACTCTGGAGTTGTATCTATTAGTGTAAATGTATTGAAGTGTGTAATAATAATGACAAATAATAGTATTAAATATATACCTTCTGCTGCGGTGTGACGGCGAGTACGCGGTTTACGAACGCCCTATGAGCCACTATCTCGAGCCACGCGTAGCAGAAGCCTGGAGCCACGCTTGGACGCACTATACGCAACGTATGACAGAACGCTGTAAGAACCTGAAAAATATTTTTTATTGATTCATGTCCAATAAACATATAAAGCTTATTGAAAAGCAGCTCTCAAAGATTGATGTTTTCAATTACAGTTTACAATTATGTTGTTTTATACAACAATGCAGTGACAGCTATTTTGCATGAAATGAAACATCGTAGATCTTTTACACTACGCAAAGAATTTAAATGTGATTTCCTATGTTAGACTAGACAGAGTAAGTTAACAGAATTTTATAATAATAATATATAAATACACTAGTGTGATATTAAACTATTACGGGCGAGTAAAGCCGCGAATAGAACACTAAGAGCTATTTATAACGACAATTTTATATTTATAATAATGACTATCATTTCATGGTTTCTCTAAAAGTAGTCCTTACTCGTAAGTCATAGCTACATTCTGAATATAATGAAACAAAACCGATAAGTTTTTTTTTCTAAAGGGCATGTGAAATTACCTGGTAATTCATAGATTCTAAAACAGGCTCAGCCATGTTCATGTCCAGAAATAGGATTAAAAGGAGCCTATGGTAAGGAAGCTGTTGGAAATTGGCACCATGCTCCTCATGGTCCTGAAGTAGGCAACCTGCTATGATGCCTAAAATCTAAAGAAAAATATGTAAATTAACTCGTATATCATCCTCTTAATGTGAATAACTCATGTAACTGTGATAACGTACTTTGTTCAACAAGTTAAGTTTAGGCGTTGGGTTGCCTCCGTCGGCTGTATTCTTGATGAGTAGCGACACCAGTTTGATGAACGAGTCGCACATAGCGTAATACTTTTCCCTCTTAGGAGGTACGGGAGGAGGATTCATCCTATCCTCATTTAGGAGCTGGTACACATTTTCGACACACATTTGCGTTGCAATTCTGAAGAAGCGTGTGATCATGTCATCGGACTTTAATATACCGTTCATGTTCATACGATGAACGTAAATGTTGAAGTTCTGTCCTATTTCAATCTCTGTGAGAGGGCCGAGAAGAATGTTCCTCCACTCTCGTAGAAGGTTCTCGGTCTTCTCTTGGAGACCAGGTGGATCGTCGTACTCTCGGGACTGAGCAAAGGAATAACCGCATTAGACACTGCTTGCTAATCATACATTATCAAATACACACAAATAAATAATTTCTACATAGACCATAATCCAACTATGACCAGACCATGCAAACTCACAACATATAACTAATATATATTTACCTGTATTAATTAATCAACTCTCGATGTGATTTACATATCTCTTCCGCAATATTGCAATTGAGATAAAATAATATAACATATTGAATTACAAATAATCAATCATATAAATGTTAGCTATTAGGGAAATTTATAGTTCTTATCTTCTATTTATAATTCTTACATTAACTGTTTTTTATAGTTTTTATGGTTATGTTAATGGCAACTGTTTATATGGCTTTTTAAATAAAAAAATGACGTAATTAGAAACCAATATGTGGGTCATAATACAAAGGTTGGTTATATAAAAGTAAATACAAGTCGTGAATCGTAGTGTGTTGTGTCGTCAGCAGTTAACGCGAACAGTACATATACACAGTGCATATTGTGTTTAAATAACGCGTATACTTACTCGCACTTGCACAATGCCATTATGAATGTGCGCAGTGGGTCCCAAAGGTGACCGTTCGCCTAAATAAGTGCTAGGATCTTGATTGATGCGTATTGTTTCTATCAACGTGGCGAGTCCCTCCGGCGGCGGCTGTCTGGAGTGCGACATGAGTCGTACTAGCGTCTCAGTAGTGTGGTATAAATCAGACTCAGTCACGTACGCACTATTCCTATCATCGACTAGGTACAGCTGTACGAGCTGCATCGCGAAAGCTACAGCAACGTAGTTATTTCCATTGTCCAGTAGATGCGTTAACGCGAGGTCATACTAGAAAAATAGTTGAGTTAAAACGCTTCAGTATAAACAAATGCTAATTAAACAAATATATTTCATGATTATGTTACCTGTGGCATGTTTACTAGATGGCTTCTAACTAGGCAATCAATGGCTTCTAGATTATATTTCAACTCATCCCTGCATTCGGTTATACAGTAGGTTATCTGCTTCGTAGTCCATGCATGTCCATACACCCTAGCATCTTCCAGTAGCTTGAGAACACGAAGATGAATGTCTCGGTACCGCGTCATTATTTCCACATGTTCAGATATTGTTCCCGGTTGAACAATGTGGCCATCCAGCAGACCTTCCACAGCCTGCATAATTTTGCGTCATATAAATTCTCAGTGAAAACATTTATTTGTTGACAGATAAACATAACGTAGTAATGTTATATATGAAAAAAAAAGAATAAGTACTGGTCGGATTCCGATTAAGTTTCGTACCAATTTAATGATTGTAAGTCAACGGAATCTACGACTATAGTAAGCAGCTTGACACACATATACCAAAGTGATCATTTAATAGCTCCGCCTTCTTTTATGGGGTACGATACCTTAAAAAGTTATTAAAATTAAAAACTATGTAACGCACCCGTTGAAGTAAAGCATATCCAGAGACAATATCCCTGTTCCGCCTGGCCATGATGAGGCACTCTAGCAAAGTGTGCATGTTGGTGGCTTGCACTGTGAACGCTGGCAAGCTCAGAGCGCTGGACAAAAACAGCTCGGCTGCCGCTATCAAAGTACCCATCTCGTCCGTGCCATACACCTCCAGAACATATTATTCAAAGTTATAACATTTATTGCTTAGGTTGGTAATAATAGAGTAAACTTAACAATAACACAAATCAAATAACTTCATTGTAAAGAAAAGATAAAACAAAACTCTACTCAGTTATTAAAATAGCAATTGAAATCACAAACTTCTAGTACTCATATAAATTTATTTACCTGAGTGGGGTTCATAACTGGGTTGAACGCCATGGCTGTAATTTGATCTTGAGCAGAAGGTTTCGGAATGAACATGCCTGGGTCACGTACCGGCATGAAGCCAGGGATGTTGCACGCGAACTCTTCATATACGGCTATCTGTACCTCGGAAGGTCCGCCCACGCGAAGCCGGACCCTCTCGGGTATCCTTTCGGTCTGGTAGGTCAACACGATCGGGTCAAAGTATCTCCTGCCCTCCTGACGGGCAATTTTTCTCATTTCGTAGTCGTTCATAAGTCTCTTATCGAGTTCAGGCAATGCCTTTTCAACGGCAGTCTTCTGTATAAAAGCGCAAGCTAGTTCCATGTTCTCTGTCGCTAAAACGGCTGCTGCACTTTCAATAATATCCTTCTGCAAAACGTTTAACTATTAATATATAGGAGGAATATCATAAAGCAGTGTACGGTACGGTACAATCGACTGCCACTCACCTGCTGCGGCGTGGTGGGGATAAGCGCAGTAATGAAGGCGGCCTTCAGGTTGGTGCTGATGGTGGTGATGATCTGCTCGCGGCACGTGATCATAGCCATGCCAGCCGTCAGGTTGCGCATCATGTGATGCGCACACGTCCGCATGCGGCCTTCGTCAGGATCAAACGCAAAGTCCTTGCGGATGATCTGCTCGCACGTGGTGAGCGCGTACTTTATGGAACGGTCCACCACCGGGTGAATCCACTCTTGGATGGACCGCTCGATCGCGGGCTTGACGAACTGCTTCAAGTGGGGGTAGTTTTGGAAGAGGATGATGTGCGGATTGAAACATATCTTCTGTCCGAACGCCGATGTGGAGGAGACATTGACATCGAGATAGTTGAACCTGGGCTCGGGCAGGCCTATGACGCCCATGAGGCCGGGGTCATTTGCAACGAGACCAGAGGTGGGCGTGGGCGCGGCGGCGGACAGTTCCTCGGCGGGCAACATGGGCGGCGGTGGCGGCTGCGGTTGCGGCGGCGGCATCATCTGTATCTGCGGCGCGGGCGCAATTGCCGGGTTCGCCGGGATCACGTTGGCTACGGCCTCTTTGTTTGGCTTTGGTTGTGACAGTTGGAATTCAATGGTCCTTAACTTTTCTGGATCCTTAAGATATAGAGATGGTTTGAGATCGGTGATATCCAAGCCTAAGTTTTTACATAGCACTTCTATTTCAAACTTTAAATTTAGTTTCAAATCTGGTTCTTGATGTAGTTCGGCCAATACATTCATGAGAGCCATGCTCCATGGGTTCGGCGGTTTAAATACGATGCTCTTGGCGCAGGATTCCAAGACCTTCGCAACAAACGGTACCACGTAGAGCAGCTCCTGTTGACCTTTGTGATAAGCTTCAAGTAAAAGTGCTTTGAGGTCTAGGTCTATATAAAGGATCGGTTGATTCCGAGCCAACGTGAGCATACCTAACCAATGACCTAGATTCTTTAGTAAAGAACGATCAGAGAAATTAGCTATGCCTTTGTCGGATCGCAACAACACTCTAATATTTCTATACGTTTCTTTAGTCACCATTTTGTTTATGTCGCGTATTTTAAGGACATCGAGAAAATTAGAATATAAAGCATGGAAATTCAGCTCAATGGACGCCCGTTTCATAACAAGGTATTGAGACAGCCACTGATAGTATTCCTCGGTTATGATTTCTTTCAACTCTTCGCACTTGGTTTGTAGGTTGAGCTGGCTGAGATTATTAAAAATAAAGGCGGTCTTGTCCTGAATAGCCTCTGGAGGAGCATTTATCTTCTCGTCTCTATCAGTTGCAGTCAATAGAGTATCAATGTTGGTAGCATTAGCTATGGAGGGCCGACTGCCGATACCTCCAGCGGGACAGTTTGTAACTTTAGATATTACAGAAATTGGATTGTGCGCGCACACCACGGCTCTGTAAATAAAGTTTATGTTTGTTATTGTTCTAGAATTGATATTATAATTTATTATTCTTATCACAGGCATGTGACTATATTCGCAACAGGTTGGAAATTCGATCCTCACTCAACGAAATGAAATACTTAATATTTTCGTTATTCCACTTTAGTAGCAAGGCAAAGAGTGACGTTGAGTTTCGCCAATAACAAACAATGCCTCATATTTGGCGGAGTATAGAGATAGTAACGGAATGTCTTAAGGGTACCAAGTTTCCTCTGCCTACCCTACCATGTGCTTAAAGCTGGAAATAAATATATTTTCCACTTTGTTATGGGAAGGAAAAAACACAAGTAAACAAGCAAAGACGAAGGTCTTAGATGCGGATTATTGAGTATGTATGTAAATACTTGCCTGTACGGTGCTGAGACGGTGACAACCGCGGTCTGGTTCAACATGGCGGCCAGGCTTGTTGGCAGAACGGGCCCCTGAGGCTTTGTTGGTGGCTCTTGACTCTGCAATCCATACTCGATATATTCGATAAGATGAGGTGGAAACTCTCCAAAATGTGGTATAGCCTTCACGTGCTCGCAATATTTATGATAATCTTTCAAGCGCGACTTGAATCTGTCTAAAGCCGCTATACCAAAGTAATACATTTTGGAACCTTCCGGTTTGCGTAAAGCGTCTAAAACAAATCTTAAGGCCAATCCTAATGATACATAGCTGGGGACTAAACCTTTTTCTATTATTCCACCAAACAACTGTGCAGTTATATGAAGCTCTTTGTCCGGGTATTGTGGAAAGAATTTATATTCTTCAAAGAGATTACGGAGCATGCACGAGAAAACTTCACGTTCTCTTTTATTTTGTGAGTCTTGGAACTTCTTCAGCATTTCTAATACCTCATCTATCGATAATGTTGGATGCGGTGGATGATTATATATCCTTTGAAAGTAGCTATTCGCCTCGTCCTCGATTTCCTTGGAGACGTTATGCATGATTTCAGGGAAGTGTATGGGATCGGGTAAACGAGGTTTGTCCATCGCCGGTGTAGGCGGCATACGAGCCAGCGCCGTCATGTTCACGTTCACATTGTGTTGCATGGGCATCATTGCGAAGGGACTATTGGGCCCCGCCCCCATCAGTCTCGACGGAGATCCGGGAGCAGTGACCAATGGACCCAACGTGCCCGGCATTGCGAAAGCTGTATTTGCCGGTGCCAGAGTCATACTGGCTACATTTGGAGTCAGATTGGCAATAGTATCTACATGGGGCGTAAATAACTGAGCACCTAAACCGGCAGGGTTGAATGGTGTTTCTAGTACTCGTGTATGTGGACGAGCTATTCCTGCAATTCCAGGTCTTGCTTTGCTCAAAATCAATGTCTGACAATTAGCTATCACGCTATAGATTGCTTCTTGCAACTCCTGCTGTACGTTAGGTATGCACAATTGCAAGCAAGCCAGTATTGTCGCTATAGTCTCTGGTGGCAGCTGAGCGGCCTTAGGCAGCTGTTCTTCCGTTACTTTCCCTATTACTTGTGGACAACGCCGTTGAAGGAATTTCACCATTGCCGAAACGAAATTTTCACCGTGGTCCCGAATTTTGTCAGTGAGCCATTTATCTAATTTAAGATATTCCCTCCTAGACGCGAGACATGCGAGGTCAATAACGAATGGGAACGATTGGACGTTCAACAATAAGGACAAGGCCTTGAGGTCCTGCGCTACATCCAATATTCTCGAAAGCTTGGATTGATCGCTCTCGCCGCGGATATACCAGTCGGCCATAGCGTGCATTATGATAGTCTTGATGTTAGGATTTTGTGTATGCCAGGCATGTTGTAACATTATACCAGAATTGGGATGATTGCCAAGAAATATTGGAATCAAATTGGTCAATAGTTCTTGTCTGAATACTGTGACGGGAGGATTTATTTGTAATAATGCCAGCAGTAGAATATCTGGACAATGTTGTAAAGGGAATTTGAACAACTCATGAACTTGCATGTAGTAGCCTCGTTCTGAAGCATATAGCAATAGCTCGACTAAGTAAAGACACCGCCAAGTGGCTACTTCTTTATTATCAGTCTCTGGAGGAGATTTCAGAACGTCAATGGACACTGGATGGAATGGATGATCTGCGAAACTAAATATATCAGGATGTTTAAGAATGTTTGATATCAAACTCATCTGCCCCTCTAAATTGGTCCATCGCCGGCAAAGGTACTCAATCGGGAATATGTTGGCTGGATAACCTGCACTCTGTAGACCTAAGCGCAGGATCGCAAAAAGTAGGCTCAAGCCCTGTCTGTCTGGTACTATAAACTCTGGGTGGTCAAGTTGCAGTATGACTTCTTTCCAATTCAAGTTTGAAGCCAACTCTTTGAGAGCTTGAACAAAGATTTCGGCATTCCATGTTTCTGGTCCATGTGTGATAGCTTCTTTCTTTGCTTCATGATTCATCCAGAAATTTCCGGGAGTTTGTATTTGCGGGCCTTCTGGTACAGTAGCGTGATATCTGACCATCATTGAAATAATTCTTGCTACGTCCAAAGCAGTAGGTTCACGAGCACCGAAGTTGATCATGTTGTTTTTGCAGTCTTCAACTGAAGACGTGAAATTGTAACCGATATCTCGGATAATTTCAGCTAAAGAATTGTCCATCATGGCTGCTGTCATATCATCAGTTGTGGTCATTTCCTCGAGAGGCGTCTTAGTATCGTCAGGGTAAAGCAGTGGCGCTAGTATAATAGGCACTACTTCGCGAGGAAAATCAATACGTAATCGTTTCAGAAACAAGTCCTTCGTAACAGCTGCTAGGCGGAAGTTCTCAAACGCAAGACTTGTCAGTAGAGTTTGCAAAACTTCAGGGCTGCATTCCTGAAGACCTGCACGCTCAACTTGATGTCCGCGCTCTGGGTAAACAAATATTGAATGTTAATTGTGAATTTTACAATAATAACATTATCGTTTTTTTATTTTTATTTACAAATTGGACCTTTAGTTTTCTTAACATAAATTAAGTAAATTTTTATGTTATCAAAATAATATATATATAGATGTGGTAAATAAAAACACAATATGATATATATATTATGATTTCATTTGATAAACATGAACATCTCGAAAAACTGCATTAGGCCTATGTAATATACCTGCGTCTAGATAACACTGAACAAAGTCCAAAAATCGTTTCTTTAAATGTTGTTTAGTCAGAGATACAATTTCAGGCTTTGATGAATATCTTCTCAGCACCAAGGAGAAGGCAACATCTTGGGCCGTCGTTAATTTCAGCAACCTGGCGAGCCGACTGAGTAATGTATTCAGGGGTTTTAGAACCTAAAACAAAATATGAATTATACATTTTTCTCAAAATCAGGACAAAAGTCTTGTTACATAGAATTTTAGAATATTACACTTATATACTTCATTTTACGAAATATCTGTTAGCTTACATTATTATTTTCATTTATTGATAGTCCACTATGTATTCATAAGAAATGGTAATGGAAATAGTATGCCCCATTCTATTTCCCCTAGAATTCTTGAGGTATTGCCTGTTGAGAGGTAGTCAGCCAAACAGTGTCATAGTTACCTTTTGCAAAGACTTAGTAGGTTGATCTACAGCGCGGCAAACTACTGTGGATTTGGCAGGGTGGCTGAGCAGCGCTGCAAGATGCTGTGCAAGGAGGGTGGCGTGGACACTGTAAGTAGTGCCCTGTCGGTCGTTCTCCCACGATGTCTTCGCAGCTTCAGTGAGCAGGCACCTCAGCAGTTGATTTTCTGCTTCCAAGCCATAGAGACTGACAATCTGAACCCAATATGTAACACATTTTAAACTAACACAACAAACAAAACCATTTAACAAACAAGCAAAGCTAGAAACTTACAAAATAATTAAATAAACAATTGCTACAACAAACAATGTTGTACCTAAATGCTTGTGCCACTCTAAATGATAATAAAAATAACTTAAAACAGATTTTATCACAGTAAGGAAGGTAAAATAGTTAGCTAATATTGTGCTAAAGAAATGTTAAATGTTTTTATTATTCATAAGAAAGGGTTACTTTTATATGAATAATAGACATTAAATATTGAGACTATTATATAGTTATACTATGAAAGTGTAAGATATATTCAAATTTCGCGAAGTTTTGCATTAAATAATAATAAAAAAATCAATAACAAGTTTCATATCAACTTTTGCAAAATCTTATAGATAATCAGAAAAAATATAAAATCTTTCTTAAATGTATCAATATTTTATTTAGAAGATAGAATTTTAATATCAATTAGTTTATATTAAAATTCTATCGTCTAAATAAAATATTGATACTTCAATTACTTTCTATATATTAATATCAATTAGTTTTTACTTATCTTATACATCATTAAGTATTATCTTTTTAACAACTTGACATAAGTTAGTAATAATTTTGGTTACAGGGCAAAACATGTTATGTGTATTATTACTTTGAAATATATTTATTTGTAATATACATGAAATTAACCAATCTTGACTTCTAACATTTCAACTCATTCAATGATTACTTGGTTGGATTGAAGTATTTGAAATAGAATATTTTAAGAACAGAAGACTAATTTTGAATGAGATAAAAATATGTTAATAATGACTTGACTTATTTCTTTAAATTTCAATTATATTATTGTTATTATTGTTCAGTTAATTTTAATTATGGACCTTTAAGTGTGTCACATTCGTAGTATTTCAGTCTTAAAAACATATTTCGCAAGGCCAAATGTTGCAACAAAACTGGCAGCTATAGGCAACAAGTGCTTATGTGACAAAAAAAATATTCGCTTTGCAGTTTAATAAAAATAAACAACTTATTGACACATAGTGAGATAAATTTGCAATAAATAATTTTCTTAACCAATTTGTAGCAGCAAATTTATAATATATTGTGTCAACACAGCACAACTCTAACTGTAAATGCAATAGTTACGGGTTTGAATACCACATGGATGATTGAATTATTTTCATTTTATATATATATATATATATATATATATATATATATATATATATATATATATATATATATATATATATATTGAAATTTTCACTGATAGTGAACCCAAGCACAAGCAGAAAATTTCAAAAGGAGAGTGTCACTAGGTTCCCCATGCCCACTCAGTAACATTTGGTAAATGCTTATGAAACAGTATAAATACATTGTGTCATAACTAATAATTTATTAGTACAGGTCAAAGTTCCATATTTATTATTGATGTTCACTAACAAGCTGTTATGTATGCAATGGACAATGCATTTACTGAACAACAATTAAAGAACAATTTATATCATGTGTCAGTCCTTAAAGTGATAATGAATTGAGAGTCAAGTTTCCTTTATATATTATTTTTATATTTATGTTCTTTATGCATCAATATATATATATATATATATATATATATATATATATATATATATATATATATATATATATATATATATATATATATATATGTATATATATATATATATATATATATATATATATATATATATATATATTTAAAAAGACTTGAATTCAATACACACCAACAACCACTAAAATATGATAGCATAAAATAACTAGGTATGAACTACACATTTAGTTACAAATGAGAATAAATAAATCATATAAGCAGTTTAAAGAAGTGCACTTACTAAAGACAAACACAATCTACAATTTTATATAAAAAATGCTGAATGCATAAAATGGTTCAACTAATTTGCACACAAACATATTGTAAAACTCACATTTGGTCTTCTTTTGTGAACATGGCAAGACATATAAAAAGAAAGTTTTTAAAACGATTTCTTAAAAACACAATCAGTAAATTAATTTAAATAGAAGAAGAAAGTGACTGACTGGCAAAAAATATAATTCATATAATCATCCTAATTCATATTTGTTTTATAAACCATCTCTATTACTGTCTGATTAATTTACCAGTATAGAAAAGTAGCTTACACTTAAATATAATTTTAAGTGCTTACATACAGCTGCTCTGTATAAATATACACATATTATATACATGTCATACTAGCAATGAAATAAATTATTTACTATTTTATTATACTGATATGGTTATATCTCAAAATAGAATGCTTACATTTCATTGTAGAGTAAAAAAAATAGTAGTATTTATGTTGGGTATATACAAAATTTCCTATAATCCTTGTATATAAAACATTCAGATTTATTTAACTGTTCATAGTTAGTTCTTTCAATAAAACAATTATGACTATAATTATTGTTAGTAATGTAAATATATTAAGCAGTGTTTTACAAAAAGCAATTGAGACATTTTTGATACTATTTGATTTTTTAACTAAACATATATTACACATTGAAATATTTGAAATTTCAACTCGGTATTATATATTTCGTATATAAGAATATGAGAAAAAATTGGACAGTTTCAGCTGTGGTTGATTGCCAAATCTTTATGAAACCGTGACATTATCACGAGTTGCACTGCAGTTGTTAAACTATAAAAAATTACAAAACAGTACTTTTTGTAATGTAAAAAGTTACTTTCATTCATAAGCAAATTTAATCAACGCGCAAATTTATATTGAACCACTTTATACTGCCCTCCAATAATGGCAATTTACATTTTTCTATCTACTTGATATTTTGGCAATAGAGCACAGTGCGGTAATGCAAAAATATAAGCAATCCTAACTGTTATATAAATTGTTAGTCTTATTACCAATGCAGCTCGTGGCTCCGACCGTCCACAATATGGCGACAATTGAAAACAAAGACAAAGTTTAAAATGATATAACTTACCTGAGACAACTCTTGGTTCGTTTGCTTGAAATTCTTCTTATTTAGATTTGCAACGAGATAATTTATTTGAGATAAGCTAAACGTTAAAGAGTCCAGGTTCATAGTTCCATTAATGCGAAACCGAAAGCTTCAAACACGTTTGAAGCTTTCTCGATTTTTGACGAATGATTACGGTAAACGTATGTTCTTTTACAGTTTTTTTGCGAAATAACAATAAGCCTAAGGTCAACATCACCAACAATATTTTTCACTTCAAATTTAACATAATTAAATGCCACAGCAATATTTCATTACTCAAAAAATCTGCACAAGATGACGAAAGCAGTAACCAGTCTAGTCGTTCGGTCTCGTATTTCTTCGCCATTCGTACAGAACAATTACGTTATTAAGCGCAATGCTCCCAACATAAATTAAAGATTAAAAAAGGATATAAGTTGCCAGTACAATATTAAAATAACGCGATATTTGTACAGTACCTATATGATATCCTTATAAGTATATAAGTAATTGATTATGATTACTGTCATACCTATTTTCTTTTGTTCGAACATAATGTACCATTCAGTATTTTTAGGATAAGAGAACAAATATTTATAAACTGTACTCTCATAGAGCAATTATTTTCTATAATATTTTTGAAATGCATCGTGTGTATTCATAGTACGGTTTTATCAAAATAAATAGATAATTATAAAGTTTCTTTCCATAAATTTCTAAATCTAAGATTTAACTTAATAACAGTAATTTAACAAGTAAATACAAACCTCAATTATAAGAAATATACATTTTAGAAAATCATTTACTTTAAAATGTGGTTTTTGCCACATTTTGCTCCATACTTTGCGTTTTAGTAAAACCATTCATGTTATAAGTTGGTAGCATTAGTTTTATGATAGTATAAAATATATAATGATGACATCATAGCTAGGAAACATAAAACAGCTTACACAAATATAAACGTAATAAAATTTATTTATAAAAATATTAAAAGAGGATAAATCATTATTATTTAATGTTTTTATATTTTATAAATACAGTACTCTTGTCTATGGGTCTATCTTTCTATGGTAATATGGTAGAATAAAAATAAAAAGTTTGCAGAATAAGTTTATTATATATATATATATATATATATATATATATATATATATATATATATATATATATATATATATATATATATATATATATATATACATATATATATATATATATATATATATATATATATATATATATATATATATATATATATATACTGGCCACTCCGCAGCCCAGATTTATTCCCAATGGACTTTTTTTCTTTGGGAATATCTTAGAAGCAAGGTATACATAAATAACCCCCAATCTATTGAACAGTTAAAAAAAAACATTTGCAATGAGATGCAGAACATTTCCACGAGCACTTATTTGGTCATATATAAAAAATAAAACCCTAAGATGTGTTCTTTCTTACAGGATAAATGTTTGTTTACAAAAACAGTTAATTTTATTTTTATAGCTATTTTAAAGGTAACTCTCTATTGGTCATGTATCTTATCATACTAACAAACAAAATTTAATTAGTTAATGAGTAAAACTGTGATGCTTTAAATTGTTATGAAAGCAATCCTTTATTTCTTGTAATTCGTAAAACGTAAAAATGGTTACCATTTAAATATTATCTTAAATACAATATCAATCTATAACATCGAAAGCAATACTATATAGTATAGTTTCAGCTAATTCAATTGATCAGTTATAACTTTTTCATGTCTTACTTTTTTATTTATAAGTTGAAATAAAATCAATAGTAATTATTAAGGGAAGTTTGCTAAAATACAGTAGTTTCTTATATTAAAATAAATAAACGCACAGACAGATTAATAAAATTTTAAAATACATTGTTTTTGATTCTATTTGACGTAATATTTTTATATTTTTCTTATATATTTTTCTTAAGCAGATACCGATCAGTTGTACGATTTTTTTATAAGTAGCAATTAGGTACTTTAATAATCTGTTTTAACATCGTTAAATATTCAGAAAACAACGGCACCGATCAACGAGAAAAAATATCTATCAGGACATCTATTTTTTTTTGTTTAACTAACACTCAGTCTCAGTTAATACAATACAGCGTGAATACCGATATTCACTTCATGAACGATCACCCGAATCGCATCGGCTTAATCGAATACTGATATCGAGCTAAAGGCTACGCGCGAGAATTTATATTATCTGTGAATAAGGTAATGGTCATAAGGAAATGAGAATTAAGATATAAAAGTTTTAGAAAACGATATATTGTAAGGTTAGTTATTTTTATTTTATTAAAATGATATATTAACGTTTTTGGGCATTAGTATACGTAGTCTTGTGTACTTATACTTTTAAAGCACTATAGTTTTTATATTTTCAAAAGATCATATTGTTTTTATTTTTTATTATTTTTACGTAAGTCAAAAGTAAAATATCAGGTTTTATCTTTATTGAAATCGTAACATAATTATTATTGAAAATGGTTATTTACTAACACTTATTTAATTATTGTGTTTCTCTAAATACTAGTATCAGATTCTATTATATAATAGCAATGGCAGGACCATTAAGTCTAATATTTTTAACCTTGCTTAAGATGTTCTATATAATATTTTTTGCATAGTTACTTTAGGATTGAATTGACTTGTTGCAGTTTAATGGCGATTGGGCAGTTCCTTCGCAGGAACTTTGTGAGCATAACTTTTCCAACTTTAACAGTTGCACTTATTTGGGCTGATTGGAATCACACTAGAAAGTGGAAAAAGGGAGAAAAAAAGTAAATATGGCCATATTTGGAATAACTCCGCGTTTTATTTGGCTTGGTGTACCTATGACTGGATTTTTCATTGGAAAGTATCTTGATGATCAAGAAACTCTGAGAATGACAAGTTTCAGGGATAAATCAATGCTTTTTGGAGGCAGAGTAAAAGAGGGTGATCCACCTTCTTGGCCTTGAATAATTATGTAGTGGTTTAATTATTGAATGTGAAAATTATTAAATTTAGTTAACTGGTACTGTTTGATTTTTTTATATTTACTTAATAATGTAAATTTGATTTGAAAATATTAGAAATCTTCTTACATCTATAATAATGAATAGAAAACAAAAATTAATGTTGTAGGCAAACATATATCTTCATAATTTTTTCATGTAATAATAGCAATTGCCAAAAAAGACAGATCATTTATCCGCTGTTAAAATAAGTAATAAATAAAATTTTCATACTTTACTACTTTACTATTGTGTAATTATACAAATGAATTTGCATCAATATTAACTCAACTTTGAGTTGGCTTAGTCAAAATAATATTTCATCTGAACATTATTTAATATTAAATATGACATTTATAATAAGCTAGATGCATGCTCTTATATTTGTGTAGACTTTTTGACTTTTGCCATGCTTCTTCTATTTGTCTCTTGTTATTGTTGAAACATTTAGCAGGAAGACAAAGCAATCTCAGTATCAAGACAATTCTCTTACTTAAATTCAAGGTATTTGTAACTTAATCCAAGCTTTGTCTTGTTAACACAGAGAAACAAACACAATTTTAATATTATGATCTCCTGTGGAAATTGAATCCACAACCTTAGCTACTACAGTCAAAATTTTTTATGATTTCATCAATTATCAACTATTACTTTATTTGTCAATTAAAAACTGAATATTTTCAAGCTTTTGTCTGCTGAAATGCCTTTACTTTTGAATACATAGATAAACAAGCCATTATAATTGAGAAAGAGAAAAAGTATTTGTATTACAACCAGTAGATTAGTGAATTCAACTAAATAATCTACTACTGAAGCCATATACTATAAGCTAGCAACTTGCCCTCAGTATGTCCACTTGAATTAAACTATTTTATATATTAATCTCAATTACTTTCTTGTTCTAAAAAAAATTTTACTTGTAAGACAAGACAATCTATACATTGAAAAATAAAATTTGAGCAAAATGAATAAAAGAATTGTACAATTTTTTTAACTAAATTTTACAGAACTTTTTTATTTATCAAATGATTTTAATAATCACTAAGTGTTGAAGGAAAAATATAAAAGTAAAAATTGCCTTTAAATTAGGTTAGCTGTTTCTGAGACGCACAGATAAAAATATCTGTTATTGGCCCTCTTACATTAATAAACACCCTTATGTGATATACAGACAGCAATCTGTTACAGATATCCCAGTCTTCAATGTTCTAAGTTGTTGTTCATTGGCTGCCATAATATATTGTATATTAAAACTATGCCAGAATTTTTGTTTTAGGTTTTAAAGTTTGTTTTTCATATTTGTTAGATTTTTTGTTTTATATTTTATTATCTTTTTTATTCCAGGTAATTTAAAGATCTAGAATAATTAAATAAGTGATTATAACCTTTATATCTATATATTCTTTCAAGTCATTGCTCTTTAAAGGCCGAGTTTTCAATCCCCAGACAGATAGCGAGATGTTGCATTTTTCTATACCTAAGTAAGACTTATTCATCGAGCAACTCCATTACCTGGAGAATAAATCTATTTGTTGCGTTATTCAGTGAATAACTTGAGTTCGTGACGTGACGTTTATATTTGACATACGTCGAATATACCTATACCATGGATATTTTTGATGACCTAGCAATTGAAAAAGAGAAGGTACATATGTAATGACTATATTAATCCAGTTGAGAGACAAGCAATGAGCGTCAGATAAAGACTTGATTACAAGTCTGTCTAGTTTTTTACTAGCTCTGATTCAGAATAAAATCAGAGTTGAGTTTTCAAGATATATTGGGACATAATATAAATATGTTAAAGCTAAAGTAACTTGACGGTTCATGTGTAGGTAGAGGCGTTCATTTTATTATATAACTGAATAAAAGAACTCATGTTTTTAAACAGCATTTTCATCTGTTTATTATTTAGAACGCGTTTTCTTCGTTCTGTTCATTTTAAATGTGCTTTCTAGTTTGATTTTTTTAACATTTCTTAAGCGTAGGAATATATAATAACGAAACTTATTTTGTATTGGCGCAAGCGTGCGACTGCAATAGCGACAGGTTGTGGGTTCAATCCCCAGACAAGGAAAGAATATTGTTCCTTGTCTGGGGAAAAATATTTATAAGAATTTATTTTTTCTGCTGCTAAAGCGGGCATTGAGCTCAGCCAATCAACATGCAACGCCTCAAATGCAGCAAATAAGAAACGGGGTTGTCGAATTCACTTACACTACCATACTCGGGATATAATGTGAAGCCGAGAAATGAAACTAACCTTTTTATTATTAAAAATTATTTATCAAATAAATATTATTATTTTTTATTTTTATAAATTATAAATATTTTAATGTTTATAGACAAGCAAAACACTCCGTTAAATGAGAATAGTAAATAAAAAATAATTAATAAATAAATTTATAAGAAAGCACAAATAACCTATTATTTGTGCCTTCTTATAAATTCATTTATTAAATATTTTTTATATACTCGCAACGTTTAACAATATGATTTTTTTGCCTAAAAAAATCATTTTGTTAACCGTTGCGAACACGAAATGAAAAAATAACCAAATATGAACACAATTATTAAGATATGGTGCGTTCCACTAGCTATCAAAATAATCACGCTCACGATCATAGTTTCTTCCCGTTCCACTTGCCTGCGAGCGTTACTGTCATAAATTCAAGTGGAACGGGCTTTGGTGTGTTTCGAGCGTAGAGGCAATAGACAAATATATATAGGCTATGTTCCGATATACACTGTGAGTACTGCGCAGTGGTCTCAGTGGTGAAAAATTCGTTCCGATATGGACTGCCAGTATAATGCTACAGTACCCTAGGGAAATATATGACGTCATAAATCACCGCCATTTTTGCACTGTGAGCACTGGCATTTTCGAGGTAAGGTACTCGCAGTGCTTTGGTCACGTGATCACAAACTTGTCGAGAGTTGTATATAGTTAACACCAGTTATTTATTTACAAATAGAAGTTTGTAGTTAATTGTATTAATTATCAACCAATTTATTTAATTTAATTAATTATTTGTCGAAATTTATTTTTTAAATTTTAATTAATATACTATTATTGATTGCAAACATAATATTAACTTAAACTATACATAACCTTTTTTATAGGTTTACAAGTATTTGTAAAAAAATACTTTTTGAAACATAAAAAGGATACTTCCTAATATCAGAAATTTATTTAAATTATAATTAAATTCAACATTAAATAATTTTTATTTTAAACATTCAAACAATAACTTTTTTTATTTAACAGAGAACGTTTAAGCAAACATTAAATTAAAAAAACATTAGTTTGAAAATAGCGTGAAAAAACAAGAACGACAGTATACTGGACCGCGTTTCGTTTTAAATAGTTACCTGTATAACTGACTATAAAGAAACGACATCACAGTATACTAATTTGCCATTATACTGCGCAGTGCTCACAGTGTATATCGGAACATAGCCCTTATCTGTAAGCCTTAAAAATAAATTTAAAGAATTATTTATTATTCTTGAATTTGATTACATTGATTTATATTGAATAAAAATGATAATTAGTGGTGTATTTAATTATCCTTCGTCAAAATATTATAAAAATTGACATCTACTAAAATATGTCTCTCCGCATTAAATAAAAGTTATCGACAATCTAGGAAAAATGTATATCATTGTACTGATTATAAGCTGTAATTATTTTTTAAGCTTGTTTTATATAATTATATTTACCTGTGAAGGCATTTTGATGCGCTTCGTTTTGAAAGTGCCGCTAATTTTCCCAACGCTCACAACGACCCACCTTGCGACCTGGGTCGCCGTGGGCGTCGCGTGAGCGTTAGTCATGATGTCATGGATGACGTTTTCGCCGCGACCGCGACGACCGCAGACGGTATATGGAACGGCTAAGGAGCGTTTTGATCATTTTGGACGCTTAGTGGAACGTAGCCAAGGTGGGTGGTTGTGAGCGTTGGGAAAATTAGCGGCACTTTCAAAACGAAGCGCATCAAAATGCCTTCACAGGTAAATATAATTATATGAAACAAGCTTAAAAAATTATTACAGCATTATAATCAGTACAGTGATATACATTTTTCCTAGATTGCTGATAAGTTTTATTTAATGCAGTAAGGCATATTTTAGTAGATGTGAATTTTAATAATATTTTAACGTAGGATAATTAAATACACCATTAATTATCATTTTTTATTCAATAATTAATAAATATTTATTTAAATTTATTTTTAAGGCAATATATTAGGTAAAAAGGCTAAGCGCGACGTTGAGTTCCGCCACTCAACACGCAATGTCTCAAATTCGGCAGTCTTTACACTAAGTTCCTGGGATCCCTCTGCCTACCATGCCTCGTGCAGGATACAGCGTGAAGCTGAGTTGAATAGAGTAGAATATTTTTAAGGCTTACAGATTATATATATGCCTATTGCCTATACGCTCAAAACACACCAAAATCCGTTCCACTTGAATTTATGACAGTAACGCTCGCAGGTAAGTGGAACGGGGAAAAACTGTGGTCGTGAGCGTTATCATTTTGATCGCTAGTGGAACATACCAAATGATCAAAGAGCATAAAATGAAAAGAAACTAAATATTTGTTCATTCTTATTTACAAAATAGAACCGCTCAGAATACTCCTAATCCTATCCCTGACACCGAGAAAGTCAATAAATGTAATGATTTTATGTATATGGATACATTACAATGTTTAGACGTCGACGGTTTAAAGGTTAAAGATTGCAGATCATCGATAGTATTACCAATTTTGGCTATGTAGCGATATACACTGTGAGCACTGCGCAGTATAATGGCAATTTAGTATACTGTGATGTCGTTTCTTTATAGTCAGTTATACTAGTTACTATTTAAAACGAAACGCGGTCCAGTATACTGTCGTTCTTGTTTTTTCACGCTATTTTCAAACTAATATTTTTTAATTTAATGTTTGCTTAAACGTTCTCTGTTAAATAAGAAAAGTTATTGTTTGAATATTTAAAATAAAAAATATTTAATGTTGAATTTAATTATAATTTAAATAAATTTTTGATATTAGTAAGTATCCTTTTTATGTTTCAAAAAGTATTTTTTTACAAATACTTGTAAAACTATAAAAAAGGTTATGTATAGTTAAAGTTAATATTTTGTTTGTAATCAATAAGAGTATATTAATTAAATTTTAAAAAATATATTTCGAAAAATAATTAATTAAATTAAATAAATTGGTTATTAATTAATACAATTAACCACAAACTTTTATTTGTAAATAAATAACTGATGTTAACTACATACAACTCTCGATAAGTTTGTGATCACGTGACCAAAGCACTCCGAGTACCTTACCTCAAAAATGCCAGTGCTCACAGTGCAAAAATGGTGGTGATTTATGACGTCATATATTTCCCTAGGGTACTGTAGCATTATACTGTCAGTCCATATCGGAACGAATTTTTCACCACTGAGACCACTGCGCAGTGCTCACATTGTATATCGGAACATATCCTTTATAATACATTTGATAGAACCAACAGTATCTATTCTATTAGTACTTTTTATTAAGATATTGATTGGACTACGTTCATCAACATCCTAACTGATTTATGACTTCAACTATTGATAGCTCGGCTTTACTAATCCATTGTCATTTTATAACACTATAAAGCATTATTCGCATTTTATAAACAGATAATAAAAATTCTCATACGTTGATAAAGTCCTTTTAGATATTTAAAAAAAAGTTCGTTTATCAAATTAAAAAATATATCACATTAAATATATGTACAATTAGGTAGACGAATAAGTTCGATACATCGATTAAAGTATATTAGCGAGTATTCAGATATCTATAGCGAAATGTCAAAAGTTATTTTCGATATGTCAAACATGATAAAATTACAACTTTATCACATTTTCTAATAATTCAATAAATATTAATATCATCAAAAAAGTCTTCATTTATACATAATGTTATCAATAAAACGTTTAACGACCCTGTCAGCTTCAAAGATCCATTCTAATGCACGATTAAATTTAAGAAATGGATTTTTCGAAAACAATATTAGTAAACATTGCAATTATAATTTTTTGAATGTTTGTAGATCTCTATCCGTGTTACATAGTTTAACCAAAAAATCTAGACATCCTGTAAGTATTCTTCGAAAAAGAGTAAGTTTTTGTACTAAATAATGTTGCGTAATTAATTAGTATAAAATCATCATTGGGAAAATGCCCTATAAAGCATATTAATTATAAAGAGGGACGAACGACTTAACATTAAATGGATTCGCTGTGCAGATGCCGGGTCCATTGTGAGGCAAGAGAGTATCTCCGAGTAGTCCCGAGACTAGTGATTCCAGGTGTAGCTTTAAGGGGATCCTTAGTGATGCACATCAATTCTCATCTTTACTACTAAAGTACTACTCTCCCTACCTAGCCTTAGTTCTATTATTTTTTTAAGAAAAATTGTTATACTAATATATATGTTTTTGTTTTCATAGCAATTACGACATTTTAATGCTGAATACAAAGCTGTTTCCAATTTATTAGAGAGGTCTCAACTACCAGGTATATGGTCACTGTTATATAGTAGGAGTAGTAAAAATATACACACAAGTTCTCAAAATTATAATGAGGAAAGTGACAAGGACAAGGTAAAACACTTCAATCAGTAAATGGAAATAGATTACTTTTTTAATAATTATGTATGTAATTTTTCTTAACATAGTTATTATTTTCAGGAGAAAAAGAAAGGAAAGAATGATGAGCCAAATTTACCATCACTCTTCATAAAAGTAGCATTTTGGATGTTGACTACATTTACTTTGATAATCCTTAGTTCACTACTAGTTCCTGGGGATAACACACAGAATGAAGTAAGCATGTGTTTCTTTTATTACTATTTTTCTTTTTATAATTAAATATTTATTCAATAAATCTGTGTGTTCAATTTTACTTTTGGTAGTGAGTCATTATCATTTTCTGGCTCTAGTAACACTACCACTCACAATATTGAAAAAAAATCCTAATATTACATATATATATTTAACATTTGTGAATACATAGTGCAGCAATTTATAAAATAAAAGAAAGTATTCTATAATTTATTAATTTTTACTTTCTATAATGTTCAGTCACTGTTTTAATATAATATACACAATTTTATCTGCAGCTCATTCGATATGTGTCTTGGAATGAATTTGTTTATTCAATGCTGTCAAAAGGAGAAGTTGAAGAGATAATTGTAAGACCAGACCTAGAAATTGTTACTATTATTTTATATGAAGGAGCAATTATTAAAGGCAAAAGGGTAGGTATCAATAACAAGTATAATCAATATATAATTTTATTTGTAAAAATGTCAGTTCACATGATAAAAGATTAAAAAGGCCATTGTAGTACAACAGTACTGCTTCTAGCTGTATAATGTGAAAAGTGGAGGTGTTGGAGGTTTCCTACTTGGGAGAACTAATTATTTTGGTTTCTTATCCGTGGAAATAAGGATGTCTGTCTACCCGGCTGCATGCAGGATGCACTGTAAAGCTAAAAAAACTTTTGTTAAAGTTTTTTTAGACTTTGATACATCATTTGTTCAACTCCAATGAGCATTGGAAACATGCTATGAAACAACATAAAATTATATAAATATATCTACATTCATAAGTATTGTTTTAAATTATATATTGTTATAGACACCACACCGAGTTTATCATATGAATGTGGGTAATATTCATAGATTTGAAGAGAAGCTTCGTGAAACAGAACAAAATCTTGGAGTTAAAGAAGGTGACAGTACCATTTTTCTATGTAATAAGCTATCATAGTATAAAAGTTACACATTTTAATAAAGATGTCTTTAAGTGTATAAAAATTCTGAGTTATGCCTACTTTATTTATTATTTTTCAGTTATATTTTTAAACCATACATAATAATGCCATTTATCATATTGAAATAGATTTTGAAATCTTGTTGTTTTACAGTTATCAAGTTAAAAAAAATGTGTCTGTGATTTTATAAAGAATATTAAATTTATTTTTGCAATACTCAAATAAGTATGGTAATTTTATTTAAATATTGTGTGTTATTTTAGGAGTCCGTGTAATATATGATAGAAACGGCAGCGTCGCTGGCAAGATCTTCACTACTCTACTCATAGCTGCAGTTATATTATCTTTCCTTTACTCAACAAAATCTATGAAAATGAATATCAATTTGGGTGGATTTGTAAGTTAATTAACTTTTTAAGGTTAACAGGGTATCTAAAGCTAAGACCTTTTATTTTCCTACTCAGATTTTTTCTTGAAATTATGAAAATTATATATAAATATTGACAACAAAGGATAGAATCAACCACCATATGTTCAAATTTAGTTACTGATCCACTGCCTGTAGGCCTCTAACCTTTATTTTTTACTTCTAATTTGAAACAAATAATTGTAAGGTTTAGAATTCAAATTACAATTGAACTGCATATTTTAGTTGAGTATAAATGTATAATTTTCTAAGAACTGTAACTGTAACCGACAGGTTGTGGATTCGATCCCCACTTGAGGAAAATTTAATGTTATATATTTTCAATTGAAATATTTAATGTTTTCATTTCTTTGCTCTGGTACAAGGCAAAGTTGAGTTCCTCCACTCAACACGCAATACTTCAAATTCGACGGAAAGTGAGAACGGAAGTGGAACAGAGTGTCTTAACACTAGGTTCCCAAGTTCCCTCTGCCTACCCTGCCATGTGCAGGATACAGCGTGAGGCTGAATATGAGTATATATATTTTTCTACTTTCTTATAATAATAATATTTTAATGTGTAGTTTATCGCAATTTTTTATTTTTTTATTTTAGCTTAGAGGGAACCCTGGAACCTAGTGTCAAGACACTCCGTTTCACTTCTGTTCCCCATTTTCCACCTAATTTGAGGCATTGCGTGTTGAGGGGCGGAACTCAACGCCGCGCTTTCCCTCATTATCAGAGCGAAGAAATGAAACATTAAAATATTTAAATTGAAAATATTAAATATTTCATTTCCTCAACTGGGGATCCAACCCAGAACCTGTCACAGTTACAGTCACATGGTTGTGCGCTACGCCACGACAGGCCTCTTTTTCTACATTAGACATTTTTATTGCAATTTTTTATTTTAAGGCCAATTTAATGATGACATACACTTCTTTCAGATTAGATTATTTATATACAATTCTGCAAGTGTCAGGAGATTCTAGATATTTTCCAGAGAAATGTATCTTAGTATAAGATACTCAGTTCTCTATTTACTAAAAATTTGTGATACACTGCATGTTAAGTGATGGAACTCAACGCTGCGCAATTGATCAATTGAAGAACTATATTACATATCATTTTAATTTTTCAGAGTCAATTAAGGCGTGCTAAATTCACACTGGTTGACTCAATGAGCGGTCAAGGAAAAGGGGTTAAATTTGAAGATGTCGCCGGCTTGAAGGAAGCTAAAATAGAAGTTATGGAGTTTGTGGACTACTTGAAACGACCTGAACACTATAAGAGCTTGGGGGCTAAGGTATGTCTAAAGTTACGACTCGAATAACTAATTAATAAGATTGCGATTGTGAGCGGCGACAGTTAGTGGACTCAATCCCCACTGTGAAGTGTCCCTAACACTGGGTTAGGCCCTATACCTATAATACCTATAATACATGTAATAAAAACTAAAAAAATATAATATTTGATTTATATATTATACATAATGGACCGTTTATTTTGAAAGTGGTGTAAGTCCATATTCTCTTGTTTCGAGAAAATTAGAGGTTAGCATATCTGTCAATTAAAAAATCCAGGCAATTTGTATGAAGTCTGGCAATGTCTCTATTGTTTTATAAATATTTAATTTTATTATAAAGATTTGTTTTAGGCGAATTAGACTACAATAATACATATTTATGGGCTGTAAATGGACTTATACCACTTTCAAAATTAGGCAACTGTAAAAATCGTTTAATTTAAATTTAAATAATGAAAAAGCACTTAAAATATACTTCATTTTAATACAATTTTGTTTACAAATACTCATGACAAGGCATAAAATTTAATTTTAGACAATAATTACGTTGTCAAAATTATTTGGTATTTACTGTATTTACTTATGTTCTGCATGTGGCAGTGTTTCGAAATATGCATGATGCACCGGAGGTGTTCATGAAAAACTTCTTACTTACTAAAATCGGTCTACCAGAATTGACTAGGTAAAATTTATAAACATATTCCCTTTAGTGGGGAACGGAAGTGAAACGGAGTGTCATAACACTAGGTTTCACTTCCGTTCCCTCTGCCTACCCTGCCTAGTGCGGGATACAGCGTGAAGCTGAAAAAAAAAATAAATATTCCCTTTAGTGCTTGAATTATTTCTAGGTCTTCTTTTATTCACAGATTATCGTTGAACACTAGCATATATAAATATATTTTGCTTATTAAAATCACCCATATTCCAAAATTAATACAAAAAATCTATACGTTGCGATTCATTAATACGTTCAATACAATTCTTTGAGCAATTACAATTTTTGGATTCAAATTGTTTTGCTTGGATGATTTTTTCTCTTTTTGTGTAATATTGTCCACTATTTCGCTTAAATTTGTTTATTCGCTGCAAATATTTTTCATTTTGTTGTGTTTGCAGAATTCTAATTTTCAATAATATCTTCATTTGATGAAGATTCTACCTCTGTTATTCTTCTTCTCTTTTCACGGGTCGTTAATTCTTTATTTATTGCGGAATTATTTTCATCCTCTGAATCTTTGGTTATTTTTCGTTTATGTTCATGGGCTTTATGCCATCCAGGCTGCGTGAATTAATTTATAATTAAGTAAAATAAATATTTTAAATTGTTATAAAATAACATTACTTTACCATTTGTTCTTACCTTTCTCACTATCTGATGTTAGTATGATCTTCATACTAACATCAGATAGTGAGATCTATTTAAAAAAAAATAAAATAAATAACCTAAATTAACAACTTTTAGCACGTAAGAAGACACGTATGATAAAATGAAAATGAATGAAAAATAACAGAATACTGATCGGCAACCATCTGTCAATTGGACTTCACCACTTTCATGATCGATGAGTGTGCAATTTCATTTATCGACCAATTTTAACTTGTATAGAACATGAGATTTTTTTAAGAAATTAAAAAAAACACTAGTTATACATAAAAAAATACATTAAATTAAGCGTGAAATACGTCATATCTCATCACTTTCAAAATAAACGGTCCATATAATACATAATAGTTTATTTAATTTGAAAACTACTTTGAAGTAAACTACTAATTTGAAGTTTTTAATTGATTAGTAATATATATTATGTTTGGCACAAATAGTGAAAGAAATCTAAGAAGTCCCTGGAAGTCATTTTAATTGTTATTTTAATATTTATTTGATTTGAGTAATGTAGTGTGCATACATGTATTGGTTCACTGAAAGAAAGAAATCATATAACGAGCTTCTAATCATTAAAGTTAATTTCTATTTTTATTAGCTTCACGCTGTATCCCGCACATGGCAGGGTAGGCAGAAGAAACTTGGGATCCTAATGTTAATATATTCTGTTCCGTTTCCCAGCTTCCGAGGAATTCTGGGTTTTTCGTTGAGTTGCGAAACTTGCAATGCCGTGCGTGCCTTCCTTTGTCGTGTTGGAGAGTGGATGCATGAAAATGTAATATAGTTCATATTCTCCAATGGGATCGAACCCACAACCTATCGAGTTTACAACAACACGTTTTTGCCCATCCGTCAATATCATAGTGTGGCAATATTTATATATTTTATATGTATTGCGATTTCACAGGTCCCTAAAGGAGCTTTACTATTAGGTCCGCCTGGTTGTGGCAAAACATTGTTGGCTAAAGCTGTGGCCACTGAGGCTAATGTACCGTTCCTGTCTATGAATGGTTCGGAGTTCATAGAGATGATTGGTGGCCTGGGGGCAGCTAGGGTTAGGTATGTATGGCTTATTTCATTTCAAAAGAGTTCTTATTTTTTTTAAATTAATGTAGACAATTCAAAATGTCTTATTTTTTGAATGTTGATGTTACTAAAGTCTGAACCTACAATTGTATCGCCGTGGTGACAAAATAAAATGTATGTTTCTCGCACATGATTGGGTAGACAGAGGGAACTTGGGAACCTAGTGGTAAGACACTCCGTTTCACTTTATATAATTATAGCTTGTTTCATGGGGGAAATTGCATCGCCGCGCTCATCCTTGTTCTAGAGTGAAGAAATACAAAAATAATATTTTTTTTTAATTTCTTCAAGTGTAAATCGAACGCGCAACCTGTCGCGTTTCAGTAAAATTGTGCGTACGCTCCACAGAGACCTGTTCAAGGAGGCGAGCACGCGCGTCCCGTGCATCATCTACATAGACGAGATGGACGCGATCGGGCGCGCGCGGTCGGCGGCGGCGCGCGGGCCCGGCGGCGGCGAGAGCGAGCAGACGCTCAACCAGCTGCTGGTCGAGATGGACGGCATGCGCAGCCGCGACGGCGTCGTCGTGCTCGCCTCCACCAACAGGGCGGACGTGCTGGACAAGGTCGCTACGTACACACGCTACTGCTTTTTACATTTACACTTTTGTATCATTTTATTTTTGGAGCTCGATCACCACTCGATAAGTGAAATATTTTATAATTTAATGTTCTTGTTCTGGTGATAGGGCAAAGCGTGGCGTTGTGTTCCGCCATTCAATACGCTATATCTCAAATTCGGTGGTAATTGTGGAACGGAACGGACGGTGTTTTTTATTGATTAGTGTTACTTTGCAATAATTTTAACTGCACTTGATGGAAGGAGGAGGAAGTTATTTAGCCAAGTTATGTTTGCAATTTCAATTGATTTATTATCTATTTTTAATTATACTTATTTAGTATAAAAGTTGTGTTGGTTGTTATATATATATATATATATATATATATATATATATATATATATATATATATATATATATATATATATATATATATATATATATATGTTTTTTTTTTTTTTTTTTTCAGCTTCACGCTGTATCCGCACTAGGCAGGGTAGGCAGAGGGAACGGAAGTGAAACCTAGTGTTATGACACTCCGTTCCACTTCCGTTCCCCACTTTCCGCCGAATTTGAGGCATTGCGTGTTGAGTGGCGGAACTCAACGCCACGCTTTTGCCTTTTGCCTTATATATATATGTGTGTATGTGTATATGTATATGTATAGTAAAGAAAGATATATTGGTGATAATAATTACAAATCCTATTATTATGGAATTGGATAAATAAATAGGAAGTCAGTGGTATTTATTAAGTTACTTATTTATTCAAGAAAAAAATACGATAAAAAAATACGATATTTTAAAAAATAAAATATATTCACGTATACCTCACAACATAACGCATTACACACTGTGTTTAATTTCTGTAGTTTTATTTAAATTATAAGAGCAAATTAAATCTAAAGTTACCTCTAAACTAAGCATTGTAAAATTTTGGCAAAACACTAAGAAACCGCGGTGTTAACTTAAGGGATAAAAACTTACCTTCACTAAATCCTGACTCCAATATAGCTGTTATCAATAATTCGTTAGTTTATTTATTGGTTTCATATAGTTTTAACACGAACCACTGCTATAAATCTACTTAATTTTGTGCAAATCGTAATCACAATCCAAACTCAACAAACAATAGCGATATTAATACGTGACTGTCTAAAAGGTTTGTTAGCTAAACCCAAAGACGCGGTCCACTAGCAAGTGATATATGTTTATTTTCCTCGTACTCCTGACCACTTGTTATTGCTGTTTCACTGATTTGCGCAAAAAGGGAGCTGTGTGATAGTCAGTTAAAGAAATATCACCAAATTACTTATATCACCAACTTATATACCTTTACCCTATATGTATATATAAATGTATAAAAGTTAATCAAACTTATTACAATATGACTTAGCCGGATATTGTAGAAAACTGTTTATTTAAGATATTTTTTATTAAATACTATCTCCAATTAAATTCCATTTACTGTAAGCGAAATAAATATTATTTATTGGTTGCCAGCTAGTGACATTATTATTATATTTGGAAAGCCACCATTTGTATCATGTAATACATCAATATAATATCAATATCCGAAATGATTAGACGCTTATTTGATTGACAAAGCTTTTTAACAAAATATTTTGTGTCACACGTTTTGTGTCAAAGTATTTTATAATTACCGAGAATAGGTACTGTACAGTTGAATATTTTTTGCGACGGAGAAACATTGAGAATAAGAAAATAATAATTGTTTAAATTGTTATTTTTTTACAAAAAAATCAATATTTAAATAAACTCTCAAATAATTTACATTTTTATATAACTCGAACACTCAATTATAGCACTAAAAACGATTTTTTGATGAACAATAAAATTTGTGTGAGCTTAATATATTTTCTAATAATATATATATTTTTACTGATAAAAAGTTTTGTTGCGTTAATTGTTATATTTCCTATTCAGGCACTGTTACGACCCGGTAGATTCGACAGGCACATACTTATTGATCTTCCCACGCTACAAGAACGTGAAGAAATATTTGAAAGACATCTCAAAAGCATTGTGCTGGAAAAACTACCCACTTATTATGTGAAACGGTAAATATAAATTATATACATTTAATATTTAAATGCATTTCTGTTACTTTTACAATTTTAACTCAAAGTTGTATTTAAATAGAACCGGTCAAGTTGATTTTACGAAACAAAGGTTCCGTAGCAATTAAATGATTATAGGTCAACCTGAACGTGACTTTGCGTGCGTTTTAATTTTTTCTCTCGCAGCTTCACGCTGTAACCCGCACATGGCAGGGTAGGCAGAGGGAACTCGGGAACCTAGTGTTAAGACACTCTAATTTGTGGCATTGTGTGTTGAGTGGCCGAACTCAACGCGGCGTTTTTGCCTTGTAGCGAAAAATGAAAAAAAAAAATATTTAAATTTAAAATATAAAATATTTCATTTCCTCGGGTAAGGATCGAACCCACAACCTGCCGGTTAGTCAAACGTATGTGCCGCTGCGCCACGACAGCCCCCAAATTTAGCTCTATGCGACCTTGATATAAATGTTCTTGACTAAAACACAAACAGACAATAATAAAATTCTAAAGGTTCTGTTTTATTGTTATAAATACGGAACCCTAAAAGGAATCGCGTCACTCATAATCTTGACTAAGATTTTACTTTAACTGATCGAAAGTATTTGTTGACATGAAATATGTAAATATGGATAAAAAGGCCCTGTATTATTAAATAGTTTGGCGTACCTAACGCCAGGGTTTAGCGGCGCGGACATAGCGAACGTCTGCAACGAGGCGGCGTTGCACGCTGCGCGATATAAACAGACTATAGTGAAGGCAGCCGACCTCGAGTATGCAGTTGAAAGGGTTGTCGGTAAGTTAAATTGAGGAAAATAAATGCTTATTTATTTATTTATATATCAGGTACGTAAGGAATCCTACTGTAACAACACTATTCTAAATTTTTCGACTATTTTTTTAGATATATGTGTTGAGTGGTAAACAACAAGCATGGCGTTGAGCCATGCTCTTACTTCTTACCAGAGCAAGGAACTAAACATTTTTCGAATGGGAATTAATTACAGTCAGATGCTGCGTCGTTCCACCGCAACTATTTTTGATATAAAATGTAACATACATAAATTTATTGACGCTTTGCTTTATTAAATGATGCTTTCTACTACGAGCGTTTATTAAAGATTAGGTCATATCTTTTTAACAAATTAATACACTTAAAATTGACATTAATATATAAATCGACAGGTGGTACGGAAAAACGAAGTCATGCAATGTCGCCAGCGGAAAAAAAGATAGTGGCATACCACGAGTCCGGCCACGCGTTAGTCGGGTGGCTGTTAGAGCACACAGACGCGCTCCTCAAAGTAACTATAGTGCCCAGGACCAATAAAGCACTGGGCTTCGCACAATACACCACGTCCGACCAAAAGCTGTATTCAAAGGAAGAGGTAAAATAGATGACGGTTTGGTTTTTGTTCATGGCAGGTTGGGCAGGAAACCTAGTATTAGGACGATCTGTTCCGCGCCCCACTTTCAGTCGAATTGAATGCTTTGATATTGGATGGCGGAACTCAACGCTGCGCTTTTGCCTTGTTACCAGTACGTTGTAATGAAAATAAAAACATGAAATATTTCACTTTTTCATGCCTCTTTTTCGAGAATCGAGCTCACTTTAGTATCTATCATTACATTTTTAAATCTCTCCATTCAGTTAATTTAATATTTTTTTGTATTACGTTAGTTGTTTGACCGCATGTGTATGGCGCTGGGTGGTCGCGCGGCGGAGGCGGTCATCTTCAACTCTATCACCAGCGGTGCACAAAATGATCTGGAAAAAGTCACCAAAATTGCCTATGCACAGGTTGGGTATATTTATTTTTTATAAGTGAGGGCTGATAACATTAAGAAATTCCTATTTACTAACTTTTTTATGTTTTTGTATTAAAATAATTTAGAATTATGACAATCTATTTTTTTTAGTTTTACACTGTATATAGATGAGGATAGACAGATGCTCTAGTGCTAGAATACTGCATTTTTCACTTTCCTCCCAATTTTCAAGACATTTAGTGACGAATGGCGGAGCTCAACGTCGCTCTCTGTTGACACTAGATTGGGAACCCCGTAATCTGTTGAATAATATGTTAACTATTTTATTATATAGTGCACTTTAATTTCATTATTTATAATTACCAAAACAAAATGGAGCAATCGCTAATATTGGTTATTGTGTTTATCAGGTGCGTGTATTTGGCATGTCGCCAACTGTGGGTCTTGTATCATTTCCGGACCTTAAAGACAGAGAGAAGAGTCCTTTTAGTAAAGCTTTCAAAAATTTAATAGACATGGAAGCCAAAAAGCTAATAGCAAAGGCGTATTATCGTACTGAGGAGCTTTTGAGGGAAAACCAAGATAAACTTAAGACTGTAAGTAAGGCCTTTTTTTTAACCTTCCTCGCAAAAAGGTAGCTGTTATAAGTTGAGGTAGACTTTTGTCAAAAAAAAGGGAATACCTACAAAGTACTAAAAAAGTATATAAAGCTAAATTCTATTACAAGTAATATATTATATTCTATTTCAGCTAGCCGAGGAGTTGATCAAGAAGGAAACGTTAAACTATAAAGATGTGGAAGCTATATTAGGGCCACCGCCATATCCTGGCAAAAAGTTTATAGACCCCGTGGAGTTTGAGACGAATTTGAGAAATATGGAGAGTGCTGCGACTCCTGAAGATTCTGGACCCGCCGGCGCCCCCTCGGCCAAACCTGAACCCGGCCTTTAACTGTAATATAAACTATATTACATTACAAATATAGATATACAACTATTACATAGAATCAGTTGAAAGCTGTTGGTTTTATTTTTATACCTGAGCTCGCATAATTTTCAAAATAATATTACTTGTATTATTAATTGATATAAAATTACAATTATGATGTTATTTATTTCCGTATTAATTGTTCTATGTAATGTTTAGTATTTAAGTGGCAAATAAATTAGTCTATGTCTAATAAATTAGTCTATGTCTATGATAATGTGTCTATGAGCATTGTGAATGATTTTTATTATAACTTGATTGTAGCAAATAGCGACTGAATAGGTGGTAATAATAATGGATATGTATTTTCTATGCTATTGTTACTTAATAATTTTTGTAGGGCTACTTATTTATACTAAAGTTTTATTTTGGCGATTATTTTATAATTTTTGAAATTACTGTGTTGTATTTTACTGTGTAAATGCTTGAATATTAAACACTGAGTTGTAGATACTGTTTGTTGTTAAAGAATGTACTTATTTCTCAAAATAAATTAACAATTACTTTAATAAGAATACACAATCTTTGTAGGTACATATTAAATTTTGTGAGTGTTGTCATCAAACAGAACATTGTTTATGAATGGCTAAAGAACATAATGAGTGTTAAATTAGCACGTAATAACGAGAACAAAGTATTAAGTTTCATACAAATTATACACAGAAGAACTAAATAATAAAACGGTATATATGTTAATTGATAGTCTTAAAAAAATTAAGCAATTTGGACGTTGCCGTTAATATACTATATATTTTTCATTGGTGTAATTATGTTCGAGATCATAGTGGACAAGTTCCAGAATTCCAGAATTTTATAATTAAAATATTGAGTGTGATGGCCTCTTGTTCAGGTTTTATTCAGTTTCAGATAATAGGATGAACTGTAAGTTAGTGCTTACATATTTTATAATACATTTTAGTTCATCCAGTCTTGGCTTAGCTATACTTGGAAAAGGCGGGGAAAAAAAAAAATTGTGAGAACATATTTTTATTTGTATTTGATCATATTTGTTACTATTTCGTAGGTTATGTTAGAAGTTTTATTTCTTAGATACTGAAATATTGTTAAGTAACCTTATTGAATTATGTAGTTTTTTGGTGCTGCTATTATCTTAGGATATCCATTTTTATATTTAATCGTCAGGTTATCTTCATTATTTTGCTGTCGTTTTTTAACTCTTCCTTAAGTTGTTGCAGGTATATTTGTTACATTAAATGTTTCATGTAATAATACTTTACATATTGTATTTGAGTTGAAGCACATCTTTATAAGTCGGATTATAATTAAGTGTATTTTTTTCCTATTCCTATGATGTAACATGGAGAAGGAATATCCTATAGAGTGGAGCACGGACGAAATTTCATTTTTATAATGCGTATATCTGCTTTTACGCTCTGCTGAATGTAACTCTTTAATTCTTGCAAAAAAAAAAACATTCTATATGCGTTGAGGTCTTCTTGAACTTCTTGATTTGCATTCTCGTTGTTTATTAAGAAGACTGGTGTGGGTGTGGGTTGAGTAGTTGCTCTTGAAGATTCATTTCTTAATAAGTTATTTCATCTCTCGAAATTTCTTAGCATGTTATCAGTCTGTGAATTATTTTTTTAATTCTATTAACTTCATTCTTCTTAACTCATTAATAATCTTTTTATGTTCTACCGTAAGAAATTCTGTAAATGATTGATTGGATATCATTGATTTGATTTTAATTTGGGATGTATATCAATCATATGTTAGTTTTGTATATTTGTAAATTCGGTAATTATTTTTGTTATTTCTCTTCTGGTTGTTTGCGTTTACGTAACTTGCCGTTCCGCCTTCTCGCTTGACTTCCAGCATCGATATGTGAATTACATCTCGGCGACTTATTCATGGTACAGAATTTTCGCACTTTTTTAAAAGTGCTTTTGAGATCCATCTTTTTATTCATCCGTTTGGGGTTTTGACATTTAACGTAGTATTTAAAAAAAAACCATAAAATGAAGAACGAAGCGTCGTTTTTCTGTGTGTTTCAACATACATGCATTTGTCATTTATAGTTTTGTCCAGAAAGAGAACGATTTTTTTTAGTCCTGTCGTTGCGCAGGAGCATAAACGTCTGACTGTTCTGACTAGAAAAAAAATATTTGACACTTTAACTTCTCTCTAATACGTTGGTAATAAGGAAAAGCGCGACTTTTTTTTATGGGAAAGACGGCAAACGAGCGTACGGGTCACCTGATGGTAAGTGATCACCGTCGCCCACGACCCCGAGTAACTCCAGAGGGCACCGGGGCCCGGCATTACCTAATGCGAAACGCAGTGGCCAAAGCTATTACTTAACGCCGGTCTTATATGCCGGGGGTGGTAATGATCCGGTCGAGTCAGCCCATGCGTGTTAATGTCTGCTACTCAATAAGCAATACATCAAATTCAGCGGAAAGTGGGGAACGAAACGGAGTGTCAAACACTAGGTTCTCAAGTTCCCTGTGCGTACCCTGCCATTCGCGGGATACATAGTAAAAGTCTTTTAATGAAATATGCCACAATGGTTATTTACATGATTTTTGATACTTGCTACGTACGCTTTGAGATTACTAACCTATTTCATAATATTATTGTTGAAATTAAAAACAAGTGAAGCAGGAGACAAATAATAGCCAAACAATACAGGGGAAACAATTTTATTCACAATTACGAAGATAAGACACGGAGTAAACACCGAATGTCGAAAATTTTATATAATGAGTATATCAAGAAGGTACATGTTGACATCACCCTAAAACTACACAAACGTGTACAACAGACAGAGGGTAATATACTGTCGCGGAGCTACTTGAATAGTACGTATCAAACAAATAGCAGTCTTTGAATGTAAACAGTACAAGACAACCTTTATACATCGACCTCTGAACATATATATATATATATATATATATATATATATATATATATATATATATATATATATATATTTATATATATATATATATATATATATATTAATATATATATATATATATATATATATATATATATATATATATATTTATATATATATATATATATTAATATATATATATATATATATATATATATATATATATATATATATATATATATATATATATATATATATATATATATATATATATATATATATATATATATTTATATATATATATATATATATATATATATATATATATATATATATATATATATATATTAATATATATATATATATATATATATATATATATATATATATATATATATATATATATATATATATATATATATATATATATATATATATATATATAAAATCCTGTTATAAAAATTTTTATTCGAAAGCGTTAGTTTGAGTCTGAAAGTCCGTTGTTCGTGTCAAATAAAACAAAAAAAAAAAAAAAAAAAACACTTTTATTTTATAAATAAACGTAAGTACGACGTCATTATCAAGTGCGTATAATATAAACCTCCCTAAAGCTTTATTTATCGCTCAATAATCTTTCGCGTATTGCCCACAATGGGAACGACTACCCCTGGCCACTTCCATACACTTAAATATAATACTGCACACCGATTCTCAAGGCCTGGTCTATACAACAGCTCATCTAGCATTTAATATATACATATTGCTACCATCTCTTGCATGCTATAGAAGCTTTTAATTTTTGTAGAACTACAAACTTGATGAACTGACGTAATACCGGCACTAACATATAAAGGACTGAATATAAAGCACGTTCCATTAGCGATTTCAGAAGTTACTGAATATACCAATAACTGCCAATACATTAGCTGGGTTTTGTAATATCATCACACGACGACAATGCACATATTAACCAAGTTGCAAAAGAAACACGAAAATGAAAGTCTGCATTCGGCTAAGGCGTGTTCAAGCAACCATGAAATATCAATAGAATTTACAGCACGGAGCGAATTCTCAATTTGACAAGCATAATCTCTACATAGGTAGAAATCTTCTACTTTAAAACAACGTGCAAACACATACGAATATGTGTAATTGTTATAACACGCAATTTGTCATTTGCCACTCAGTAAACACAACAGCAAAAAGAAAAATAATAAATACAATTAATCAGTTTCATATACAACGATCGTAAGCGATCATCGCTATACAAAGTCATTTTGTGTAATGATCTTTCGACCGATATCACGTACATAGAGACAGAAAGTTTTTAAGAAATTAAAAACTAAAATTGTACTATGTGATGTCATTGTGATGTATTTGTAAGTTAAATTTTAGAATAGACCGTAGGCACTTTAATGTTATTAAAAATATGCTATTCTTGGATTGGATCTATTCACGTTAATATTCTACGTGCCATCTTGAAGTAGTCGCGAACATTAAATTCTATTTCTGATTCTTACGAAACATCGTTTTATTTTTAAGCTAGTGCAATATAAATATATGGTTGAGACATGTCATATTTATTTTACATTATTTTTTACAAACTTTGTATTATTAAAGATATTTTCAATGCAAGATTTTTTGATTTATTATTTGAATTATAAATTGATCAATGTCCAAAAAATTCATTGTATGTGTATATATATATATATATATATATATATATATATATATATATATATATATATATATATATAATATACATATAATATACATATATGCATTTGTTATGCAACACATAAGTGCTGACTGTAGTCATCAGAATCGCTGAATGGAACGCACCGGTAATCTTATCGAATATATAAAATTTATTATCTACGCATTCAAGCATAATTATCAGGAGATAAAAGCTTAGAATAAAACTAACAACACGCAAAACAATAAAAACATCAACAATAATTGCCTCTCAAATATTTGTGCTGCTGTAAAGGAACACATAACAATTACTAATTTTTTTACGCTTATTAATCTACAAGTAGGCATGAGTTAAATCAGAAGTTAATATAAATAAATAAAAAAACAATGACAAAGATTTCATTTGATAAATAACACAAAGAAAATGAAATCGAGTTCATAATTTTATAAACAATAAAAAGTGACAATAAGCAATGTGCGCGAGGCTTAAACTGAGCTTTGCATTTATGTGAGTGAAACTGAAAAGCAATTTCTTTGACATCATATTTATTATTAAAGATAAAAAAAACATTTTAAGCATAAAAAAATCTATTAATTCTTCTTCAAGGAACAACAATTAAAATTGTCACTGTGGCTGAAGTGTCGTTTGTGTTAGTAAAGTGTCATTTTTTAACGATTTTTTTGAGCAGTATTTTGTTAACGATTTTTTAATCTAGCTTTAGGTACTATCAACAAGAACCAAAAATATACTTCGTGGATACATATATTATTCGGTTCTTGTAGTAATAGTGCCGACTGTATCTTACATTTTTAATAAAGCGAACATTTGAATAAAATGTTTTTTAATAAAAATTTTCAAATAAAATATTTATAAATATAATAAATAAATATATGCCGCACGGCAAAATAAATATATGCGCGATGTACACTATCTATATGTGAACACTACACTCACACAAAAGCAAAGCTCGGCTTACACCTCGCGGACTGTAGGTAAAATAAATGTCATGGAATATCGTAGATCCTTGTAGAAAGCGAAATAATTAATTATTTGTCTATTGGAATTTTATTATGAGAACAGCGGGATAAACTGAAATGTTCATCTCCATTTTATTGTAACATTTATTTACAAAAATCATACAGATGCCTATGCATTAAAAATATCGTACAGATAAAAATGTAACTTTAATTCGGTACTATACAATGTATATCATTAGAAGGAAAATTATATTTATAACTTCCAAAATGGTTGAAAGCTTTAGAAAAAATAAATACATTACTGTCTAATCATAAGACGATATATTAAGATTAAATACACTAAAAAATTAGTTATAAAGATTGTAAATATATTTGAAGAATATTTAATATCTCCGACATATAGTGTACTGGTTTTGTTATATTGGACCCGATTTTAGAATATGAAAAGTGGTTTAGAAATAAAAGGAGCCATAGTAATTTGAAGTATCACAATATTAAGAAATAGTTTCAGAAAGAAGTGGAAAATAATCCAAAATCGGGTGTTTAATTATTTATTAAGTAGGTATTATTTGCGACGACACGATCTACGACAACATTCATTTATTATTACTATCGTGTTTATACTGGGGTCATAAGGGACTGCTACATGTATAATTCATAAAAACATCAATTTCATTTTTAATTTATATGAAAGTATATAAGCTACATCGATTAGTCCCTGATTCGAAAATATTTATAACATACTAAAAGTAAAAATTAGCATTGTTAACATTTTGTTTTAACAGATTGAAAGTAGTGTTAGTACCAGTACAATTAAATCAGAAAAGTGACAGTTATATTTATGTTAAACTTTAATAAATGTTATTAAACTTAAATTTAAAAAGCGTATAAAACTTTTGAACGAAGCAGGATTTGAACCCGCGCCTCTGGAATACCGTTCCAGCGCTCTGACCACTAAGCCATTCGTTCTCACCGAGCTCGGTCGAAATTCTTATACGCTTGTTACAACTTATTTTTGTTGTTAGCATCTCTGTAGGGAGATTTTTACAAATTTCCGCTACCCAAAGACAACTCATAAGAATTATCGTTTGGCAAGAGAGAATACTATTTACTTTAATATTTTTACTATGTTTTAAAGTGTTATTCCACACTTAGGACAGAAAATACTAAACATACACTGCCAAAATTACTTTTTAGTATTTTTAAACATACACTGCCAAAATTACTTTTTAGTATTTTCTGTCCTAAGTGTGGAATAACACTTTAAAACATAGAAAAAATATTAAAGTAAATAGTATTCTCTCTTGCCAAACGATAATTCTTATGAGTTGTCTTTGGGTAGCGGAAATTTGTAAAAATCTCCCTACAGAGATGCTAACAACAAAAATAAGTTGTAACAAGCGTATAAGAATTTCGACGGAGCTCGGTGAGAACGAATGGCTTAGTGGTCAGAGCGCTGGAACGGTATTCCAGAGGCGCGGGTTCAAATCCTGCTTCGTTCAAAATTTTTATACGCTTTTTAAATTTAAGTTTAGTATTTTCTGTCCTAAGTGTGGAATAACACTTTAAAACATAGAAAAAATATTTAATAAATGTTATTATATAAAGGAAAGCCTGGTAAAACAAAACGTGAAATTATTTCAAATCAATAGATAAAACTTAAAACTAAAGTAATATTAAATTTAGATCACATATAACATATAAATAAATAATACGTAAAACATTGAGCATTTTGTATCTCTAGGACTAAGTTAAATAATATTTACAGGATAAAAAGTCTAACAAATTTTCATTCCGGTAACAACGCGGCTGTCGAGCGTGTTGACGTCCAGGGCTTATTGAAAAAAATTAGTACAATATATGTTAATTGTACTAATATTAAAAAAAATATAATCTATCAATAAAGTGTACATAGCAGACTAAAATTATGTGACTTATTTGTGCTATATTTGAACGAGGTTATATAAAAAATTAAAAACGAATACATTGTACTTCATTTGAGACAATAATGTTTATAATAAGTTTAATTTATTCATGTAGGGTAACAGACATTGATTCACACTTGAGCCATTTGTAACGATTTGAGCGTAAATAAATATGCGAGGGCAACTGATTTTAAATATATATATACGAAATTCACAATGTAGAAAATGATTTTTAACAACATTTAGGTTTGTACAACTTTTTTATGTATCAATAATATATATTGCAATACTCATAAAATCTTAATGATTTTTTATTCTATAAACGCTATAATTCTTTTATAACGAGTAAATAGACGATGATGGACATATTTTTTTTGGATTTGTATATTAAATTTTATAACAAATAATGCAGTTACATATAATTAATAAACGTTGCAAATATTTCCACTGAGCAAGGCAGGCAGTCCATTCTCTCTCCCCAATTATCTTTCGGACCGATGCGTCACATTTCAGACTTACGTTCAGTCCATTTCAATTTTCATGGAGGATAAAAAAATAAATATTTTACACTAAATCAAGCTCGTCCTACTCATAAGCGTCGTTTCTCCCAAAATGCTTTACTCAGAGGAAATTTACTTATACATATATATAAATATATATATATATATATATATATATATATATATATATATATATATATATATATATATATATATATATATATATATATATATATATATATATAAAAAAAATTACTTGTGACTTTGTGTCTAATACTTATTACGTGATGACAATATAAATATTTTATTTACGAATGACACATAAAACATATTAGCTCAGAGATACTGAGCTAAATCTTATAAATATAGAAAGGAACCTATTGTTACATATGACCCCAGCTAAAAGGAAATGGTTAAGTAATATTTTATTAAATTTTTAATATATCTACAGTAGATACTTAAAAAAAGATGGAATATTTTAAAGTCGAAAAGTGTAACAGACTGATCGGGATAGGTTAATAGATATGTTTTAAGCTACAAATATAAAGAAAATATAAATTACGAAGTTTAAGTGGATAATACTGCAAACCGTACAATAGAAGTTTAACTTACGAAATGGCCGAGACGTGACTTAAAAACATCTTACGAAGAAAAGGCTTAGAACTATGACTACAATTTAATCCAAAACTTACAAGTTATTGAATATATTATGAGACTCTACTCCATAAACAAAAATGTTAACAAACTGTTTTTAGCACTATACTATTTTACAATTTTGCAAATAAAGTGCAAGCAAACACAACTAAATGAATAATATGCCTTAAAATGTTAATGAAAATATTTTTTAATATAATTTGTACTGATACGTTAGAAGAACTTAAGATGTTATAACAAGGGTAGTGTGGTTGTTATGAGACCCGCTGAGTAACTAAAGATGGCAGCACTAGCATATATTACTTGGAAGGTTAACAATTGTGAAGTAGATGGCGACTATTTATTTGAAATATAAAAAATAAGTTGCAATTACATACATAATATTTTTGTTTCTTACATACATGTTTCTTATATACATGCTTAAGCAATCCAGCTTTGTGAGTCCGAGATAATTTATCAAGCCCCTAGTTCTGATTAGGCACGAAATGCTGCTTAGATGATGTCCGTATCCATTTTGTTAATAAGACGAAATACCTGAAAGAAAATTTTGTGTCAGGTACTACAAAAAATATGTTTTTGTCATAATGTATGAATAAATAATCTAAAGCCAAAGTATTTATAGCAATAATGTTGCAAGTGTTAATGAAGAAACCAATAATATCATTTAAAAATATATTAATAACATGCCTTAGAAACTTAATAAATAAAGTCGAAATGTAAAGACCAGTATTAGTAAAATTATAGAAAAATAACATAAGCATGAGCATAAATTAGAAAACGTCCAACATGTTATACATGAAAAACATACCATTTAAGGCAAAATATTTAGATAATTATTAGAAACAAATAAAAAACATCGAGTTAGCACCTGTAATCACCTCAACGGGGAGCGAACTCCGGCGCGGCAGCAGCTGGGCGCGCTCTTGCATGGTGTTCGTCTTGGAGAACCACTGATGGCACGAGACGAGGGGGGTCTGTTTCCTGCGCGCGCCGCTCACGTTGTGCCTAAGGTCGCTGGTGGCGAAGGGAGAGGGCGCGGGCGCGGAGCCCCGCCGCCGGCCCCAGCACTCACGCCCAGTGAGAGTGCGACGCACGATTTTCGGTATCACATGCGGTGACGTCTCGCGTATCTTTTTCTCTTTTGGCGCGGCTGCTACAATTTTTACATTCAAATCATTTCAACAATATTCAACACATAAATAAATAAAAAACTTATTTGTAAATTAATATGAAATTACCAAGAGCTAAAACATCAGCCGGCATTGATTTCCTGCGTTGTAAGAGTTGACCGGTGCATTGTAGTTGCACGGCTGACAAATTGTCACGTAGCTGATTTCCAACTAAAGCCTGATCTCGTTGAGAGTCAAGCTTCATGAGCATTAAGTCATCTACGTTGAGAAATGCTGAATATTCAGTTATGTCTACAGAAGCGCATTCAGTCTTTTTAGTCTTTCGATCCTTTTCAAACATATTGTAAATAGCCTTTTCAGTTTCGAAAGGCAAAGTCAAGTCAATTTTGCCTGTGGCTGGATATATTATATCTTCATTGCTAGTGTATTTAGGCCGGCAGAGGAGGGCATTTGTACGAGCGATAGATTCCAACGGTGGGAACGTTTGTTGACGGATCAACTTCCATGTGCCGCCTTCCTTAAGGACAGTATTTAGCCGTGTGGCTTGAATTGGGGTTGTAATCGAAGCTATTGTTGAATCCGGTAGAAGTTTATCAGTGCTTAGAATTCTCTCTGAATCATTCTCGAATTCACATTGTCCACCCAGTTGAGAGTGGATAGAATGTTCACTGCCCATTAACGTGGCAATTCCTCTACCGTGTAAGTCACCTAAAAGAGAGCTACGACCCTTCTCTTTATATTTGAATTTAGTGTCTTGGAAAACATTAAGCGGAACAGAGAATCGGCGCAACTGCTCTTTAAAACGCGAGGGTTTTGTAGGATTTAGAGAACTCCTACGCAATGGCAGCAATAGCTCTGAGCTGTCCGATATATTTGTCCCAGAACAAGTTTCAATGTCATCATCAATAATGTCTGCGTCAGATACTTCAGTTTTTGTTTCTTCTGCCAGCTCTTGAGCAACGAGCATTTCCCATTTGCTTTGATTATATAACAAGTTTTCTAACATTTGTGTGGATAGATCATTTTGAAGAAATCTATGCCATTCGGAGATGAGAGGCGCAGCTACAAACCTAAAGAACCCTGTATAGTGATGATGATATGTTAAATAAATTGTTATATGGTAGTTATAAAAGTATTAGGATAAACATTATAGTTTTAAAAAAGATTATTTTTGTAAAAAGATTGAAAAAAAGACTATTTTAAAACATTTACAGATAAAACTACATAACCTTTTTATCAAGAATACCTATTTTTTTTAATATTTGTGTATATATAAATACTTATATTAATTTTTAGGATATTGTATTGTAATATGCTAATAATAAATAATATTTTACAGGATTACATATACATATAAATTAGTGTAGTAGTGACCTGTTTGTATTTTCGGTATGGAAGTCGTGTGACGGTCGCATAACGCAGTCACGGGCAGATTGAGTTTCCGTTCATAGTCGCCTTGGCGAAAGAATTCTTCACACACCTTTAAGCTCCATTTTCTACTAATTTCCCAAGGCCGACATGGATTCGATATATCCGCACATTTCAAAGCTATTTGTAGCACTAAATGACGATGTTCACTTTTTTTCATATCTAACGTATTAGTATCCAAATGGGCCTGTCAAAGAAATATCTTAATTAGTTTATATTGCATTTTAAACCTTAAGCGGTTGAAGTTAAAATAGTGATAACTAGAAGTAATAAATTATTTTATTGACCATTTCCACTAAATAAATTTGTATTATATATAAATGAATTATTCGTTTACTTATTATAAAAATTGTAAATATTTATTTACCACTAGTAGCGCCCACTTGGCTTTACAGATACTTTAATTTTATTTTTATGTGTATATGTACAAACGCTTTCATATATTAACATTACAAAGAAGACGATTTTGTTTGGTGAGCACACTAATGTCAGGAAGTACTGAAAATTTGTGATGGATAAGTCTATCAAGAGTACATGAGCTATATTACATTTCGCTATGATCAGTGGAAGTGCAGTAGTAAAAAAAAAATTTAATATCGGGAAAACTTTAGAGCTTCCCTAAGTGCACTGCCTCAACTTTAAAGTTCTAAATAAAGTTCCTCCCTAGGTTCTAAAGTAAGGACCCTATCTATCTCTAAAGGATAACCTACAGTATCCATTTTTGTAATTTGCAAAATTTAAAAAGAACAATGAACAATCTGGGACCCAACTTTAAACACAGAAGATATTTTTGTTGGGATGTTTATGTGATGTAGAGGAGTAAAATACTTCGTATATGTTTTTAACTGATTATGTCTGTAACTATGTAACAAATAAAAAGGAACAACGTACTTAAATTTGATAGGTAAAAAGTCAAGCTCCAATATAAGTAAAATCTTTATAGAAACAACGGTAATGTAATCTAAGTATTTGTATTGTAATCAAAGTAATAGTTTTAGTTAGTAGTCTCTTATAAGTTCACCATAATAATATAGAAAGTATTTAACATGCTCAATAACTTTTGTTTAAGTGGCATTGTGTTATTTCTTCTACTCTAGTTGGACCGTCATAGTTTTTTATAGCTTCACGCTGTATCCCGCACGAGGCAGGGTAGGCAGAGGCAACCCGGGAACCTAGTGTTAAGACACTCCGTTCCACTTTCGTTCTCCACTTTCCGCCTAATTTGCGGCGTATTGAGTGGCGAAACTCAACGCCGCGTTTTGCCTTATTACCAGAGCGAAGAAATGAAACATTAAATATTTAAATTGAAAATATTAAATATTTCATATCCTAGACTGAGGATCGAACCCAGAACCTGTCGGTTACAGTCACACGCTTGTGCCGCTGCGCCACGACAGGCCTCAGGCCTAGTTTGGTATGGTTCTTTGATTATGGCGTTCCGAGTGTGCCAGTTGTCACGTTGAATGGAGAAGACACGAAGGAGATTGTACGGTAGAAAAAAATATATTACACAATAGGTGTATGCATGATAAAAATTGCCTTCACCTATAATATATATATATATATATATATATATATATATATATATATATATATATATATATATATATATATATATATTATATATATATATATATATATATATATATATATATATATATATATATATATATATATATATATATATATATATATTATATGACGTCGGGAGTACATCATATTTTCATAAATATAAATTGACAAAAAAATATTATAAAACATGTGTACACTACACCCTGTATAGAAATCAATCTCTCACATTAGCTTTTTACTGTTCACCATTGGTTTAAGTTTCAATGTTAAATGTTTCTTCTTTAACTAAATATTTTTATTATTATTTATTACTTTCTATAACATGAAGCACATGCCAGGGTAGGCAGAGGGACCTTAGGAACTTATATTATTGTTAGACGTTCCCCGCTTTCCGCTGATTTGAGACTTCTTACCAGAGCGAATAATGAATATTTTAAATATTTCATTTGAAAATATTAAACATTTAACTTCCTCGATTGGGGATCGAACCCACAACTTGTCGCGATTAAAGTCACACGCTTGTGCCCCTTCGCCAAGACAGGCATTAACAGAGATGATTATTATGTATATAAATATTTTTAAGGCTAAGTTCTCAAATTTGGTAAATGTTTACTCTTGAATGTCCACCACTCTCTGTCCGGTGCTGATTTCTATTTTTTATTTCTTTAACAGTGATTTTTTTTAATGTCATCGCAACGTGTACATGGTCTTCCTCTGACTCTTTTCTAATTAATGCACACTGGCACGTGGTGATTTATTATTTATTATTTACTGTAAATTTTCTCTTATGGCATTCATACGAGTAAGTTTAGAATCGTAACAGGCAGGCAGAGTTCATAGCTTATGGTTTGAACTTAGTTGGCATGTTGCTTTAAAGATTTCTTTCAGACTCCACTAATGGTTGCAATTTTTTGTACTCATCTATAATTTTGATATCATGGTTTCTATATAGAGTTGATTATTTTTCATTGGTTTGTCTCACACCTCTTATTATGGGGAAAGACGGGACCAGTGCTTCTAGTAATAAATACCATTAACAATTTTCCGTATGAGAAAATTATATCGTGTCTCAATATCTTAGAAATTTATACATATTTCACTTACTCCTTGATCTTTCAGATCGTTTGAAATGACGTCGTGGGCTACAGTATCAAAGAATCTATAAATGTAAAATATAACGCTTTCAGATGTTCGTGTTACTTCTTTACGATTATTTTCAGGGTATGTATGTGATCCACTGTAGATAACTATTTTCTGATACCAGTCTGTTCTATGGGTTGGCTGGATTTCTGTGCTGATGATAATTAAGTTTATGATTGATGTATAGACTCGGTAGTACTCAGTCGGACTGTAGAGGTTGCCATACGATCGAAATTGAAGAATTCAAACGCTCTTTCTGACTCAATCAGGTTAAACATACTTCCTTTTTGACAATTCCATTATAACTCCTTTATTATGTTCACTTTAAAATTTGCTTACACTAGCAACATTTTAAAAATTAATCTATGGATATTTTCAATATTACGTTCGATTTTTTTCATAACGTAATGCAAAATACATTTAATTAAATATAATACAATAAATCTATAAATCATGTGTTATATGTGTATCATAAAATATAATGTCAGATACGTTGTTTATCGCTTTATTGTCTAGGAAAAAAGAGGGAAAAACGATATTTTTATAGTATTCATATGCATAACCTACTTTCTTAATTTAGAGTGTATGTAACGATTGATAAACATCTCGCACACAGTTTTTAGGTTACGAAATTTTTATCTGATAAAATACAAAATAAGGATCTTAATGAAAAATGTGTAATCATATCCAGGCCGGATCTAGATATGCGGGGAGCTCGAGGCAAGAATCAAGTAAGACAATAGACCTCTCTTTATGTTCGCATAAAAAGATTTTTTTTTTTAAAAAATACGAGTATATACATAAAAGAACTTAAAAACAATATCAACGTAAATACAATTTTTACAATCCATTTTTAAAAGTGTAAGAGGACGGATGAGGTAGAAGATAAATAATATAAAACAAAACAAATAAGATGAGTTATGTGTCTGAAATTTGCTTAGATTTTTGTGCAACTTATGCTGGGGCAAGTGAAATGTGAAATCTCAAAGTTTTTTGAACGTCAGATAGATGCATGTAAGGCCATACACCATGCAGTGCTGCAGGCTTTCATTGTTCTTCCATTATAGAAAAATCATGAGCCACGACTTCCCCTTGCAGACCTACATAGGTCAAACCCACAACCAGTCGATTACAGTCACACCCTTGTGCCGCTGCGCCACGACGGGCCTCTTGGCATGGCATGGTTGGCATGATTCATGATTGTAAACACACATTCTGTAGTTAATTAATTAAGGAACTTTTTATTACTTATATTTAGACGTAGCATACGTCACCGCGTAAGTCGGACCGCATAACATCAGAAACCTTTTAGAACTTTACCGTTTACAGCGCGATTTACACTTAGATCCAACGTAAAGTATTCATTTTATTACACAATAATAAAAAAATATTATATATATAAATATGAACTTATTGGATGACAGGCAGACGCTGGAGTTCACAAAGAATCAGCGGAAGTTCCAAGTATAAGATCCCGATGAAAACCTGTAAAAGCGGCAATGAAGCAAGTACGACCAACCTTTTCATTAATTCGAGAATACGAGGATCACTAGAAGAATGCCTTGCTCAAATGCCTCGCGGTGCTGAAATCTACCAAACAAATCAAGCTCAAAATCTGTGAGGAAATTTTGTTTACTTTTGAGGTGGATCAATCTCCGGGGCTGGAGATAACTTTGACTATCAATGAAATAGAGGCCGTAAACGATCATTCACCTTCTGCATTACCTTTGATTTTAACAATTATCGTTTTAAGATAATGATGATGATGTGTTTTTTGTGCGACACTACTAGAAAAATAATTTAATTCAACAATGAAGTACTCCAAAGAGTTAAATTTATTTTATTATTTCACCAAAAAATATTTTTAAATACTATTTATTATATTAACTTAAATAGTTCAACGGACAGAATACATGGTTATCAATCACATCCAGAGTTACAAAAAACTCACTGTTCTGAAACAAAAATATTAAAGGATTTTTTGATGAAAGTGTTACATAAAGATTAATATTCTATACTTTTCTATTTTCTTCCTCTTTTATATAATTGCAAAAATCAACATATTCTTATATATGATATACGAGGGTGGTCTGAAAAGTTTCCCACCCTAACCTGAAGATGGCAGAAATCCTAAATAAAAGCTACTATATTTTGTTTGCTCATCTTTTGACAATTACGCACTAAAGATTCAGTCATTTAGGACGCGCATTTTTATGTAACAGTCGTTTGAGTGAGTAGATGTGAGTTTTCTATCCAAAACTGAAACAAAATCGTGTATCGAGCTGTCATTAGATATTTGTTATAGAAAGACAATACGCCTTCGCAAATAAAAGATGAGTTAGATTTAGTGTATGGCGACTCTGCACCTTCTTTACCACAGTGAAATTTGGGCTGCTGAATTTAAACGTTCACGACGTCCAACAACTGCAACTACCTACGAAAACATCGCCAAAGTTCAACAAATGGTGCTAGACGACTCCCGAATTAAAGTCAGAGAGATAGCAGAGGTTATGAACATGTCAAAAGAACAAATTTGTCCATATTAAATCAACATATAGATTAGAAAGAAGTCCGCGCGTTGGATGCCACGCTTGCTCACGTTAGACCAAAAACGTGTTTGAATGAACATTTCCAATGCTAAGATTAGATTTCTAGATACTTTTATATTTTAAAAAAGGAGAAGGAAGTTGGTTATGTATAAGATTAGTATTACTCTTAGGCAACTAATAAACAACAAGGCGGCAAGTAATGACTGGTAAATTAAATTAATATTGGCCAGTTCGATCAAAGATATTTTTTTCTTTTTTTATGTAAGAGACAAAGTAAATGAGCATACAGGGTCACCTAATGGTAAGTAATCACCATCGCCAACGACCCAGTGTAACAACAGAAGAGTAACAACTGTGTTGCTGGTATTCAAAGTGGAGTTGAACTTTTCTTGACAAAGATTTGCACGGCCGACTTGAGAATATAGCATCAACAGGGCTATCATATCCTTAGCAATTGAAGCTAGAGTCCTCTAAAACGTCATTGATATGCAGCAGTAGCAGTGCGTAAAAAAACCACGCAGCCTCGGGGGACAGGTATTTTTAGCTGAAACTGTCGACTGCGATGATGCTGCGCCTAATGAGTTGTGCTAAGAGTGCAATATGCAATACTTAATAGAAAACTTATTGGGTGGGTTGGGTTAACCAGGCGATCACTGGTCGGGTGACCCTGGCGGAAGCCATATTATCGTTCATTGATTATTCGAAGATTTTCTAGATATACGTGGATCTAGACGGACTTAAGACGAACACAAATAATAAGCCCCAAAAATGTTACTTAAGATAGTACTAGTTTCCACGTTGCGTGCAGGGCTTACAATTTTTTTATTGCTCAAATGCCTTACCATGTTTGTTTATGGTGTTAGACTACCCAGACGCCCAAATCATTCTAAATTCGGAACTAAATTATTCTAAATTCAGAACTAAATATATTAAATTGTTATCATACAAGTATGTTAATTTTTCATATTTTGAATAATCTAAACCTAAGCGTAACTTTTAGATACAGTGAATAAGAAAAAACATGTTTAATTATTAACTTTATTTGTATTGTACTTGGGCACTGGCCAAAATAGCTATCGGTAACTTTCTGTTTCTGGCCTTTACTGAACCTATCAGGATTTTTTTTCGCGTTCTACCTTTAAAGTGATAAGCGCGTTCTTACATCGAATTTCATTGACAGTCATTAAATTAATTGATCATTCTGTGAAAGTAGTTACAGTTTACCAAATTTCGCGTAACGTTAAGCCTAAAAAATGCGACATTGAGAAATATATTATTACTGTCTCAATTTTTTTTCTTTTTATTCTCATTTAAATGCTAACAACATAAATAAGTTGTAACAAGAGTATAAGAATTTCGACGGAGTTTGGTGAGAACGAATGGCTTAGTTGGTCAGAGCGCTGGAACGGTTTTCCAGAGGCGCAGTTTCAAATCCTGCTTGGCGTTCAAAATTTTTATACGCTTTTTAAATTTAAGTTTAGTATTGTCTGTCCTAAGTGTAACACTTTAAAACATAGTAAAAATATTCAATATTATTTCATACTATCAAAAGCTCGAGTACCGGTTTGTGGTGTTTCCAATTTTCAATGAATGAATGTATGAATAAATGTAACGAGCACTGACTTCACTATACATATATTGCTTAACTGTGGAGGATTAGTTTTGCTGGTAGCGGCGAATGCGACATGCGTCAGAGTTGTGAAACTTGTTGCAAAACGTGCTTTAACTATAGACTATATCCTAAGCGAGCATGAGTGAATGAACTGCTCACGATCTGACATGCTGTGTAAGAAGTGCATACATTGAGCAACGTGCATAATTATTTCTTTATAGGTACTATTTAACAGATCACTTTATTTAATTTATTTTATGATTGCTATTCAAAGATATTGCTTTTTTATATAAATAATTTTGATACTTATAAACTATTAAATGAAAAGTTACTAAAATTACAAAAAAAGAAGTTATATACATAACCAAACAACGATACAAAAATTTACTAAATTATTATTACAAATAAATAGTGCTGTCGAAATTTATTGAAATAAAACAAGTAAAAAGTTTGCTACTTATAATATATTAATCCTCTCAGCCCTGGAAATATTAGTCCTTGTCGTGTGATATTTATAAAAATTCTAAAGTATTAACATTTTTGTCCACACATACACGTGTTCAAGAGACGGTAAAGAGCTTATTGTTAAATACAGTTCTTTGTGGTTGTTCCTTTTATTATAATGTATAATTTATAATATAACGTTTAATAAAGAGGGTATGTATTCAATATGTTTTGTAAGTTACATGATATATATATATATATATATATATATATATATATATATATATATATATATATATATATATATATATATATATATATATATATATATATAATGTCAAATCAATTACAATGAATCATTTGATGACTCCCATTCTATAGCTCTCATTTAGATATTTTGTTTTCGATCACAATTTTAGCTTACATTAGGAAATTACTCAAATATAGTTGTTAATTGACTAAAATTAACTAAACGTGATAGTCAAATGGTTTTTCAATAAGGGCGGGTTATTTTAAAATGGAATAAAACAAGTGTGTGTGAGGTGTTGACTAAATTATTTTTTTTATTTGAAAGGCGCATGTATGCCATTAAGTGTGGAATATGACATCATTCAAATGCCCGCTTCGGCTTCTTACGGTGGAACAGATCCGAGTGGTCAAATTTTCAATGATTCTTCCGCATAGAACCGGCTGAATTTGAGCGATGGATGGATATATATATATATATATATATATATATATATATATATATATATATATATATATATATATATATATATATATATATATAATGTCAAATCAATTACAATGAATAATTTGATGAGTCACATTCTATAGCTCTCATTTAGATATTTTATTTTCGATCACAATTTTAACTTACATTAGGAAATTACTCAAATATAGTTGTTAATTGACTAAAATTAACTAAACGTGATAGTCAAATGGTTTTTCAATAAGGGCGGGTTATTTTAAAATGGAATAAAACAAGTGTGTGTGAAGTATTGACAAAATTATTTTTTTATTTGAAAGGCGAATGTATGCCATTAAGTGTGCAATATGACATCATTCAAATGCCCGCTTCGGCTTCTTACGGTGGAACAGATCCGAGTGGTCAAATTTTCAATGATTCTTCCGCATAGATCCGACTGAATTTGAACGATGGCCTGTGTCGTGTTCACATTTAGAGCATCGGTTAATTGTGGTTTATTTGCATAGACCTGCGACTTCAAGAAACCCCACAGGAAAAAATCTAGCGGGGTCAAATCGCATGATCGTGGTGGCCAATTCACATCACCCCTGCGAGACATAACTTTACCCTCAAATCGTTCATGCGGAATGTCAAATTTAAATTCAAATATTTTTATTCAAAATAAAAATTAACAAGCTTCATTTTTTGAACGTCAAACAATTTACCACCAGTTCACAAAAGTTACTGCCTGAGAAGAACCGGGGACAGAAACTCAGCGGGACATGTCTTTTTTTTTAACAAAACTTTACATTATATAATTATGTGACAATGATACAGTTGAAACAGCCTGAAGGAAGCATTTTATTCCCAAGGCCTGTTTTAATATATAAAATCGTTAATATGGTAATAACCTTTAACACAAACGTCTTTTTACAACTTTTTTAAATTGTGAAACAGAAAATTCTCTGACGTTTTCTGGGATCCTATTGTAAAAGTGTACACCCTGTCCCATAAAAGTATTACGGACTCGATGCAATCTAGTTACAAGCGCACTAAGATTAAGCCTATTTCTAGTATTAATATTATGTACATCACAATATTTACAATATTTTTCTTGACTTACATAACATTTTCAAAAATGTATTGAGATGCAACGGCCAATATATTAATCTTTTTCAACATTTCCCTTAAAGAATCCTTAGGGCTTAAGTTATAGATTAGCTCGCGAATAGCTCGCTTCTGCAAGACAAAGATTGACTTAATCTTGGCTGCATTACGCCAAAGTAAGATGCCGTAAGACATAATACTATAGAAGTAAAGTAACTAAAGTAAACAACGCGAGCCGTTTCCTCATCAGTCAATAATCATTTTTTTTCACAGTGAAAGCTGCAGAGCTCAGTCTATTCGCCAATCTATCAATATGAGGTGCCCTGTAATTTGGAGTCAATGGTGATACCGAGAAATACCGTAGAATCAACAGGCTCTACGGCTTCACCATTCGAAAGTACATTAGCTTTCACAATTTTCGTTTGAGGTGTTCTGAATATTACATAATTAGTTTTTTTACTATTTAACTGTAAGTTATTAGCGCTAAACCAATGTACTATTTTAGAGAAAGCATTGTTTACTTCGTCAATCGAAGCGTTTGCTGTGTGGCACGTAGCGCCGTCCTGCTGAAACAACATGTCGTCTAGGTGCATATGGTTTAATGTAGGCCGTAAGAAATTGGTTATCATCGTTCTGTTCCGCTCGCTGTTGACGGTGACCGCCTCACCAACGTCGTTTTCAAAAAAGTATGGACCATTCACGCCGCCCGTCCACACCAAACGGTAACTTTTGGAGGATGCATTATTACCTGGTGTACCTCGTGTGGATTGGTGTCGTTTCATACACGGCAATTTTGCTTGTTAACACAACCATTCATCCAAAAATGCGCCTCGTTACTACATATTTTCGCCCAAAATTGGGGTTCTTTTCCAAACGATTCGAAGTCCAGCAAACAAACGGCGTTGTTTATGGTCATGAATTTTAAGCTCCTGGGTCAGTTGAATCTTGTACGTGTCAGGTCAGGCCCAAGTCCCGACGCAAAATTCGCCAAGTTGAAGTCTGCGAAAGGCCGAGTTTTTGTACACGGCTAGGAATAGACTGCCTCGGGTCCTGCTGTACACTTTCACGGACCGGACCGCGGCGACATTCTCGGCCGATCTTGCATTCCTTGAATCTAGGGGTGTTGGCGGATTGTTTACTGAGCCGGTCGTCTCAAACTTGGCTATCAAACGTTGAAGAGTCGACTGCAAAGGGCCACCATATCTACCGTACACACATTTTGATAATAAAGATTTTCATTTGAACGTTCTGTTCAATGGTGTATCTTGCTATAATGATTTGGCATAAACAATAGATATAAACAAAAGATTTGACTGATGTCACCAAAACAAAACGGCAGCCACGGGGTGTCAAAATCAATCCACGCCAATTAAAAAACCCTTTACACTAACATATTTTTTATGTATTTTTACATCATTTGCAAACTAGTATGGTTACCCATACTAAGGGTAGAACATATTAGAAACTTATTGTGCCAATCCACTAGAATTTACCGTTACTTTTTTCCACCATTTTTTTCAGAAAAATGTATGACATTTTAATAGCGTAATGTCAAGAAGTCACGCTTAAATAGTCTTCGGCAAGTGAAGGATGCCTCCTTCACTTTCTAACTCGGACAATATGGAATGCCTGAAGTAAATGTATATTTTAATTCTATTCATTTATATATGTTAAAAATATTTAATCAATACAACCACTTTTTAATAAAGACTCTATATATAGGGTTTTATCTTTCAACTTTTGTTGTAATAATAGTTGTATCAAACTTTCATACTAAAAAATAGCGGCGTGCAGTTTTGGTTTTGATCCTATCTGATACATTGCCGTGCTTCATAGGTTTAACCGTTTACAGATCAACCTTAACGCTAAGCAGCAAAATCTTATTTTCTCATTTATCAAAACATGGAAAAGCCAGTTGTGGCGCAGATGACAGTTTTTGGCTGAACTGAACGCAACTGATGTGAGTTCGAGGCGAATGTTATTTTAATTTTAAGAGAATTTAAAAAAGTACCACATATACAGTGGAAGCCAATTATAGCCAGACCTCCGTCATGTTATATAAGTTGAAAAGTTCTCTATGTTTACCCAATAACGGGTTGTACCATAAGGAAATATGAAATTTGAATTTGGATAACGCACATTATTTACTTAATAATAACTCGTAGATGCTAAGTAACGGCAGTTATTAGGTAAATAAAGCGCATAAAAGTAAATTACAAAGCTCATTTTTCATTTTTCCTTAGGAACAATATTAGAAACGTTCAACTATCTTGAATGTTTAGTACAAAGTCTATAGAAAATTAATGATGTAATGAACTCTATAAATATTTAAAGTCGGTTATTTTAGAAGTAACCATTAGTAACTACACTTAAATTGAATAAGTAACTAAATTGGTTAATGCTGGTTGATCTTTAAAATCCTAGATCACTAGGGCTGATAATGCTAAAAATAATCAATTCAATTCGCTTGAATAAATTAAATGAAAAAGATGAAGCAACGATCGAAAAGATTCTGGCAGGTTTGAAAAATAAAGTTAGGTAACACAATCTCCAAAGTTTATTGTGAAGAAATAATTTAAAGTAATGATACATTTTACAGATTTAAAATCTATATTGTTTTATTCTAAATATCTATATAATTATTATTTACAATTGAGGTGAAAATTAGTTTAAACCTAGGCATCATTTATGCCCAAATGCAGTGTATTCATAATTTTACAAAGTAGCTGTCATATTTTCATTAAGTACTAGTTATAGCCTGACGTTTTATATTCAAAATAAAATAGAATATAAAAAATCACCTTTTAGAGCTGCTTTTTTCACAATTCAGGGGGCACTTATGGGTGATAGTGAGTTTAACAATCTTTACCCACTTGCACCCATGCACCGCGTCTTTATGTACTTATGCCACGCCATTTTAAATAAATAGGAATATAGGAACATAAAGTACATATTAATTGGGTAAGAAGTTTCATCAGCTATTTCTAAGCCAAGTGAACCGTCTTTGATAAGGTATTATCCTCGGTAGTGTTTTGTTTTTGTGTCGTCGAAAATCTAGCAGATCAAGACGGCCGTCACTGCACATACTGTGCAAACGTCATATGTACATATACAGCATGTATGTAAGTGAAAGTCCCATTCCAAGCCCGTCTCTCCTTTCTTCTCTGAACAAGTTTTCAATATCTAGTACAGATTTATGTCTACGAGTATTATTTTGAGATCAAATCATATATTTTACCATAAAATGTTTCATCGTTGTTTATATATGAGCGTAACACGATAAACGTGTTATTACTACCTGATTGAGAGAAAGATTAGTAAAATATATATTAGTATAAGTAAGTAAAATACATTTTTTATGTGTCGGTAATACGTGATCTGGATTTCGTGTCCTTAAATTTCTTTTTATTTTTTTTAGTTCTTGATCTGGAGATTGGCAAATTTTTTTTTGTTCTTCCTTGTGGGTCACATATTTGAAAAATTGAATCAAGTATTTATTTCCAATACATACACACACTAAAAAGATACCAAGATAAACTGTTGAGAAGTCGACAAACATATGGTATTTCGATTTTTTCCTTTATCTGTGTGTGCGACAAACAGACGGTATTTCGATTTGTTCCTGTGCATTTGGGCACAGTAATTTAAAAACTTTTTATCCGATTTAAAATCAGTTTTGACAATTATTTTTTTTAGCAAGCTTTTCTTTATTATTAGTGTTCGTGAGCTTCAGGCATTTGTTTATAATATAACTTTAAGCATTAATAACATAAACACTATTAGATTGATTATGTAATCAAAGCTTTTCCAGAACTCCCCGAAAATTTTAGATTACGTTAGGAATTTTTATAGTGCTTTTTCTTTTAAAAAAAGGAAAGATTCATATATTTGCTATGTTTTTACTTATTACCTCCACCTCCAGATAATCTTGATAAAATTAGTCTTGGTAGATGGACCGACAATAAAGTGATTCATTGATATAACTGTTGTTCCTTTGTTATTTTTGTATTGTGGAACCCTGTCCCAAAATATAGATTTGAAGAATTGCTAGATTTTTGTAAAAAAAATGTTTACTTTAATTATTGTTAATTCAACGTGAATGCAATAAAATATATATTTGCTGATTTGCAAATGTGAAACCTAGATTTTAAATCATATAAGTTGTGAAAATACTCTTATTGGTGCATCTTATAATACTAGATATTAGGTCGATGTCATTTGTCGGTTCGTAGATGAAACGTAGGCAATCGTAATAACAGTTTTATTGTATAAATATTTTCGGTTAAAAGTATGAGGTAAGTGCTCGACAAATTAAGTTTGACGTAATGACGTAAAGTGCATTGATACAAAATTTAGAGAGATAAGAAAATCTAAATATGATTTATTGCAGTGTAAACCTTCTAGTGACACATTATTTACTTCACATTATTTCTTTTGTACACACATGTTTAAATTTATGATATTCAAATTAAGAAAATGTTATAATACTGCTGCATCCGACAATAATATGTATTTGATAAGACGACCTATCGTATAATATTTTTAGGGTTCCGTATCATAAAAGATAAAATCGAAACTCATATAGGATCACTATGTTACTCGTCTGTCTGTGTATCACCATTTTTCTTGAGATAGCGTAGAGATAGATATCAAATATTCAGATCTGCGACCCTTGGTTTCTAAGTCATCGCAATCAAAAGATGCGAGCATTTATGCATCTTTTTTGTCGCGTAATCAAAACCTATAGGGTACTTTCCGTGGACCTATAGTTATAAAATTTGGCACGAAATGAGAAGTCTAAAGTCACTTGGAGCACAGAAACAATCAATCTCTAAGTCGACACAATGAAATATAAATCACCAGCATATACATCAATGTATATATATATATATATATTGATGTATATGCTGGTGATTTATATACAGCAGCTTAAATATTTAAACTTTGTTTTCCGACCATTTTATTTATTTATTTATTAAGGAAAACATACAGTTTTTACAAGTACTTCAAATAAAAACGAAATTTACATTCAAATAACCAATGAAGTCATCACATAAAATAGTACAAAAAAAATAGCAAGATGTACAGTTAATCAAAAAGAAATCAAAATAAAACAGAAAAAAATCATTCAGAAACAGCTTCCATGACAAGTGATTTGAACTTATTTAAATTTATAGTAAACATGTCAATATAGCCAAACGCATTATCATGAGAGCTGCAAGTACGATAAATAAAAACATTTCCACCATATTTAGTTCTTGTAATAGGTACATAGAACTGTAATTTATTACGGGCTTGTAGACGAGGACATCTCAGACTAATATTACTTAAAAGGAAAGGGGTATCAATGTAATTATTAACTATTTTTAAAGGAAAAGTTCGTCCTTAGCCAAACGACGCTTCTTTAAAAAAGTCGGAATAGGTTGTTTATCGAGATAGTATTGGTTGGCTTTAATACTAATATGTTTATTGAACCTCTTTTGAATATTTTCAATTTTATCAATGTACACATTAAACAACGGATTTCACACAGTCGAAGCATACTCGCGAACAGAACGAACGTAGGCATTGTACAACGTGATAAGTGTAGCACTATTGTGAAAATCTTTTGCTACCCGAAGAACAAAACCCAGCATCCGAAAAGCCTTACCAATTATGTGATCAATGTGATAATCAAATAAAAGTGTACAGTCAAGGTAAACTCCCAGGTCCCTCACCACAGAGAGCCTCTCAATCGTTACATTATTAAAGCAATAATTGTACTTTATGTTATGTCGTTTACGGGAAAAAGTAATTACGTTACACTTATCAATGTTCAAAATAATATCATTGCACTGACAGTAATCAAATAACCGGTTCAGATCATCTTGTAAAAATGCGCAATCTGCTTGTGTAGTGATTTGTTTAAAAATTTCCATATCGTCGGCAAATAATAATATTTCTGAGTTCATAAATGTTGCTTTAATGTTGTTTATAAAAATATTAAAAAGGAGAGGACCGAGATGGGAGCCCTCGGGCGCACCTGAGGTAACAGGTACAAAAGAGGCGCAAAATCCTTTAACTGTCACAGCCTGACTCCGCTCCCTAAGATACGAAATCAACCAACGAAGGAGATCGCCATGTACACGGACCTCTACAAGTCTACAAATTAACAAGCGATGTGAAATTTTATCAAATGCCTTGGAGAAGTCGGTGTACACCACGTCTACTTGACAACCACCATCCATATGAGATAGAACTCGGTGCAAAAATTCGTTTAAGTTAGTCTCGGTCGATTTTTTGTTAATGAAACAATGCTGCTGTTCAATTATGATAGGCCTTAAAGTTGGAAAAATGGAGTCGTATATTATTTTTTCAAATAATTTTGCAACAACACACAATTTGGATATAGTACTGTAATTCCGAATATTATGTTTATTACCAGACTTAAAAACTGGCACGACAAATGATTGTTTCCATAGCAGCGGCATAATTCCGGAACTCAGGGACCTACTAAAAGGAGGAATAACGGAAGGGCAAGACTATCAATACACATTTTTAAAAAATAAGGAGACATAAGGTCAGGGCAACATCTAATTTCTAATTTCTTAAGATAACCCGACACGATCCCAGGCGAAATATGGACAGCTCCAATTGAAACACTACCATGACACAATTGAGATGTATTAAGGTTAGCTAACTCATAATCAGTATCGAAAGTACTAGATCGAAATACAGATTTGAAATAATTATTAAAGAGAGAACTAATCTCCATACCACCCGACGCTGACGAGTCATCCAAAAACATTGTGCCACTCTCTCTCACTCTCGCAATTCACTACAGCTCTTTTTAGATTTTACGAATGACCAAAAATTTTTACTATTAAGTAATTATTTTTTTTTCAGAGTTTATTATATAAGTATTATAGCAATATAGTTGAGCCCTTTTTTGCCTTTCTCTTAATAATTTAAAGTATTATAATCACGAATCCTTCCATAGACTTTCCACTTCTTATGATATTTAAGTTTTTCCCTTATAATCTTAATCAAAGCACTTGAATACCAACAAGGATAACGTCTGCCATCTGCGACGACTCTAACGGGAACACAATCAGATATAATTTTGTTTACTGTTTTATAAAAAACACCAACAGACGAATCAATATCGAGACCTGATAGCAGATCGTACCAATTAGTATCATCAATTAACCTGTTAACAATATTGTAATCAACGGCACGATACAAGCGTATAGTTCGCGGTTTAGAGCGAATAGTATGTAGGTTCGAAAGATACAGACGTATTTCCAATGCCGGGTGGTGGCTATCTTCGGGCACAAGCGCACAAGTTGAACCAGAAGTTACACACTGACAGCTGCAAATAATTAGGTCCAGATACCTGTCATTCACATTCGAAACACAATTATATTGATTTAAACCCGTAAAATTCAAAAAGTTAAATAACACATAGACAAGATTATTATCAAAATTAAAGTGATTCAAACACATAACAGAGTCACTACAATGCCACATAGCTAAAGACACGTTGAAATCAATCATCAGATTTGTATGACACTCACCGCGTAATGAACACCTATAAGGATTTTTTTGTGCACCTACAGCTGTAAAATATAGCATTAAGTTAGAACTTGAATTAAAAATAAAAAATAAATCTAAAAATTGCAATTTTATAGGAAATAAATCTAAAAATTACAATTTCATAGAAAAAATAAATCTAAAAATTGCAATTTCATAGAAAAAAAAGACAATTGCAAATTTATAATTGTACCTACTTAATTTTATACAAAATTATTGCATAATGCATATGCCTACAAACTTAAGTTTGTCAATTTATATCGGTTATTGTTCCCGTTGACACACATTCTGAAATTAGTAAGAAAGTCTCGGTGGGGAATCCAACTTGCATTTTGTTTTCTGTTTGAAATATAAATTTATAATAATAATTTTCGTAATATTTGCATAATATTCTAAGATGGTGGTTAAAATTTTAATACATTTTAATAAACTAATTTAATATACAATTAAATTTTAGTTTAGATGATAGTAGGTATATACGTATATAGGTATATACGTAATTTATTCAACACGCAGTGTACTACTTTCCGCCACATTTCAAATGTGGCGGAAAGTAGGAAACAGAACGCAGTATCGTAAGACTAAGTTCCCAAGATCCCTCTGTCTACCCTGTCATGTGTGGGATATAGCTGAAAAGAAAAAAAATGTATTTTCTTAGTAATTAGTATTAAAAAAATATTTTAGAAGTCACTATAAGTTCGCTGCAAAAACACGAATGCAATTCAGTTTAATAAATGATAAGTGTAGATCAAGACCGCGGGCTGGTCGCAAGTCATTAGTAAATCTGAACTATTGTGCAGTAATATGCTATATATGACATGTGCTTTTTCAAATTATAATGTTTCAACAAACTTGTAGTAAGTTTGTTGAAACATTACACTGTAAAATTTATTAGTTTGTTGTAATATATTTATTCTGTAGTAATCGTCACTTAAATCTTTTACAGCCTTTTAATAAAACATTCCTAATAGTGTGTGAGATACGGAGACGCACGCTAAAATATCTTCGTTTAGTATTCAAGTCAGGATCATACGCTAAAATACGGTCAGCGGGGAGCAAACAACTCTTTTTAGGGCGCCGCTACGTAATATTATGAGCGAGGCTGACTTCGTACAAATGAGCAAATATAAATAACGTTAAAATATCTTAATAAAGTAAAATGAGAAAACTATTATGATAGTAAAATTGACAAGTATGTTATGTTAGTTATGTTAGTAGTTATGGTTACGTAGTTTTATTTAGTAAGTTTGTATGTGTCTGTTGTGTTAGACAAGCAAAGGATACACAAACTCAACACTAGCGCAAATATTTCTTATTTATTTACCTACTAGAAGAAATTTTTTCGCTATTATGTTTTTGTAACAATCCAATCTACAGCCCATAACATTACACAAACATATATATTTGACTGAGATATCAGTGTCTAAAGATTCCATGGTATCTCGTAACAAAGATTGCATTACAGTATTTTTTAAGATACATAATTTCATTATCACAAAGCAAATAGACTAAAATTAGTAATAAATTTGTGGGATATAATTTACAAATTTCGTCTGAAAATGCCTTATGGGAGGGAACAGCTGCTCCATTGTAATCGCACCCTCATTTATAAATCTGAAGTCTACCTAAATGTATTCCATACCAGTGACCGCGTTTGAGTACACGTGGATTGTTAATAGTTGTAACATTTCTTTCATAATTTTACACGTATTATAGATACATTAAACATTCACTCATTAACAAAAAATATTATAGAAAAACTAAAAAGCGACTGTACAGCACTTGAAAGAAAAAACCGGTAAAGTGCTAGTAGGACTCGCCCACTGACGGTTCTGTTGATTTAGGGACAGTATATAAAAGGAAAGTTACTGATTAAAATTGACAAACTAAATTTTAGACTTTGTTTGAACATACCCAAAGTTAAGTTTGTCCTTTATTCGCCTAATAATCTAACCTATAGAGAATTGAAAATGAGTCTAAAATTAAGCTTGTCAATTTTAATCAGTAACTTCACGTTGCAAACATGCAAATAAGTTTTGTAATGGTTTTTAGATATACGAGGGTAGGTCTAAAAGTTCACGGAATGAAAAGGTTGTTAATAAAATATAACAATAAATTTATTTTTTCTTTTCAATATAATCAGCCTTAAATCTAATACATTTATTCGATCAATAAATTTATTTTTCTAAAGCGTCGGAAAAATTTTTTTTTGTCTTTAGCTTCAAAATGCGCCGAAATTGCCTCCTTCACTTCGATACCGTCGGAAAATTTCCTTCCCCTTAGCTCTTTTTTTAAATTTGAAAACAAATAAAAATCGCAAGGCCAGGTCTGGACTTTCTTACTCTTAATATGCAAAAAACTAATTATATTTGCTTCTCTACTTACCAAAATTTCCAACCTGGGTCGAACTTTACAATAAAAATTCACAATTGCTTGCATCAGGATAATCTAGTATGTAACTGTCCTTCCATACAAAAGGTTAGTGCTACTAAATACTTGGGAGTTATGATAGATCAGAGGTTGAGTTGGCATTTGCATCTTGAGTTGTTAATGGGTAGAGTGCGTAAACTTGTTTGGATTTTTAAAACACTACGTCATGTTATGGATATTAAATTGTGTACAAAGATTTATGTTGCCTTAGCACAGTCAGTCATCACATACTGTATTCCTGTCTGGGGTGGAGCGACTAAATCTAATTTTATTGAATTAGAACGCGCCCAACGATCTCTGGTTAGGGTGATGTGTTTTAAGCCTTACAGATTCCCTACGGACCACTTGTACATATTTTCTGATTTGTTATCTGTTAGACGTCTATACATACTTAATTTAATTTTAAGATATCACAAATCGATACCATATAATCCCAATGTTCTAAATAAAAGACGACATGATATTGTAGCTCCCCTCCACTCAGTACGTACAGCCTTTGCTAAAAGGCAATATGACTGCCAAGCACCTTTCTTATACAATAAAATAAATAGATTGTTAAACATATATCCTATGACCTTACACAAGTGTAAAATTACCCTGGATGAATGGCTGAAAAAACTTAAATTTGAGGAAGTTGAACATCTCTTAGATAGAATTACTTAATTCCCACCCACACCTACATACACAAACACGTGCATTCACACACACACACACAAACACTCACACACACACACACACACACACACACATACTAATCGCAAAGCTGTATTTCATATTTTATTACATATATGTATATATTTTATGTTACTAAAGTTTACAGAATATTTTATTATATTCCTTTTTGATGGATTTCGACTTGGGAGCTGCGTGATATTCCCAACACAAGTGTCATATGACTACTTACTGGGAAGTCACAGTGCAAACAAATTGTATGTAATATTTTCTAAATAAAGATATTTATTATTATTATTATTATTATTATTATTATATATATATATATATATATATATATATATATATATATATATATATATATATATATATATATATATATATATATATATATATATATATATATATATATATATATATATTTATAAGTAAAAACAACATCGACGGGCTCATAGTGCCCGTGCCTTTTTTTAGTTACTATATTTATTGTTTGTTACAAAGACTACTTAACTTAAGTGAGGCTATGAATTCTTACAAACTAAGGTGAGAATCAAACTGACTGGTTTTTATTGTGTGGTCCCGCCGAGGGCTTCTCGTTCATCGTCAGCGCTGTAACCCCCTTCTTTATGGTGGCCAGGGTCTGTTTCACCTCCTGAACTGCCAGCTTTGTGTCGAGTGACGGCCTAGGGGGCGAGATGTTTTTTGCGTTGGTGTCTCTCATCACCCTTACTTCGGAGGACACTATCTCCAGTTTTTACGATAGATTTTTTAGTTCTAGAGTCAGGTCAATTTGTGGTGGTGGTGGTGGTGTAGGTGGTGGTAGTGGTTGTGTTGTGTGTTGCGTATTTTCGTGTTAGCTCCGCTATGGCATCGCTCAGCGTTCGCAGTTTTTCCGCGATTCGGGGGTCCTCTCTATCCGTAGGCGTTGTTGTTTGAGCCTGCTTTCTTGCGGTTTTGCGGTTTCGGAGACCAGAGACCGCGTTTTTTCTAGTGAGTGGGTCTAGTTTGGTACCCAGGCTGTCCATCTGGGACTTCATTTTGGTCATCGCTGTTTCAGCGATTTCCATTTGGAGGACTCCATCTCCGTTCCCTCTGCGCACTTGGACTCGACTATCTCCTTTATGCCCCTGCTGATGGTATTTTGCAACTCTCGGATCTCTTTGATTTCTCTGAAGGGCTCCGTTGTTTCATAGCCCAGCCAGTTCCTGATTGACTGGGCCTCCTTCAGAGTTTCAGACACTTGTGATTTTGAATTGTGCATTTTCGCGATCACTTTTTTCTTGGAGAGACTGGAGGTGTGTTGTGTGCGCTCTTTTTCCAAAATGCATTTGTGTCTGTTTCTGGAGTCCGAGAGGGAGAGGACCGTTACATAGGGACCCTGTAAGCTGTCGTGTGCTGTTGTTTTTGCCTCTCGTTTCATGTTTGTTGCCGACTCCAGAGCCTCTTTGCCTTTTCTGAGTAAGGTGTTAGCTACCCCCGTTACTATATCTATTTCTACCCCTGTTTCTCTGCAGAGGGTTGTGTAAAGGAGGCTGACCTTCCTACCCGTGCTAGAGGCGTTAGATGTAACCGAGCATACGGACGACGTCTCCGCGTCCGAGTCAGATACGCATGGGTCTGTGGCGGGGTGGGTGATTGCTATCTCCGCGACGTTAGGTAGTTTCTGTTTGTTCGGTGGTATGCGGTGGGGGGTGGTTTTCGGCACAGATATTGTATATTCTTACTTACTCTTAATTTACTTTTGTTTTGTTTAATTAGTCAGTTGGGCTCACCTGTCGCTGGTGCTCTGCGATGATGTCCGTGGTGGCCCGACGAAGTTGAGTACGCCGATATTGATGTTAGTAAGCGCCCAATGATCTTTTTTCGGTCCTATGGTGTCGTGTGATCTCTTTTTAAGGATTCTTATTGTGTAGTGTAAATATACTATTTATTGTTATTCCCGTACATTGTAGGGAAGGCAGACGGAGCTTGGGAAAATAGTGTTAAGACAGGCCTCTACTAAAATTAAAATATCAAAGTAGTCGAGTAAATAGCAATTATTATTGTTAAAATAGCTTTAAATTATTTTAAGGCCCAGCCAAAAGTAAAAGTAATACCTTAAATAAGTAATATCTTAAAATTAATAAATTCCGGTATATGATAAGTTACTGTTGTGTCATATTCATCTATATTATTTAGTACGTATTGTATACCTTACTTTAGTCACTGATCATGGCTTTGCAATTTTGCTATAAATTCCGTAAATAATAGTGATATCCGCAATAACCTCCGTTTTTGAATGGTTTTCAAGTAGTTCGGTTCGATTCTGGCGGAGAATTAGAATTAACACTATGGACGTACATAGCGCTATTTCTATTCAGCCTGATGGGCATGTAAATATACGGTTCCTTTTCATCTTTCCAGATCCGATCACATTGGATCCCCATCGGTAATATGAGATAATTGAGAATATTACATAAATACATAGAAGATACGCGCGAAGATATTTGTCCCCTATTACTCATTTGGATTAGTAACTTGGGCGGGCAGCCGCTATTATAGTCGGAAGCATCAGCGGTCTATCAGGTCTAGAGAAAGGCACAAGATGTGTTGTAACAGGGTATGGGGTGTTTGGTTTCGTAGCCGTTTACTACTTTCCAAATCACAGCCTCGCAGAATTGGAGAATTTTCTTGATAGCGTCTGGGCTGCGATTTGTCGAAACTCGTTGAGAAACATCTTAATTTTCGGCGACTTTTACGCTAAATCCCGGGCGTGCGGGCAATTTCATACCCAAAAGCAAGGGAGCAGATGTCGACATGTGTGATTCATTCACATCTTCATCTCAATATGTTAAGTTAGGAAGTGTAGGAGGAGGCAGAAACCTAGTCAGATCATTTATATGTTATCATCGGATACCCGTCAAGTGCTGCTGTCGGGCTTAAACAGAGATCTAAGAGCCCACCATTATCTTTCTGTGTATAAAAAACTAGCACACATGGCATGGCTTTGTGGTATTATCTGAAAACATATCATCAGACTTTCTTCTGCACCTTGAAGGAGAGTTATTTTCGGAGTCACTTAGTCACATCGCCCAAGAATGACCGCCCCTTCGATACTCGAGGAAGAGACGGTGGGTCATACCGCTTATTACAAGCCAAGAAAATTTCTCCGAGACTGGATGGTATTGCAGTTAAAGTTATGTTGACCTGAAACACCTACATTATAATCATCGGGAACTTTTTGACCACTCCCTGTGAACTCGTCAGTTCCCGACGATGCGAAATAAAGGTAGATTTTGACTGCTGCGCAAATTGGGTTATTTTTCCCACTCCTACAAGCCGATAATATTGTTAAATTAATGAAGGCAAGATCTTGGAGAAGATCATAGCTGCCCGTCTTATTCAATAAATAAAACTCGTCGGTGTGCCTCGAGTGTAACTCGTCTGTTGATTTAGCCCGTCACATTATGCCCAAATGCTCTGCTTGGGCCCATAACGCCACATCTTGATGGCTTTGGATTGCTCACTTTCAAGCCTCGTGGGAGTCATGCTAAATAGTGAGAGACACGCTTCGACGCCATAGGCAAGGTGGTAGGAGATTGCACTATGCTTATCCCTAACATCCAAGACTCTAGGGAAGTTCCTGCGGAAGATTCATAGTATTTTGTGATTCTTCTGCAAGGCATTGTGGCTATGAATACCCTAGGAGAGACTCCGGGGTACCCTGAAGGTCACAATACACCACACTACACCCACTGAGTCGTCGTAGTAGTATGGGAAAACGACCTTGCGGTGTCTCATGTAGGTGGTGAGGTTATCTGCTGAGTTTTAGTGGGAAAGACCGACTTCACTGGTGTGTGTTTTTACCCACAATATCGCTCGAACGTAGGCGCAAGCTGCCTGCGTAAATGCATTTCCCACCAGGAGAAACATAAAAGTAATAAACAGCTTTTCATTGCTGAAAGTATAAGACACTCCATATCTATAAGATACTTTAATAAAAATTATTTAGACGTAACAATATCAATTGATTAATTTATTATTTGTTTTTCTAGCTTCACGCTGTGTCCTGCACATGCCAGGGAACATATGCATAGGGAACTTGGGAAAATAGAGTTAGGACACTCCGTTCTGATCCCCTTTTTTCGCTGATTTGACGCATTGCGTGTTAAGTGGCGGAACTTAAAGCCGCGCATTGCCCTATTACCAGAGCGAAGAAATGAAAAAATAAATTAGTACTCGAGTGGCGATTAAATCCACAACCTGTCACGTTTACAGCCTCTCACTTGTGCCTAAGCCACGACAGACCTTCAATTTTAAAAAATACATTACATTGAAAATATTATACAGCTCAATTTTTTATATATAATCAATAGTTTAGGTTTTGTAAGACAGAGAGTAGATATCCTAAGACACCGAGTGCAATAAAAGTAAATTGAACGGAGACACACTTCTATCGCTATACTTTAATAAATAATATAAAAAACTTCACTATAACCTACACGATTTATTTTTCCTTATTCTTTTTATGTCACCTAAATAACAAGTACAAAAGAATTAAATCGTTGTATTTAATATAATTGGCATAGTAAATTTGTCACTAGTGTCTCCAGGTTGGTAGTTATTCAAATGTTACCCATAAGCAAAGCACACATATTAATTAATCTATTATTCGAATTGTGGTAAACCAAGCAATTATATTTAATTAAGTGAAAATCAATTTGACATTAATTAATTTACGTACTTATTGTTTTAGTACATATAGTATTTGTAGTGTACGTTTATTTATTAAATTTATTTTATTACATAACAAATTACATTTTTATATTTGACACATTGATCAAGTTAACATAAAGCCAATATGCCAGAAATCACCACATTTCTAATAACAATAAATGGCAGGAGTGAATTTTGTCGCTAGGCTGTTACTGTTTATGGATATCATCGACACAAATAGTTACAACTGAATCCTGGGCCAATATCTGGTTGTATGAACTTATGTAGTATATAGACTTAAATTTTGGCCTGGGAGAAGTGTAATGATTTTATATCTTATTATATTTATAGCTGTCATATTAGCATAAATTTGATTATCAAAATGTAAATGGAAGAATGAGTAATCGACCTCATTGTTTATCCTATATCATAATACTATGTAATAACTAAGCATAAAAGAAAAAAATATTCTTTTAGAAACCAAAGTTAATTCGTCAATACGTACATACGTAGAAATAAGAAACATGAAAATAATAGTTCCTCTGAATCAGTTCTTTAACGGGTGAACTCCGTAAGGTAAATAATAGCTACTTTTTAAATATGTTTTTATGCATATATAGTTCAACTATGATAAAATTAAATATCGATTTGCATGATTTTCGCTCTGTGATAAACCTCTGACAGCTACACTTAATGTTGCTATCTTTTTTTTTATCTATTAGACTAGCTACAATACAAAAACAAAGGTATATTGTAGATATACCTCGAAAAGAAAATTGAAAAAAATAAAAATATTACTATGTGGTCTTTTTTGCCTGTCAAGACACTGGGTATATGAGACTAATGGTCAATTCATATCCTAAGCAGTCGTAACTATCGTTATTGATCGTGCTTATATATTTTACTTATCATTACAAATTATAACTTTTAAGTAAATTTATTTTTCCACTCATCTTTATGGTTTCACCCTATTTATATATTATTTACCCTGGCCATTACACACTTATGGGGGGGTAATCAAATTAAAAACAAGTAATTGAAATACTATTATATATATTTTTTATACCACGAGGGTGGCGAAAATCACACGGCTTACCTGATAGTAAGTGGTTACCGTGGCGTATGGACGCTTGCAACACCAGGGTCACACTTAGGAACCTATTATTTTCCCTCTTGAAGAACCCTGACACCTGACACTTTAGGAAACCTGACACTTTAGGAACCTATTATTTCCATATTTTTATATTGTAGCTTACAGGGTTAACCTTGGAGCGTCACATGTTGCTATCTTTTTTTTTATCTATTAGACTAGCTACAATACAAAAACAAAGGTATATTGTAGATATACCTCGAAAAGAAAATCTCGTGTGAGCGTCACACGTTGGAGCCACAATGGTCCCAGAGTGCGGTTTCAGAAGAATTTCCTCTCACGGACCAACCAATTGTGGAATGAATTTTCTTCCAAATTTAACCCTAACTACGTGTCGATGGCGCGCGGTGCGATGATGAAAAGTGGCCGTTGGTACTATCTCGAAAAATTCCTCGGAACACGACCCATTACACAAGCGTTAAAGCACGCATAAGGAAGCAAAATCTCTTCTTAAGCTTAGAAGCTCGATACCGCTCGAAGGACATAGGATCGCTGACAAGTCTCATAGCTCTTCTTTAGACGGAGTCAAACAGCTCAAACTGGTATACAGGTGCGCCCGTAGCGTCCGTAGCCGTAGCGCCCGTGGCGCGTCCCAGAGATAGGAACATTACTCCGTATGTGGCAGACTTGCGACACCGTTTCGCTCGTTTCGTCACCCATCGTTTAGCACACCCAGTTTTTTAGATGCCAGCTTGGCCTTGCTTTCTAGGTAACTTCGGAACTGGACGTCACTGGATATGTCGACACCAAGGATATCTGTACTCTTCGAGATGGTAAGAGTCGTGTCTTGGAATTGAGGAGCCACAAGAAATAAAGTCTGCATAGTAATGAATGCCATCAATAGACAGCATATACATATATGAGTACAGAGCCTTGTGAGACACCATCGTTAATGTACATGTTTTTCGGAGCGACTACAGTCGACGACGGCTCTTACGCGCCGGCCGCAAAATATTTCACACCCATCAGTATAGTCTCAGAGACGGCAGCTACGCAATTGTCAGGATCTTCAGATGTGAAGCAAAGTTGCCTACACACAGCACACACACACACAGACAGTGGTCGAACGTGCCGAGTGGAGTATCCACAGAGAATGAATATCCATCCGGACGTTGGATCAGTAGAAGGTCCAATATAGAACTTGTATGGCTCTCAACGTCTGGTATTCTTGTAGGAGAATGTACAACAATATCAGTTGTGAGAAACCATACGCCAGAAAATTCGTGAGAACATTTTCCCGGGAAGTCAGTGGACCGAGAATTAAGCCATTCGGCGTGATGGGCGTTAAAATCTTCTAAAATCACTAATTCAGCGAGAGGGTATTGCTCAAGGACTCTATCAGTTGTCAACTGCAGGAGCCCAAAAAGTCCTAGAGACCTGTAAATTTCGGGTGTGGCCACCATACACAGCAGATATCCTTCTGAACGAACAAACATACACCGACACGTCTCATAAACGCATGTTCGAGCTTGTAACCGCGGTAGTCTATTACTATTACTATTTATCGGCCGGGCATGATATCTGTGTTTCCGTAAGAAAAAGCAGAGCCATAGGGGACATAGGATATTGGAGGATTTATTGTGTTTATAGCTAAGGGAAACAAAATGCAATGCAGACCTGTAACAGGCTAGCATAGGTAGTGCGGATTGTCGACGCAGCGTACGAAATGGCCCCCAGTCCCCACTTATTGAAATTACCGGGTCAATTCCGGTCTCCCTCAGGCACGGCCGCTACAACAGGGATTTTTCGCAAGTTGACAGTTCAGCCTCCCAGGGCCGAGTTAACATTACTCGTGGCTTCTACTGACCCGCGGGCGGCCAGCGACAAACCGTTTCACTGGGTCTCTCTGATCGCTGCGTTCACACTCCGCGCCTGCACCGACTGGTGAAAGTGCCACTCGCATCCCCAGTCCCACACTATCAAAACAATAAATCCCGGGGATCTGGATACTTTACTCACCGTAGATACACAACAGTGCTATAAGAGTGTTATTTGGTAAGATTTTATAAAGCGGAGGTCCTTCCCCAGTCGGGGCGCTCAAACTTTGAGTGGGTGATTCACTGCCCTACCTCTTTTAAAATATTGTGCCTTACATGACATGGACTTACTAATTTTCAAGTAACACAAGTAATTATATATAAATAATTCGTCCGTCGTCCATATTGAATTATTATAATAAACTTTACAACACTTGAAGAATTCAATTGGAATTGAAACTTTTTTATTACTTATAACTACACTATCTAATAAGCTAATATTTATTAAATTATAGAATTGATTTCAAACTATTCCTTTAATAGAAAAGTTTTGAAGAATATTTTCAAAAAGGAGAAAAAAAAGCAAAAAAAAAAAATGGCGGGAAAAAAATGTAACTATCGCTTGTCAAATTAAGCTTGATATAAAGTTAATCAATTTAATAAATCCACAAAGAATGGATGATAATTCACTTGTGGAATTCACTTTAAATTATATATTTTACTCGTAAAAAACTCGTCTGTAAAATACATGCTGGGTGTTTATATCTATATATATTTGTAAAGGCTTTGAAAGTCAGGAATGTTTCAGAAAAAACTTTTCATATTAACGGATCTCTTACCTTTTCTCCTTCTATTCAACTATTGCCGTGTGGTATAGTAACAATAAAAGGGTAGTTTAAAACTATTTTTTATAAAATTTCATGTTTGATATAAATTTGTTTTGATATCGTAATTCTCATGAATATTATAAAGCAATAATTCAAAATTGTAAAGAAACAGTCCAAAATTATATTGTTATCTCTAAAAAAAAACTTTGGTTTTTGTAATTGTCTAAACAAAATACATATAAGTAGGTTAGTTTTTGTGACCTGGTAGTAAAATGTTACTGATTTTACAATTTACTATATAGATTTAATTTCAATAATATGACAATCACACCGCTTTTTGGTGCAAGTGAGAAAATTTACCTTTAACAATCTGTTTTTTTTACTTTCACGCGGTATACCGCACATGTAGGTAGAGTGAACTTTCGAAACTAGAGATAAAACACTCTTATCCATTCTCCACTTTCAGCTGAATTTGAGGTTTTGAGTGGCGGAACTCAACGACGCACTTTGCCTTTGTACCAGAGGGATAAAATTAAAATATTGAATATTTAATTTCCTCGAGTTTCGATCGAACCCACAACCTGTGACGGATTTACAGTCATTGTGTCAGTGCCACTGCGCAATGACCTACCTTTTATATTGAAAATGATTACCTTTTATATTGAAAATGTTCTGGTTTTTTATTTAAAACTATTTCATATATTGTAAATATCAGTAGGTTGGAACTATAGTACAAGTAGTAGCACACATAAATTTGTAAATAGAAAAAACTTTGCATTTAAACATTTTAAGGACATTCTTCTAATAGAAAAAACTTTTATTTCTTACCTTAAATTGCGCTAAAAATTCTTGCTGCCTAGTTATGTCTGTAGCCAGGATAAGAGAGCTTATCTGTTTTTCAATTTGAGGACGAATTTCATAGCCCTCGAATAGGCGACTTTCAATGATACAGCTCACGGCCGAGCGCCAGTGATGATTTTCCAGTACAGATGTATTCTAGATAAACAAAATAATTTAATGAGCTATAATCCTATTAAGACTTAATAAGAATAAATATATATTGGGGATCTCGTGAGGACGGATCCTATAACAAACGTGTTTACAGTCAGACGCCTCCCCACTACTAACTAATAAGTAAAATTATTTAAGACAAGAAAAAAAATAATAATAAGGTTACTTTATAATCTACTGCTACTTTTACGGTGGGTTTCAAAATGTTGAATAAATGTTTTCCATAAGTATGTCAAAGCAATTACATCTTAAAAGTTTTACCCGAAGTAATGTTGAAAGTACGAAGAGGGGTTTAAGTCAATTGGTATCTCTTACTTAAATAAATAAAACTGTCTAAAAATCCTTTAGGCATTATACAGGTTTCTGTCAAACTTTTATCATAAAACATTTTTTACATTCTTCGTTACACTTTTAGCAATAATTGTTATTAATATCATTGCTGTAAGTTAATTAGTAGCGTTCAGTTACCAGCAATCGTTCATACTGTTATTCGTTTTATACCAGTGTGGTTAAATTCATAAAGATATGTTAATTTGAAACTGAAGAAAGTCATCATGTGATTAAAATAATCTAACGTTCTATACAAAATTCAAGGAAGATTATTATAATATAATAATAATAGCTTGTACAAACATAGAAAAGGAAATACTCATTTTTCACAACGTTCCAATCTTACTGTAAGGGAATGGACACTCTTTTGACTACTAATGCTAAAGAGAGGCACTCGATTAGATCTGCGAATGTAGAGTGGTAGTGTACTACACAATTGCCGATGCTCGTTATTTTGGTTATTTCAAAATATCCGTTATTGTTCCGAAGTTCTGAAATATGATTTTAATCAGTTTTATACATAGCTGTTTACTGGCAAGTAATTAAAAATTGTAATATAATAAAGATAAACGGGGTAATGACCTGTACGATTGCAATCGCGAGAATTGTGGGTTCGTCTAAGGGGAATGAAATAACGCGACTATTTGTGCCGTTTTTTAGCAATGCTCCATGAAAAGGAGGGAGGAAAACGGAAATAGAATGTTAATAGGGAACCGAGTCACTTAACACAAGGTTCCGTCTATAGTGATACAGCGTGAGCCAATAATAGTTTTTTTTTTTTAATTTAGGTCGATCTATTAAAAAATTTATTAACATTATGATAATTAAAATTATATTTATAACTTAACATATGTGAAACGTACCTCGTAAAGTGCAGCGAGATGGTTAGAAGTCGCTATCAAGAATGGCTGGTTGACACCAGGGTGATCCAAGTCATGTGCGATGGCGGCCAGCAGTGACGCCATAACTTCAATTGGCTCCAAGAAGTCGCGAATCTGCATTAGTTTTATATCATAAATGAAAAGCATACATAGGGACACAGGTTCATTTCGCATTACGTTGAAATTTTTATTGGTTTCTATATAGTTATTATTCTATCATAAGTGTGGATTAACTCTTTAAAATCAGTCAAAAATTTGTACAATTTTATGAGAATAAGGGCAGTCCAATAAAATTATCAACATTCACTCTATACAATACCGTATTGAAGCCAATGTGTAAACGTCAAGTTATCAGTGCAAGAACAACTTCATATAAGATTAAGAAAAAAACGGTCAAGTACAAGACAGAGTCGCCTACCGAGCTTTCTGTACTAATTTTAGAATTAGAAGACAAAGGGAAGTACAAATTATAAAAATGAAGAAACTTAAGTAACCAGGCTTTTTTAAAAAAACGAACTACATGATTTTTATAAAATTCATCTTATATCATATACATTTTCACTTTTTACATTTCTTCCAATATTTGCATGTCAATTTCTCACTTCGTGCTAAATTTATTAACTGTAGGTCAACGAGAAGTACCTACCGATTTTTTACTAAGTTCTAAGGGACAATATACCTAAATATTCGATATTAATTTCAGCTTCATACCTTCACGTGATCTCGGGATACGTGGTCGTGACAGACAGAACAAATTGAAAATAATAAACATCACTGACCGTATGATAGTTTCATCAAAAGCTAAAAATTGATTTCGTTTCCAAATTTTTACGTTAATTAAAAACTAAGCTCCTTCTTCGAAAATTGAATTCAACTGAAGTTAAATTTTAAACAAGCATAATTTTGTTTTTAAAATCTTACATTATTCTCTATTATAGCAGCTATTTTTATGTCTAGATATAGGTATTTTTTATGTTACTTCAAGGATTTAATTTTATTTCCCTTAAAATAAAGTGAGCACAATATATATTTAACTAAGTTGAATAATTGGTTCAAAATATGTACCTATGCTGAAAATTACTTCCATTATTGTCTAGGCTTTACTTATAAATTAAAATGATTTTGATATTATTTCTGTTATAATTCCTTTCTTAAATATTATAGCAATGTATTCTGAGAAAATAGGTTGGCTTATTTAATATAGCTATACATTTATACACTTAATAAATTATAATTTTTATCTTTTCGAATATTATGAGCATTTTGTCGCAAAAAAAAAATTGGAAGTACAATTAAAAGGAATTTTTATTTTGCTCAACGATAGGGGCCCCCTATCGTAGGGTCTCTAATGGTTAAATAAATTAAGAAGATAGCTAATTTATTCCAATTCATTTTGTATTTTCAATAAAATCATTATATATAAAAGATAGACAAAAACTTAATTTACCATGGTATTAGACTGTCTGATTTTGATTTTTCTTACTCTAAAACTATTTTAAACTCGAAAATTATGATTATTGAATTATTGAAGTCGAAAATTAGCCTGCAAGTTACTTTATGCTTTAACCTATTAAAATGCCAAAGTTCTTTCACTTCCAACTATAAATTTGTATTTACACATAATTCCTAAGGTTATTGATACAAGTTTAATTTATACATTTTAATAAAGATAAAACCATTTTTTATTAATATGTATTTAATTATTGTTTACAACTATTTTACTATTTTTACAATTATGTATTCATGCAACATGTATCCAAATAAACTGTTGGTCCCATACAAAAATAAATTACATATAATAATATGTATGTCGCCTATTTTTTATTACCAATGTTGTTTTTTTTTTCAATTAATTTACTTAATACTTTAAAAAAATGTTTCAGATATAAAACAGAAATAAATTTTGTGTTCGATGCATTTTCTGCGAAGTATGAATATTTCAATGTTCTCTCTACGTCTTGAAAGGTAAGAATTAGAGATTTTTTAATAAAACATATTGTCATTTGAGTAAACAATAAACTCATATTATATATTTCTTCACTTGTGGAAGAATATCTATGTTAATAGAATATTAAATATGTTTTGAGAGCTTTTGATTCCTCTTAAGGGTTATGTAAAGTTGTGAGAATTAAATTTATAATAAATATCAAATATAGTTTCAATCTTTACAACAAAAATAAAATAGAGATAATATTTTGATTTAAAGAAATTATATTTTGTTACATTTCCGTAAGAGAATTCTCAGTGTCGTTCAATTTGAAATATGTATTGTTTGTTATTTTAAACTAAAAGCAATACAGTTACGAAACAATACACTCTCTTTAATAGGAGGATAGTTTTGTGCACCAGCATTTTGACGTTGTATATGGATCGCTTGATTTGAACAAGTCAGTGAATTTTGTATTTTTCAATTGAAATATTTTTCATACTCATATTCTTAGAGCTATATATATACACATTTTAAATTTTGAACCTATGAATCGAAATAATGGCAAATATTTTCAATATGCGATGGTTTGAAATTATAAATAAAACGTTTGATAGTTGTTTTTTAATTAATGTGCGCGATACAGCGCACATGGAAGGTAGAGAAAACTTAAAACCTAGTGCAACGACATTCTGTTCTGTTCCCCATTTTTGCTGAAATTGAGGTATTGCGTGTTGAGTAGCGGAACTCAATGTGCGCTTTGACTTTAGTTTAGTTTATATAATGTAATGTAATATAACGTTTGGTTTAGTTTAGTAATGTTTAGCTGAGCTTGGCTGACTGGGCTAGACATAATACTAGCTAGGACTACGTTTTTTTGGCCTTTTTTCTCAAGAAGCGTGGAAATTTAAGCTCAAATTATTATGAAATACTCAGGTATAGTGGCATATAAAAAATAAGCTTGTCAATCAACGCCATCAATTATTGCCCTTGAAATCAGTCAGTGGAAAAAAAAAATGAATTGGCCATATATTTATAGATGTATCGCATTATAGATGTATGGCCATATATTTATAGATGTATCGCACATATTCCGTTGGACAATATGCTATGAAAATGGCTAAAGTGGACTTGCCGTACAGTATCAAATTTCGTAAGCTGCCTCACTTTTCTAACAGCATATGCAGCGGAGCTCAGTCTGCCCCCAAGAGAAGACAGATGGGCGTCTATTGTAGTTTCGAATCTAGGGTTAGTCCCAAGAATATCGTGGTATCACAAAAATGAAGAATTTTATTAACAATATTTAAATGAACCACTATTCATTTCGTCATAGCTGTCTTTCTTACGATCTACTTTGAAAATTAACGAAGTATCATCAGCACATAGTACCACATCACATAAATTATTAATGCAAAAGGGGACGTCATTTATTTAGATTAAAAACAAAAGAGACCCCAGAATCGATCCTTGTGGGACACCCATCCGCAGAAAGCTATCGGAAGACTTTACATTAATTACGGTAAAAAACTGGAATCCAGTTTTTCAGGTACGAGGCAATGAAATCAGGAGCACTGTCCTTGACCCCATAATGGCTACGTTTACGTGAAAACTATCGTGGTCTACGCAGTCCGAGACTTTTTGAGTTTTCCCGAACGTTATAAATATAATTAAAGAGAGAAACTCCCGCTTCTGTTGTAGATCTGCATCTAGTAAAACCATATTGGGCATTTTTTAAAATACTTTTTCTGTTGAAATACGTAAATAATTAATTAAAAAATATTTTATCAAAAATTTACTCAACGATGGCAATACAGATACAGGCCTATAATTGCTAGGATCACTATTTTCTTCGTTCTTAAACAACTTAACTGTTTTTCATGAGGTCGGGAAAACTTCCTCTGTCAACACATTTCACTTAACAGATTTTTTACATTCAGACTTTTAAAAGATTTCATAATTTCCTCTGGTATTATATGTACAAACGTAAAATTAGTGACAATTTATCAATGTTACTTTGCAATAACTTAACAGCACGTGAAGAAGTTACTTTTGCAGAAATACCGACTGGTATTTCTGCAAAATAATTCTCAAAAATATTTGCAACTTCAAGACTTGCACTAATTAATTTATTATCTACTTTTAAATCTACCTACTCATTATAAGTTTTGGATCTACCAATTGTTCTAGATATTATGTCCCAGATAGTATCTATTTTATTTTCCAAGGTTAATTTTATTTTTTATACATGTAGATTTAGCTTGAATGCAGACTTTTTAAATATCTTAGAGAAAACACTGACCCGCTTCATAAAGCTTGGTCACGATTCCACTGCTTCATACCGTACATACGTACGTACGTACATACTGTGGTATATACCCACGGTTACTAAATTTTATTTTTAAATTTTAAGAAACAGTTTTAGATGTAAATATTGAATTTTAATTCAATATTTACATCTCATTTAGCAGTAAATGAAACATATTATTATAAGACATTCGGATTTTCTTGAGAAGTGTCTATTTTTAATATTTCTTTTTAAAGTTTGCTTGAAACAAATTTAGTCTATTATTAGTGATTGGCCTCCATGTAATTTACCGTGTACCATTTACTTGGTTACCAGCTATTGAAAACTTGAACCCACAATGGTCGGAGCTTATATTATTTATAACTAGTTTATCCTCGACGTCACAGTAACATCCATTTTGTCTTTAAATATTTCATAATTACTTAACGGCGGTCGGTACACGCATACTATTACATACTGTAACTGAAACTCAATGCAGGACAATTCAATAGGACGTTCGACGGAGAGAGTCACAATGACGGGGCGCGACTCCGTAAGACATTCTCTTCCACTTCCATTCCTTATTTTCCGCCGAATTTGAATCTAGCGTTATGAACCTATAATTTTTGATGTCATCTTTTAATCGCTTAATGTATACGTTTAATTATTTGCTTGTGTAGTTTTGACGTTAAACAATGATGAATATGTATTAGTGCTCAAGTGAGTTCCTCAACTTTAAGATGAATACTTGAGGCAGTGCGTGCCAATTGGCGGAACACAACGTGCTTTCCTTTGTTACAAGAGCAAAGGAATATAATTATTAGTGCCCCCATGATAATATCGAACCATCGCATTTAAAGTCGCACGTTTGTGCACCTGCGTCATGTTCGCTCACTTTTAGCTTATAACTAAAACTATATTTACCATTTTATTTTTGAGTAACAATAAAGGTAAAATATTTACATATATGTTTATATTACATTACATGTAAAAATGTTGATAGTAAACTCTAAACTACAACCTACAGGATTACCTGTACATTTAATTATGAACTGAATAGTACTATATTTCATCATTTTATTAAAAATGCAGTGCTCAGATAATACAACGAAAAAGTTAACGACCCAAAAACAGTGCTAAATTACAAATTGTAGCATATGCGTTGTCGGGGAATAGCCATATAATAAAAAAAGCGTTAAAAGCTATCTAGTACTATTTTTACTTGAAAAGTTTTCCTTTGCAAACAACAGACAGAAACGAGCAGACGGACGGACGGACGGACTGATTTATTTTTTAACGTAATATTTCCTTCATCAATATCATAATCTTATGGTCCACTGCGAAACATAGGCCTTTTCTAGAGCGTGCCAATATTTCCTTACTTATCCTTAATAGTCTACACCAGATATTAATAGTGATTAATTAGTGTGTTTATCGCGCTCGAAGGTACCGTATAAATTAATAGGAACTTCAAGACATTATATTTTACGTCTATGGCGAATGCATGCAAAGTTAACAGTGATGTTGATAATTCTTAGATAATTATCGAATAGAGGCGCATATGATACGGATAGATGTTATGCTAAAATACGAGAATATGTTGTGAAAAAGTGTTTATAATATCTACAAAAGAGAGGGATAGAGGCAGACCCCAAATAACCTGGTTGACGGTGTCCAAAAGGACATGAAACGAGTTTACAACCGTAATATAGAAAATACAAATCAATGAAAGACTTGGCCATACCAAGTGCTCCATGAGCCCTGATAGCCCCGTGTAACGAGACATCGCGACAGTAAGGAAGAACGAACAATATTGAATACATTGCCAAAGATAACCTATTTGATATAGTTCAACTTAGATTTTTTGTTATATTAGGAATACAGCGTCTGGTTTCTAACTGTGGTATATTTATATTATTGTCAGGTCTTTAGTAGGTATTAATTACAGGATTAAGATGAATCTATTGACGTAAGAATTATCGAAATCAGTCAGTGTTTGGCCTATACAACGCCTCATAGTCTTTTATCAACTATCATATGGATATTTTATTTTATTAAAAAGTGCCTATGTGCATCGTTGTTTTTCACAACCAAGGCAAATTTGAACGTCAGATAGCGAGTCAACTCAAGTTATCGAAGACTTGTGTTCATCACACTATTGCGCGCTACAAGCAAACCGGCAGAAATCAATCTACCGGTGATCCGGAGATACCGGAGATCTTCCGCGCTCTGGGAGACCAAGGGCTACAACATCTAGTGAAGATAAATTTATTTTAATGACCAGCAAGCGGAATAGACGTCTGACAGCCCCAGAAATTCGTGTAGAAATCACCAAATCACGGGACAAACCAGTATCAGTGTCTACAGTGCAAAGATGATTACGATACGTCAAGTTGTTTGGATGCGTTGCGTTGCGCAATGGGCCCTAACCCATCGAGACTGGACCGAAGAAGACTTCAGAAAAGTTCTTTGGAGTGACGAATCGAAATTTGAAGTGTTCTGGTCAAAAAGGAGAATTTTCGTCCGACGCTCCGCCGAAGAAAAGATGATGCCGCAGTGTGTAGTGCCGACTGTCAAGCATGGTGGTGGATCAGTTATAGTCTGGGGTTGTTTCTCTGGCTATAGGATTGGAAATTTAGTCCAAATCAAAGGCATAATGAAAACGTAGCAATATATGGACATTTTGGAAAAAAAAAGCTATTCACTCCGGACTAAGGTTAATCGGCCGAGGATTTATTTTCCAACAAGATAAGGATCCGAAACACAGTTTAAAATTATGTAGAGACAAGATACAGTCAGAAAAAGTATTAGAAAAAATGACCTGAACACCTCAAAGCCCCGATCTTAATTCCATTGAACTTTTATGGAAAGAGCTCGATCGAAATGTTCAGGAAGTGTCCATCTTCACAACAGGCCCTGTACAATGCATTGGAGGATATTACATATATTACATATATTCATATTTGCATATATATTTGGCACGTTTATTAACATCTTCTACTATTTTAAATTTCCATAATTTAGCTCACATAGTTATTGATATATTAGTGTTTAAAGACAGGTAATACTGTCACTCACTCATCGAAATTCTAGGTGATCTAAAAATTTACATTTGGTGCTAAGGTATATTTTACATATGGAAAATAGATAGTAAAGTCAAGAATAATAGATAGTTTAACATTAAACTTGGCGTCACGTTTGTTGCCTAGATAGTTAGTACCTATTAACAAATAAAATGGATAGTTAATATTTAATATTTATCAACTTTAAATATAAATGTAGTAGATTTGCCAGTGTACACTATGTACTCAGTTTTGTACGTCAGTTCATTATATATGTATATAACCCATTATAAAAAAAACTCAAAGGCTTGAATTTGACGACTGTGGACACTTGATCACCGGATTATCTAAAAAGACAATCCACGAATTACTTTGTATAGAAAATTATAAAAATTTTAACATTTCAAAACTGAATCCAATAGTTAAATAGATTAAATGTTTTACTTAATGTTTTTTTAAGCTTTGACAAAAAAGCAGCGTAATCGAAGAATGTAAATAATTTGACTTTAAATCGTTATAATTCTACAGCGGTGACTCATAAGAGAAAAGATGGAAATGCAATCTGTATAGTATACAAAAAAACAACTATGTGAAAAAGGAAACACTCTATATTTGCCATCCATTATTTTTTAACGAGTGGGTTTAATAGGGATTTAGATTATATCGGTACTAGTTTTTCGAACATTCGTTGCAATTTTGAGGTTTAATCGAATAATAAACTATTGGTTACTATTGGTACTCAGGTTTGTTTTGGACCAGGGTATATGCATAAAACAAATACACATAACAAACGTGATAAGTTAAGACTTATTTTAAAGTTATTCATTTATTCTTCATAAAAATTAAATGTATATGAAATGCTAGTAGCTAGTAGTAACGTACCGCAGGCTTTTTATTGAAGTAGGTACCTAAAGAAAGTTAGAACTTTAGTTTTATCTGGATTCAGTATATATCTATTTTATTAGGACTCACTATATATCTCCGACTACATCTCCTAATAAAGTTATTTCAAAATTATGTGTAAGCTATTTCTATAAATAAATTTTATGCTTTTACCTTGAAAGGTGAAGATAGCACTCAGATCTATGTCGCGTATTTTAAGAGATCATCTCTTAAGATTTGAGACGTGCTGGTAATTTGCTTATTGGTAATTAAAAAAAGAAAAGGTTGGTAAAATAAAAACAACTACTTAAGCGGTACGCAAGAGTCACAAAAAAAAAATAATTACAGATGAGCAAAATTTTTGAAATTGAAAAAACGACATGCCCATACTTATGCTGAAAGCTCTACAGCAGCTTCCCAATTTGTCAACAGAGCCCAACATGGACATAATAAATGATTTCTTATGAGTCTTCTGACTAAGGAATACTTTGGTGCTGTGCTAGCTGTGAAGGAGCGACTGAGCCATATCTTTGTAAAACTAGTCAAAACATCGGCATAAGTGTATCAAGACAGTATTTATTCTTTCTTCTGAGAAGGTAAGCTTTTTAACAATCATCCGTTATCAAGGGCAGTCCACCTAATCTTTGTTAGGAACGAACGTTCTGGACTTTATCGGAGCTGAAAACTGGCCGTCATCTAGTCCTGATTTTAATCTACTTGATTATGATTTATATCGATTATGATTATTATTTAAAACAGTCTATACGATTAGCAGTGAAAATACTTTTTCATAGAAAGAGTGCGTGCTGCTATTGAAAACAGGCTTTAACCCTTAAAGGACGGTATTGCAGCCAATGGAGACCACTTCGATTAAGCGTTATATATTTTAATAATTTTATAGTAATAGTATATACATAATAATATTGGAAAAATGTTATTATTATTTTATTTATCATTTTATTAATCATTTACACCTCTTTATTAAATAATCAGAAGTTTTATAATCCCAACCCATCGAGAATTCGAGAATAAAAACTAGCTAACTGTTTACTCGTGAAAGTCCCACTAAACCATTTTAGCTGTCCCGGAGATTAGCCAAGACAAACAGAGAGATTGAAAGATAAAATAAATTTATTTGTTTCTATTTTAGTGCAACGTCAATAACTAAATTAAATCAGAAATTAATTTCTATTACTAGATTAAGCATATTCTACCAATAAGAAAAGCAAAAGCGCACCTTCTTTTGTTGTAGGAAGCAGTGCATAGCCTGAGTGACATCTGCGGCGTGGATTGAGTTGTGGTAAGGATTGGTGCTCCGATAACCTTGCTCGATTAAGCTGATTAGTTTGAAGACTCTCAATATGTCCAATTTGAAATACGTAATCAGCCCATATACGTGAAAAAGATGAACAACCAGCACTGGCAAGCACCGACCTGTACAAAACATGTATGTAAAGTAATTATAATTTACAAGGAAAGCATGATTATATCTGTTAAATTAAGTTATATTTAAACTTAAATATATAGATATAGATACATAAGGTATTTTTTTTTTAAATGTAAGAGAACTCAATACGATATTTTTTAAAATATTAGCGTGTTTATCGGTGTGTCCTAAAAAAATGTTGTAATGAATTGATTGTTAATTTGATGTATGGATAGATGATAATGTTATTAAAATATAAAAATAATTCATTTAAGTTAGCATATAGTTGTGTAGTTCAAGGGGGGAAAGACAAACAGGTTCCTAGTATTAAATATAATACAAATTTATTCCAGGCTTATTATAACCGAAGGCTTGATTAGAATTTATTAAAATAAAGAATTACTAAACTTACTAGTTTTGTTTGACGTACTTTCGTGTAAGATGGGGGATTATTTGTTAAATTAAAATCCTTGGTATAGAATAGTAAATTAAAGATAACATAGTTAATAAAATAAGAATCAGGGAAAGTGTAATATTATGTTAAATTAAAAATATAATATTACTTTCGATGTCTTAGGTACTAAAACAAGCAATATTTGTTGAAAAGATAAAAAAATCACGTCTAAAAATTGCTTTAATAACTAATTAAAATGTTAATCTTTCGTTTCTACAATATTCTTAACTACTTAAAAAGTTTTTGTTAAAAATAAAAGCTTATTTCATTAATGAAAAGTTTATTAAAAAAAATGACGAAATTACATTACACTTTTCGTAAAGAAGTCACTACTGCATACTGTGTGTACGTATGCGCGCGTGTATGTGTGTATTAGCAACAGTCTCACATACACACAGTATGTGAGACTTGCTGATCATGTTTACATGATGTTTTGTAAAATAATGGTCATTATTCTCTTGGAGTAGAGTTGTTGTCTATGACAACAACTCTACTCAAGAGCACAAGTGTGCAAGTGACAGTGACCGGCGGTAGACGGATTCGACTCGAAATAAAATATTCATATAAAAAATCTCTCAAGTCAGCCTTAAGAAAAATCAAATTCGTAAACTGGCAACGCAATAAAAAGATTGAGCTACAGACCTACTAGACTATGTTGATTAACGATTGTTAAAATTTTTGATTTTTGAAAATCAAGAATTGCTAATTTGTAAGTACATCAAATAGAAGAAATATATGTTATTCTACAAACAAACTTATATCCCTAGTTAGTACCATACAATGTAGTGGGCCCGCAAGTTAAGTTCTAGTATAATAGTAATATCAAGTATTAGAAGGTACACTTTGCTTGCACCTACATTCATTATTATCATACTGTTCATAGATTAAGTGTCACAGTCCAAAAAAACGGCCCGACAAATGAGAGCACAAACAAAATTGTATTCTTATCCGTTTTTAATACAGTCTTGACATAATATTATTTAACAATAGCATGTTATGTTACATTTCTTTTGGTTGAATTAGTGCATACCTAAACGAATGCAATAATGATTTTTGTATGTGTTCATCCATATTAAGTTTTTTAACAATTTGATCTGTTTATGCAAAAATTAATCACCTAATTTAATAATTAAAATAAATTTATAATTTAAATCGTGAATATACATTAACAATACATTGGTTCTAAAAAAATACTAAAGTAGATAAATGAAATAAATAGCCAACTAGGTAATAAAGAATAGCCAATTAATTAATTACAATAGCCAACGAGCGGAACACTGAAAACATCGAAGCGGTATGGTTTCATGAGAAATGTCTTTCTCCTAATAAGTACACGTCAAAATACTTTTTGTGGTACTTAAAAATAATTATTAAGCAATTAAATATAAACATGTCGACGTTTGGCCAATAGTTGCCACCCTACTACCAACAATCTTGCCGAATATTGGTTAGTCTGAACAAAGAAATTCATGGAGTAGTTGTTTTATTTTTTTTATTGTAGTTGCAATAACTAATTATGGTATATAATTTTCTATTTAATAGGTATTCAACTGACCCATTTCGCTGTAGAACATTTTTTTATGAAAAAGACAAGGCAAACGAGCGGTCATTCACCTAAAGGTGCCGCCAACGGTTTCGTGTAACACGTGCGTTGCCGGCCTTTAAAGTGGAGGTAGACGCGTTTTTTGAAGATACCCATGTCGTATCATAAATGGTTACCTATTGTCGCCCAACAAGAGGAAGAGGAAGGAATTTGGTGTACCAAATTCCTGGCCAAGCAAGAATTCTACAATATTTTTAATATGTACAATACATTTTAATGAAGTCGATATATCTGCTAATATTTGAACTTTTTAAAAATTATATTTTACACTTAGGAAAGACAAAGACCTTGTAGAAAATGTATAATAAAAATAAGATGAATTCAATTATTAGACGTAGCTAGATGACAACGTATCTACTAATATTTTAACTTTTTTAAAATTATATTTTACACTTAGGAAAGAAAAAGACCTTGTAGAAAATATATAATAAAAATAAGATGAATTCAATGTATGACGAAGCTAGATGACAACGTATAGTTTAAGTGGTAAGATTTATACATATATGTTAGTTAGATTTCAAAAGGCACTCATAATTATACAAATCATAATAATAATTTACTCTCTTAAAAATATATATTTGAAAATACTCACAGGTGTAAATAAAACATTCTCCTGTTACGCTTCTAGTAATAAAATAAAAAATAAACTTTAATTCAAAAATTAGTATGGATTTTGTATTTTAGATTGCACCTTAAACAAACTTAATGTGGTATCACATTACGAACCATAAACAAGAGGTTTGATTTAAGACTGACTACAATTAATCGCATCACGTAAAATTAAAACGAAACAAATTCATAATTTAATACCACCAAAAAGTCTTAAGAAAAATAAATCTTTGTTAAAAATCCACGACTTCGTTAAAACTCTATGACTTCTATTTTCCATTTTCTAAAAGGGAAATTAAAAATGGATCGGAGAAAAAATGCTTTTACAATTTTGACCGTTCTCATCATTCAAAACATTTGATTTTTTTCCGTCCACAGCGTACGGTCAAAAAAATTTATGAACTCTTTTTATTATGGTGGCGCAAAACGTCTTATATCCATTACGCACTAGTTAAAAGTAAACCATGACTCACGTAAATAAGGTTGGATTTTATTACAATATTTTAAATTATATTTTTTATTTATATTGACTAGTGAGATTTTTCCTTTCAAGAAATGGAGTCATAACCTGTCGTCATAGATCTAATTATGAATTTACGAAATTATTCTTTTAAAATATTTTACAAATGAATAATATTCGTGGCCGTGGTAGCGTCACAATGTCTTAGCGTGGTTGGTAGCTGCACAATGTCATACTGCAAACGTGACGCTTGTGGCTTGATTCTCATTCATAGTAATGAGTCAAGATTTTGTTTTTTCTCGTTTTTTAAAACTTCTCTGTCACATAAAGCCCATGACATAATATTATTTAATTCTTAAGCAGCGTTCTGATTAACAAAATATAATGTAAAATTTTTTTTGTTGCCTAAATTAAATGGTACTAAAGACGTAGTCGTAAGAGTAATTCAAGGGATACCAAATGACATTATTTTAGATAGCGGTGCACTAGTCATTTCTTTAATTTCATCTTCTGTAGTAAATTATTTCGCTTGTCCTATGAAACCAATTTATTTTATTACCAATACATTTGCCTAGATGATGAATCGGTTCCCTTAACAGGTTTCGTTACCCCAGAAGGGCATTACGAATATCTAAAAAATACCCTCCAAACTTGCTAATGCGCCGGTTTTTCAGCACAATATTAGTAATATGCTCCGTTCTTTTATAAATGTAGGTGTCATGGTCTATATAGATGATGTTTTGTTAGTGAGTAATAAAATAGAGGAAGGGTTACAAGTTTTAACAGATGAAAACATCAGATACGTAAAAGCGTACTTCGATAAATTCCGGTCTTTCATTAAATATAAAAAAATATTCATTTTTAATTATGGAGATTGAATACTTAGGTCGAATCATTACAAACGGTGAAATGGTTCACTCTAAATCTAAGATAACTGCATTAATTAATTCGTCTGTGCCTGAGAACTTTCAGCAGGTTAGACAGTTTTTAGGTTTAGCTGTATACTTTGGAAATTAAGCCGAAAACTATGCTCTCAAAATTTCATGCATGGCGATGAGCAGGAACACGTACGTCAAGATATCGTTACGTGCTTGACAAGTGAACCGGTACTCGCTATCTTAGGCCCTGACCTTACTACTGAGGTTCACACCGACGCCAGCAGCATTGGATATGGTGATGTTTTATTACAGAATCGTAAGGATAGTAGTAAGTGTGTCAAGGATAGTAGTAAGATTTGTTACCCCGAGTAACTAGGTGGTGGGTCTACCTTTAAGATTTATCTTAATATATTATTAATCGTGTATCGTAAAGGTATTTTAATGCCTCATGCCAATTGACCTGAGCCGTAATCCTATTCGTGTAGTAAATAATATTGAAAAACCTCGTAATTGGGCACAAATCGCGCAATTGGGGGATGAAGAAGTGCAAAGGTTAATTGGTCAATTAGATGAGGGAAAAAATTAGACGCTAGTCGTTACTAAAAAAAAGAATGATAATCTTTATTACAAATACACGTAAATAGGGCATGTACCGCGTTTATTATGTTACATGCCTAAAGGTTATCGATTAAGTCTTTTGAGGATTTTCCATGACGAAAATTGTCATGTGGGGTTAGATAAAACGGTAGGATTGATTTTAAATCTTGTATAGATATAAAGAATGCGAGCTCCATTGCAACCTATAACATCGTAGTCGACACCTGGTCCACACGCTTTATGTGGATATTTTGGGACCGTTACCTGGATCTAATAGTTATAAGCATGTCATGATAATTATAGAAGCTTTTTCAAAGTTTTGCCTCTTATACGCCTTATGTGTATTTCAATAATGTCATGAACTGATAGGGATTGAATGTTTGTGTCTACCGATTTTGTGAAGTGGATGAATGATTCTGGGTGTAGTATCCATCACATAACGCCTGAAATGCATCACTCGAATGGCCAGGTGGAAAGATACGCGCGTACTGTAATAAATATGTTACGCATAAAAGCTAATAATAAGAAAAACAATTGATCTGAAGAGCTATGGCATTTACGACTAATACTCAATATACCAGACAAAAGACGACGAGGCATCTTCATTAAATCTTGTGGTTGGTATAGAAGGAGCTACTCCTGTGATACGAGCTTGGTTCGTAACGTAGCTGTTGATTGTTCTGACAGTAATCGCCAATTCTTGCGGGAGTTAGCCAGGTGAAGGCCAGCTGATATCTCAGAGGATAATCAAAAGCATCAGCATGAACGTATCAATAAGGAACGTAAACCACCCCAATAATTTGATGTTGATGATTTGGTTCTTGTCAACAAGCACGCACAACCGAAGGGAAAGTTGGATCCCAGAAGGCGTGGCCTTCTTAGGTGATAAGGGTCTTGGAGAATGGACGCTAAGAGTTTGCAACTTGTTTCTGGAGCCTATGGAAAACTGACTTATACTACAGTTTATGGTACCTTGGAAGGGGGAGTGAACTGCTGATGAATGAGGTGCTTTCTTTGCTAGTTACTAGTCTTATAAATTTTATATTAGACCTTGATGAGTTATGTCTAGTCTTGTGAGTATACTGAACCTTATTATGTTATGTCTAGTCTTATGTTTTTATACTGGGTTTTGATGTGTTACGTCTAGTCTTAAGAGTTTACTAGACCTTGTTCTATTATGTGCAAGTGTACTATCGAGTAGACCTTGATATTTTGCTTCATTTTATAAATTTAACTTATCTCAACTCTTTCATTTCTAGTCCTGTTATTGCCTACTAGAGCTTGCTGCTTATGTTTAGTTTCGAGCGAGGCTATGCCTTGCTAGTCCTTGCATGTAATTTAGTTTTGGCAAAAGAATTAACGTTTCTATTTTTTTAGGTGTAGATCAACCTGACGAATCAACGACCTCTGACAATGTTAGTGACCAAATCGAAGTCACCGACACATATGAAGAAGGATCATCTCCTGATCGATGCCTGTCGAGGACGCCAGGAGAGGCCGAGTAAGGAGTATCGATATTTTGACGTTTCCAAACGTCGAACACGCAAGTTTGTCAGTTGTCATTGTCAAATTGAGTCATCACTTTTGCTCAAGACCACGCTTAGGACGGCCAGGTGCATCACCGACACTTTTCGCGGTATTGTAAATTCAAACCAGAAGTTACGAAAGTTCTTTTTAATTATTTCTTATATTTAATTCTAATTCAATTAAATATTTTGTTATAAGTTTGGGTTTCGGATTGTAAATTCTAATTCAATTAAATCATTCGTTACAAGTTTGTGTTTTTGTTTATAATATATTAATGATATTTTTCTTCGCTGCGTTGTAGTACTACATTAATTAATAATAACTATTTACCATTGTAAGCAGACATTTTTTTATACAAATTGTAATGTAGTAATTATACAGTAATAAGTGTAAAGAAAGCCGTCGTGCTAATTATTTATTAAAATTTAAAATCAAATAAAATATCCTAAAAAACTAAGACATTTCGAGGCAGATAAACATTTTTTCATATTTAACATAAAAATACCATCATTTAAGATTTACTATCTTAAAAATACATGATAAAATAAAAAGGACCTAAATATTTTACTGGTATGCTCAGGGTGTGTGCGTCGTACAGCAATACAGTAAATTTTTTAAATATTTGTTGATTTACAAATGATCTGATGAGCCTATTATCACAGCCGTTTTTGCGTTAACTGCAGGACATAATCCTCCCCCAAGTATTTCCATAACGATCGGTCATGTGCTGCCCGCATCCAGCGACTTCCAGCGAACTTTGTTAGATCGTGGGTCTACTTGGTCGGGAGCCTGCCTGCTTGCGTCATCCAGTTTGCGGCCGCCACCCGAGAACCTTTTCGCTCCAACAGCCATCAATTTTCCGCACTATGTGTCACGCCCACTGCCACTTCAACTGAGCAATTATTTGGTAATGTCTTGTCTTTGGTAATTTAGGGAAATGCCAAGTACAGTTCACTGTGTGATCGTGAGGCTTCTTATGGGACACATCATTGGCGGCTACGTCCCGCTTCCATACGTCATCACCAGCAACACACACTGGTCAAGGACTTTCGTATTAAGCCACTGCAGTAATTTTTTGGATGCGAAAATTTCCGCGAAAAATCCAAGCCGGATACGACGAGACATCTCTTCTCGAAGCGAACCGAAGGTACATTGAACATGATTTTTGTTATGTCCATGTTTATCTTAAAACTTTCTAGGATATACAACACTATGCTGCTTACTACATCGGCCACAATTCGATTCCGATTATCAATCGCTTGGGCTTGTGCTAAGGTGTTCACGTGAGTATAAAAGAGTGGACACAGCATTTAGATGATATTACAGTTATGTTCACAACAAACTGGAGTATTGCTGCCAAGTTTGGTCTTCGGTATATAAATCCATTTCGATAGAATTGAAAACATCCAAAAAGTACTAGTACGATACCTTAAACCCCGAACTGGTATCTCCAAGTCCAAAATATACCGGGAAAGATTACAGCGATTCAAGCTCTACTCTTTGGAAAAACGAAGGGCACTCTTACAGATACCTTTTTTTATTTCATAAGCTCGACTCGATTGTAGCGCGCTCATTGAACAATTAAATATTAACGTACTTTCAATGACACCACGCTAATGGTAACCCTTATTTATTACCAAATGTTACAAAAGTAATATAGGAAATACATCTCTGCTAGCAAGACTTCAAAATACTAATAACGAATTAATCAACCTGATTTGCGACTTGGACATATTTTAAAAACAAAATTAGGAATTTTATGATGCAGTCTGGCAGCAACAGCTATCCGTAAAAATATTATTTCTTTTTTTGTTTGTTATTATATATTATTATTTATTATATTATTATATATTTTTAGTATTATATATGACTTTTTTTTAATTGCTGATATTTTTTTACTACTTAAATCAATTTTATTATTTTTTAATTTTTAATCAAAAAATAATTATTTAATCCATAATATCAATTGTTATTTTACTGGATCACATTGTGATTGTCTATAATTGAAAAAACATTTAGATTATTAATTGACTTTGATTTTTTTGACTGTATTATAATGTTTTTCTGTCGACGTTTAAATAAAGAAAAATAAATATATAAAGCTAGTGACCGTATTATACATTAAGACTTATTATAAACATTTAATATCTGTGTCAATTTAGTTCAATTAATTGTCTGTAAGTGGTCTTAATTAGGCTTCCCACTGATCTTAACCATTTATATTGGACAAATTCAGTAAATTACAGATAAAGAAATAGTATGTCACAGGTGCTATGTAGGATATATAACGATTCACTAAGTATTTCTTAATAAGTAAAATCGTTTAGTTCTGTACAAGGTTTCAAATATAACATTACAGTTTGAGTTTATAATAAGGCACTCTCTTTGCAAACTAGGTACCTGTTTAAAAAAAATACAAAGAAAAGAAGTTAGTATTGTTAAAACAATTGAAGACCTCAGCAGTAAAAACGTTTACTCCGTACTGTAATATAAAAAAATAGATATTTCTATTAACCTTCGTGTCATTCGTCCAGTAAAGTGTGTCAAAAATCGAACCAGGATTCACATAATCAATTTGTTTTTTTATTAAATTTCAAAAAATCATGTCTGAAGCGTACTATGATAAATATATTATTATTTTTGTACGTAATATGGTTTAGCAGCACTTATTTTGATTGTTGGTTTTTTTTCTTTTTTTAATTTTAGTTGTATATTATAATGTATATAATCCGAATTATTTCGGTCAAATCGATACGTAAGCTATGAATACATTACCTGGGGCGTCCAGGCAATGTATAAATCAATATAAATATTATTGTATCCCACCAAAAATATTTCCTGTAAAATGTTGCCAAGACTGGCTTAGCCATTTCGCTACCGTTGTGCAGGTGATGTGAATATTTAGTTTCTGAATTAAGTATCGAAACAGCCAAGCCTTACATCTTTACTGATATGTAGAATTTGTGAAATTTGAGTATGTAGTACATGAGGTAAAATTTGGCCTTTTAGATTCAGAAGCTTGGCGCTACATGAGATCTGATATCTTTTTCACAGGGCTAACCTTATGTGGTCTTCTCGGCAACATTTTACATGAAATATTTTTGGTGGGATTTCACTGCTTTTTGTAAGTTGCTAGGCAGTCTTTTTAGTATTTATTTTTTTTTTCTTCTTTTTTGGGATGTATTTCTTGAACATCAGCAGTGCCATCAATTCGATTTAGATCATGGTTTTCTTGTTTATAAATTAAATAGATATTATTAATATTTCTTTTAATTATATACCTAACTTTAATATTATATCTTATCGTATTAATTAAGTACTCATAGTACTTAATTAATACGATAAGATAAATAAAATAACTGAGACCTACCATGAGACTCTTGATTAAGACGAAGGTTCTTGTAAGTACTTATTAATAGGATTTTTTAGTTAGTGTCTACAATCCCGTGTAAACTTTCATGTCCTAATGTCCTAATTCAAATTGGTGAAAGGCTTATTCAAACTTCCACCTCCGCCCTATACCAACTTTCGAATGGGGCACCGCAGTGTTTTTTCGTATATCGTATACTGAACTTTTTTTACATACCAAATTCGGCTTTCTAGCACTTCAAGAAGTACCCTAACAATTGAAAGTCTCACACAAACGTTCACCCTCCATTTCAGGGGATGGAGGGCGAAAGTTTTAAGTTAATATTTTTTTTGTTGGTTGTATATTAAACTTAGTTTACATACCAAATTTCAGCTTTAGATGTCAACAAAATTTAAAGTATTTGAGTTATTCAATTGGGACTTTGCATGTTTAAAATTTTTGATTTTTTTGACATCATATCTTAATTGACATCATATCTTAAGAATATGAATTATCTGGACCATCAGACAATGGAAACACTTCGAGAAAAGGTAGGTAGTGCCCTTGCGCTTTACTTGGTTCGCCTTGGCGGGGGCTCGGTAGAGACATTATATTTTACCATTAGGGGTTGTATAAAGTACCCTATGTCCCATTTTCCTCTTGGTATATATTTTTATAATTGAGATACAGATTTAACGGCTTTTAAGTGCAAGTTAGATTAGGTTAAAAACTTTGCACTACAACAATAAGGAAGTTGAAGGAAGGAGCGATAGTGGAAACCTGGCTGTCCCAGATTTGTGGGGACGAAGCAGTATCACAGACTGGTACAGAAGGTGCAAGAGGAGGAAGACTGACTATACCAGGTCTATGTTTAGGCGAGAATTCGGCTGCAGGTTGAAATTGGTCGTGCGAAGAGTTATTAAACAGTGGCATGACCAATTTCCCGACCAATGCACGATCAAGTAATTGCAGTCTTATACCGACCCGTATGCCCACCATAAAAGATGGTAATCGGTACACTACAGGCGTACGGAGCAGCCTCTCTGGCGGGTTGTGCTCTGTTACATCTATAATCATGGCGCAGCTTAGGACCTATAAAAGCGGCGACCTTCGCGACAGCCGGGGAGGCCAAATAATAGGAGGCAAGTTCGAATCACTTTATTTCCATGCTTCTCTTAAGGCGCACCGAATGTGGATCAACTTCGCGTTTACAGAGTAATTTACGAAACAAATGAATTAACATTTTTTTTATTATAAATCAATTATTTCTTATGCTAATAGTGTCAATGTAATTATCGGATTCTTAATCAGAGCTTTAATTTTCTAAGCTATCGCGCATTGAAAACATCACGTTTCTAAAGTAGGGATGACTGGAGATTTTCTGTTCAAACGTTGATAGTTTTAATACTAACAATTCCAATATTTTGTACAAGCTTGATTTAATAGAATAGGAAAAACGAGTAGTCTAACCGACACAAGACAAGACAGACATACTTAAAACTGAACAAGTTTTATTAAATCTTGAAAATTAAAAAATGTGATTTTTAAAAATTATCTAATAGTTATGATAATACTTGTTGCTTTCAAAATAGATTTAAATAGATTTAAATAGCTTTCTTGACCTCTTCACTTTCGGTAAATTGTTCTTTTCATTTTTAGAAATAAATAATAGTCGCTGGGGGCCAGATCTGGACTGCAGAGTGGATGAACAAAGGTAAAAAAGATCAAATCGACTGCTGACTAAAGCAGCACTCGCAGTACCTACAGGAATAGTACACGGTCGCTTTGTCACGCGTTGGCACACTTCGACACTATTTTCCTCATCTTTTTTCAATTTGCCTTTTATGTTCACACCCTTTTCTGTGTATCCGATCAGTCAAATTTCTTCAGAATCCCTGAAAACTGTAGTCATCATGTATCCGACTGATTCTGACACCTTAAACTTCTTATTGAGTGGTGTACCCTTTTTATGCCACTACATGGATTCCTTTATTGAGTCAAGTTCATAATGACGAACCCAAGTTTAATTTCCAGTAAGAATTCGGTAAAAAACTGCCGATTCATCGCCACAGTTCTCCAAAATGTATTTTGACGCGTCGACATGCTGTCGTCTTTGAAGGGGCGTGAGAATTTTGGATGCGCCAGATAAAGCAGATAACTATTTCTTTTACAGTCTGGTATTGTTTATTACAAGTTTTTAATATTTTCTATGATTTCCGGTGAAGTGGGCTCTACAAACGGCTCGGTGTTCAATTTGCACTATAGTTGCAATGTACTTGCGGATTTAGTACTTATTGGGACGATAAGTTCATTATTAGTGAACAAATTACTGAAATACCCCAGTTAGTAGTATTAGCTCATTAGAATATATACCATTAGATAGTGCCATGATCCTTAGTCTCTCTGATTCCGCGAACTTTTGGATCTCGTCTCGTAATAATAGTTACAAAACTAAATAGATATTATTACTTCTGCTCGTGTACTTAGTTATTAATAGTTAATAGTTAATATTATTACCCAAAAAATAAAATTGCCAGTAAGAGATAAAATACCAGTCATGGTACAGGGACAAAATATTTCTTTTTCAAACGGAAGTTACCACTGCTGAGAATACCCGTCAAAAATCTCAACAGTTGCTCTTTTCAAAATATAACTCTGAGTAAATGTATAAAATTATTAGCTTCCTGAGTGAGCACTAAACAGCATTTAATCCCACGCACTCTTATAATAATAGACTTGAATTGAATAATACTTTGCCAAAAATATGTACCTATTTTTAACTTTCACTTTAAATTGTTGAAGTGGCAAGTTACAAATCGCTTGTGGAATTTTGTTGTACATGAAAAAAAAAAATATAAATTTATCCATAAATGATTTATTATTAACTTTTTAAAGACGAAACCTAGAAGTAATCCGCTTGTTTTTTCTTTTTGTATTAATATCATATATATCATTGTTCTTTAAGTAATTGTGAACGTTTTTGCGAATAAGTAATACATTATTATATATGTACTATATTACTGTGTACTTTTGCAACCGTAAGAATAGTCGTTTTTTAAATTCTTTTAGGGATAGATTTAATAATTATTAATATTCTATTATATTATATCTTATCAGATATAATAATTATCTTACAATTTCTCTCTCTATCAGTTCACGCTGTATCCCGCACATGGCAGGGTAGACAGACGGAACCAGGGAACCTAGTGTTAAGACACTGCGTTCTACTTCCGTTCCCCACTTCCCGCCGAATTTCAGGTATTGCGTATTGAGTGGCGGAACTCAACCTCGCGTTTTGCCTTGTACCAGAGCGAAGAAATGAAAACATAAAATATTTAAATAGAAAATATTAAATATTTCTTTTCCTCGAGTGAGGATCGAACCCGCAACCTGTCGGTTACAGTCACACGCTTGTGCCACTGCGCCACGACAGGCCTCAATTATAATAAAGCGTATAATCGTCTTACAATTAGTTACATTTATTCTGACTCAACCTTCACGCTGTATCCCGCACATTGCAGGGTAGGCAGTGGAAACTTGGAAAATTCTTCTTAATACTAAATTTAAATTTAAAAAGCGTATAAAAGATTTGAACAGAAAATACTAAATTTAACAATGAGCGATTCAATACTATATAAGTTTTGAACGCAGCAGGATTTGAACCCGCGCCTCTTGAAAACCGTGCAAGCGCTCTGACAAACACTCACTTATCACTACGTCGAATTTTTTTACGCTTGTTACAACTCATTTATGGTGTTAGCATCTCTGGAGGGAGATTTTTACAAATTTCCGCTACTCAAATACAATTCGTAAGAAAATTGTTTTTTTTAGTTTTTAGACTTTAGTCGACGATATGATAATCGATAGAAATTTAAAATATTAACAACTTGTCATTTATGTTGAAATAAAATTATATTGATTCTAACAACTTTGATTTATTAAAAAAATATACAAGAATAAACATTACCCCCGGAGACGTTTTCTAAGGTGAAAGCATTGAACCTCCACGTCACAGACTGTTGCAAGATGCACTGTAAAGAAGCATAAAGTTCATTATAATATAATACTAGAATTATCACAACATTCGAAGCTGCAGTATATAAATACTCTCTAAAATATCGCATAGCTAATTCGCCAATATTAAGAGCAAATTGTGTTAGAAATCCGAACACCACATACAATTTGGTACATTACAATTTGTAAATTAGAAAGAAAAACAAAAAATATATAAAATACACTATAGGTACTAAAAAGTAAATTTATATAATAATGAATAAGAATATTCAATCTAAGTTTTATTTTCAGTTGGAAAAATTACAACATTTTCTTTAAAATTTTTGTAATTGATAATGAAAATTGACGACATAGTGGAGTGTTCGAATGGTAGGTATATAATGTGTAAACGCTAGCGTCGATGTAGCTATTATTATGTTTCGACTTTTTATTGTTATGAAAAAAAGTTAAGTGTTATGCTTGATTCAGATAAAACATTTGCACTACTCACAATTTCAGCTTAGAACGTGTAAACAAATAAGTCGCATGATTTTCTGGGCATTACTTAATTTTTAATGAAATATGAATTATAGGTTACTTTTAGATATTAATACTATCTATATGTACTATTTTAATATTTATTTCTAATTCGTTATTATTATTACCACAAAATAGTACATTATTATTTGTGACCGTAATTAAATGGACTCTTATAATAATATTTAAATGCTTATTTATATAATATTGTTATGTATATTAAATAAAGTAAGCTACGCGCCAAATGTCCTTGTTTAGAATTCGAGATCATCAACTACATATGCGCATATACATAGACAGTGTATGGGAATGCCTATTGAATATAAACAAAATCTATTTAAATTTAAGTCAAGTGTCGACGTGTGTTGTTAGTGAAGGATGTATTGGCCGTGACGGTCGTGTAGCGTTTTCCTTTTTGTCTTAAGAGGTAATGCCCATATTTCGACAAGGCTGTAAAAAACAAAGAGCGATAGCTCGACATGGTTATTTCGCAACATAACGCGCGACACTAAATAATTCGGTTTGCAATGTTAAATGAGGCTTAACGACTTACGTTAACAAATATATACGAGCGGCATTATGCGTCAGTCAGTAGTCCACTTGCCTGCACTTGTCCAAGTTGCAGGTCATCCAGGAGTGCAGCTTCCGTGCTCAGCGATCTGGTAAGGAGGCGCTTTTTGCGTCGTTTGTGCATCGTCAGAAACCGGCCCGTGAAGAACTTGGGTTTTGGTATGGCTTCAGTCACTGCTTGTGTGACTACTATAGTTACCTCTTGAACTGTATAAAAAAAACATAAAATTGAAGTTTCATTTGGTTAGATTACCGTATATACTCGTATATTAAATATATTATACTTATTATACTTTTTTAAATGAAATAATACAAACATATGTTTATTGTGAGATTTCCTTAAAAGGCCTCATTTTGGCAGTATGACGAAACAATTAAATGAAATAGTTAGGGCGAGAAGTGATGGGCACAATGAGCGATTCAATGATGTTAGAATGTGATAACGATACAATAAATTATCAGAGTTAACGCTTTCAATCAATACTTTAGGCTTTGGTCACTAATGACTCAATCCGAAATATCTATGTACTACCAATTAACAATGTTACGTATTTTGAAAATAAATGTGTAAAATTCTATACGTTGTGAACACCTAACTAAGTAGCAAAAGTAGTTTACTGAAAACAACATTATTAAGGAGTAACGCGAAACAAGGCAATATTTGAATGACAGAAGAAAACGAATACGTGTTAAAAATCTAAGAAAATCGATTATAAATGCTTGCACGTCACAGTTGGTATGTAACATGCCACTCATACACGATAACTAAATTGCGTAATCGCTCCAGTAATACTTAAACCTAGGTTTAGATTGCACGCGTCACTCTGCAATAGTTTCCAGAGGGAAATGGTAAATGATATTTCCTATGGGCCGTATCCGTAATCTTTTGAGGGAACTATATTTTAATTTTACATTAATATTCTACTATTGTACTATAAATATCTGTTGACCAAAAGTGTTTAACTTTTTTTATTTAATTTACCATTACATTTGCAATTAAAAGATTAACTTTTTTATCTTGTCTATTTCTTTTCAATAATATCACTTAAAATTTCATCCTTAATAGTTGAAAACCTAAGTCACGTCACGTCTCGACGGCTTTTCGCTCTTTTACAAGCAGAGTGCAGTGATTGCCAAGCTTTACCTTTTTATGCTAATATGCTATAATTATGTCTTGATTGCTTGGATACAAGACTATTCCGTGTGAATAATTTCTAAGAAGGCAACTAAGGCATCTATGTATAATCTATGCTTTAATTATTTATTTATTTTTTTTTACTTTTTGGCAACCGATTTCAAAAAAATCTTTTTGTATAGGATAGCCCATTTATCGAAAGAATTACAGAAAGTATTACAAGATGATATACCTACAAAAGTAAAGATAATATAAAGAATGTTGTGTTGTGAAGAAAAAAATCGAAGAAATCGTGAAATTTCGTGCGTTTAACTCACTCAGATTCACGCTGTACATAGTGTTAAGACGCTCCGTCCCACTTCCGTTCCAAATTTTCCGCCGAATTTGAGGTATTGTGTGTTGAGTGACGGAACTCAACGCCGCGCTTTGACTTGTTACTCTGATAACAAGCAAAGAAATGAAAACATTAAATATTTAATTTGAAAATATTAAATATTTATTTCATTTCCTCGAGTGGCGATCGAAGTCACAACCTGTCGTTTAAAATCACACGCTATAGCTGCTCCACAGGCCTTTGTTGCAACACAAAAATTATGTATTATGCAATTAGGAAACCTTTAAAAGTTCTAAAAGATCTCCACGACATTATACTTTGTAGTACATAAAAGTGATAACTAAGCGTTATAATTAATTATAGAGAGATTAATTATAACGCTCTGTTATCGCTTTTGTGTACTACAAAGTATTAAAAAAAAGTCATATTTTGAAACGATTTTATACAATACAGTTTGATTACGTATCCAAATAATAAATAAATATATGTTACGCTGTGCGAAAAATAGATATTTTAGAAGATGTCTTAGTTTTGAAATTTGGGACCAGTGATCGTCGCGTCGAGCGTGGTGTACAGAAGTATATGGTTTGGATTGACAAAAATCTTTTTGTGTAATCCATTTAATGGTAAACTATGGATAGGTACCTCAGTACCTATCCATTTCACATGTGGTATAAGCAGATATTATAATACAATTTGTGATTGTTTTAAAACAAATGGATTCTTAGAAAAATACAAACTAATTTTTGGCGCTCGTATAGTTTTTCTTAATATATAAAGTAAAATTTAAAAATAAAATTTAATGACATTTAGCCGCTACGGTGAAAAAAATGTGTATATCTATAATTGTTTTCAAGACTGCTGGCATTCATGTAGACCAATTTCCAAAAATTTACTTTTATTTCATTAGGCTTTTTTTCATGAGGCTAACAGCTAACTTAATGACAACAAGCTAATGTATTACGACGATGGCTTTTAAAGTATTTGATTCAGTATCATTCTTATGTTTATTATTATTATACATAGAAGGTTATGGAAAATTCCCAAACAATCTTGACTGAATTACATTTTTAACATATAAAAATAAACTAATTTAATAGCTTCTTAGTAAACTACTAGTAGAATTTGAGAAATTAATAAAAATTTTCTTTATTTTCTAAAACTAAATTCAAATTTTCCATTGGTCCCTAGTATAGCCACAGGGAACATGGAAAACGTCACATTCTGCTGAATTCAACAAGGAAAACGTCACTTTCCACTCGACATGCGATGTCTCCAGACATTGCGTGTTAAGTGGCGGAACTCAACGCCGCGCTTCAAGTGGAAATCGTTTATAGTCCCATGCTTGTGCTCGTGCGCCACAACTAGTCCTCACCAACATTATTACAGTTTTGTAATAATTTGTTAATCGATACGCTATCAGTTTACGAGATCACTATAATAATAATCATGGATTGATATAGCTACAGCACTACAGAGTTGGTGTTTATCATTCCATGTTTACTGATCTTCGATAAAAAGCCAGTAAAAGCTTGTATAAATCGTACATACTAATGTCATCTATATCAGCTTGCTGGTGATTATCAGCTCTGTAGGGCTCGTTACGATTATAATTTACCTACCAAGATAAAATCAAATGGTGAATTCTCTTTTTATATATTGCAGTATCTTTAGAAATATAATAATAATAATAATAATAATAATATATACTTTTATTGCACACAAAAACATATTAAATATACAAACTAAAACAGAAAAAAAAAACTATACTGTACAATAAGGCGGCCTTATCGCTTTAAGCGATCTCTTCCAGGCAACCTTTGGTTATAGAAGTTGTATAAAAAGAAGGTAGGTGGTGCATAAAAATATAAAACTATCCAATAAACATTAAATATAACATACGTAATTATAAAAATACAATTAAATAAATACTCATTTAACAGCATATTACAATATATACATATCGACATACATATATAGATATGTACATGTATTAATATACATAAAATACATACATACTTTAAAAATATATATATATATATATATATATATACACATACATACACATACACACACATATATACATATATATATACATATATATATATATATATATATATATATATATATATATATATATATATATATATATATATATATATATATATATATATATATATATACATATATATATATATACATATATATATATATATATACATATATATATATATACATATATACATATATATATATATATATATATATATATATATATATATATATATATATATGTATATATATGTATATATATATATATATGTATATATATATATATATATATATATACATATATATATATATATATATATATATATATATATATATATATATATATATATATATATATATATATATATATATATATATATATATATGTATATGTATATATATATATGTATATATATATATATATATATATATATATATATATATATATATATATATATATATATATATATGTATATTTATATGTATATATTTATCCTTATAAATATTTTTAAGTATTTATAGCCTTTGGTCTACCCTGCTATGCGAGAAAAAACGGTTAGTTGGAACCAAATATAAAAGATGCAATAAAGGAGCCTTAACAAAAGATACTTGAACAAAACAAAATAAACGTAAACGACGTTTATTTAACGTAAAGTATAATAGGCATTACTTTTAGACTCCTTCTGGCTAGTTTTTGTCATCTTGTAGATTCGCTAAAAATATATATTGACTATTACTATAAGGATTTGTGCCACCTGACGTTAAACGAAAGAATGGCATTCAATGTAATGTTAGATGGTACTTAATAAAATATAAATAAATAAAGTATAAATAAAATATAAATATCACATATTAAATTTACATAACGCCGTTTTGTGTGTTTATATTTTTACTTTTTAAATTATGTTTCATTAACCTAAAAATAATACATAAAAAAATATCTTTTGATACTAATATGCCGATAAAAAGATGCGCTCGCCTGCACACAAACACACACATAAACATATTTAATTTTTTATATATATTTTCTATTATATATCTAAACAGTGCTTATTTCTTCGGATTGCGTATGGTCCAGCAAAGATCTGCAGCCTTACTAATTATTTAAGCAAATATTCAATAATCAATATATCATTTCGTACTCTCGATTACATTACCGCCGTCTGGTTGACGACTGTATAAACTACAAAATATAGTACAATTCATCAGGATTGTGTATGAATATTTCTATTATTTGATACTCTTGACGTGTTTTTGACGGCTATAAAGACAGCAAAATTAAAATGGATTTAAAAAGTTTCTCAATATTGAAGTGTTTTATAAATTGGCTGGTTTATCTTGATGAAAACGGTAATCAAATGGTAAATTTGGTTCTTCGGTATTTTGGGGAAAATCAAAATTAAATATAAAAAAATAAGCGTTGATATATATATATATATATATATATATATATATATATATATATATATATATATATATATATATATATATATATATATATATATATATATATATATATATATATATATATATATATATATATATATTTGTAGATTGTTGTCTTGGGCGGTTAGCCAAACAAGAAAACGTCAAGGTGATAATGATATGGCAGAGCTATACCTAAAAAATAATCATATACTCGGCCTATATATTTTTTATTTATAATACTTTTCTTGCTCTAGTTAAATACAAGAACCGCTACCAAGGTAGCGGTCAAATATTGCTAGAGAGTGTTCAGGTACAAAATAATTTTATATTAGCACTGGTGCTATATAAATTTCCCACAATACAATGTATGAACTGTTTTTGTTTTAGCCACATTAAGGCTCAGTGCAGACTGAACCCTATATTAAAAGTGCACAGCCCCAGTGGAGATTCATGTGCAGTTTTAAAAGACTCATCTTCGTGTGTATAATGCACAGCTAAGTTCTTAAGGCAGCAATCACTAAAAAATCTTATGTATCAGGACATATAATATATGGAAGTTTCTTCTCGTTTCTTTCCCGTCCAAAAGTGTTATGCCGACGAGAGCAAATATTTACATCAAAAAGCAAATATTTACTCCTCCAGTGTCCTCAAATGGTATTCTTTTCCATAGACCTACTATCTCCGTAAAAACCATTTTCCGTCATTCGCGTCCTCATACTCCTATGAGCAAAGGATACAAAAACAGCCCCATCAAGCTATTATTGGCAATGTCCTTCATCCTTACCCAATGGTTGTGCTATCCTAAATAAAATTAATGATCCAATAGATAACTATAAAAACCAACTCGTTTCGCTCGCAGACATTATTTATACAGACAAATTACTTTATCGCCCAACGTTGCCCAAAAAACTAACTCAACTTATAGAAATTATAAATAATGGCCCCTGTCCACCTTTACAATGGAATAGCATTAGTATTCGTATCAACAAGCACGAACTAATTGTTATAATCAACTTGGACGATCCTATAAATATTGCCATCTCTGAAATTTCGTGTAGGCCTGGTTCTTCTTTTAGAGTTTCAGGTTTTACTGGTTGGAGCAATGACAGAAGGGACTTATGACCACTCCGCGTTATAAACCCTTGCTTCTATATAATGTAAAAAGGCAAACTGTTGATGTTTTTGTTAGCGGCTTTCCCGGTGTTTTCGGTGGTGAGAATGTATTTTTATGTTATGAATAACTCCTCTAAGCTCCTTTGATGAATTCTACTGAACCCCAAATTCCTAACTAAGGAAAGCTTCACACAGAAACATTTAGCATATAATCTTTGGTGGGATCAGGAATGCACTGATTCAGTCAATCAGCGCTTAATGCTGAGGTGTCATATACAGCTTCTATGACAGCGCTATAATTTTGTTTCCAATTCCTATCAGACAGGACAGGGTAGGTTGGTGCAGCGTCTAAGTCTTAAATTATCCTTCCTCTTATATCCTAAGCTCTAAAATTAAAAGTGCTATTGCGCGTATATAAAATATTCCTTAGAATATTTTTCAAATTCGGCTCAAGATTTGTTTCATTGGACGTGCTCTGAAATAACTACTGGAAGTCAATTAAATTTAATTAATGCAATCCATTCGAAAGTTCAATCTTTATATACCAAGTTGTCCTTGATTTTTTTATTCAAAAATGTATTAAATGGAGAGTTATATCGGCCATATTCTGAGTGCGAGTTGTTTTTTTATGTATCACCGATTTATTGGTATGGAGTTGATAAAGCAATCTGTCAATTGTAACGGTGTTAGGATTAGCCAGTAAAATTGTAATATTATTTCATATTAATTATAAATTACATTACAGGCCCTTGGTCCGTATCCTTTTTTGTCTATTATTATATTTAATTTCGTGTTCGGAATAAATTGTATTTCGCGTTGACCTATAATTCTGAAATTGGTACGGATTGGGGGCCCCCGTGGGCCAATCTGAACTACGCCAATTGCATGTAAATGGATTTTTAAAATATCATATTTTTAGATTAATCCCTTAAAAATATTTACTAAATGATTCACTCATGAATGTGTAAAAAAATAAACTAAATTTAGCATTTTTATTATTAAGTAGCCACAGTATATAATAAACTAATATAATACCGCAAAACATTTGCTTGTGATTTTATTAACTATGCGTAGGATGGCTTGAACATTCTCAAGTGGGACATATTCAAAATATATGAGAAGCGTAAATATCCAGTTCCTACTTGAATCGCAGATTCATTTATAAATTATAGTAAAAAAGAAATGAAATAATGTTTCGTAATAAACTTTGGCCCGTGTCAATCGTCTTATTTAAAAATTTAATCACTGCTTATCAAATTGTACGTCATAACCGTAAATGAAGAATTATTTTAGTCCCGTAAATTTATTAAAATTGTCCAAAATAACAAAGATTAGTAATGCTTTATAACAGTACTGACTCTAAATATAGCTATAAAAATCATAGTACAGGAATAAAACATAAATTTTAATATGTCCTGTCTTTTTAGCGTCACACAGTCAAAGTAATGTATTGATTGAATTGCCGGACAATAATGCCGCGAGCTTATACTTTTTGTATGCTCGGCATGCTTCTTGCTCAATGTTGACGGGACAATTACCTTGAGTAATCGGCTGAAGTAGTCCGACTCAACATTGTCATTATCATCTTCAAAGTGTCTCTTAATATATATACATACAAAATTGTTCTGCATATTCCACGAAGTCGTACTTCCATCATAGGTGATCTTGACTCTTTCTTGCTATCTACGAAGAGTAAAAATTTGTCAGTCCTTTCATCATCATTGTCATCAATATTATCATTGTCATCTTCAAAGTGTCTCTTAACGACTTAATTGGGGGTCTACGATGGAAGGTTTGCTCGCAGCGACCCCTGCCAGCCCTCTAGAGGGCTGCAACGTTCCATCAGCCACAATGTGCACCACACGAGCGCGCACTGATAGGGCGTCCCCCCAAGGCGACGCGCATCAGTGCGTCCCCGCTGGTGTAGTAAGTGGAGACGAATGCGGCGTTGGGGACCACCACCCATCACGTCATGTCCGGATCGGAAAGAAGTGGTGGACGGAGCTACAAACAGCTACGTGGAATGTAAGAAGAGGGATGGAAGAAAAGATGAATTAATTATTAGATACGATGGATGGCAGAGATCTGGATATTATTTGTGTCACTGAGACCAAGCGAAAACGATTACCTGATTTACCTATCAACCGGATCGCTCTCTGGGCGTACCAGAGAGCGAGCGAGGGAGTCGAGGCGTAGGCGTGTTATTGTCCTCTCGATTGGTTAGTGCAATGATAGAGTACAAGGCGATCAACCCGAGGCTGCTTTGGGTGCGCTTCAAGCTGGGGATAACAAGAGTTTTCTTGTTAGCGGCGTATGCACCGGTATCATAAGCTTAGTGATTTGAACGGATGGGTCGGAACTGCGCGTAGCGGTTACGAAGGAGTGCTAGGGAAGTATGGTGATAAGAGAATGAATGAGGCTGGAAAGCTTATATTGGAAATTTGCAAGGAAAGGAATTTGTTTGTGGCAAACACGATGTTTGACCACAAACAAATTCACATGTACACATGGTCACATGGGAGCGAACGGAAGAGAAAAGTATGATTGATCTATTCCTAGTGGATCAGCGCATTCGTAGCCAAGTTATGGACACGCGAGTGTTTAGGGGTGCTGAATTGGGGACAGACCATTATCTAGTCGTAGCTAGAATAAGGAGTCTGTTCGCAGGTTGGCGCAGCCGCACTGGTTGTTAAAACTTGGCACTGAATCACCGTATAAGAAGCTGGAAGCTTCAAAATCCACCGATCAGAGAGGAATATCAAGAAAGAATTTCCAGGAAGTTAGACAGCTGCGAATCGAGCGAAGGAAATGGAAATATTAAAGTATGCTGGCAGAACCTAAGGAATGGTATGACGGAAGTAGCGGCAGAGGTATGTGGTAAAGAGAAAAGAGGCTTTAACAAAAAGCGAGACGAATGGTGGGATGATGAAGTGAAAGATGCAGTAGAAAGAAAGAAGAAAGCATGGCAGGACTATAAAGCCTCGGGTAAGGATAAAAGCATGAGAGAGATAAGAAAGAAAGAGTATACAAGAATTTGATAAGTTTATGAAGTAAAGTTTATGCTAAAATATTAGCGAGAAGAATGCAAGAAAGATCCGAAAGGCTGTTGTGGGAGGCCCAGGGAGGCTTTAGACCTGGAAGAGGGTGTATGGATCAGATCTTTTCCCTCCGCATGATCACAGAGAAATTTTTGGCAGTAAACCAGAAAGTTTTCTGCTTTTGTGGACTTTGAAAAGGCGTTTGACAGGGTTGTAAGAAAGAGATTATGGGCGAAACTGCCTCGGTACAATGTGAGCGGACTCTTACTACAGGCTGTAAAGTCTCTTTACAGAGATCACTCAGCCTGCAAGTAGGAGCTGGCATGTCGCCTTAGTTTGATATCCAATCGGGTGTTAAACAATGTTGCGCCATGTCAGCTTGGTTGTTCAATTTGTATTGGACAGTTGTCTACATGGAGTGAGACAAAGTGAAATGGGAGTGAAAGTAGGTACCTTGAATATAAATTACCTGCTTTACGCAGATGATGCAGTGCTTATTGCATCATCAGAAAGCGAGTTACAGACGTTGGTTACCACTCTGAAAGAAGGATGTGCGAATAATGGTCTAAGCCTGAATGCGTTACACGCAACACGAAGGTTCTGATTTTTGAAAGAAATGAAGAAAGGACAGAATGCAAAATCAGTGTAAATAATATGATATTAGAATAAGCTAATGAGGTATTATATCTGGGAAGTATGTTTAGCAGAGACGGAAGATACGAATTGGATGTGGAAAGGCGTATTGCTGCCGGTAACAGAGTTAACTGGGCCTTAGCTACATTGACGGCGAAACGTCAGCATAGCTGCGCATTTGGCCGTACACAATGCAGTGTTGGTGCCGACCCTATTATACGGCAGCGAAACGCGGGTATAACAGAAGAAGAATGTAAGAAAGATGAATACTGTATAGATGCGATCTATTCGTCGGATATGCGGAGTCAGTTTAGCTGATCGCATACCCAATGAAGAGATACACAGAATGGTAGGTACTTAGAACGTGCTCCGGTGGTTTGGGCACGTCGAGCGAATGAGTGAAGAAAGAATGGTAAGAAAGATTTATGAAGAAAAAGTGAGTGGTAAGAGTAGGAGAGGGAGACCTTGATTGACCTTCGAAAACACAGTATCGACGATACTGGAGGAAAGTCACGTAAAAAGCATGAGGACCCCCTAGAGGGCATGTATGAGGAGGCTGATGACAGTGGACGAGGCGAAAGAGGTATGGGAGACCGTAGCGTTTGGCGCTTTGTTCTCTCTGCCTACCCCGCTAGGGATATAGCGTGAAGATAAGCAAGTAAGTAAATACTAAGTCGAAGCCCAGATCTTAACAGATGAAAGAACTGATAATTTTTTACTCTTCGAAGATTGCCAGAAAGAGAGTCAAGATCATCTATGATGGAAGTACGACATCGTGGACAATTTTGGATGTTAACTGCCCATGATCGACAAGAGGGAGATTGGAAAAGACATTTGAGCGACAATCAAATTAAGTCGTTAAGAGACACTTTGAAGATGACAATGATAATATTGATGACAATGATGATGAAAGAACTGTCAAATTTTTACTCTTCGTAGATAGCAGAAAGAGTCAAGATCACCTATGACGACGGACCGACAACAGTTACACTCTCTCACTCCCCTTTAAAGAACCTAGTACCATCCCGCCACTCCCTCGTGACTCCGTGGTTGAATAACCTTCACTCCTCATTTCATGAACAATAATCTCCTAGAGATTCCACTACCCCATACTAAACGCTATGGAGACTCCTTTCCTTTCAAAACCGTAAGGTTTTGGAATGCGCATGCGGTGTAATATTTCAATCTGTAGGTATTCTTAAGCGTAGGCTTAAAGAGTTCTACTTAAAACAATATTCTTAATCTATCTATATTATATGTTCTATATATTGTTTCTTATTTTTTTATGTATTCTTATGTTATTATTTATTTTATTATGTATATAATATATTTTATATTTGTATGTATGAACATGTATTTCGGACCCGGACTCTGCATTTAAAATCTCATAATACATAGTTTGTAACAGCAACGTGGTCTACAAAATTATTCACTACAAAAACGGTCCATTCTTGAATTATACGACTCGACTTTTTATGTTTGGTTTTGTTGTCTAACCCCAAAGTGACAATATGCCAGCCATAAGAAGATTGACCTGAATGTGACCTTAACTGGAATCTTTCCAATTTATTGGCAAAATATAAAATATATTCCAATGCACTATTAAGCAACTTAGGGGACATATTTAATTTTTTAAATTTTGGAAAATATTTCCGGTATTTCTGTCGAAAAAATAAGAAAGATTTTCTTTTTCATCTTCGATCTTAAAGATCTTTTGTGAACGCAAAATAACGTTCATGCTCTGTAATTGTTTGGTACATTCTTAAGTAATAGCAGATGCAGTTTTTAAGAGCAAATTTAATACTTACGTAAAAAAATAATTTAAAATTTACAAAGCAAAGGTAACGTAAAAAAATGTTGGCGTTTAGAATATCTCCAATGATTTTATATCTATTGAAATTAATTTGTATTTCATTATTTTCTATTTCATTATTGAAAGTTTTCAAATGATTACCATTCAATATTTTTCAAATTTTCCATTTCAAATGAATATTTCAATATTGTGGGTGAATAGAAGGTGATTCTGCACAAGTTTAAACTTATTTAGTAGTTGTTGAGATAAATCTAGGTAACACGTATCAGCGTAACCAAGAATAGAGAGAAAAACAGTTTGAGACAATGATATTTTGTTCTTGGTGGTAGATTCTACCATCTTCTCAAACTTATTATATTGCAAAATATCTTACGGTTGAGCTCAGTAATTTGAGACGTTCAGGAAAGTGCACCATTCTGATTCTCAAATTTTAACACTGTCACTACGCTTTTAACAAATATAGTAAAAAAGAATTCGAGGAAAATTTGATTGTATTTTATATAGCTGCTTTGAGTGTCCAAATATACACACGTTATTTGGGGTAAGAGAGAGACGGAATGATCCACTCCAAGAAGCAATAATTTATAAGTCAGAATTAATATTTTCGATTGTTCTCTACACTCTACTCTAATACTCTCGGAAGAAGAGACTATCATCAGATGTAATAAGGAAGGCACACAGCCAGGGAACAAATGGGTTGCCTTTGTAGATAGAATTTCAAGGTTGGAGCTGTCAATTAAAGTTTTTAGTCAATTTGCTCACGAGTCGTTCTAAATCAAGCAACTATTGAATTCACCCATTATAATTGTGTGATCTACATTAGGAAGATATCTTTCTAGTAGAGTCTCAAGCAAAGCTGTAATTAACACCTAGCAATAATTTTAGGAAATCAAACAAAATTTAAATAAGTATATGCTCTAAGGAATTCGAATAGGATGAAGGTATATAATCTAGGACAGAAAAAGGAATGTGACTGCGAAGGTAGGTGGCAACGACTCCTCCGCCTCAGTTAATAAGTATTATTTAAATAAATAGTATTAAGCATGGAATTTAAACATAGTTTGAGATTTTTCTCAAATTGTTTTACAGTTGTTGTGTTTGTTGTCTTTTCAATATTTGGTATGTTATTAAATAATGGGACGCCCTCATACATAAAATTATAAATTCTGTAGCAGATGGTTCTTGGATCTTTTTGTATTTATTATCGAATGTTTAAAAGATTGAATAATCGGATATATCAAAAAATATTATCTTTATAAATAACTAATTTGGTAAAGAAATCATAATTAAATAAGACTTATTTTTTTTGGGGGTTAAGGTTTGTTTGGTGCACTTCCCCATGCTTTTACAATATACTCTAAATGAGATTTAACTAATGAGTTGTAGATTGACATTCGAATTTTAATAGGTATTCTGCCTACTGCCCTACGTAAAGCTTCAATAAATTTTTATAATATTACTTTGACATGATCAATATGTGCACACCACTCAAGTTTTTCGTCCAGGTGCAAACCTAAATACTTTTCGTGGTGCGAGCTATGTATTATTGTGTTATTTATAGTTAAATTAGGCTTGCCTTAATTTTTATGATCAGAAGATAGCTTTGACACCAGATGTGAAATTTAAGGAAATAAGTCTGTGCTTCCTGTAGGAATTCAGGTAGGTTGCATCCAAAATATAACAGGAATTTATTAAATGAAAACAATTATGATATTGGTATTCATGTTATTACCTATGTGGATAATAATAGTTGACAATAATTTAAAAAAAATGCTCTTAATGAAGTTGGAAAGGACCAACAATTATATAATGGTAAGTATCGTTATATTATCTGATAAGAGTACTAGAATCCCATTATCTTATTAATATAATTGACGTCTCACAACTATAATACAAATTAATTTAAATTATTATCATAGCAGTAATGCAGTCATCGATAATTACAAATTTCTAGAAAAATACATCACTTTTATTTTAGGCCTTTGAACAAAATCATATGTGGGTTCACGATCTCGTATCTGAAATCAGATGAGCTTTGTCTAAGAAGTAAATGGCGATTAAATTTCTTAATAATGTGAAGATTAATGGTATTTATGAACAAAGTAAAACAATTAAGTAAATAACACGTTATCGTAAACGTAGCGCCAACCTAATTGAAAACTATCTTTGATCTATCTTAATCTTTGTGAACAGTAGCCAATTGATATATTAACAATATAATCATTAGTGAGCTATCAGTTTATCGTATATCTACTGTTAACAATAATTAATTATTGTTAACAGTAGATTATACATATATATATATATATATATATATATATATATATATATATATATATATATATATATATATATATATATATATATATTACAAATAATATCAGAAGAAGAACATGTTATTATTAGAGTAAATAATAATAATATCAAATTTCTTAACTCTTGATTGTTCACCCAATCATGCAAATGGCAGAGTAGACAGGGGAGGACTTTTCTCCATTGTCCGTTGAATTTGAGGCATTGCCATGATCATCATGAACAAATACAAAGAAAAACTTATCTTTTCCTTTCATTAACATTTAAGTAACGATCTTAAAGCATCAAGAATAGTAATATGACGTACGACTTGGTAAGGTGTGTCAAAATAATATTTATAATAAATGAATTATGAAATACGTAAAAAATAATGCTCTTATCTTAGAAGGGTTCCATTTTTACCAACTAAGGTACGGAACCCTAAAAAAAAATAAATCGTTATGAAAACACAATTCATGTAAACAAAGTGAGTTAGTATGTTTAGTTAAGAATAACTTCGCTTAGAATAGCGAATAATGTATTGTATTGACGTCAACCTGATAATTAAATTTATCAATCAGAAAACGGTTAAAGCTTGAACCTGATATGAATAGTCATGACCGCATTAATGTTTTCATAGCGCAAGTTAAATTGTTTTACTCATATGTACATATATATATATATATATATATATATATATATATATATATATATATATATATATATATATATATATATATATATATATATATATATATATATATATATATATATATATATATATATATATATATATATATATATACACATAATCTAAATAAACTATTTTATATATATATATATATATATATATATATATATATATATATGTACATAATCTAAATAAACTATTTCTATAATTTGTTTGTTTTTGCAGTTGCTTTTTATCTTAATTTATAATCGAAGTAATCTTATCGTATGCCTTCTAGGTTTTCAATGTAAGTTTTATATTTTTTAATTTCAATACATATAGGATATAAGACAATTTTTCTTCTACGTTTGTGGCTTGTATAAGTTATCCAGAAAAAATATCATATAAGTAAGGGTTCAAATGTAAAATTTAAATCTAAAATGTGCATTTAAATTTTAAATGTACGAAATTGATATAAAAAAATTGTGAATTTGCTGTGTGAAAGGATGAATATAAAGTGTAAAAGTTGGGAATTAGATGCGAATAGTTTTGGTAGGAGTGAAAAACCTATAAAAAACTAATCTTACTATAATTATTATCTCTTAATACCATTACTGAATAACGATTTGTGTATGTAATTAATATTCTTATAATATTTTGTCTAAAAGTTACACGGTGCGTCTAAAAAGCTCGACGGAAGCTTAGCTTATGTATTTACAATTTGACTATTATTAAGAATTATATTATTAATAATAGTCAAATTGTAAATACATATAAAATATTATTTGCACGTGTGGTGATCAGTTCTCAATCATATCGTAACTTTTCACTGTTTAATATGTCGCTAATCCATCAAAATGTTTTTTTATCAATAGATCAAACACGCAAACAAAACGTCAAATAACATAAGTAATAGGGTCTGCTGAGAAGAATCCACAGGAATTTGAACAGTTGCTCATTAAAAAAAATAATTTTAGATTTATTTATAACAAAAAAATACTTAATAACTAAATAAAAATAACTAAATATAACTTTCCAGGATGAACGATGAACACTGAACTATTTGATTGAACAAAATTACTATTTGATTGAACTATTTGATGAACAAAATACTATTTAATATAGTGTATGAATTATTCAAAATCTGAGTCTGATTAAAATAAAAAAAAAAAATTTATAAGGTTAATTCTTCTTCTATTTAATTTTTCTGATAAATCACGCAATGTAGAGACTTGCAGGCCGTATTTGCATCGGCTAAAGTCTGTATAACAATGCAGGCTGTAAAAATAAATACCCCGAATTTTTGGCTTTTATCCGTATTACGTTTGATTACAACAATTAAATACTGAAATATAACACATATTTAAAAAAAATGATGCATATTTATTTACCCATGTCGTCGGAGTCATCAGAAAGGACAGATGATCTTTCATCTATTTTCTGAAACAAAAAAGAACGCTTTTAATAACAATACGATATGTGTCTTCCATAATAAACTGGAATTAGTTAGTTTGTTCAGAATCAACAAAAATATATTACATATATGTAATGTTAATTTATAAAGATTTGGCCTATAAAACTAAATTTACTTTAGTTAAAAATACATGGTTGCTACTTTTAGAACGACGTGACACTGGCTGGTTAGCCAACGATAAGTGTTGGTATGCGGTGGGTTGAAAATATCATAATTTGTTTGAATTAAACTGGCTAGTGTGATATAGCATCACAACATATTAATATACAATGAAACAATTTTAGTTTAATTAAAAAATATTTTAGTGACGGATGTTAAGTTAATAAAATAATATTTAATTATAGTCCATTAAAATGTCTGGTTGACAAATACTTGAGCCTAGCTACACTTTTTTTCTCCTTTTTTTTATGGACAAAACACAGCAACCGAGCGTATGGGTCACATGATGGTAAGTGATCACCGTCGCCCACGGCCCTGTATAACTCCAAAGGAGCTACAGGAGCGTTGCCGGCTTTTAAGGTGAAATGGTTCTGGGGCCCAGCATTACCCAATACAAAACGTAGCGGCCGAAGCCACTACTCAACGTCGGTTTTAAATGCCGGGGGTGGTAATAATCCGGTCGAGTCTGCCCCCACACGTACTTTAGTGGCCTCTTACGACACCATCAGTACCAGGATGATCCTATTCTCAGCCGGAATCACACGGCTATACTCAAGTAATTGGGTTTTTGGAAAAAAATTTTTTTTGTGATAAATAGAAAGATTATATATTAGTTTTATAGCAAAACTGTTTTTTTTTTTGCAATCATGGTGACCAATGTCACAACTATGGTGACCAACCATGGCGCGTTTATAGTCACGTGATTTTTATTTAAATTTCATCAATTTTTAATTGTTTATAATTAATTGAAAAAAAAAATTTTTATGTTTTTTTTTCATTAAATATCAATATTATTAATAATAAAGTTTTAAAATACATAAAAAAAATCAATAGTTTTTTTTTTTTTCAAAAACCTAATTGTCAGACTTTACAGGTCTAATCCATATCAATAAGGCTGAAGAGTTGTGTGTTGTTGTATGGTTAAACACGCGCCCAAACTCAGTTGAAGCTACGCAAAAATCATGTATAACAGAATTTTTCACCTTTAAAAATAAAAAAAAGCCCACGAGGACATGTCTCTCTCCTAAGACAATCCACAGTAACAATTTTTATGTTTTACACAAACTTAAAGGAAACTATTTTAAGCAACACAGTATTTCTTAAATGTATTAAATGGTCTTATATAGATTAAATTTCTCTTTTACAGCATATAAAACAATAGATATTGTTGAAGATATGACAGTTTTAAAATATGAGAGCGATCGTCGTGTCGAGCACGGTACCCCACTCGAATCGCGGACGGCTTCCCGGCATCGAGGCGCGTAGCGTGTTTCTAATAATATAATACCTATTATGTATATAAAATATTATAAAGCGTGCTAATCTGAGAACCTACCGGCCGTCTTCTATTGGCCTTTTTTTCATGTAGTTAACCTTAAACTCAACTCTTACTTATTTCCATTCGAGCACGCAGGCGGAGCCGCAGGTAATAACTACTTTAAAAAAAATAACATTTGTGTTGTATTTATGAGCACTCGTACGAATGTAATATAGCAAAGATATTGTAATAAATATATTTCCTTTTAGAACATAAATCTAACATTCCATATAGGTACAATTATTTAACATAGCTACAACTGCCAATCGGAATAAACAATTGAAATTAAATAAATTTTGTCAATAAAACAATAACTATAAAAGGAGACAAGCCATAATCAAATCATGGGCGATCGGATCAATTGGAATACTAAGAAAGTCACGCATTATTTAACTTATCTTGCATTGCCGTTCGGTACATATTAACTATTAGAAACGCTAAGAGAACTATTAGAAACAAATTATGGTAATCAAGCTAAAGCAAGGCGAACTAAAGCAAAGAACTTTATTTAACTACTAAAAGATCTATTTACATTACAACCAGATTTAGATATATGGGAACCCCAGGGCAAAGACAAAGGGTCACTATTATATACCAATTAATCTTAAAAATAATTAATTTTATATTTAAAATAGTTTTTCTTCATACATAATAATAAAAAAAACACTATTTAAATACAATATATGAAAAATCTATGGATATATATGTATATAATAAGACTAATGACTGAATGCTTGCTCGCTGTGATCCATGTCAGCTGTCTCCAAGGAGCTACACAAAGCGACAAGAGAGTATAAGTAGGTGACCTGAACTTTCTGGTGTTGTGACAAAGTACGTATTTATTATCTGCCTATTTATTATTAGTAACTCTACTCTCACAGTTACTAGGGAGGGAAGTAATCCAAACCTGAATCGGACTAAGACAAAAGTTTTAGTATTCCACAACAATTATTTTAGGTCTTTAGAGATTAATTTTTAATCAACTTCATAGATGAGGTTGACAATTCGATTAATGTCTGTTGTTGCTAATGTAGTTAGGCATTTTTTCTATTAAGAGTCGATTTACGGATTTTTTGTTTTGTTAAGTAACACTAGAATTTATTTTAAATTGATATATGAATAAAAATAAACACAAAAACGTAATATTCACAGATGACCGATATATTGATTTCCGATTTCATCTCACATCTATAACGTATTCAGAAAGTGAGATTCACAATAAGTATTAGGAAAGAAAACCAGAAAAATGTTAGTTTATACATTTTGGATTCGAGATAGTATATTCTATAAATATACTTATAATAAATCTGTAACTGATCACGGGCTGTCCATGGAAGATTTATTTGAATTGAAAACCAATTATTAATGTAATACAACTCAAAATATTGTTATTTAAAAGTTTGTTCTCGCTAATCTCAAAAATGGCTAACCAGATTTATTTATTTTTTTTTGTTTTTTCTTCTTAGGCTCACGCTGTGCTGCGCATGGCAGGTTAAGCAGAGGGAACTTGAAATCCTAGTGTTAAGAGAATCCGTTCCACTTCCGTGTCACATTTTTCGAATTTGAGGCGTTGTGTTTTGAGTAGTGGAACTCAACGCCGCGTTTTGTCTTGTTACCAGAGCGAAGAAATAAAAACATTAAATATATTTAATTTGAAAATATTCAATATTTCCTTTCCTCGAGTACGGATCGAACCCACAATCCATCGTTTACAGTAACACGCATGAGCCAATTCGCCACACCAGCAATTAAAAAATGTAATTGGGTCCTTTAATATATCGATAATAGAAGCTAAAACAGCCATTTAGCTCAATTTTTGTGTCTGTCTTTTAGTTTGTTAATCATTAGCACAGAATCTACTAAATTCTGCTGTATATGTTATATTAAAATAAGTATTAGTTATTACATAGGAGTAGTATATATTATTTTGAGCAGCAATATTTACAACTTTGTACAGAAAAATATGAGTAGTGTTTAGGTATATATATTGAAGCTATCTATAAAATAGCGATATGTACAAAAAATGTAATGAAATAAATTTAGAAAGCTAGTTCTATTTATCAATTGTGCCTTTAATTAAGGAAATTGTATTGAGGCTAATTTTCTTGTGACGAGTTAGTTAATAAATTGCATTTCAACGATTTAATAAATATATCTACATTATACATTCTAGGTTTATTTTATTTTTTGTTGTCTTTATTATGAAGATTTATTAAGAAATTATTTAATGAAATAATTCATAATATTTATTACTTATTTTTAAAATGTTATCTATTTTATTATTTCGAGTTTTTGAGATTACTATAATGTTCCTGAAAAACAGAATGAATGAAAGTCATACGGGTAGACCCGTGACCTCGGATTACTGTTAAGTATTGTAAACGTGTAGTTTTCAAAAATGTATAACACCTAATATACGCGATTAATCCGGTTAAATTGGTTTCATTTAAAATACCTTCAACTTATTATTTTATACAGACAATACATATAATATAACTGCATTTTCTTATAAGCCCTGCGTCGCCTTTGTTTTATTAATCGGCGCTGAACTGTCTTACATATATAGTAGTACTCCTTTTTTGTTTTTGTCAAAATTAGATTTCCTTTCATTATATTTTATTCGATGTACACATTATAAGAAGGATTAAAATAAATTAACTTACATAGGTGTAATAAATGCAATAAATCATAATAATAAATGTAATAATAAATGTTATAAATATATATGATCATATAATATATACACAATCATAGATTACTTACAAACAGTCATAAATATAAACATAAAAATATATTTATACATACTTATATAAACAGACGTAAAGAGACAAATACATATATACACTTATTATCGTATTGTTCGTTAAACTTTTTTAAATGTTTAACTGTTCATGTTCGTTAAACTTTCTTTTATCATTGAGATAAAAGTCTATAAGACTTTTATCTCAATAATAAATATCCCAATCGACTGGGATCGTCTCCCTAGTAGCAGTGCATTTCACAGTTTAACTTTTTTAACAGTAAAGGATTTACTATAGTATTTCGTGCGACATAAAGGAATTTTAAAGATAATGAAGGCCCGTCCCCGTCTTCAGGTGGAAGTTTTGGCAATGTAGGGTATTTGACCCCAGGAACATAAAACGTTCCTTGCGGTATTACAGTGTAAAAGGATTGTAAGGGATGGTGTAAAGGAGAGTTAGAGCTTGTGAATTGCGCCTATGTTCAATTGACATTTCCGTTGACTATGGTACTGTGACGCATCTTAAAAATATATCTCATTATGACACTTATAATTGGATAGCTGAAAAGAGAAGTATGGCGTTATGAATATAATAAAAATTAGTTAGATTAAAATCAATTTTCTTGTAGTTATAGAATTTATGAAATCTTTTCCAATTGAAAAAAACAACAATTATTATATATAAATGCTTTAAATAATTTTCTCCGTTTTTATTAATAATAATCTATAAAATAGGCTACACATAAAAACATCCAAAATGATGTAGCTCGTAGTGTAATAATGATAAAACTGTATCTGCAAACTTCAAACGCATTTAAATACTAACTAGTGGTCGCCCAGGGGTCGAAATTAGACCATAATAAATTTAAATTATAAGCGACTCAACAATATAATACGTTAATAAAATACAACATTCAAACATTAATTAGCTTCTACTGTTAATGACTAAACTACAATAAACACAGATTTTGCCTAGGCTGTTCATTTCTTTTTAATAAATCATATGAAATTAAAAAGGTGTAAAATAAAGAATATCTATGCAAAAAAAAATATTAAAACAAACGTGCTATAAGATGACTCAAAACAAAAAATGCTATCCATTTAGAGCATTTTTGATCCCATATTCCAATAATTTTATTAATGATTTAATAAACCATCTCTAAAAACAATGTTTTTTCTAAAAACTCTTTCATAGTTTGCTAAATGTTATTGTTCTAATTCATGATTTACTTTAATGAGCATACAAATATCTTAATTTACATTTTCGACACTCTGATAATGAACTTTCATAGCAATGAATGACCACACTTAAGGATTACTGCATTTCAGTTTCTGAGAAATTTCGATTTTTTATTAAAATGTTCTTGTAATGTATAAAATCATCATTCTTCATAAAAATATAATTGCATATAACATAGTGAGCGACCATATGTAGCAGTCATAGGACCTGATGTGTGATAAAAAACATAATGTATTTTGGAACTGCCTCAGAAACTTTCGCTTCTGAACTAAACATAGCAAATCATGAATTATATTTCCTAATATTTTCAAAATATTTAAACACATTTGAAATGACATTTAGTACATATAAATGTATCTCTCAAAATTACATTGCTATTGACAGATAGCGAGATGTTGCATTTTCAATACCTAGATAAGATTTATTCATCGAGTAATTCCGTTACCTGGGGAATAAATCTATTTGTTGCTTCAATCGTCAGTTAACTGTGCTATTCAACGAATAACTCGAGCTAATGTGACGTGACGTTTATATTAGTGCAAATTGCTTTGAGATTATTTTTGACATACGTCGGATTTACCTATACCATGGATATTTTTGATAGTATTGATGACCTAGCAGTCGAAGAAGAGTACATATTTAATGACTATATTAATCCAGATGAGGGACAAGGATTGTGCGTCAGATAAAGGCTTGATCACTTCAATCAGTGCGATTCTAAAGAATTTCATCGGATTAAGACATTTAGAAAAGTCTATCCAGTTTTTACTACAGAGCTAGTAAATTAACGATAAAATTAAGCATGAAATACAAAGAAACAAACAATGTGATCAACCGAGTTGACTTTTCAAGATATATTTGCACTTTGGCCTGGCTCTACTCACGATGCCATGTTTTTTTAAATAATTCTTATGTTAAATTCCTCTGTGACAATTATGCATTAGTGAATGGAATATTAATTGAAGACAATGGTTATGTAGAAACAGATTATCTACTGATTCCTTACGAAAATCCACAGCTGAGACTTAATTTAATGAATCGCAAATACGGACAAGGAATGTCATTGAAAGATGCTTTTAAGTATGGAAAAGACGTTTTCTAATGTTGAGTATTTGATTAAGATGTAAGCTGCCACTTGTATAACATGTAATTGTAGCTTGTATTATATTACAAAACCTGGCATGAACAAACGTGAACAAAAAATGAAGAGGAACCCCCATTAGAATCAGAAGTCGTTGTCCCAGCACAGCCAATATTCGATCCTATAGTAGCCAATCTTACAGGCGTAGGGCGACTCCACACTACCAGAAATTTTGTGATAAGTTTTTTTTTAATTCTTTTATGGTAAATGGGAAGAGAGTAAATAAGTTTTTGTGAAAGCTGTATTTCATGTTAATAAAAATAATTTCATACTAATTATCATATTTATTCATATAACATTAAACAATAATGGGTACTAATGACTAACATTATTAAAAAAAAACACTCTTTATATTATTGTGCTTGGAAAAGATCTAATTTTTTTTCTAGGGGCCATTTGTGAATCTCTTCCTTTCTTCTCTCCTCATTTACTAGATGCAACATTTTTAATTTTTGCTCCTTTTCCACAAACTTATGTTGCTCCCTTGTGGTTTGCATTAGCAAATTTACCAATTCCAAGCAAGAATTCTGTGTTCTGTGTATTTCTCTACATCTCCTGTTTGTGCTGTGCAGATTTTTGCTATGTAAATTTCTTTTCTCCTTCATATTTTAATTTTAAAGTCTTCCATGAACGCACATTTGTCGTTAAGCCACAGGAATTGAAAGAAATTTCCATTTTTTTCACACAAATTCCATATCCTTGTTAGTTACAGCGTCGATCTTTTTATTTTCAATAATATTCTCGTATTTGCCAACTAACTAATAATTGAATTTCAGCAGTAATAAAATTCGCTGTTCATTCTCGTTTGACTTTGCTTTCCATTTCAAATGTACTTTAAGCTTTCGAGTGTATACTCAATATAAATGTTAATATAAATATTTAAGCGTAACACTGAGTAACACCAAGACATTCATATTATATATTAAAAACCATTGGATACGAGAGGCGCAAGACACGATCAACGTGTAAATCGCCAAAGAAATCCTTGGGGGAGATTGGTGATCCCTGGGGGACCTATGTCCAGCAGTGGGCGTCGCACGGCTGAGACGACGACGACGATTAATATTATTGCACAAAATAATCGCAAAAACATCAAATTAATATGCACGGAGTTACAATAGTAAAGTAAATAATCTTAAAAATTATCTTTTTGACCGTAAGTGACAGCTAGACTGTCTTTTTCTAGCGCATGGATAATCAATATATATGTTTCAGCAATCTGAAGTTCGTAACGATAGGCTAAAATATTCGGTCAAACAGTAATCCATAGAATAAGTGGTAATTTTGTTCTTTAGGTAGTTATTACTTTGTTTAATTATTATTCTGTTTAACATGGTTAAAAATTAGCCCTATATGGGGAAAATAAAACTTTTCTGTTTGACATTTAACAAGAACACAGAAAACATAATCATGTCTATGTCTATACTCTATGTCAAGGGACAAAATGAAAAATAAAAGAAACAATTTGACCTCAGTGTGTATACGTGTGTACAAATACTTGTGTTTGCATATCAAATGCATGGTAGTGTGTTTATTATTTTATCTGTTAATTTAATGTACTTCATAAGCATTACTATTAAAAAATATTTACCGTTCTTCACATTTCCTACACATAGACTATAAGTGTGCTAAATTTCATGTTCCTTCGTCCGTCCAAAGGCCAAAGTTTTTGCTTGACGTATTAATATATAGGTAAATTATAGGGTACTACAGATGCTGCAAATACTTTAACATTAAAATGTAACTATAGTCATCGTTTCCAGATATTTTCGATTAATTTATGTTATTCCATACTTACTTTCTTTTTGTGTTAGTTTCTTGTTTTATTAAGTTTAAAGATATTTGTTAATTTGTTTTTGTTATGTTGACGTTTTCGTTCCTAGAAACATAAGTTAACCTTAATCAAGCAATACTCCAATATAGACAAGGTGGTTGTTGTTAAAATATTCATTCGCGTAGAAAAAAAACGTGGACGAAGAATTTCATCCATGCAAAAGTGACATTTATTAAGAAAGTTTTTAAAGCTTTGTTTGCTTTCTTATTGTCCATAAGCTAAGCAAGGTACGTAACATGGTAAGATTAGGATTGTAACAAATTGGTACATAAAATTGTTATTAGGCTGTGCTTTTTTTTAAATCTTCATTTGTCATGTTTATAAATTATTGTACCAAATTAATTATAATAAATTGATTATTTTATAATAAGCAAGATTTTAAAAATAATCTATATTTATTAATATTTAATGTAGTCGAATTTCCGAACTCAACACACAATGTCCTAAAATTTGGCGGAAAGTGTGGAGCAGAAAAGTGTGTCTTCACACTAAGTTCTCAAGTTCCCGTTGCGGGATACAGCGTTAAACTAAAAAAATAAGCAAGCTATATTACTTTCTTAAAGCGCAATTTAAAGTTTAAGTTATTAGTACAATAAAAGATTATATTAAAAATAGTTTATTAAATGTGCAGTCGGGGGAGCAAAGTTCATTATGTTTTTTTTCCACTATGAATATAATTAAGACAAATAACCTAAAGAAAAATAAATGAAAATGTTTATTTATAATAAAGAAAAGGACATATAATTGTTACTGATTCTCATACAAAAGATTATATATATAACACAACATTCAAATTGTGTTTCACTTTTTATATGTTATTGGGATCTTGGCATAATTGTTGTTGGCTTTAAAAATTTGTCTTGCACTTTCTTTTTTCATTTCAAATTCGATAGCAGTGATAAACGTAGTTATCAATATTTTTCATTATTAATATATTCAAAATATCGTTTATTTAAAGAGAACACATCGCATTTGGCGCAGGGGCACATCGTGTAGCTGTAAACGCGTCAGGGCGTGGGTTCGATCGAGAAAATAAAATATTTAAAAGTTTTCTCACCTCGCTCTGGTAACAAGAAAAAGCGCGGCGCTGAGTTTCACTACTTAATACGTAATGCCTCAAATTCAGCGGAAAGTAAGGAACGAAACGGAGCCGGAGCCGTATGATTCCGGCTTAAAATATAGACCGGCAACGCTCCTGTAGTTCTTCTAGTGCTACACGGGACCATGGGCGACGGTGATCACTTACCATCAGGTGACCCGTACGCTCATTTGCCGTGTTTATCTATAAGAAAAAAGAAAGTGTCTTAACACTCTTAACTTCCCTCTGCCCACTGCACAGCATGAAACTGAATAAACATAACGTTATTACCGCCAAAAACAAATAATAGAATAGTGTGAGACTTACATATTATAATTTCTGCAATCGATACTTCGTATCTATTGTTATATTTTTTTTAAATGGACTATGCACAATTCACGTTACCGTTGTCAGAAATTTCCTATGCGTTATTTTGTTGCAGTTGTTTATATGATAGTAAGAGAATCTAGCCCTCATATCCAAAAGTATCGGTCTTATGCATTTTAGATAGTGCTATAATATTTTTATCCATGTCAGGTGGGGCGGTTTTTGTATACAATTAAATGACATAGAAATTTCTCTTTTTTTATGCTTCAGTTTCAGTCGGTTTTCCTCTTATGATAAGTTTCGTTACTGCTAATAAATGCCGCATTTTCTTTATCTCTTTCCTGTCTTAATTTTTATTACAGTCATTTACGTGTATGGAGCATTTCTTTCAAGTGGTTTTCAATTATATAAAACACATACAATAAACGCAATAGAGTCGTTACCTCTACAGCTCTGTTGTCGCTCATGCAACATAATCGGGATGAGTTTTTTCGTCGATTTGTAACTGTAGATGAAACATGGATCC